>CM059366.1:2900000-3500000 GCA_030370435.1 Auanema freiburgensis | reverse complement strand
TATGATGGGTTGGATCAAGTCCTCTTTGATCATAATTTTCGTTGCTGTCTTATCATTCTATATCAACAGCTTGTTGCATACTGATCATCCCATACACATAAGCGGAACAAGCACTAAAAAGTTTGAAAAAGTTGAACAAGTTTTTAGGTTTTCTTACATATTCATGTCTTCATAACTGACCTTCTCTTTATAGAGCTAACTTCTTGAATAACTGGGAGCCTGAAGGGGCTGCTCTGACTGTTTATTATAAAGGCGATAAAGTTGTGGATGTTTGGGGTGGTTATGCCGATCGTTCAGCAGCTCGACCATGGAAAAAGGTTTCGTTTGAAGTCTCCAATGATGACCAGGTGTGAACTTTGCAGGATACAATGACTGTCGTCTTTTCAACATCGAAGGCTGTGTCTGCCTTATGTATCGCCATGCTAGTGGATCGTGGACATATGAAGTACTATTGCGTCATACTGAATAGAATGTAGAGAGAATTTTTCAGATATGAAGATCCTATTATGAAGTTCTGGCCTGGTTTTGGAAGAAATGGCAAAAAGAACATCACTGTTCAAATGGCCATGAGTCATATGGTTAGTGTCGAATTACTCTGAGATAAGAAAACATATTTATAGGGTGGCTTGCCATTTTTCGATGAAGAAATCACTGAAGCAGCTGCTAGCGACCATAACCTAATGAGAGAAATAATAGAAAACGAGAAACCGAAATGGCCGCCTGGAACTATGAATGGTTATCACCCCTACACCTATGGGTAAAAAAATAATTGGACCCTTATGTATAGACCCTTTTTTCAGCTGGATCGTAGATCAAATAATCAGACACGTAGACCCCAAAAAAAGAGGAATAGGACAGTTTCTTAGGGAAGAGATCACTGGACCAAATAGTTAGGCTTGAACTAGATCTTGTTCATTCAAGCATCTCTACTTAAGATATCGACTTCCATTTCGGCTTACTAGAGAAAGAAGCTCACAGAGTTGCTCGCATTACAGTAGCTTCCAATTGGCAGAGAATATCGGAAATTATTCACAGTTATAAGGCACTCATCTATTTTTCTAATTTGTTCAAATTATACGATGTGAGAAGCCTGAAATGACCTTTTTTCTATCGGCTGATCTTCAGAACAACACCTTCTTGTATAAAGCTGCAACAAATCCATCGTGGCTGGAATCTGTTCATAGATGTACCTTCAATAATCCTGATTATTACAAACTAGAACAAGGCGCCGCTCTAGGTATTGGCACAGCCAGGAGCTTAGCAGAAATTTTCAATTTGGTGAGTGTTTACATTTTTTCACTTATCAGCATCGTAATAAATTCTAGGTGGTATCTAAGAATTTACTGAGTGAAAACACTATGGAACAATTGCAACAGTATCACGTCAATGAAACTGATGTAGTATTTGGCGATCATACAGCTAAAGGACACGGATTTTTCTATCTTCCTCTAAACAGAGCTGGAGTACGTAAGAGGTGCAAATACTCGGCTGCAACTTATCATTTCAGGTACCTTACATTGTTGGTCACACGGGACATGGATGTCAACAAGTAATATATGATAAGAAAAACAGTCTAGTTATAGCTTATGTGAGCAACGGGTTGAAATTAGGTTTATATGATCTATGTAGAACATACTACGCTATTCAAAATGCTGTTTATGATGTTCTTGAGGGTAAATAAAATGCAGCTTTGACGTATCTGCTCAGTTAAGACAGCAGAACACGTCACCGAATTGTGTACGACAACAATCACCTAAACTATGGATCGAACACATTATCAATTATTGTTTAATATACCTGGCGTGCAATCTTTGGGATACAGCTTGCAATCAGCTGTGGCTACCGGGAACAAAGATTTTATGGCTGTAACAAGCTATTTGAGATTCTAATATGAGGATTATTACCTTCAGTCTTCATACAGCATGTGAGGAGTAGTAATATAAAAAGCGCACAAACTTGTTTGAAAAGCATGCTTTCATGCATACAAGCATGTCTTCCAGCATTTTATACGTAGACCATAACATGTTTTCTTCAGCAAAAACCAAGAACAAACAAATCATCATTTCATTATCTGCCCGAGTGAAATCATTTAGAACTATTTGATTTTTCTTTTATGCTGTAGATATACTGACTGAAAATCGAGAGTGTTTGGTTCTGTAATGACGCGTTTTGATTAGTCATCGTTGGTGAGCAAAATAAAGGAAACCTCCAAGTACTATTCTTGCATAAGATGGATGATGCTTTGTGGGAAAAATCAATTTCTCAAAATTCTGAAAGTATCGTAAACGAAAGTATAAGCAACATTTCTTGCTTACGATCTTATGGAGTGACCTTTTCCTCTGTAAAAATATTTGGTAAGCAATAAAATACAAAACAGGGAATAAGATCATAGTGACATCTATGTAATGAAGCTGGAAGTACATCATCTGTTTTCTGGAACTATCTATCCCATAAACTCACTATTCTGTTTTTGTCCTTAGGCGGATTGATAGCATAGATAACTACAAAACCTATTCCGAATAGAACAATCAACTGAATAAAAAAATATATGAAATCACTGTAGACATTGAAACCGTCAAAATAGGTGTTATAACCAAACGCAGAAGCTCTATACGATATGCAGATAACGTGTCCAGTATCTCTCTTTGTCTACTCCTGGCCGTAATTTTCATAATTCTGAATCTGTCCAAAATAAGCTCTAGTGGTCCTGGAGTACAGTTAGTTCAAAGTCTTAGTTGTAATAAAACAAACCATAAAGAAATGCAATTGCGAAAATTGCAAGAACTAAAAAACAGGAACCCCAGAACGATTGAATGACATGACGGCCGAAGAAAGCTGAGTGACGACTCTGAAAAATTGGTGAAAGTACATCTTACAAGAACCCAAGAAATTACATCTCCAGTAAGTGCCACACCAATTAAGAGTAGGGTTAATAGAATCACACAGACTTTAACGACTCTATGTCTTTTAGCCGGAAAATGATCTTTCGCCAAGGTGTAACAAATAAAGTAAGGTCCTGAACGAAGTACAAAATCATATTCTGCAGTAGGAGCCTCACCTGCTATCTGTCCAATATTCATAAGTACACATAGCGCGTAGTATAAATAAAAGAAAAATCCAAAGTCCGAGAATGCTCCAAAGAACTCAGGAATTAAACGTGCATATTGTCTCACTATAAACGTTCTGTAATTGTTTTCTGTGCAACACCAATCACCATCTTTGCTAATCGAAACAGTCGAATGATGAGCATGTTTTTCAAAAGTTCCTTGCATAGAAAGGTTAGCGAGCAAAAATAAAATGTCAATAAACGTTCTTTTCCCATACATGATAGTCGACCACTGCAAAGTGCTAGGATAACACCAAACCAGGCTATAAAACTAACCGTTGAAGCGTTGTATTTCTGGTGCAAATAGCATGCTATGGACAGGATAAAAAACTTGAGAGCAACCATAGAAAAACACATGAACGTCAGATCGACAAGCATCTTAGAGAAGAACGTGAATGATGTTTTAAAGTTTAAGGAATACCTCTATTTGAAAGAGCTTATGTATTTCCGATAGACGTACTATTTGGACTAACCCAAGTCTCAAGTTCCCTATGCCAAAAGTGACTCCCAGTGTGTAGACCAAAATGGCCAATGTCGTAAGATAATCTGAAAAGATGTAGTTAGATTAAACATGATCAGACTCACAAGAGCCGGCTATGAAGATGGTCAATAGGGTTATCCCATTCATAGCTATTATTCCTACTATTGTAATGATAACGATTGAGGATATAACGAACACCATGTCGTAAACCATGGCACTATCTTTTCTGAACGCTATATATGATAATACTAAGATTAACAAGAATATGATTACTTTTCAGATATCTGAGCAGCTGGCAAAAGTACTATGTTACTCGGATACTCCTTAACACATTGGTCTCCTATAGAATAATACTTGGAATCTTCTTGCGATGGGCATTTAACAGCATGATAAACTGAAGTGCAGCATTCTCTATACGAGATGTGACGATAAGCATCCGAGCCCAAATCAGGACAATCTGTAACAGTTGATTCAGTTTTAAAAACTGTATGCTCAACTTACGATATTCAGTGAAGTTACATGATACTAGGCGAGCCGGATTCAAGCCATTCCTATATATGAAAGAAAATTTGTCTGCAGTACGATGCAATGCTGCTGATTGAAAACAGAAAACTGTCACGAGCATTCCTACACCAACACCTGTTTCATTTGAACCTTATTTAAAATGTAGTATAACTCACATCGGAAGAGTCTCGCATACAGCCCAAATATTTTAGTCATTCCAGCCCTGGTATATTGGGCGATCCCAACGAACAGTTCAATTGAAGCAAAACCAACGAGGAAATTGAAAAGAAAGTATAGCAGAACGAAATAAACTGAAACGATGCGAGGATGAGAGGTTGAGCACTTCCACTGACTCCCTCCATACTGTTTAGCATTCCTATTGACTATGTCAATCTGATTATTATCCATCATGGCTGACATAAGACATACAGGTATTGTATAATACAGAATTGGATACTTCTCCGAATGATCATTTATAGACACTGAAATCTTAGAATGATCGCTGCTTCATTAAGAATACCGCACATGAACGTAAAGGCTCCAAATCATCCACTTCTTCATCTAGCTTGATTACATTTTGAGTTTGGTCCATGTTCTGAAAAGAGATATTCTCCATACGCCATATATTCGCGTTTATTACGATATTCTCATTGTTTTTCAATTCAACTTTTTCTGAGGCAATGTTTTGATTCACACTTGTCGCGTTTTGAAGGATAGTCAAGTTTCTTGAAAATTCCGACTTTGCAACATCTTCGACGTCTTCATCCTTTTCCAACAAAGGAGTTTTCGACTAAAATCTCTTTGAAATGCACGAATTGGAGATATACTGACAAAAACTAACCGACTGCATGCCAGTTTGAAATCAGTATGAATGAAGATGCCACGTGGCATTCACGTGGCATTTTCCACGTGAACCCGCAACTCCATTATTCAAATTAAATGAGCAACAACGAGTATATCGATTGATTTTCGAACAAAGTTGTTGTCAATTAGAAAATGATAGTTGGAAAGAAATGTTTGCTTGCCTTTCCTCCTGATCCGCTGCTTTTTGATGTTCATACATTCTCTATAAGCCTTTGAGCTTTATTATTCTGTGGATTCGTTTTTTTTTTTTGAAATAATACCACCCTCAACCAAAACATAATTGAAATTTGATATATTTTTTTATTAATTTATGCTGGAATAAATTATTGTTTGATTCTCAGCTTTCTTCAATTCTCTATTTCTTTTCAGTGGTTTTCCTAAAAATTGTGTGAACGATAGATCTCCATCTACAGCTCACTTAGTTTCATTTGCTTTGGGCACTTTCTGCAACACAACGCCTTTACAGTCATTCCCTATTATGGCCGTTTTGGGGGTTTCCTCGGTGATACGCACATTCCCAACTGGATTAGTCTTCTCATTTATCAGAATTCCTTTCTGTAACAGCGATGATTGATCATATATGCATTGATAGAAGGAAAGCGACCGTGGCATTGGTTTGATCCAAGATTTTCGTTTGAAACCTGCACATGATGTCGCGTACGTCTGACGCTACTTCAACAGAGGGCGGCTGAACTTGAGAAGACTCCAAAGCATTCTGAATTGAAAAGCTTGTGAACGATTGTATAGAAAACAATCAAGTCACTTCCATCATCTGTTTTGCTGACTCCGTCACTGGCCTTCCAATAACCAAATCAACAGTTTTATTATTCTAGAGCACGAGTGAAACATGACTGTTTAGAGCTTAAGAGAGCTAAAACCTGAAGAGTTTTGATGATCAATGTTTTACAGATATCCTTGTCAGAGACGGGAATCCCGTTGATGTCAACAATGAGATCGAGAATACGCAATTCTCCAGCAACCATTGAATCTTAAAAGGCAATGAGGTTGTTACTATTCCCTTTCTGCGAGTTACTATCTTCAACTTTGTTGACAATCACCATATTCTTATAGTCTGTTATGCCCAAGCCGAATTTCTGAGTCTTACTCAATTGGAAAGTAACCGGGAAATAGTCGAAACTGAATGTTGTTTAATTAAAGTAAAGAAGAAACGTATCACCCTTCCTTCTTCCCGATTGCTTTTTCCTTTTCTTTTGATAACTTAAGGTGTTCATTCTCAGTTTTGGCAGTTGCTTGTTGCTCTTTTGATTTATCTTGTGCCTGTGAAAAGCAAACGTTATCTTATTGACTTTGTATATTTCATTCATATAATTAATGAAATTACATGTTTTATGGAAAAATATATAAAAATATGGAAATAAGAGAACACACATCTGAGGGTTCGACCATTCTCAGCCGTTTGCGAATGACAAATGACATCATCATTTCTCAGACGTTCACGTGAAAGCACGCAGATCTAAGAGAGTATAGAGAGGGAGAGAGATACAGACGTGAAGAGAGAGGACATTAAGATCGGACTGAACTTTGCTGTTTTTCTTGAATTCGAACAACAAACAGTTTGATTTAAAGCTTAAGTGTATGTACATATAAGGGAATTGGTTTAAGTGACAATTTTCTTATTTCCCGCTAATGGATTTAATCCTGCAAAAGAAGGAACTCTCTTTGTCAGCATAATCCGAGGCTTCTGAAACGAAACAACTATTTTCTGAAATTTGCAAAATGAATCCTTACTTGTACTACAGGAGTTGGTCTTAATGGAGTCGGTGTTGTTCGATCCACTGGATAATCATCGAAATTATTGAAAAACAAAAAAAAGTGGAGAACTTACAGCTTCTCCCTTGGGACGATGCTCGTTTAGGCATTGGCTTCGCCCTGGCCGTCTCATCCACAGGATATTTGGAGAAAACTTGTCGACACTAAGAGCAAAATTATGCAAAGGATGGAGAGAATAGAGACTGAAACCTCTTGATGCAGTTGTAGAAGACCTTCTTTTGAATCTGAGCTGTCAACAGCCAAATATTGGATGAGGCGCATGTAATGATCTTCACCCAATTGGGAGTCTAGAAAAAGTAGTTTGTTTTTTCTCGTACAAACAAACGAAGAAATGAGAAGGATGTAAGTACTCACCGATCTCATCGAAATCTTTCATGGCGAGTTCGTCGTCGTATTCGTTGGAAGACATGGGAACTTCTGAAATGTAAGAAAGAAATGCGAGGAAACTATTTAAGAATGAGAGAGAGCGAGTGAGCAATGTTTCAGCAAGACAAGGAAATATGAAATGAAACAGTTTCAATTCATCCATCTGTGTTTTTGTGTTGTTTCGAAAGGAAAAACAGCTAATTTTTAGCTTTTTTTTGTTTTTCATCTCTTTTCTCTCCATCATCTTTGATCACTCTTTGACCCCATGAAAACAATGTGCGCTTCATCTCACGGATGGTAATTGATGCTTAATTTTTGAAGAAAAAAACGCAAAGAGAAAACGAGCCGAATGAAAACACATTTCATTAATGGCTTGGTAAAGATAGAAATTATGAAAACTCCTCTCTCTCTCTCTCACATAAGAGTAGCATCAGTTGCAACAGCAACAGCAGCAGCAGAACGAGCAAGTCATCATGTGCGCCAGCAATGTAGCCAATGACAACAGCTTATACCTCATGCTGCGTTTTTTTGCTACACAGAAATCTCCATAAAAGCGATTAAGAAATTCCGATAGATAATTGGTTTGAAGCGAACAAAAAACGACAAAGAACGGTGAAAAACGTTCTAATCTTTCAACAAATTAACTTTGCTGTTTTCAAATCTTAAGAATCGTGCCGTATTTACGAGAACTCGAAAGCAAAAAAGGTCAGCTGCAGACAAGAGCAAGAGCAAGAAGAAATGAAAGACAAGTGAAAGGTGCCGTTGATGAAATTACTTCGGGTGCTTGAGGGGGAGGAAGTTATGAAATGGGTTCGCTCTCCTCACCTCCCCCTTTTCCTTCGCTCTGTTCTTTCTTTACTCTCTCTCTCTATGTTACCCGTTCAAAAGTAAGTTGATATGAGATAGAACAACGTTACTACGAATAGAATTTGTTGTTGTTCAGGATCCAAAAAAAACCAAAATTAAAAATGGATGTGAACACGCATGCCTTAACCTTTGTTTGAAACGTAACTTCTCTCTCTCTCTATCTGCTCATACTTCAGATAGTTTATAATGAAAGTTCAACCATTTTTAGACTTCTTCGTTTCATTTTTTTCTATTTCGGGCATCGAATGACGTAAACTGAACATCTGGAAAGAGATATGCATCAATTATAAAACAAATTTATTAGTGAAGTATACAGTAAGAAGAAGGCTGGAAGAGAAGAACATCAAGTCGTTTATGGTATGAGAGATGATAAGACTATTTCGTTGAAAGATTGTTGTCAGTTCCGTCCAAAGTTGAGAAACACAATTTCTCTTTTTGATCTCGTCTATCGTCTACAGCAGCATAAACTCAAACTAATCACTCGACACAAACAATATGTTATTTTGTCCTTTCTAGCATCCTATGAGAGTACAGCATAATCTGTCACAAGTGGCTTGATGAACAAACAGGAAAAAAAAACAATAAAGCGAATACGTTACTGATGTATGACACTATTGCCTTCCGAAGTGTAATTCTTTCAACTACTTCAATACGGTATATTCCAAATGTTTAATAATCATACACACAGCTCGAGAGCAATGGGATCACAAAACGATAATTTGCTGATTTTACAATAATTTCGGAAATCAAAGTTAACTTTGATAGACAACCACATCTTCCTTCAGATATTGAAAGTTCAAAGATTAGATGAAAAACTACGCGGGGTAATTACAAAAGACGGATGGCCATACACGGTATGGTTATGCCAAATGGTTCCACCACGAAATGCTCCAACCACTCGTCCATTCATCCAAATTTGATTATCAACTTTCTCCATTCTTCTATAATCTTCCATAGTTTTCGTGAACAATACCGAAGTTTCCACTGATTCGTCACTGATCTTCCATATTACACAAATTCAATAAGCTATTTGGAGATGAGAGAGACCAGAATTGGAAACAGACAGATCACGTGTGTGTGATTGACGACACTTTTTCAACGTGAAGTGTCGGATCTGAACGTTACTGATCAGATTCATTTGTACATTGTGATGCAATGGAATCGGTTGTGTTCGTGGTGTGATCAATGTAATTTCAAATTGGCCAATGGGACTATAATTTTTTTCTTTCGACCATCGCATTTCAATACTGATGTCGAATTCCTTAGTTTAATTCGTCCAAACTCTCTCTCATATGATAAGAGTTAGGTTTTCGTAGTTATGAGAAGAAAAGACAACGACTAACGAACAATCGTTGAATTTTGTGTTTGAACTATCCCATTTCAGAGACAAAAGAGAACATGACCGATCACTTATCACGATCTTACGGTATTACCGTACTTTGACAGCTTCCACTCAAACGAGGGAATGAACTAGATGTGAGTGATTTCGCTTCATTTATTAAAATCAAACATATTTTCGAAATAAGTTTCAAATATACAAAATGATTCGGAAAAGCTCGTCAGTGTATTTACATTTCGGAGGGATGAGATCTGTCCAATGTTTCCTAGTTGGGTTAGGGTTTAGATTCCGCTTCTGCTGCGTCGTTGGAAAACCTGTAAAGTGGACCTTTAGTAAATCTGATTAGAGCTCTTCTATCTTACGTCGGCTAAGCGGAGGCGTTTGAATTGACGGAAGTGAAGATTTCCTCTGCCGTCCAAGAAGAAGTTGGCAGACTTATCAGATTTGAAGGTTTCATATCTAATGAGAGAGATAATGAATTATTTGATATGGCTAGCTTTAAGCTTACTCTGCGATCTTAGGATTAGGCTTGTCGATTCCTTGAGGGACAGATTTGGCAATGAATCCGAGCATGCGATCATTGCGGATCTGCTCTTCTTTTTTCAATAAGTTTTTGTAGAGGCTAGATAAGTCAGCAGCGAAAGCTAAAAGGAGAAGAACGATAAGTTTTCAAAATGATAATCTAAAATCTACCTGTGTGGAGGAAGAAAGCGAGGATAGCGGCAAAGTAAAGTTGCATGGTTGGAATTAAGTTGGTGAGCTTATGGACGTCGGCCGCCTCCCTTATAAATTCAGCCAAGGAGGTGGAGTTGGAATTTGATTATGAGAAATCATTTGTCAATAGGAACTGAGAAATAGAACTGGCTTTTTGGAGAATGTGACTATCAGAAAGATATTTGCTCTTCAATTTTCTTTAGAAACGTTCGCATCATTCAATCAGACCACCGTAAAAGGGGAGGAGCATTTTCAATATTTTTGTAAGAAAACTCTCCGATAAAGCAAATTATCTTTGAACGTTCATTTCTTTTTTTAGAAATTCAAGTTTTAAATGCTTTGTAGGTTTATAAAACTTCCGGTCAGAGATGAAAACACCCTTAGAGATGGCGTTTCCATTTTAAAATTTTGAAGCAAAAACATAACTACCTGAATGAGTTTTGGGTTTCTCTCTTCATTGTGTTAGTTCTATACGGATTCTAATACAATTTTCTATTCGATCTCTGGCAGTATATCAAAGTATATTTTCCGATTTTATCATCCTGGAATCTTGCTTTGGCGTCATGCATGCTCCAACGTTCGCTCATTGAGGACAGACCACGTTATTCAAACTTCACAAGCAATTCAATGAATGATAGTGGCAACAATGCACAAGCTCTTCTATCCATCTGTATCTGAATACAGAATCGTTTTTTGTAAATGTTGTCTGTAGCGTTTCCGTGACGTCATTGAACAGAAGAGATCAAAATTTGACTTCATTCTCTTCGAACAGGCCATGTGATAGAAGACGTCGCTGCTGTTTCCGTGGAAGGACGTTAACGCTGACTAGATGATCTGTGAAATGGTCGACGATTTACCACCTGAAACGGTTATCTGCAAAGAAATATCAAGAACTGTTCTCCAAGTAAGTTTTAAATTCTCAACAATTTAAGACTGAAAGCTAGGAATGGTAGAAGCTAAGTTTCGTTACCAAACTTCGTTAAAAATCGAATAAGAAATGAAATGAGAAGAATACCAATGAGTAAGAAGATTGTTGCTGCTTTTTAGGTGGAAACGAGAAAAAGTAAGAAAACCTACATATTTATTAACTCCAGTGAAAAAAAAGACAACGTTTTGAAGAAGTAGAAGAAGAAAAAAGAAATAATTAAAAGAGAAGTGAAACCCGTTTTGTATAATATGGTCTTGGAAGCTATTAGGCTCAACCACACACACACACGCACACACATACACATACGCACAGAACTACCAAGCCATTGAATGTTATCAGAAAGAAGTACACATACACATCTGAGGAATGGCTCAGTAGCTGGGTGATAACAACAAATTGAACTAAAAACAATGAAAAATTTATCACACTCTCTCTCACTCAATTTTACAAAACCTCCAACCTCTTCAACAACTAAGACGACGTCTCGCTATTTACTTGATTTGATTTTCCTTTCTTGCCTTTTCGATTCTTCCGTTGAGCTTGCGACTGACCGGAGTCGATGTTAAACTGCAATTTTGTTTTTCAATAATTTTTGAACTGAAAACTACTTACTTGCATCGAAGCACCTAATGTACCTGGAGGATATATAGCTATGGGAGGACGTCTGAAAGATCTCTTTTTCAGTTTTACTAAACAGTTTTTCAAATACCCGTAAGGCAGTTGCATCGCTTGTGGCTGGGGAATAGCAGTAGGCATCGGGGCATAATACTGTCCGGTCGGGCCATACTGAGCTATTGGTACATGTTGGTAAGGCATATTCATCATTGGAGGTGGACGTGAAGTATCAAAATATGGAACGTGATATGGCTTAAATTGACATTTCACTACTTCTCACTGAATTTTAACTACCTGTGAAGGTGGCATAGGAGGAGGAGCATTATAATGCTGCACAAAACCCATTTGCTGATGTCTTGCTGGGTCATCAGGACCCATCATATTTGGAACGAAAAGTGGTACTGCTTCTGGTTGTCTAGGGACACGTATTTGTTCAGGTGATTTATTCCTGAAATCGATATTAGATATGCAGTTTTTCTTGAAGACGACAAACCTGCTCACAGTAGGGACAGTGGGTGCGGGAACATTAGTTTCAGGCTTGTAATCGGAACCCAAAATTCTATTTCTCGCTTCATCATATGCAGCTTGACGTTGCTAATAAGGATAAATGAGAGGCGCAATAATTAATGAAAACCTCAAGTGTTGGTTTCCTTACACGAGAGCGAGCTTCTTCTTCTTTCTGAAGCTTCACTTCCTCATCTTTAAGTTGGTCGCCGCTTTTAGGACGACGTAAAATTTGCATTTTTTGAGGACCAACATTTGAGTTCAAGTTTTGAGCACTACAGTACATAGAAAATAAAAAGAAACATTCAGCAACAAACTTGACTGCGTTCTTAGCTTCTACCGCTCTGAGCCGTTCCCGTGCCTCTTTTTCTTCCTTTTCTTTCTGTTGAATTTGAACCTACGAACGGTCAAGGGGCATGAAAAAAAAAGACTGATAAACAGTACCTGTCGCAAGCGATCTTCTAATTGCTTCGTTCTGGCTTCTTCTGTGGCTTTATCATCGTTATCCCAATCTTCGGCTACTTCTGGAGATGAATCTGGCGCTGTAATCATATAAACTACACAATGCAATACAACCATTACACCAAAACCTTGGACAACAGTACTCATATCCAGGAGAACTAACCCAAATAGAGATCGATGGATCTTAAAAAATATGTTACGTGGTTGTGAAGAAAAAAAACTCAACGCGTCAATACCAATGCTAACGAAACTTTCAAGCAAACATATAAACGATAGAAAGATATTTTCAGAACTGATTTAATTCCTCATAATTTCCATATACACATACAATTTTATAATTTTGAATACATAAACTATGAACTCTCAAAACGTATTTTACATGCAATTCGTACGCAAGTACGCAACAAGTCTCATATTTGTACACATTTCTAATTGAGTTCGGAGCTTCAAAGGGGCTTTTTTATTATTATGTTAGATATTTATGCAAATACTTTGTGTTTTTGGTCTCTAATTCCATAATAGATTGTTATTTGAGCTTTCTAATACCTAAGACTTCTGTGAAAGTGAACCTACATGCCCACTCATAGCATAACTTCAATTTTGATTTCAAATTTGAATGCAACCGCTCTGTGGCGTCTCTAGAAAACGAAATGAAAACGTTCTCGCTGAACTCACGTTCCACGCAATCATTTTCACGTCACGTGAAATGCGTGGGTTTTCACAGAAGTTCTTATTGTTCGTGAATTTCCAGGTTCAGTGTTGTTGCGAACTTGATACTTATGGCTTTTTCCTGTTCTTTTCTAAATGACAACTTCTCACATTATTATCAATTTTAGAATGCCTTCAATTGCGAAAACAAAATCTGGAAAAACATTTCGAGCCCCTACGGACCAGGTAAAAAGTTGGAAAATGTCTCATCTTAACATCTTGGTTGAAGGCTCGAAAGCTTGAACGTCGTAAGGAAATTAAGAAAAACAAACGAGATAGGCAACAAGTGCGGCAAACAATCGCAAAATGTTTAAACGTAGATGATTCAATTCGTAAGATGTTATCAATAGAAAGACAGAGTAAGCTATGAAAGGAGCTACGTTTCTGTAAGTTTGAATGATTATAGTGCTCGGGTTGGATGAGAAGCAGTTCACTTATGACGTTCTTAAGAAGAAACAAAATGTGAGTCTTACGTCTTGTTCTGATTAGTATGTTCTGTTTAAGACGCTGATGGCTTCCTTAGAACGACGAAAACAAGTTTTAAAAAATACGAAAGACGATGAAATAGAAAAGATTAATGAAAAGCTTCAGCATTACCATCAAGATATCAAAGAGTTAAGACATTTGGCTGGTACTGTTAGAAGATCAAGTACTTGAGCACTTTTTTCTATTCAGATCAAGAACGAATGGCACGACTATGTGACATTGATACTATTCCTCTCCCAGATTCCGAGTATAATCCCGTAGATAGAGCTTCTCAACTTATGGGACCCTCAGCTTCAACATCTGCCGCTACCCAAGTTGCACTTCAGCAAGCAAAGTGTTTCAAATAAACGGGGATTCATCTAATCTGTTTCATTGTTTCAGAAAGAAAGTCGACGTGAAATTGGCACGGGCTCGAGCCGACAGAGCAAAGCCGCCAGGACCACCATGCGGTCTTCCCCCCTCTCTCAGTGATAGTGAAGACGAGTATGGAGATAATGACGATGATGACTTAGCACCAGTTCCTAGTGAGGCTTCATTATCAATTCCTTAATCCGTATTTGGTATTTTAGTTCCTGATTTCGATGCTCCTCCAAGTAGACCACCAATGTACCAAGCTTATCACTCCCACGGGCCTTTATTAAGGAAACGTAAGTTTTTTTCATTATTATTTTTAATTATTAACAATTTTGTTATTAAAGCTCCTGGTCCTCCACCACTATCTATGTATGGCTCCAATCCTATGGGAATACCTGTACATTCATCTTCTATGCCCGATCGTAATAATCAAATCAATGCTTTTTTTTAAATACTATGTTTATGTTTTAGCTACTGCCATAATATCGTCCGCCCCTGTTATTCGTAAAGAACCAGAGTCAAAGGATCGAGGACCAACTGTTGTATCGGCAGCACCTCAATTGAGAGATTTGAGGAAAGAAACCGTCAAGGTTTTCCTTACTCATCCGTATCTTATCTTAGTCTTTGTTAATTTCAGCTTGTGCCCACTCAATTAAAACGACCTCAAAATAAACCAAACGTGTACCGCCCAGTTCCGCCAGTCTTGAAACCTAAGCCCGTCAAAGAACAGGCTTCTAAGAATACTGATGACGCTTACAATGATTTCATGAAAGAATTGGAAGGCCTTATTTAAAATATGTATGAAGTTGGTTTAACCTGAATAAATTGCTTTATTAATAAATAATTGTTCTAAATACATGATTTTATACAACTTTTCGGAGTGCGGATTTGGGTAAATGAATAGATTGTCCATTTTCCCATTCGATGATACAACAATGGTTTCCCATCAACTGAAGAAGTTATTGAGAGGTTGTAGCACGTATTAAAGAAATACCTGAGTAATTTCACCTTTCATGACCGTCATGTGGTGCTTCATAGGCTCCCAATCCAGATAATTGATGTCGAATAGGTATGAACACTTGGGATCCTGATACTCTTCGCATGCTATGCAACGAGCTAACGTGTGATTATTTCTTGAAAAGCAAACATTTTTTTTTTCGAGTTCTGTCATAATTTGAAATGAAACCTGTCGAATATGAAAGGGAGTGATAACGAATCGTCGACGAGATAACGAATGAATGGTCGCCAATAGAGGGGAATTGCTTCATGTTTCCATTGAATTATATCTCCAACCATCAATTCACTTGTTGTGCAGAGCGTTTGAAGTTGGGTCAAACCATAAAACTTTACAAAATAATATTTGTCAGAATGTGAAACGATGAGCGAGGGACAAACCTGAGCTTCTCGACGCAGCTCTTCCAAAGAGTCTGGATCTTTGGGCGGCTGAAACTCTATTCCATCACGCAAGAAGTTCAGAACCTTCAATAATTCAAATTTCTCAGACGACAGCCAAAAAACCCAACAAAACCTTCGGAAAATGTGTTGGATCTCGATCAATAAAGATTTCCTGTTGTTCTCCTTTCCAGCGCTGTTCAATGATGGTTGACAGAAACTGCAAATCATGATTTTGTTTGAAAAACTTGCTCTAAAAGTAATATATATTTACAGATGGCTGGAATTTGGATAGAGTTGAGACGGAACTTTCAAATACGGCACCGCCAACATTCAAACGAATTCTCTCGCCAAGAGCTGAGCGAAGTTCGCTCATGAGATCAGCTGGAATGACTTAATTATTTGTTTTTTTTTGTTAAGAGTTTAGTTAGAAATAGAGAGAGAGATGAGGAAAGAGGAAGAGAGAGAGAGAGAGAGGGGATACATAAGAACTAATTTATTTGGAGGAGAGGAAATGACTGAGAAGACAAATGGAGTTGTTCGAGCTGTTCGTTGTAGGATGTATTGATTATAGAAAATCAAACGAGTAAATTGACCAAATACGACAAAGGCAATGCAAAAGGTCAGAATGTGCTCTCCTAACTTGCTTATTTATTGGACTTTGGAAAAAAAAATGAAAAAGTTATTAGTAAACGTCGGAATATAAGAAATTGAAATGAGATGAGGGACGAGAAAAGCAAATAGAGAGGAAGAGAGAGAGAGAGAGAGAGAGAGAGAGAGAGAGAGAAGGATGTTGAATTGGAATATCTCTTTTAATCAAAAGTTTGAGGAAATTTTTTAGAAAATTAAGTGAAAAGTTTTGGCATAATGATGACGTTATGAAAGGAAAGATATGCTCATTTCCTAAGCATTCAGAAGGTTTGACTAAAAGTAAGATAGAGAGAGTGGGTGAGAGAGAGAGAGAGAGAGAGATAAAATGAGAAAAATGAAGCAGACGAAATTGGAGGAATGCGAGCAAGAAGCAGCAGAACAGGAAGGGAAAGAATCTCAACTGCGACTGTGAGGATAGGCGAGATGTAAGGCAATTCATGAGATGAAGAAGATGAAGATGAAGAAGAGCATTTTGATGAACTTTCTTCGAGAGGAGATTAGATTTCAATGATTTGACGATTTAGACAAAAAGCTGCAAGGTGAGATTATCGTATGATAATCGAGAGATGATCCACATGTGAGAGAGGCTAAACATGATAGGAAGTTCATCAGATTCTATAAGAGGAAAGCTTAACAGATTCGCCAATCAAATAAACATTGGATTAGATATTGGATAGTGAAGAAATGACATTAGTTTCTATAGAAATGACAAAAACCTGATAAACTGCCAGAAATTGTATATGCGAATGAAGTAGAAAATGTAATGTAGGAAGCAATGATGAGGAAGCCTTAAACATCGATTCTATTCTTAGCCGATGTCCGTTTCTAAACTGCTCTCAGATTTATCAAAGGAATATTATTTAACAAAACTGCCTCAATGAGCTTGTGTTTTCTATTTCTTCTTCTTTTTACTTCTTCTATGTGTTATTATGTGCTCTCCCTCTCTCCTTCTTTCTCTCTCTCTCTCTGTCTCTCTCTCTCTCTCTTATCTCATTCAGCAACACAAAAAAAGGATATTGATCGCAAAATGTTCAACACAACACGAAAAGAGGCATGTTGTTGAAAGGGAGAACAAGAAACAGAGACAGATAAAGAGAGAAAAAAAAGAACTGAAGTTTGGGTTTGTTCATTCTTCCTCACGATGTGCAGGATGAGATGCTCATGCTAGTTAGCTAGTCTGAAGCTGCTTAAGCTTAAAGAAGTATGCTCTTCTATTCCATTAAAATATATAAAATGTGAAATAATTAGAGAGT
Organism: Auanema freiburgensis; assembly: GCA_030370435.1. Taxonomy (NCBI): domain Eukaryota; kingdom Metazoa; phylum Nematoda; class Chromadorea; order Rhabditida; family Rhabditidae; genus Auanema; species Auanema freiburgense. Next base: position 3,482,615 of record CM059366.1, on the reverse strand, counting down.
ACAATGAATGAACGCGTAAAGTTTGACAGACACATGCCTTGTTGTGATTATGTGTCTGGGTAAGTGTGTGAGTGAATGAGTGGGGTGCTAGGTGTATGTGTGCGTGTACAGAGAGAGAGAGAGAGAGAGAGAGAGAGAGAGAGAGAGAGAGAGAGAGAGATGTTAATTCAAAATCATTTTTTGGCTTCTTTCCTTCTTTCTATTCCTTCGAAACGACATTAGAAGCAAATTGCGATAATCAGATGGATAAGCTTAGATAATAACGTAGCAATAAATGGTTAAGTTGGAATGAAAAATATTTTTTTTATCATGAAAAACACCAAACAGCGCGATATGTATCTATCAGTAGTCTTATAAGATGAAGAAGATGAATAAACAACAAATGAATTTGATGAACAAGATGATGCTCATGATGGAAGCCTTGTCTGTCTCATTGCCATAGATGCCTAGGCAACATGTGTTGTGTTGTGTTGTGTGTGTATAGCACTACCATCATGTTCCTGCTTTTTTTTTATTTTTCAAGAGAGTTCGGAAGCTCTTATATGTTATGCCCTTAGAGAGATTGATGAAGAGAATAAGAGAGAGAGAGAGAGAGAGAGAGAGAGAGAGAGATGAAGCTTAAGCAATGTGTCAGTTAGTTACTTGTTCAATTTCAGCCAACAAAACACCAACAAAAAAATTATTTTGTGAATGTTCATTTCGACTTCGAAGCACAACAATTTCAATTTTTAATTTTGAATTAATCAAAGCTGTTTATAACTTTCATGAAAAGAATGGCGAACTTCATTTATTCAAAAATAAAAAAAAATTTGATTGAAATGAATGAAAAAAAAAAAGATTTTCTTTTCATTAATCTCAATGCACAGCTTGAAACACAACCGATTCGCATGATGTGAATGAATAAAATGAAAATATGTCTGATGTTGATGTTCACGTGGAATACGTGAGATTTCAATTATGCAAATGAGGTGCTCCTTGAGAAATTACATTTATTTACAAGCAAAATTATAAAGAAAAAAAAATTAAAGACAAATAGTTATGATGAGATCACAATGAAGTTAAGGCTGCAAAGAAGTAAGGAGCCGTTTCATTCATCTCAGACGAACTCTATAAGACCGGGCAATTGACGAGGCCGCTCTGAAAGCACATGTATATAAGCTACTGAGATCAAATGTGAGATGTAATTGACATGACAAAAGAAAATGAAAAAGTAAAGAGAAGAAGAATCTGCTGTAAAACATAAGTTCATATTGTGATTCGAATGACGTGTAAAGATGGTTTTTGAAAACTAAATTCAGAAAGGGCAAAGCATGTCTCATGTGATTTGCAAGCAATAAAAAATCTTTTCCAGTTTAATCTTAAAGATTGCTTATACCTGTTGTCATCGAAAAGATATTGGATGGCATTGTATCAACATCAGCATCGGAATCTTTCGTTTGAATGTTGTGTCCATTGGAATGAGATGAGGATGAAGTGGACGACTTAGTATTACCATCCATTGGTATAAGTGATTGTTCCTCATCAATTGATTCTTCAAATGTATTTTCACGTTCTTCACCTCCTATAAATCATTACAGATAAGATATAGTAAGTATTATAGAATATATGAATTGGTTAAGATACAATATATGAAAAGTAAATACCGAAAATCTGTCCTTCACTGCCCAAGTGTGGTCTCAGGGTCGGGTGAGGCGTCGACTGTGATGCTGGCGATGGCTGTTGGGGTAATGTCATAGCCGGGAATGGAACTGCAAAATGTATCAAAATACTTTCTTTCTTTCTTTTTTCAGTTTTCTCTCAAAAGTTTAGTGAACTATTCAAGTTTCGTTATATGCCTCCTCTCTTAGCAAAGGCTAATTTGAAACAAGCTTACCTAATCCGGAGAAAAAGTTTTTGATGTTATCAAGAAAGCTACCAAATTGGCCCTGTGGATGGTATGGTGCTGGCTGGTTGCCAAACTATAACAATATAGTTAAATTACACATTATATTATTCATATATCATAATGATATAGCTAAGATGTACTTGTAGTTGGCTTCCTAAATCGAGACCACTAGGTTGAAGGCCAAAGCCACTGTCAACCCCAACGCGTTCGCCCGCTACCAAAGCTCCTTGAGATCCTAAGAGAAAGTTTCGAAACGATTGTTTAGTTGATGTATAAAAACAGTCAAAAACCTTGTAAGTTGAAGTTTTGAGGGCCAGCACCCAATTGAAAGCCACGATCGCCACCAAAACCGAATATGTTAGCACTTTGTCCGAGTCCCATGTTAAAGCCACCTCCATTAGCCGGATGAAGGGAGAAGCTTCCCAAATTAATTTGAGTGAATACTTAATCAAAAATAATATGAAAACGATGAAGAAGAAGAACTTTCTTTTTTATTTTTCTTCAAAAGTTATGTCCCCGAAATAGGAAATGAAAACGTGACGAAATGTGTGTGGTAAGGGGGGGGGGGTTGAATGAAGGGGCAAGAAAGAAACCCGAAAAAAAGATTTATTTTGAATTTTGTCCTAATTAGGTCATCGGGCTTAAATGGCACAAAACTATTGGAGTGAAGAGAAAGGAGAAATGTGAGAAAGTGTTTCATATATAGATAGAGATAAACGTACCTTGGCAAATGGTTGACAAAAATAGTATTAATCTGAATAACATGATGATGATGTGTGAGCTTATCCAAAATAGAAGGATGGTCTGCCGTCTGAACGATACAAAAGGAACGTGACTGGGGTATCCTATGAGTGTTGTCGTACACGCTCACACAAACACACACACACACACACACACACACACACACGCACGATGAGGATGATACAATACAATCAGATGAGAGGAGGAGAAATTATAAACATGCCAATAAGGAATATAAAAAGAGAAGAGAAAAGAAACACACAACAAGCTTAAACTCTCTTGTGAAAGTAATTTTTTTGTCTTCACTTCAACACCTAAGCGAATGGCAGATGAAAGCAATAAGACAATCTTGTCTCGCCACGCTTTTTCTAAAAATTGTCGTCCTTGTTAAAATCTCTGGACTCTCCCCATAATGCTTTGAAATTCTCGTGTTAATGGCTGTTTCTTGGCATGTTGGGCATTGTTCGAACAAGATCGCTGACTGTTTCTTCTTTCACCGATACCTTCTCGTTATGCCTCGGGGCCCAGTTTGATGTCTCGTTGATGTCACATTGTCCGACAGATGCCTTGTACGGCATTATCTCCAATCTCTCTCTCTCTCTCTCTCTCTCTCTCTCTCTCTCTCTATTTTTCTCTATCATCCTCTCTCTTTTAATGGGTTACACACTTCTACGAATACAACTCCCTCTCCATCTCTAACTATCTATCCTATCAATCTCTCTCCTTCATACACGCACATATTTACTTATTTCTTCCATGTCTTTTTAACTTCTCTTTTCAATTTCCTTATGAGATGAAGACTGTAACATTGCTTTTCTTGAATGAACGAGCCTCCTAACAAGCCTACTCACCAACCGGTATTTCACACGCAAATTCTGTACAAGGTCAAGCTCCGCCTTTTCAATAAGCTTCAATATCAAAACGTTTTTTTCCTGCGTCATTTACCGTTCACAAACAAGTATTCGGATAGCCGAGATGACAATTTATTGTCGAGAAACATCATTAAAGATCGTTTTTGTCAGAACTGTCTGATGGAAGTTCAGATTTCAAAGTTCTCAACGCCAGACACCTCACTTGAGCTTTTGCTTCATCTACGAATAGAGTTGAACACGCGAAGTTTTATTCGAAAAACTCTTTCTCTTGACTAAGTCAGCCTTGGTAAACATATCATTTGGTAAGCTCGTGAACTAGCATTTCCCTGAGCCAATCAATAACCTTCGGCGCCTTATATGGTGCGTGGTAGTGGAGGGGGGGGGGTTGAAGGGTGGGCGTAATAAGGATCGAAACTAACAAAACCATCTCAAACGGACGCTACTTTCCCTAATGTTTATAGCCTTTTTCGTCTGTTGCATCTGATTTTGTGAACTATCTCAAGACTCTCTATTGTGATCTTCTGTTAACTTTTACATTTCCAAAGCTATCTATGATAGAACACCTTCTTCTGGTTGGACTTTCAAATTAGGCGAGAATCATGAAATTTCAAGAATAACAAGATCGCAAAGAAGTTACACTTCTCGTAATAAGACAAAACGAATTCTCAAATGAATCATTTATGAAAATCAGATTTTTTTCTTTCCAACAAGCAAGCTGAAAGAAATTAGAGTTTGAGAAAGCAGCATAAACGAAGATTTAAAGATGTTGGGAGGCGAGCAGGGTGAGATGGCCTTTAGTTTCCTCGTCGATTTAATGGGACTGGCATTTTTTTAAAACAACTGTTCTATATCATTCGAAATCAAGAGTATAAGTAAGTGGAGATGACTTCTTTTTTTTTCTTCTCCATCTCACTCCTCCCCCTCGCCTTTTCACTAGCTCTCTCTCTCTCTCTCTCTCTCTCACCCCCTTTTTTTTCTCTCATTATCTGAATTGACCGCGCTCGCGCAAACTCCATAGGCAAAGGTGGATGGCGTTAAGTCCCGCCAGCCTCAAATATTTTTAGAATGTTTTAGATTGAATTTTCTGTATTTTCGAAATCTCGATCAAAAACAAGAATTGTACACAAACGATTTCTGAGACAATTCGTATTGTTAAGCTCATGCTTGAGTGTTGCACTTTTCATTTTCGCTTGTACTGTTTTTCATGTGCGGTTGTTCTTCAACAGCTTGTCCCCCCTCCCTTAACAGATCAGTCTACTGGTCGACGCGTTTTCAACCTGCCATCATGTCAACCTCTGCTTCGAGCTCATACATCTTCCGGACATTACCGTAATCGACCGATCTTCTGACCGTTGGTGCTTTTCGATGTGAGGACGCAACCACAATTGTTTTCTGGTCAGGGTCAATAGTGGTAATGCTCTCAGCAAGTATTGATTTTCCAGTCGCTCCGGTGGGACAACCCCGCTCCGCTTACTCCAGTGGGACACAGTCTTTTCACTTATTACGTTCATCTCCTCACATCCACCTCGAATCATTTTCATATTTCGATATCATCTTAAGTTTTTTCTTTGAAGTCCGAGCGATTTTTACTATATTCGTCGTACAGGACGGTTGCATTCAGACGCTGGCGTCCTTCTCTCCGGACGCTTACAGTGTCTTGGTTTCCTGTACATTAAATCCTCGTCAATTTTTAGGATATTCGTTGACTAGTTAGCTCTTCCCAAGCGATCGTTCCCATTTCTCGTATGCAAAGCTAATTCAACGTCCTTTTATGGATATACAGTCTACTTGATCAAAATTTGTTATCTCTCAGTGATAAAGAAAGTGAGAACTATCAGGAGTGCAGCTCAAACTTTAAGATCTTTCAAACGTTACAAGAAAAATAATTTAATGTAGGAGAAAAAAATCCTTATCTGAAACCGCCCCCATTGTCTTGTTTGTGCTTGTTCGTCATTGCTCCGGTGGGACATGAGAGTCTGCCCAGCGTGTCTCAAGCGTGCTCCGGCGCCAATCTGCCCTAACGCGCAATTCAAATTTCAAATAGGTTACTTAACATTTTTTTGGACTTCATTAGTCAATTCTGATAATTTGCCTTAATTAGTTCATTTGTTTGATGCTCTTGTGCCCTTTACGTAAATAACTTGAAAGTCGATGTCTATTAATTGAACGTTTCGTTTGTTTAGCTTTACAAAATAATGGCTGATGTTGATGATCATGATGATTCTGCTACAGGAATGGAAGGTAAGCTTTTTGATTCTGATCGGTTTGAGATCTTACTTCGTGTTAGTTGATGATAACATCGAGGATGACTCTATGCTAACTAACGAAGATGGTGAGGAAAACGAAGATGAAATCGATGAGGAGCCAGAGCAAGTAGAAGGTGGGTTCTTGTGATTTCAAAGAAGTACTCAATTTGTTTCGTTCAGCTTCTGGACAACTCAGATCAAACCGCAACAAAAAGAAGGGTGGACGTAAATCAAAGTCTGGAAAAAAGAAACATGATTACCCTGATCCTTCTACATCTACATCTGCTGAGATGTGTGAAGCTATCGGAGTTGAAGATGTTAATGTAGATTTCACCGAAGAAGACTTCAACACAATCACTTCCTTGAAAGTGAGTGAATCAAAAATTAATCGTTTAATCAATCTCTCTAAAGAGTTTCATGAGTCGAGTGAGAGGAGAGTTGACCGCAGCTAATCCCAAAGCTAATGTTACGAAGCTCTACCCTCTATTCCAAGTTAAATATCGTGAGTTCCAAGAGCTTTTAGCGTCCCAGGGAAGACAAATGGCGGTGAAAAAACCTCAGAAGTAAGATCTTGCAGACTATCCTATCATAGAGAAGTATAAGTTTCAGCCGAACAGAAGAGAAGACAGTTGCTCCTATCAAGATAAGGATATCTGCTCGAAAGAAGAAAAGGAATGATGAGTCTGACAATGATCGTAAGTCCATTCAAAAGAGCGGCGGGATTTCCATTGAGTTTTTGAAGACAGTGATCAAGAGTTCGAGTCAATCCTCAAACAACACGAGAAGCAGTTGGATGAGGAAGAAAAAGAGAAGGAGGAAAGACGGTTGTCCCGGTAAGGCTGTCATAACCGTCATCCATTTTAAAAAAAAAATGCAGTTCTGCTCAAAAGGCTGATAAGAAGAAGCAAGCCTTAGAGAAGGCACGTAAAGCGAAAAAGGCAAAGGGTGAAGACGATGTAAGTTATAGTTTTTTTTCTGATATAAATGCTATTTAAGATTGAACACCAAGATTATTGCGAAGTTTGCCGCGCAGGTGGAGAAATTATTCTCTGCGATACATGTCCTCGTGCATATCATACAGTTTGTCTGACCCCAGAGCTTGAATCAGTTCCTGAAGGAGACTGGAGTTGTCCACATTGTGAGGAACATGGTCCACCCGTATCTGCAGATGAAGGTCCAGTGCGAACCAATATGGAGTATTGTCGTATCTGTCAAGTGAGCTACCCATGATATAAAGAGAGTTGATATTCGTATTATTCAGAACGTTGGACACTTACTTTGCTGTGATTCTTGTCCTAGTTCATATCACGCTTACTGTCTTCACCCGGTTCTTGAAGTTGTGAGTGTTTTGCAAGTTGTTCTTTAAGTATTCTCGAATTTTCAGATTCCTGATGGTGACTGGCATTGTCCAAGATGTAGCATACCTGAACCAAAGCAGAGACCTGAAAAGATTCTGAGTTGGAGATGGAAAGAAATTCCTTACGTTGAGCCATACGTGCCGAAAGAAGGCGAAGAGCCAGATAAAGATCTTGTAATGCTCCACCCTCCGATGAAAATGGAACCCAGAAGAGAACGTGAATTCTTCATAAAGTGGCGATACATGTCCTATTGGCATTGTGAATGGGTATCAGAAACCTTGATGGATGTGTACTTCACAGCTGTAAGTTTTCATATAGAAAATCGTTCAATGTTTAATCTTTAAAGCTTCTGCGTATGTATTGGAGGAAGTATGACTCAGAAACTCCACCAGTCTTCGACGAGTCTACAACTTCGAGACATCACAAAGGAGATGATCCATATGACTTACGTGAGAGATTTTATCAACATGGTATTAAACCAGAATGGATGCAGGTATGCTTACAATCTTGTGCAATCTTGAATATTCTTCTCGCCTTAGGTTCATCGTATCATTAATCACATGCAGTATGCCAAAAATCAGTTTGATTATTTGGTCAAGTGGAAAGAACTCGTGTATGAACAGGCTACTTGGGAAAGAGATGATATGGATATTCAGTATTATGAAGAAGCTATTATGAAATATTGGCTTCATAGGTAAATCACTTCAGCTCATTTGGTACTCCGAAGAATACTTTGTTAAGAGAGAGGATGTTAGGAGAGAATATTCCAAAGCATATTCTGAAACGTATTAATGTTGCTCGTGAGCTAAAAGGTCTGCCTCCAATGGAGAACGATAAAGGTGACGAAACGTCAGTAAAGAAGAAAAAAAAGGATAGGCCAACTGTTGATGTATGTATGCATTTTCTAACTCTTTGGAATTCTACTCTTTAGATTCGTAAGAAGTACGAAGTACAGCCTGATTTCATCTCCGAGACGGGAGGATCACTTCACCCATATCAACTTGAGGGTATTAACTGGTTGAGACATTGTTGGGCCAATGGCACAGATGCCATCCTTGCCGATGAAATGGGTCTCGGAAAAACCGTTCAATCTCTCACTTTCCTTTACACATTGATGAAAGAAAGTCATAGTAAAGGACCTTTCTTAGTAAGTTGATGATCTTGTGTCTTCAAAATCGATCTTCTCGTCAGATTGCCGCTCCACTCTCCACTATTATTAATTGGGAGCGTGAAGCTGAACAGTGGTGTCCCGATTTCTATGTTGTTACTTATGTCGGAGATCGTGATTCACGTATGGTCATCCGTGAACATGAATTCTCTTTTGTTGAGGGAGCTATTAAGGTGGGCTCAAGAAGCATTTTGTTATTTCTAATGTGATGCCGCTTCAGAGTGGACCTAAAGCTGCTCGTCTCAAGTCTTTGGACAATCTAAAGTTCCACGTTTTGTTAACTTCTTACGAGTGTATTAATATGGACAAGGCAATCTTGTCATCCATTGAATGGGCTGCTCTTGTTGTCGACGAAGCTCATCGTTTAAAAAACAATCAATCAACATTCTTTAAAAATTTACGGTTCGTCTTTCATCAAGTTTTACATACCAATTGCAATCTTTCAGAGAATACAAAATCGATTATCGTGTATTACTTACTGGTACTCCTCTTCAAAATAATTTAGAAGAGTTATTCCATTTACTCAATTTCTTAGCTCCTGATCGTTTCTAGTAAGCTCTCAATTTTTTTAACCGATCATCAACTCTGTTGTTTCCAGTGATCTCGAATCATTCACGAGTGAGTTCGCTGAAATTTCGAAAGAAGATCAAATTCAAAAACTTCACTCTCTTCTCGGACCTCATATGCTTAGAAGATTAAAGTCTGATGTGTTGGTAGGAATGCCTTCAAAGAGTGAACTCATTGTTCGTCTCGAACTGAGTCCTATGCAAAAGTAAGTGACCATATCATGTTCTGTGTTCTGATCAACTGATTTTAGGAAATACTATAAGAACATTCTAACACGTAATTTCGAAGCTCTTAACGTGAAGAATGGTGGATCTCAAATGTCTCTTATTAATATCATCATGGAGCTTAAAAAATGCTGTAATCATCCGTACTTATTCCCCAAAGCCAGTTTGGAAGCACCCAAGCTCAAGAATGGAATGTACGAAGGCACGAACTTGATCAAGAACTCTGGAAAGTTCATCCTTCTCCAACAAATGTTGAGAAAGCTCAAAAATGGAGGACATCGTGTTCTGATCTTCTCTCAAATGACCATGTATGTTATAAGTTTTACTTTCATCTCACTCTTCTAATCATTAAGGATGATGGATATTCTCGAAGACTTCTGTGAGGTTGAAGGGTATAGGTACGAACGTATTGACGGTTCCATCACTGGACAGGCCCGTCAAGATGCTATTGATCGTTTCAATGGTATGTTTTATCGCTCACATTGTGTTTCAAGTTTGTTTTCAGCTCCTGGTGCTCAACAATTTGTGTTCCTTCTCTCTACTCGTGCTGGAGGTTTGGGTATCAACTTGGCTACTGCTGATACTGTCATCATTTACGACTCTGATTGGAATCCTCACAATGATATTCAGGTTTGCGTAATTAAAAGTATTTGTTTATCACTTTGCTACAGGCTTTCTCTCGTGCTCATCGTATCGGACAACAGAACAAAGTTATGATTTACCGTTTCGTAACCAGAAATTCGGTAGAGGAGAGAATTACCTCCGTTGCCAAAAAGAAAATGTTACTGACCCATCTTGTTGTACGCGCTGGTCTCGGACAGAAGGGTCCCAGTATGAGTAAAAGTGAACTAGATGATGTGTTGAGGTAAATAACAATTTCTACTCTCATAGCTCATAATATTTCATCTCAGATGGGGAACTGAAGAGTTGTTCAAAGATGAAGAAATAACCGAAGACGGAAAAGAAGGAAAAGAAGAAATTGTGTGGGACGAAAATGCTGTTGATGCTCTGCTTGACCGTACTCGGGAAGAAGAAATGAATAAGGTTATTGTTTCATTCCTAGTCGGTCGTTATTGAAATCTATTTAAAGGACGGAAAGGATGAAAAACATTGGACCAACGAATACCTCAGTTCCTTCAAAGTTGCCACATATAACACGAAAGAAGCTGAAGATAAGGAAGAAGATGAAGAAGAGGACGATATGGAGGTTTCAACGTTTTCATGTTCCCATAATTCATATCCCTGTTCTAGATCATCAAAGATAGTGATAAAGAACCTGATCCAGATTTCTGGGAGAGACTTCTTCGCCATCACTACGAACATGTGCAAGAGACTGAAGCGGAGAGATTAGGAAAAGGAAAGCGTTTACGTAAGCAGGTTAATTACGCTAGCGAAAACATGGTGCAAGACTGGAACAGAGAGGTTTGAATTTACCGTTAGACGAGTAGTTTAAAGACATGGTTTACAGCAACAAAGTCAAGACGATGATGATGTATCGTCATATGATGCTGCTTCTGAAAGAGGTTCTGGTGATCATAGTGATGATGACTTCAGTGGAGATCCAAAGAGAAAGAGAGAGCGAGAATCAGAGAAACTGCCACCACTGCTTGCTAAAGTTAATGGACAGTTAGAAGTCCTCGGATTCAATCCAAGACAGAGACGTGCTTTCTACAATGCTGTAATGCGTTGGGGTATGCCGCCGGCTGATGCCTATCAGTCACAATGGCTGACACGTGATCTCAAAGGAAAGTCTGAAAGGGCTTTCAAGGCTTACACGTCCTTGTTCATGCGTCATTTATGTGAACCTGGTGCTGATGCATTAGATTCATTCAATGATGGAGTACCTAGAGAAGGTTTGAATCGTCAAACAGTTCTTACCAGAATTGGAATTCTCAGTCTCATTAGAAGGAAAGTTCAGGTAGTTTGATTGCTTCCAACTCATTCTCATGTTTAATTTGCAGGAATTCGAATCAAGCAATGGAGAATGGTCTGTTCCTGAAGAACGTGATAAGCTGCTCGAAGCCGCTGCAGGTGCAACTAAAACTGCTGCATCTTCGAAAGCTAACAGCCGTGAACAAAGTGTAGCCAATGGAGATAAACCCGAAGGAGCTACCGAAGACACTCCAACCGTAGCGGAGACTGGGGGAGACAAAGAGAATGAAGCTGATATCACCGTTCCTGAAATCAAGCCTGAAGAAACCATTGAACAGAAGCCCAAAGTACCAAGACCAAGTTTCAAGTTCAATATTGCTGGTAGGAGAAATTCGAACTTGAGAAATGCTCATAATAGTATTTTACAGATGGAGGATTCACTGAACTCCACACACTTTGGCTCAATGAAGAAAGAGCTGCCAATCCGGGTAAAGAATTTGAAATCTGGCACAGAAGACATGATTATTGGTTACTCGCTGGAATCGTTCAGTATGTTTCTTTTATATTCTTGTTTCACAAATGGCCTTTCTAGATTCGGTTACGGACGCTATCAAGATATCCAATCAGATTTGAGATTCTCAATTATTAACAAGCCATTTGAAGTGGAGCAAAACAAAACTACCAATTTCGTTGAAATGAAAACTAAATTCTTACAACGTAGATTCAAGGTATACTATTGACACTCCTGAACTTTGCACAATTTCATTTTTAGCTTCTTGAGCAAGCGCTTGTAATTGAAGAACAACTTCGACGAGCTTCTCATTTGAACATTCAAAGTACTAACTCTGATGGAACAACTCAACTCGCCCAACGATATGCTGACATCGAAAACATAGCTGATGCTCATGCTGTGGTCGCAAAAGATGGCAGTGGAGGAAACAGAAATGCCAGTGCTGTTCTACACAAAGTTTTGAACCAATTGGAAGAACTTCTATCTGATATGAAGAACGATGTTTCACGTCTACCTGCCACTTTAGCACAGCTCCGACCAGTGACAGAACGTCTCCAAATGACTGAGAGACAGTGAGTTACCCGTTCATTATGTGTATATAAAGATTTCGTTTTCCAGAATTTTATCTCGTTTAACGTCGAAGGATTCTGCAGCTTTATCAGGAAAATCTCCATTACCTCCTCCAGGTCCATTCGTTACTCCTACTTTGAACCAACAGCTCTCTGGAATTCAACCCAAGTTCGCCGCTCTTCACGCTGATACAAAGTCTGAAGAAGCAGCTGGAGGAGATTCTCAAGAAGAATCTGTCCCTGCTCCAGAAACAACTGAAACTCCAGTTGATACTGCAGCTCCTGCTGCTCCAGAAGAACCTGCTGCAACTACTCCCGCCCCAACGGCCAAAGAAGAACCCCAAGAAGGAGATAAACAAGAGGTGGATTTGAAGAAAGGTCCGTTTTTTCTCGATCAGATTGAGTTAAAAGATTTTTTTAAGATGTTGAAGATGAAGCAATGGATACAAGTGAGGTTCCTGCTTCAGCAGAAACAGAGACACCTGCTACTGATGCTGAAGTAGAAGCTTCAGAAGATAATGATGCTCCGATGGATCTCAGTGTGTCAGCCCCTGAAACAGCTTAGATTTTTTGTTAATACCCATACTTATTTTACTTACGTTTTCAAAGCTGTACCCCCCATGATCTGAGGAATTCATATTTGCATGACAGTCAGAGATGTTTGTCAAAAATGATGTTCTTACATCTTGTTTCATGAATTTTTTATCTCAACAGGTCTTAAATACATGTGCTTGTGAAGTACATTTCCCATCTGTGGTCTCTATGGATTCATTTTATAGTTTGCATCCTAATTTATTTATAATAAATTTAGTCATTGTTGTTGGTAACTAAGTAATCAATAAACACTTCCATTTATGATTGTTATCATCTTGGTCTTATGTCGTTGTCGTTCCATATCTGGCTCTCACTTCTCTATGCAGTCCTCATGTGTTTAATTTAGGAAGGATGTTTCTGGATTCTAATCAATTACAAGGTGTTATTTTAGTGAAAGGTAATAGAGCCTCATATGACGCATGACACTTGGACGTTACAGATTCTTCCTCATGTTTCGGAGAACCAATCGTTTATTCTTTAACCAAACAAAATAAGGTTGTAGTCGTATCTTTAAAAGGTCGGAGAGACCAACTCATTAACCGATATGCGTGTAGAGTAGATGAGAAGTAAGCTTGTCATATTACTTTTGTCTGTTAGCGTCGTTATCTTTCAGCTCTTTTGTCTACTTCGATGACTTCTCGAGGTTGTCCGTTCTCAAAGACAATATCCTGAAATCTTCCTCTAGCAATGGATTATGTGTTATTGATTGTATAGAAATTCTTTTAGATATTTACGGAGTAGATTCAGTTGCTATGCTTATAAATGACTTGAAAGGTTTCCCTTATACTTGTGTTATTTCCAAATTCGGCATTTCAGATTATTTTATGGTCGTAGCCGCCTTTTGCCATTATCAAACTGTGAGTCTCAACCAATGGAACAGACTATGCTCAGTTGCTGATAGTTTTCTTGATGTTTATAAAGAAGGTTCACTCTTCCTATCGAATATCACTTCTATTAAGAAAAATGGAAAACTACAAGCTTTGGTATGTTAGTTCTTTTACTCTCCATTGTCTATCTATCTTTTCAGCAAGAGTCTTTCACTGTTAGTCCTGATTTGCAATTGAACTGTAAGAAATATGAGAGCAAAACAGAGGAGTCTTCCGAAAATCTGTCTCACGAGACTCTGTTCGATGTCGGACTCACCTTAAAGGTATACCTGCTCTTCTCTTCTCTTCTTATGTAAAAATTTCTAGGACTCTGAAAAATCTGCTAAAGATGCTCTTCTGTTGCCATATCTTTCTACACAAACCCAAGAGGGTCTAGTCAATTTAAGGCTTTCGGATAAGAAAGTTCGTGTCGGAGGACAGATTATTTATACTCCCGACGACGGAGATGATTTAGACGACAGTGATCCTGACGATGATTTAAATCTTTGAAATACGCTCCCGTTAAGGAAATCGTTGTTGTTATTGTTATTGTTATCCTTGCCTGTTATGTTGGAATCCGACAAAGTTTTATAAACTTATTATTTCAACAAAAAAATCAACAATAACAACAAAAATATTTCTCTTTCACTTGCTTCTCTTAGGGTTCTGTGGTCTTTTCTCAGAGGCTTGAGTTTTTTTCTCAGGTTTTTGAGTCCTTTTTTGTAAAGTTGATATCTTCTTAGCGAGTTGTTCTGCCCTTTCCTTTTTCCTGTTCTCTATGAAATCGTCAGCCTGAAATTAATTCGTAGATGAATTCATCCTTCTTCATTCCACTCACCTCCTCCTCGGTCATTCCAGACTGAATGAGCTGGATTCTCTTCTTAGTTTCTCCTTTCTCTACGAAGTTCTCACTCTCAAGCTTTAACTCGGCTTCTTTTCTCGCAACTAAAACCTTTGTAGTGTACTTGACAACTTCTTTGTGATTGATCTGAAACAATAGTTCTATTCAAGTAGGGTATTGCAAACTGACTTTCAACTCGTCGAACTGTTTACCAACATAAGCTTCACATGCTTTCATTAGATTAATATCGAATTGAGTTACAAAGTTGAGTGCAGAACCAAATCTTTAAAAGTCAAAAATAGAAAAAAATTGCTTCTGAGCTATCTAACCTTCCAGCACGGGCAGATCTTCCTACTCTGTGAACGTAAGTCTTCGGACATCTAGGTATGTTGTGATTGATAACTAAATCAACATGTGGAATATCAAGTCCTCTCGCAGCTACATCTGTACAAATCAAAACTCTTTTGGTTTTGTTGCGGAAAGATGCTAAAGAGGCGAGGCGGATCTTTTGAGCAACTTGGGAGTGCAAAACAGCAACCTGAAAGAACGGTTAGAAAGAACAGTTAAAAGGCGTTCTCACCTCGAAGCCCAACCCAGCGAACATATAACTTAATGCATGTGCTTCTTGGCAGCTCTGACTGAATACTAAAACCGAACTTCGGGGATTTTGTACAGTGTAGTTCTTGACAACGTAAACCTTAATCTTTTTTTCAAAGGAAGAATAGAACAAGAAACTATTACCAAGTAAGCATCCTTAACATGTTGTGGACACAGAACATACTTCTGTTCCAAGTTCGCTACAGTAGAAACTTTAGTTTTATCCTCGAAGAAGTAAGGTTTCCTAGTAGATAGACTGTGTAGTGTTGTTATAGATTGCGAAAGCGTAGCGGAGAAGAGTAGGGTCTGTCGTTCTTTCGGTATAGCATCGAAAATGGTTTTGAGCTATGACAAGGCGGGATTATAACATATCTGATCAATCATCACTTACATCATCATTATACTGTCCATCCAACATGATATCAGCTTCATCAATAACAAAAAATTGGATCTTTCTGCAAAACATTAGAAAAGTGGTATCAGTGAGTGCAAGATGTACTTGAACAAATGCGTGAATGATTCGTTATTATCAATGAGATCAGCAAGACGTCCGGGAGTGGCTACGACAATATGGGGCTTTTGACGAAGTTGATTGGCTTGAGTGATCTGAATGTTCTCTTTCACTACTGATGCAATTGCAATACTGACAATGTCTTTTCCACCAATAATAACTGATTGTTTCAAAGAGATTGGACCTCCGATAGATTTGAACTGCTCGGAAATCTGTATCGCTAACTCGCGTGTGGGAGTTAGAATCAAGGCAAATACACCATAGGGATCAATTGCAAGCTGAAACAAATCTTTGTAACTGTTTGATAGAGAATTCAGAATACCTTTTTCAGAATTGGTATAGCAAATGCAAGCGTTTTTCCCGTACCAGTTTTGGCGCAACCTAAAACATCAGAGCCGTCCATGATGCGTGGGATACAAGCAGCCTTAACGATTGTGTCTGCATTATGGTTGTAGAGCTTTCAATAACCTGAACAGGAGTGGGTCTTGTTATCTTTAATGCTTCCAAACATTCGATGAGCCAAGAAGGAACGTTTAACTTTGCAAAAGTTAAATTCTGATCAGTCATCTCAGGTATCTGAAAATCAGACAGTATACGCGTCTTATTTCTAAACGTGAACCACGTGGGAACGGTCGTTCTTCAGAACGCAGCAATTCATCAATAACATACCGCTTCAGGTTGTGTGACACTCAACGCACTAATTTCAGCTCCCTCTCCTGCTTTTTTAAAGGAATTATCTTCTCCAACTTCTTCATCTTCGTCTTCTTCATCTTCGTCTTCTTCATCCTCATCTTCCTCATCCTCGTCCTCTTCATCCTCGTCTTCCTCGTCATCTTCTCCATTTTCATCATCGTCCTCTTCTGCTTCTTCTTCTTCCTCATCATCATTATCATCTTCGTCTACATCATCATCATCAGCCTGATGGAAAAGACTTTAAGGATATTCAGAAGGTAAGCTTACACTGCGTTTTCTTTTCAATGTTTTCTTACTAGTTGTTTTCGATTTACTTTTGTTTGCAGTTTCTGGATCTTTAACTTCCTCTTCCTCTTCGTCAGAAGAATACATTACATCTTCGATTGTCGCCATGTTTCTGAACGTTTGATGAGATTCGGATTCGAGTACACCCGGTATTTCAAGGCAAAGAACCGATTGTCTAACAAGGTAACAGTTTGTTACTAAAGCTTTAATAGGCAAAAAAAGTCAAACATTAGATAACAACGTAGGCAGAACAAATTAATCCTTCTTAATTTGGTTGATTTGTTGGAGTTTCATTTCGCGTAGCTTGGCTGTCTCTTCCTCGGTTAAGAAACGGATATTATGCTTGGACTTGTGGTCATTCAATTCCGTACCCTTTTGCACCAACTTTTGGTTGAGATCCTCGGATATCTTGGTCAGCTGAAGAATGATTAGAGGTAATGACGATAAGAAACCAAATAATTACGTTTGCATAGTTGAGCTCGAGACTTGGGATCACTTCTTCAACACTGTACTCAACTAAACTATTGGCGATCATCTTGAAAGCACGTTGAGATCCATCCAACGTTTTCAGCTGATCTATCACTCGTCTTAAATATAGAACAAGTTGGTTAACTTCAAAGTCGTCTTACCCATATTCCCTACGTTCTTCCTCGATTCTTGTGATTTCCCCAGCGAGACTTTGCTGCTCTTCACGCAATGCTTGAAACTTTTCGACAACCTTCTTCTGATTTTCTTGTTCAGCAGCGGTCAAAGTGTTGTTGGTAGAAGCAGCAGATGCCATATTTCTGTATTAATCGAGAAATAATCGAATGCTAAAGAAACTCTTTTCAGAGCGAAAAAAATTCATGTACGCAGTATTGCGTTGTTCGCTTTGTTGAATGGCAACAGTATGTATTAAATTGTCGATATCTCGCTTTTGAAAAATTCATTCAAGTATTGGCGAAAAGCTTCAATACATAAGTATTTGAAAACTTCAGCTTTAATGAAGTAGGAGGAAGATAACAAGTAAGAGTTTCAAATTAAAGTAGTTGTGGAACTTAAATGTATTCAGGACGGAAACGCAAGCTCTCCGCGGACCTGACGCGAACCTTTTCTCAACACTGCTACTAAAATGGAAATAAGTCTAGAAGGACCAAATATTCCTCAAATTTACGTCGATTACAATGCTACGACGCCATTGGAGCCAGATGTTGTTGCTGCTGTGAATGAGGGACTATATCTATGGGCGAATCCTTCGAGCAACCATCCATTATGTTAGTCTTCATGACAGACATTTTAAAATCCATAATTGTTTCAGCGAGCAAAGCAGCAGAGGAAATAGATAACGCACGAGGACATATTGCCCATCTATTGAATGTGCAAAAGGAAGAAGTGATATTCACATCTGGAGGAACAGAGGTTTATTCGTTGATAATACGCATTAATAATTGATATCAAGTCAAACAACTGGATTATTCAATCAGCTGTTGCTAAGTATATTGAAAGCAATCCTACGAAGATCCCCCACGTTATTTGTAGCGCAATCGAGCACCCTTCTATCTTGAACAAGCTGCAAGATCTTGTGAAGCATAAAATAATAGGTGATTAGAAACTTACAATTTCATGCTACTCAAAAAATTTCAGAGCTCTCCGAATGCAATATCAGTTTGGAAACTGGAGTAGTTGATCTAGCATGCTTTGAGCAGCTACTCCGTGATAATACATGTCTCGTGACTATTATGCTTGCCAATAATGAAACTGGTGTGATGCAACCGATTCGAGCAATATCTGAGATACTAAAAAAAAATGAAGCGAAACTAGGTAGTCTGTTGTTCTTGAATTTTTTTCACTGATCTATAGGTGGCGCTTGCTTCTTCCACACTGATGCTTCTCAGGCAATCGGAAAAATGAGAGTTGATCTTGTTGAGCTTGGTGCTGATGCTCTCACTGTTGTTGGACACAAGGTATTTTGTGATTAATATAGATGGTAATTTTTTTGTTTAGTTCTATGGTCCAAGAAATGGCGCTCTAGTGGTGAGGGAGCCCTGGAAGTGTCTTTACTTGAAACCTCTCTTGTTCGGTGGTAATCAAGAGTTTGGATTCCGTTCTGGGTTAGTGTTCTTCTTGAAGAAACATGAAAATTATCCATTTAGAACAGAGAACACCCCGATGATTATGGGACTGGGAGCTGCTGCGAAGTTGTCCTATCAAAATATCGAAATGTATAGTCATCATATGCTTGATGTTCGGAACTACTTCGAAGAAAAACTTGAGGTATAGTCATGAAAGTAGATATCGAACAAAAGTCAACAGACGGAACTACCCAATAATTATGTAATCAACTTCAAAAGTTCTTCACGGCTTCCTAATACCAGCAGCGTATCTTTTCCAAACTGGCCCGGAAATGCTTGCGAACTTTTAGAGAGGTAATCTTTTACATATTATAGATTTATTTGTTATTTTTTTTATAGCTGCAAGGCGTTTTTGGCTAGTACTGGCGCTGCTTGTCACACTGGAGCAGTCAGGTGAGCTGTTTTGATTTGTTTTACTTACTAAATGAGTTGAATAATTTCCACTCTTTGAAACGTTTTTAATCATTGTTTTACGGACGATTCTATCGTTTTTTTCAAAACATCTTCAGAACGTGCGAAAAAAATCTCTCGAACTACTGCCAGAACGGTTGCATTCCCTTTCTCAAACAACAACCAGAACGGTTGCATTTTTTTAAAGTTACTCTCAGAACGGTCACATTCCATTTCTCAAACTACTCCCAGAGCGGTTGCATTCTTTTACCCAAACTACTCCCAGAGAGTTGCATTCTTATCATTAAAACGCTGTTCATGATGTATTTAAGCCTAACTGTTTCAGTGCGATTTTGACTAGCTGTGGAGTAGCTTATGAGATATCATCACGAACCATTCGTTTCAGTTTCGGAAGAGAATCAACGAAAGCTGATGTGAGTTTGACTCAACTATTCTGAAGGAACAGTTGACTATTGCAGGTCATGACGATAATCTCTGAGCTGAAGCAAGTTCTCCTGAATTATGAATAATAATAAAAACACTTATTTATTAAAATTATAAACTATTAGTTTAATGTTTTTCTTTTTGTCTCAATCTGAAGCTGATATTTTCAATTTTTATATCTTAAGAAATGAGTTTTAGTACGCGATACTAATCCTCGAGTTTTGCTGTCTCCGGAAGGCTGTACGATAAACATCTCTACCCGACTCTTATGTATGAACTTGTTCTTAACTTCCTAACACATACGAGAAAGGCGGTTGATGTCTGATATCTAATCATGTAGCATATTGAACCTGGAAAAGTGAACCTAGCAATGGCACAAATGTCGAGGACGCCACTTGTCTTTTTTGAATCGATAAGGTGTAAATTAAAGTTTGGTAGTTTGTCCAAGAAAACTCGATACAGCTATTAACTTTATTGTTTTGAATTCTCGAATCATAACTGTGAAAGGTCAGCAAAGTAGCTATCCGTTCTGCGTTCTTATAGATTGCGTGATTTCAGTTGTCTGCTATCGCTTCTTATTTTATTGCCTATTATTCGAGACAAACAACCATGAACTCACAATGACTTCGTCTTGTAGTTTAAAGTTTGAATGCGTGTTGTTGTTTGAAGTTTGAATGCCCTATTAGACGAACTGTTTTTCTTTTTCCGAGTAATATAACTTTGTCTTGAGTTCTTCGTTGATCAGTTACAACAACTCTTTCTTTTCAGAATGACAGCTCCAAGTAAATTAGAGAATCTCTTCCAGCTTGATGGTTATTTAAGAGACTTCGGGCATGAAATTTGTAGGAGATATTCCGTTTTCCAAGATTACTCAAGAAAAATTGATGAGGTTATTCAATTTTATAGCATTTTATTAAAGTTTCAAATTTAGTGCGGAGGTATGGAATCATTCACCCAGGGCTACAAGGAATTTGGACTACTTGTGCAACCTGACAATTCCATCAAATGCTTGGAATGGGCTCCAGGAGCTGATGCTTTAGCTCTAATCGGAGATTTCAGTAAGCTACTCAATGAATTTTATAATAAACAATCAACAAGAACATGTTACACAGCTTTTTCCCTAGTTTGAAACATTTTAACAGTTTTTGGTCCCACCGCGATATCTTATTAAAAGTTTCAAAGTGCTTGCCTCTGAATTTTCATTCACTGAAAATTAGCTAAAAATAATTGTTAAGATAATTGGAGTAGAGATTCACATAAATACACCAAAGAGGAGCATGGCAAATGGTCCCTTACCATTCCAGCATTGGCGGACGGCTCATGCCCTATCGCACATGGATCTTGTTTGAAGGTATCATATTAGTTCGTTTTGTCATTCATAATTGAATACAGGTTGCCGTTACTAAGAATGGTAAAACTGAAGACAAACTGAGTCCTTGGGCTCAGTATGTTACGAGACCAAAGGATAGTATAATCTACCAACAGGTGTGTCTATTTTGCATATTATTTGAACCATCTATGAATTAAGGAGTTCTACAATCCTCCCACTCGTTATTCTTTCCAACACGCTAAGCCTACACCATCGAAATCTTTGAGAATCTATGAAGCTCATGTTGGTATTAGCTCTCCCGAGGGCAAAGTTAATACCTATCGCGCTTTTGCTGATGATGTTCTGCCAAGAATCAAACACCAAGGTGAATTTCATCAACTTTTTTGTTCATGAAACATATTTTCTTTAGGCTATAATGCTGTTCAATTGATGGCAGTAATGGAGCACGTCTACTATGCCTCTTTTGGATACCAAGTTACGAACTTCTTTGCTGCTTCAAGTCGCTTCGGTACTCCTGACGAGTTGAAGTATCTAGTGGACAAAGCTCATTCATTGGGTATCAGCATGTTCTTAGATGTCGTAAGTATTTCAATTTTTGTACTTGAATAAGCATGAAGTGTTACTAGGTTCACTCACATGCCTCGAAAAATGTTGCTGATGGTTTGAATGAGTGGGATGGCACTCCCGGAGGATATTTCCATAATAATGCTCGTGGATACCATAGCTTGTGGGATTCCAGATTGTTTGACTATACACAGTTCGTTAAAGTTTAGATCTAATGTTTATACTCCATTTACAGAGTAGAAACTTTACGTTTCCTACTTTCTAACCTCAGATGGTGGGTAGAAGAGTACGGTTTCGATGGCTTCCGCTTTGATGGTGTTACTTCTATGATCTACCATTCACATGGAATTGGTGAAAGCTTTTCAAATTGTTATACTCATGTCGGAAGTTTCAGACGATGATTTCTCCGGAGGATACAAAATGTACTTTGGGTTGAATGCTGATACTGACTCCTTGATTTACTTGATGTTAGCTAATGATTTCTTACACCGCAAGTATCCAAACATCATAACTATCGCAGAGGTATGTGTCTAGCAAACAGTTTGATTTACAATTATTTTTTTTCTCAGGAAGTCTCGGGAATGCCCGCTCTGTGTCGTCCTGTCGATGAAGGAGGACAAGGCTTTGATATGAAATTGGCTATGGCTGTTCCTGACATGTGGATCAAGATTCTTAAGCATCAACAAGACGAAAACTGGAAAGTAGGTGATATCGTCTTCACTCTGGAGAACCGAAGGTATGTTCGGTTTTTTCTTGTTTTCATTGGTCCATGTTTAAGATATGGTGAAAATCATGTCGTGTATGCTGAATCTCATGACCAAGCTCTCGTAGGAGACAAGACATTAGCATTCTGGTTGATGGACAAAGGTATATTCTAACATCTTTAGTGAACTTAGTTTTTTTATTTTTAAGAAATGTACGACTTCATGTCTTGTATGTCTCCCATGACTCCCATCATTGATCGTGGAATTTCATTGCATAAGCTGATCAGATTGCTCACAATTGGTCTTGGGGGAGAAGCTTGGCTCAACTTCATAGGTAGTCGCACTTAAGCAAGTTTCCAAAAAACGTTATTAAGGTAACGAATTCGGGCATCCAGAATGGTTGGATTTCCCTAGAGTCGGAAACCAAGAATCTTTCCATTACTGTCGTCGTCAATTCAATCTCGTTGATGACGATCTGCTTCGTTACAAATTCTTGAACAACTGGGATCGGGCTGTGAATAATCTTGAGGAAAAGACAGGATTCCTACACAAGGGACCAGTATGTTGTATCAGTATAGTGACCATCCCTTTTTGCTTTTCAGGCTTACGTTAGCTGGAAGCATGATTCTGACAAAGTAGTTTGCTTTGAACGAGCAGGATTGTTGTTTGTGTTTAATTTCCACCCTTCCTCCAGTTTCCCCGATTACAAAGTAGGAGTTGATGTTGCTGGAACGTAAGGAAACTATAATCTAGTGAGGGAAAAATTTTTCAAATATACAGATATCGCATCGTCCTCAACAGTGACAACGCCGATTTCGGAGGCCACTCCAGACTCGAAGAGAAGACAGAGTACCACAGTTATCCATATGACTATGCTGGCCGTAGAAATCATGTGGTTCTTTATATACCCTGCCGATCCGCCTTCGTACTCGCACGAGATCCTTAATAAAGAAAATATTTATTGTACCGTTTTAATAAATAGAGTTTTATCTTATTAGGAGTTGTTTTTTTTTGTTAATG
This sequence comes from Auanema freiburgensis, assembly GCA_030370435.1. Taxonomy (NCBI): domain Eukaryota; kingdom Metazoa; phylum Nematoda; class Chromadorea; order Rhabditida; family Rhabditidae; genus Auanema; species Auanema freiburgense. The sequence goes on along the minus strand of CM059366.1, from coordinate 3,459,652 downwards.
AATGAGGTTGTTGAGACCTTCTTACTTGAATTTATCCAAAAACTAGAAAGTAATCATTCGTTCATTAGAAATGGGAATAACTAAGGATTATCTTCGATATGAACATGGAGGCTCCTGCTCCGTCATAGGTTCATCCAACGGAGCTATCTTAGCAGTGGACAACACAACATGTGCAGTCACAGCCTGCGAGAATGTTTCTTTTTATAACGTTAAAACAACCGAGAAAGTTGGTTTACTTCGAAATTTCGTCTCTGATTTACATTCTTAGGTTTTCGAAATCTCGGAATCCACTAAGGCCGCAACTTGCTTGAAATTTAGTGCAGATAAGAGATGGCTCGCTGTTGGTTATGCTGATGGTAACGTCCGTCTTTTCGACAGACAAGAAGGTTTCCTCTTCATTAATAGCATTCTTATACACTCCTTCAGGCGGAGAAAGCATAGTATTCTCTGGTCATAAGAAAGGAGTGAACTCATTAGCCTTCAGTCATGATGGTCTAACATTAGCTTCAGGTGGAAAGGTTTGTGCTTCCATTCCGTTGATTGCCCATTGTGTCCGTTTCTCCAGGATTGTACAGTTATTCTCTGGGACATTGTCTCCGAGAGCGGAATGTTCCGACTAAATGGCCACAAAGACTCAATTACTCACTTAGAGTTCTCTAAGAACGACAAATTTTTACTCACTGCGTAAGCACAACCGCTTATTGATAATTCTATTTTCTGATTCAGTTCAAAAGATAGTTTCGTGAAGTTTTGGTGCATGGCTAGTCAGTCATGCTTCTATACAGTTCTCGACAGTCATTCCGAGGTATGTCGATTGAAGCTCAGAGCATCTTACTTACTTCTTCCAGATTTACTCTTTTGCTTTATTAAATGATGACAAATTATTAGTTGCTGCTACATCAGAACTAGAATTATTAGTTTTCCAAATTAACTGGCTTAGCGATGAGAATACTGAAAACGAAGAGGAGAAAGATGCACCGCAACCCAAAAAGTCCTTGCTGGATATCAAAGAAGAAGAAGCCACAGAAACAATGGAGAACGTTGGTTCCGCCATGTGTCGTTCAAAACTGTTTCATTTTTTTTAGAAATATGTTCGTGTTGTACTGAAGGGCAAACTTCTACGTCAATGTAAAGGACGTGCTCTTCAAATTTCCATTTCGAGCGATAACCGATACTTGTTCTGCTTAGTAAGTTTTTTTTTGTTTTTGATTGTTACGTTCAACTTTTCTAATATGAGCTATCGTTTATGCTAATTTTCGTCCCGTGATTACGTTCTACGTGCGTTTCAATTTCCAATTGCTCAAACGCTGCAAGCGGTAGCTCACGTGTCTCACGTGTATTTTTATTTCTAACTGCATCATTGCTGCGAGCGGTTGCTCACATGTTTCATTTTCATTATCATTTTTTCAAAAACATAATACAGGGTTCCGACAAGTTGGTTGATATTTATCGTGTTTTCACTGAAGAGGAATCAATCAAACGCTTATCTAAGAAGCTCACCGCAGCCAAAAGAAAAGCAACGTAAATATTTTTTCGTATTATATCACCAATTTTTTTCTCTTAGTTCCAAAGACGATGTCACCACATCAGAAGTTAAGAAAGATGTCACGATCTGGATAACTCGTGTAGGGGATTATAGAAGTGAGACTAAGATCAAATGGATTGATTTTGCCCCAAAGCTAGCCAAATCCGAAGGAAATATTGTCGGATACACGGTGATTCATTTCTCTTCACTAATTAATTTTTCACCTTCTGCAGGCTTTTGCACTCACGTTCGACAACAATGTTGAGATGCTCAAATTCGAGTGTGATATTTCTTCTAATTCAGTTTCTGGGGAAGTTCACTATAACTTAGGAAAGGTGTGGCATCTACGTCGAATTTATCAATTCATTCATTTCATTTCAGCTCGGTCACAGAGAGGATGTCAGGAGTCTCTCTGTATCTTCGTCTAGCAACGGAATAGCTTCAGGTGGTGGAAACGAGGTATTTAATTGATTAATTTTCGTCTTGTGAGAGTTTTCTCTAGCTACTTATCTGGAACACTCATTCTCTTCGCCCAATAGCTTCTCTGACGGACGAAACTATGCGTGATATTACATGTGTGATGTTCGTTACTGGTGATAAACACGTATTAGTTGGAACCAAGGTTTGGGGGTTTTTCTTTTTACTCTTTCTATTGCTTCTCTTATAGACAGGATATCTACATCTCTGGAACATAGGTAGTTGCGAATTGCTTGAGAGCAAAAAGGAGCATGAAGGCGCTATATGGAGCATTGTACAACTGCCGGATAAATCAGTTTGTTTAGCAGATACGTGTCATGATACTTATTGTCTGCTTCAGGGATTTGTAACTGCTTCTTCCGATAAGAAAGTGAAGTTCTGGACTTATGAACTTGTCTCTGAAGGCACTTTGAAACGCTTATCCATGCGTGAGAAGCAATCTTTGGAGGTTCCAGATGAAGCGCTCTGTTGTGCTATCTCGCCAAACGCGAAAGTATAGTTTGAAATCCCATCAGAGATATCAATTTTTTTAAGTTCCTCGTTGTTGGACTTCTTGATAATACTGCTAGTGTTTACTTCTTGGACACTCTCAAGTTCTTCGTCTCTCTTTACGGACATTCTCTGCCTGTAACTTGTGTTACCATTTGCCCAGTATGCACTTCCAAATGATACGCAATACTTTTTGTTGTTCAGGAAAGTAAGCTGTGTGTTACTGGCTCAGCTGACAAGAGCATCAAAATCTGGGGACTCGACTTTGGTGATTGCCACAAATCTTTCCATGCACATGATGACGTGTATGTGCACTTTCCCATTAATCTATGTATATTTCATGTTTAGTGTCACTTCTGTTTTGTTCTCTCCTTCTGAAGAACTTCTCGTATGGTCTTCAGGTAAAGATGGTACTGTGAAACAATGGGATGCAACTAAACTTCAACGAGTGCAGGTACGATATTAATAAGAAATATGCATTATCAAGTATGCATTGATAGGTACTTAGTCGACACCTAGGAGCTGTACGTGCTCTTGCTCAATCAGATACTGGAAGTCTCCTGGTATATTTTCTTCTCTTTTGTTGTCTCATCTTTCTATTCAGTTTTCTGCTTCTAATGACAAATCAATTCGTTGTTGGGAGTTAACAGAAGAGATTATTGTTCTAGAAGAAGAAGAGGAGCTCGAAAGGTTGGTTTATTCACTAATTTCTCTCCATTGTGTTTTTTTGAAGAGAGAAGGAATACGAAGAAAAGTTGTTGGACGAAGACGATGTAGTCCCAGGTGAAAACAATGAAGCGGAGGCTGGGTTAGCCACAACTAAAAATGCACAGAGTATTATCTCGGTAAAATCAAAAACATGTTGAATATCTTAAACGTCATTTTCAAGACTGAAAACATCATCGAAGCCGTTGATATTGCTAGAAATGAGAAACTCCAGAAGGAAAGTGATCCAACGGTTTGTATGATATGAGTTATTCATCGGACGATTTTCATTCTCAGCACAAGTCCCATCCACTAGTAGAAAGTTACAAGAGTAAATCTTTGGACCATTTTGTTGTTGATGTGATATCAAGATGCCGTCCCAGGTTTGAGAGAAAAACTTTGGCTTTTTGATAATTCCATTTCAGCAATCTTGAAAGATGTTTGCTCATGGTACCTTTGAGTTATGTCGCTGACATTTTAAGAAGCTTATCTTATTGTGTTCACAAGCATTACAAAATTGAATTATGCTCTCGTGTGGCCATATTCCTTATTAGGTGAGCCTTGTGTTTTCTGATTTGCTCAATTCAATTTCTGATATTTAAGAGTTCATCACTCACATGTTATCAACTCAGTGGAAATGCTGACTGTTGTGGAAAAATTACGAAAAGAAATGCCTGTAGGAATAGCTGATATAAGAGTATGAAGATTTGCAGAGGATTATAGCAGATGTTTGGTTTAGAATATGATTGGTTTAAATATGGCCGCTCTGGAGCTGTTAAAGCTGGAGATCGAAGAAGCACAAGATTTGAAATTGTTCAGCGACATAAGCGAGGTTCGATAATGTCATTTGTATATATACAATATCGAGTTTTCTATCCTAGATTCACAAAAATACACAGAAAAAGAAGAAAAATCGAAAGGCTGTTATCAAGACGTTGGTCTAATTACCTAAGTTGACTGACCATTGTTGAGTTTCAAACTGTTATTTGTTGATATTTTATTGTTGAATTTGCAATTATTAAACATTAGTAATTCTATTTAAGACAACGTACAAGCAAATATGAAAGGTAAATACGAAGGGCAGACAGAAGGGAATGAAATTTTGTCCTCCCATCCACATATGGAGGGTGATGGTCATCAACATCGGTAGCGAGCCCCAGTGCTAGCAGGACTGCTTTGGGCATGTGGGCTCTATCGATTTCTTTGCTTGCTAGTTTTCAGAAGAGTAGAAAGTCGTAGGCGTTCAAACAAAAGTCAGAAGAACCGTCAAAACTATTAGCATTTGTCAGTTTGAAACATAATTTTTTATTATTTATATTATTATTTCATATGTTCTCCTTTTCATAGACCGCACATGTGTGCGAAAGATATTGAGTGAGAGGTATGCGAATTGAATCGGCTTTAGTTTCTTTCACATCTAATTTATAATTCTTTTCATACAATTGCTTCGTGTTTAAACGTTTAAGTCACCATGATGCGTGCCAAATAAGGCGAAAATATGAATTTTGTTTGGTCAGCCGTAATCAAAATGATTAAACTAGCTTTTTGCTGAGAAATTTCTCGGTAACTATGTCCATTCAAGTTTTTAAACAGGTGAAACGCGAGAGAAAGCACTGATTATCATATATTGTTCTGTTGTTATCACTTTCTATTGCCTGTTATGAAGATTTGTGATCAAAATAAGACGATTTCTAGTATCTCAGGGATGTATAATGATAGTCCTTGTTTGGTCATTAGTGTCTTCTGTGGTTGAATTAGCTCGTCGTAAACGACTTGCTTCCTTCCTGGATCGTTTCCTTTCTAGTGATTTAGCTCAGACAAGTGTTCTTTTGTGTACGCAGATAACGTAAGCTATCATCTTAATCATTATGAGTACACAGAACTGTTTTTACAGCAACACATCCGATGATGACACAAGTGAAACAAGTGCTCGTCTGGTTCGTTATACCAGCGAGCCCCAACTTAATGCTCACAAAGTTTTATATCGAACCGAAAATGCTCAAGTTTCTATTGAACAAGCTCAAGTAAGCTCAAATTGGCTTTTAATTGAACCATCGTGGTCTCTACTTTGCAGCCATTAACACTTACTGATTGGCGTTTCGTGCCTTCCTCAGCTTTCGAGCAATCTGAAGAACAATTGGTTTTTTTCCTGGTAATTCCAGAGCGCGTAACAGAAGAAGAAGATAGCGATTCAGAGCTCACGTGCACAGTTTATGTAAGTGAATATATGAGACATATGCCATTTGCCATATTTAGCTACAATCAAGTTGTGAACGAATAGCTTGGAACCGCTTACGACCAGCATCCATATACGTCTGTCCAATAGCAAGGTAGATATAAGAGTAAATCTCCTGCTCTTTTTATGATTTATAAAGATGATTATGAGTGTTCTTGTCTCCATTAGATACAACATTCAAACCATTTTTCATGGAGCCGCTTAAAGATGCAATAGATCCTCTATTTTTAGGTTCGTTGACGTTGTGTATGCGTTTTCGGAAGGAGCCCTTTATGAAAATAACAGACAATCTCTCATAAAATCTGTCCAGAGTATGATTTATGTTGTTTTAGTTCCGATTATCTTATTTTTCTTTTTTGGCAGCTATATCAAAGGCTTGCCTTCCGGAAACTAGTGGCTTGGGATCATCATCAAGCATTGCCAAGGTCTCATTTCCGTTCAAAAATTAGCGAAAACGTTAAGTGTGTTGCTTTTTTTGCAGAAAGCTTTACCATTGTTAGAACAATTATATTGGGGAGACAGCAATTCACTGAGTTCGGGAAGAAAAAGATTTGTCAGCGAACAAACTTTGCTACCGGGATCATTCGGCTCGTTACCCAGGTATCTCAATTTTATTTTTTTCCTCTTCTCCACTATGATTGTCGCCGCTTTTAACGACACACTCTTATTCACATGGCTGTTCAATTCATGTTGAATGAAAGAAGTTCGTTTGAATGTTTATCTATATATCTTGATCTTGCAACCTGCTTTTTTGATTTCTCTTTTACCCCCCCCCCTCTCTCTCTCTCTCTCTCTCTCTCTCTCTCTCTATTTCTTCTTCTCTGGTACTACTTGGCTGCAACTCCGTCATCGGTACTCCTTAAACTATCTGTTTCTTCTTCTGTCATTTCTACTTCTACTGCTCTTCTCTGAAGGTTTTTTTTCTCGTCTTTCGTATCATTTCTATGTCTGTGAGTATGTGTATGTATCTGTGTATATATTTCGTTTCCACGGAAATTAATCCTTTCCATTGACTCTATTTCCAATTCGTTTTTTTCACATTTTTTTTCTGTCGCTGCTGCTGCCGTCGCATATCTTCAAATCTTAAATACAGAAAAATCATAACACACAGAACACCATTCGTAATGCATTGCTACAATGCTACCTCCCTTGCCATGCTCGTCATATGTAAAGCTCAGGTCCTTGACAACTGATTGTTGTTTTAATTCAAACATCTCATATAGCATGCATACATTTGGCTAATTCAGCGACACTTCTTTTTGAAAGTTCAGTTACTAATATGAAATGCGAGAGTATATTTTTGTTTTTTCTATTTTCTAGTTGGACGTTCTTTGATTGGAGCGCTCACTGCTTCACAATCGGTTTCAGCTTCAAGCCTATCTCATTCAGCACAGTTTTTATAGATGTAAATAGACAGAACCTCAATTACATTTCAGTTCCGTTTTTTTCTGAGCAAAAAGAGCTTATCAGTCTCGTTGCCTCATCATGCAAAGGGCATATTGGCTTTTCATCGTGATCATCATGCACATCTTGATGTTTTGCAATCATGAATTAAGCTTCATCTATTTCTTTGTCACACCTTCTCTCTCACTAACTCTCACTCGCCTGTCTTTCCGTGAAAATGAACGAAAAGAAAACAACCGCTTGTCTCGTCTATCAATTCTAATATGAGCTTCTGAGCCAGCACGCTTCTATTCCACGTGGACGTTCACGTGTATTAATGAATTAGCATAAAACGAAATAGATTCGATACGTGGATTAGGAATGTGCGTGAACTTAGCTTCATAACATGTTCTTTAAAACGAATTTAATGCTCTTTATATAAGGCAAACATGTTATTGTTTGATATTAAAAGTTTAGACAATTACATATTTCGCCGCGTAGACGACATCGCTCTTGCAACTACAGCTCTTCATCTCTGGCTTCAACACCTCGAAAGGCTACAATTACATTGTTCGGAGATTTGGCAGAGCAATCATTGAAGTTCTTCGAAAATAATCAGCTACCTCCATACCTCCGTTATATTGATAATCGCGATCGAAGAATAACATTGAACAAGTGAGTTTACTCATTCTACTTCAATATAACATAAGAAAAATATTTTTTTTTCTCTCTTATTTCATCTTAATTTCACTTTTGTTTGAAGCAAGCCGTCGGCAACTGAAAACATGAGCCTTCCATCTAGTAATGGAGTGTCGCCTTCAATAACAATCGAAGAGCTTGACCAGCCGAGCAGGTTTTGACAGCAATTTCTAATTGCATTCTCATCATTCTAATCTTGGCATTGCAGTTGCCGTAGCGAAGATGAATCTGATATTCCGTTTGTGGATGATTCCACACTGACATCTCCTCAGTCAACAGTTGAAAAGTCATCCTTTGGTATGTTTGCTTTATCTCATCTCCTCTAATTCATCTATTAACTTTGTATTTTGCTTTTTTATGCATTTTTTCGTTGTTTTTTTCAAACTTTTTTTTTTTTGTCTTTCATACATTTCATGAGAGACGCACTTACAGCAACTGTTATTCATCGTCAAGAGAACCCGTGGTCATCAAGAGATCTAACACAATCTGAATGTGCTAAGATCATCAATGGAATTGAAGCCCTTTGTGAAGACAAGCCATATGTAAATAAGAATGAACATACGAATATAGAATTATCAGACAAAGGTTTTCATTTCTTTTTTCTATTTTCCTCATTTCCATTTGCAGTCTAATTGAGTTTGTTTCAGAAATAAATAAATCAATTGAAGTAATGCTCAACCAACACATGGACAGCAGTCTGATAGATAATCACAAAGATTCTTCTAATAAAATTGCCAACGGCAAGATTGTGGAGAACAATGGACATATTCCGTCCATTCAGGAGCATCTTCCTCCATCTGGACCAACACAACCTCGTCGTAGCTCTCAGCGTATTGCATCCTCCAGCATTGCGGTCAGTTTTTATCTGAAATTATATGAACTTCAACCCTTACCACAGAGGCTAGTAAGAGATAGAGAGAGAAAGAAAGAGAGAGAGAGAGAGAGAGAGAGAAAGAGAGAGAGAGAGAGAGAGAGAGAGAGAGAGAGAGAGAGAGAGAGAAAATAGGAAAACAATTATGTATTGAGCTGCTCCCCTATTCGGGCACTAGATGGAATGCTTCCTCTCGTCCGACAATCCCACCCCAATACTAGACGTGAGCTTTTTCTGTGCACAATGAATAATTCTGTGCATATCGATAGCTCGTTAATGATTTATTTGGCTTTTTTTTTTTACTTTCATCATGAGATACATCTGAAACCTTTTAAGGCCATGTCCCGCTCCACCAATGAGATATCCAGACGACGACATTCGGCCATGCCTGGCACGTCATATCTTGATTCAGACGAAGAACATTGTAAGATATATACTACTTGAATGAGTAACAAAAATAAAGATATTTGGAGAGGTAAAGAGATAGAGTACGAGGTGTTGAGAGATAACGAAATTGAGATTGAAGAAGAGCAAAAAAATAATTGATATGTTTTGCAGCTGCCCGCTTTCGTTCTTTGAGTCCTATACATCACAACTACTATCATCGAAGGTCAATCAGTGGACGCTCCTCAGGTGAGTTATTCAATTCCACGTCATACCATCCAAACTAGCATTGTTGTGTCATTGGTGTGATTCTGTTAATGTTGTAAGAATACGAGAAAACATAAGTGCTTCACCATCACATTTTGGATTTTTCGATGTTTCTTTATTAAATTTTCTGTTTTATTACAATTTGCACTCTTTTTACGACGCTTGTTTCATCGTGAACGTAAGTTATTGAACTTTCTGAAGCAGATGACAGGACGGCTTGTCGATGTTTTCACAATTCAAAACTAAAATTAATGAATTCTTTATATAATTTAAGAAACCTTAAACTATGTGAGTTAGCAAAGAGTTGTTGAAATTCATTTGAATTTTCTTAAAATCAATTAATTTTCTCATCGCTTTCAGACATCCTTTTTGAGCGACAATCGTTCCGTCGGCCTTATACTCCCACAAGAAAGTTTCTTTCGTCAAAGAGTCCGGCAGACAGAGCTATGTTTAAGCCACCGTCCGTACGTTCTGCCATTGTTCATAACTTATAGCATTGTAAGATGTTTTTAGATTCTTGTATATACGGGCGGACATCAAGATCTATTTCGACGCATTCGAAATAACTTAACTTGCATTTTACCTCAAAACAAGTATACAGTATTCAATATTAGTGCTGAAGCTATCACAAAGCAGCCATGGATTGAGCCGACAACATCGTGCTTGGTCATAGCTGATACCAAAAACCTTGATGATGCTGCATGGGCCAAAATGCAAACTTATTTCAATCAGGTATCCATCTGCTTAACAAACCTTTCATACGTATTCTCTCATCTTTGAAGGCCGGAAAAATCATTTTCGTTTGTCAAAATAGATTACTTGCTAGTTTGACTGAATGCGATTCCACGAAAAAGCAGGTTTTTCATATTTTCCCAACATGTTATCTCACGGCTTTGTTTGAGGCGGATATTCTACGAATGGCATTTGGCTCGCGTGACCTATCCATGGGAAAAGAATTTGAACAATTTTTGAAGAAATCGCTGAAAAGTCTAACCAAACATGGACAAGTCAGCAATGCTCTTTTAGCTTTTGAAAACTTGAAGCTTTTAAGGTGAACGAGAAATTTCACTCAAAAGACTTGATTGGAGGATTGAGCTACTCCGTTGTTCTTTCAAAAACTGCAGGTACACATCAGATGAAGAGAGTCATTTTACTTCTTGTTATAGAATCTCCGTTGTTTTTGTACATGCAAAATAGTGCTCATCAAGCTGCGGCTATTTTCTCCGATGCCACTTCGGAACAATTATTGGCTCCTGGTCAGTTGTTACCCAGTTTTTGCTCAATCATGCTCTCCCTTTGAAGGAAGTAAAATACTCTCTGAATCCCTATCAAGAATTGGAGTTACTGTTACGCAGAGTGAAATACCTGCCCTGACCAGAGGACACTTAGTTGCCAAAGATGAAAACACCATAAAGAACTTACAGGTGAGAAATCATGCACTTAGGTCCTTGCAACTCATTTTCTCAGGGTGTTCGCTATGGCGAAGAAATAGGAACAAATCCCAAGTTATTCTTGAGAACCGTTGAGAACTTTAGAGAAAACGGCCTGCCATCGGCTACTGACGACCTTGTTCCTGTCATTGTTGGCAATTCGTTAGTGCTTTGTTGAAAAAGCGTTATCGAAGATATTGTTTTCAGAGAAGATCCTGAAACACCTTTCAATTTCAAACGGTTTTTCGATCGTTTAACTACTGCTAGAATAGGACATGTATGTATGCACATCCCAGTGGCAACTACGACTATGGATGTTTCGTCTAGGTATGCCAAATCACTGAAGGCTTTTAGAAATGTTGATTTGTTGCAGTTTATCTGATGCCATTCCCACTTGTGATAACTTTGTAATCATTGCTGGACAACAAATCAGTGGAAAAGGTAGGATAGAGTTTGCTGTGCAGCGCTATTTCCTTTCTTAGGTCGTGGAGGAAATGAGTTCATTTCCCCGAAAGGAGCAGCGATGTTCACATGTTCCGTCACTATCACCAAAGGATGTTTGTTAGCCCAGAATCCCAGCTTCGCGCAACATATTTTCGCAGTTGCTATTGCAGATGCCATTTGTTCGTTGAGTGGTCACGAGGTAGTTATATCCTCTCCCTAATGAAATATTGAAGTGATTAAGGATTTCCCTGTTAAAATCAAGTGGCCAAATGACTTCTTCTTCAATAGGTCGCACAAGTTAGGAGGATTGTTAGCAACATGTCGAACACGAGACGACAGTTTATTCTTCACATTAGGTGCTTATAAGCTTGAGATACCTGATGGTATTGAAGAGATTTTAAGGTGCGGGCATAAACGTCACTAACTCTCAGCCGACAGTATGCTTGAATGATATTGTGCCTGAAGGTGATAATACTGAGTTCACTGTAGAGGAGGTGATTGCAGAATGTTTGAACAAGTTTGAATGTAAGTGATTTATTTCAAGTCGTTTCATCGTATAGATTTCATAGACTGGCTGAGTATGTATGAGCTGCGCGGACAGAACGAATTTCTGAAGAAGTACTATCAATACTGGTTACACAGGTAGTGTTCAATGAATTGTGATGAAAAAACATTTAACTTCTTTCAGTCGCGAAGAAGTTCTTCTAGAAGATCACGGGGAAAAATGCATAATTAGAGGTCTGGATAAGTACGGGTATCTACAAGTTAGAAGTAAAACAAATCCAAATAAGGTAAAGATTTAGGAAATGTTGGTAGTAATCTGTTCCTTTCAGCTTTTCTCATTGGGTGATGACGGAAACACCTTTGATATGATGAAAGGACTGATTCGACATAAGATTTAATATAACAGATGAATATAGATCTTTTAATTTATTTTTATAATTAAATTGTTTTAAATCATTGCGTCTGTCGTACGTACAAGAAGCTGTTGAAGCTGATGTGGTCACTCACAGTTTTCAGTTAAATATATGAAGTAGTATAAATAGAAACTGTCAGGGTATATAGAAAAATGAGGGAGTGAACGCTCGCGAAAAAATGCTACGCTGCCAAAAACGACTGAAGTAATCCAACCTTCAATGGATTACCAATGTCCCTTATTATGTCTCAGAAGATATTCCGACTGAAGTTTCAGTAAATCACTCGCCTTCCATTACAATCTCTTATGTTTTGCTTGCAATATTACGCATTAGAACTCTGGAACAAGAAACTATCTATACATACTTCATCTGCTGTTCGATCATGTGGTTACTAAACACTCGTACTTGTGATATGCGTTTCTCAAACAATCTGTTCCAGGTATCTATTACAAGTTTGTTTCTCCGTTTTACTTTGATATAATATTATATAACATCGAGTTTCATCTAAGTTCAAGAGTTAGTTCTGGCGATTTCATGAGTCTTCCCAACATTACGTGACAGTTCAAGAGATTAGTTGAAACAAGAAAGAGAGTAAGATGAAATGAAGTTTATGAAAAGGTAGGTGTTCAATCTTTAGATAGGATTGTTGTATGCGTTCCAGCACTTGTTTGTGTTGTTGAATGCAGCAGCAGTCATGCAGCATCTGGAAGATGGTAGGTTGAGACAGCTCTCAAACTACAGAACTCACTGATATCTTTGGTTGCAGGTGACAACACCAACATTGTTACAGTTCTTGACACATTGTATTCCGCATTTGTGAACCTCCCAGCTATGACAGATTGAGTATTAGAGAAGGATGGGCACAAACTTACGTGTGGAAGTAAGCTGGAGCACAGTTACTTGGCATGAACTCTCCTCGGCAGTATCGTTCACAGGTGATTTGAGCGAGGGCGACAGCGCAGAGAGCGGAGAGAAGGATGAAGAGCTTCATGGTGAAGGTGTACTGCATCTGATTCCTCTTCTCTATTTATAGTTTCTTGGATCTTCCATTTCCAATGAAATCTAATCAGAAATCTATGAAAAGCTTTGGTTTCGTTTGTGAATCGAAAGAAGCTTTCTGATGCTCAGAGAGAGAGAAAGAGAACGTGACTGTCTTTGTTATGATCCATTGATATCTATTGAAATGTATAGCACTACCGGGTTCCTCCAATAGAACACAAGGATTTGGTTATTGCCATTCTTCTCTAACGGCCGAACCCTTTGGCCTTTGCGTCCTGAGGTTTCAATTGAAATGTTCGATGAAACTCTGCGTGATTTCTCACCCCGTCACGTGCTGTTTGAAAACGTTTAGAGCTTTAAGACTTTTGAATAGCTGGCTTTATCACTGATTGAACTTAACATTTGATTTCATCATTCACTTCCTCGAGTGAACTTGTGTGATTAACAAGTTTTTAAACTGCATTTGCCCAATGTTTTTTCTCACGTTTTGTGAATCAACTTCGTGACCCACCCATGATTAGAGCTCGGAATTTGCTTCCGAACAAAAAAAAAATCAATAAAATCGGTTGATTTTGCGTCGAATTATGTTCTTTCGTGCCTACATTGATTCACACATGCACGACCGATCCCCAGCTCACGTGCACGTGAAGAATGAAATCTGTGAACGACCGCTCCAAGCGCGTCAGATGGTCGAAAATGAATGAACGACCGCGCACTGTCGCGTTGAAATCTGAAAAATGAATTTTCTGAAATTTTCATTTTCCGACTGCGCGCTTGAGTGAGCGGTGTGTGCGCCCTCTAACCCTTCTAACAGTCGTAACTTCCTTCAAACTCATCCGTTTTCAATGATTTTTTTTTCATTCGAATGCTCTCAACTCCGTTGTTAACGTTATCATAGTCTCGAACACTGAGTTCGGGTAATTCCAATCGATATGGCTCGTTTCATTTATTCGCTCTGATAAACGGAAAGATCAACATCGTTTTTTTGATGATCGTTCTCTGAGTTCGTAGTCTGATCTTGTAGTTTGGTTGTTGTTGTTGACTCATATCACCTGACCTTTTAGGACTTCAATCGTCTCAGTTAACATAGATGATTATTGATTGTTATGGGATGAGTGACTGTGAGCTGAGTGTTCGAGTTGCTCTTGGAGTGATTGTGTCTTGTTTCTTCTCCATTACATTCATTTACTGTTTCATCTCAGCTTCGTTCATCCGTCTGTGGTGTCTCTCATCAACAAGAGAGTTCGTGGCGTAGTGATTCTGATTTCTTTCTCCCCTTTGTGTCCGCATCCACTTCCTCAGTGGTTATTCTGATTTGTGAGCTGAATCCTCTTTAGTCATTGTATTGTATGATTGATATCTTATACAATGTCAACCAAGGAGTTTTGTTGCGGACTCTTCGATGATGTAATTGAAGTTTCGGGAGGAAATGGCCCCTCTTTACTGGTAGCTCATTACCACAAAGCTTACACGATATTCCTTGTTCCACTCATGGTGTTCGTTTCTTTGAAGAACAAGTGTTCCGTTTTTGTTTTTGTTTGTTTCTTCTTCTTCTCCGTCTTCGATATCTTTTCTTTGTTTGATTGTCAATGAATGTTTCATTTGTAGAGGGAAGATGGGTCCTCGTAGTTCAGTTGGTGTTCAGTGCTTCTGTTGCATGTGCTATCAAGTAAGAACAACATAATGATAGTTATAAACGTTTATTTAAAGGAACAAGTGAACAATGACAATGGAAGAGGACCATGGACGGTTCAGGAGGATACCCTTCTAGCATACTCGGAGGCCACAGAGGGCCAAGTATTGCTAGAAGAAGGGGAGGGGAAGGCCCGAATGGCTTCTTCTCCCGCAGGGGAGGGGGGAATTAGATTCCCTCCTCTCGACAGGTGGGTGGAGAGGTTTCTCCGCCCATCCACAGAGGGGGGGAGAATTCTCGACCCCTCTTTTTGAGAGGGAGAGAGGTGTTCTTCCCCCTCTGTAGTGGGGAAGGGGAAACAAAGGGTTTAGACAGGGGGGCCTCGCCATTTTTTTTTAAAACCTGATCAAGAGTAATCTCCTTCCCTACTCTCCCCGATAGAAGGCTCCAAAGAGCGGGGACCCCGAAAAACGCGTTTTTTGCCGACATAGCTAGATTTCCGATTTTTCGCATATCATTAAATATTTCATTAATAATATACTCCATACCGGAAACTTCACCACGTCGACTCAAAACACGTCTTTCGGGGTCCCCGCTCTCCGGTAGCCTTCCATCCTGCGTCCTCTCAGCTTGATTCCGCGATATACTAACAAGGATCTCTAGAAACGCTAGAGCTAAAGCTTGGCAGCAATCAGGAAGCCGAGTGGACGGACCCAAAGGATACCTGGACCAGGCCGCCGAAACCTCCCAGAGGGTTCTCTAGTCCAGGCACCTTACCCCTTTCCCGGTGAACACAAGCGAGCTGGCCCACAGCTCTTCCGCGGCCAGGAAGTTAAGGACGGCACGGTCGCAAGGTTCACCCAACCTCAGGCATCGGTAGCACTGGGAGGCTCGGGAAAGGAGTCTCCTACAGCCGCCACGTTGATCCTGGGCCCACCAACAGACTTCTTTTCTCCCGAAACCTGAACCAACAATCGTTATCCATCTTCCGTATTAGCCTACTCTTACCTGCTAGCTATCCACTTCGTTCAACTGTGCACGAACTCGGAAGCAGTGAATACAACATTGAATTCTAAATAAATAAAGTAAACAATCAATAAACTCGTTTGACAACGTACTGTTAACTTCCGAATCCTTCCTCTTCTTCCCATTCCAGTGTAGTCGATCATGCAGGAGTACGGGCTTCTGAAACAACCCAAACTAGTAACGATATCGAAAACTCATCTTTTAAGCCTCAGATACATGTCCACATGAAAATAAGGGAATGGAAACTTCAAATAATCCAAATGATAACAGTTGATAATCCAATTAAACTTATCTATATATCTGCTGACTATACATCGCGCAGAGCTGGGAATCAAAGTTAGGAAGAAAAGAACTGTCAGTACAGAGCAGGTATCCCATGACTAACACCATACAACTCTACTCAGAACTGTTTCATCCAATTGATATCGGTAACAAACACATCGTGGTTCCATTGAAACTACTGAATAATCGAAGAAACACCTGACAAGCATGTGAACAACAGGAACTTACTGCAGAATAGAGTTCTAAAAGGACATCATATCGGAAAGGATTCGTATCTTCCACTGGAAAATGAAATAATCAAGAAAGGAAAACGAGTTATGAAACATCTACTATGTGATCAAATCAATCGATATCTCATCGTCGTATGCTCCATATGGATTATCCAAAAATCAATAACTTCAAGGTATATCAGAGTAAACTGAGAATCAAACGACAATATGAAACAGGAAATTTTCAAAAGAGTTTATTCTCAAATAATGAAATGAATAACATAACGTGGCTGACAACAACATTTACATGAAAACCAACTGCTCTTACCCGTTCTGAGCCGAGTATGGTGATCTTCGGAAAGAGAACAACCGGGTCTTTTCCTTTTTCGCTTAGAAATGACTTTGCTTGAAACCTCTTTAATGGCTTTTCTTCCAACCTTTTCAACAAGAAACCTTAGTTTATCAAGAAGAAGAACAATAACCAAGAAAGAGAGCAACCGTGTTGTTGAATAAACAACAACGAGAGCAGTTGTCACTGGAGCAGACTTTCAACCTCCTCTATTCATGGAATCTTCGAAAACGGATTTCTAGAGAACATAAGAATTCAAAACATGAATTGAGTATTATAATCGACATCAGAATAAGATTCTGATCAAGAAAACATGAACAACTAACTGATTTTATCCATTTTGACCCAAGTTCCACCCTATTTCCAAACGGAACGACCGTGTCTTTTTCTTTTTCGTCCAAAAATGACTTGGCGTTAAAGTCTTTTTGTGAGCTTCGAAGCATGTTCCAATCTAAATTCTGAATGAAATCAATCTCCAGTTCAATGAATGAAACTAACAGAACAGTTTCTAACAAAAACCGAGAGCAAACCATACAATGTCTTCTAAAAAATGTCGAAAAAAGCTGAAAACAGCAAATTTGAAACGAAATCCGTTCCGAAAACAGAAAATGAACTGGATTATCAGATTCAGCGCGAAATTCTGATCAAGAAAACATAAGCAACTAACTGATTCTATCCATTTTGAGCCAAGTTCCACCCTATTTCCAAACGGAACGACCGGGTTAACGTTTTTTTCACGTGGAAATGGCTTTTACGTAGCTCGTCGCTGATTGGCTAACGTGACTCCGCAGGGGGTATATAAACCGTGAGACGTATGATTCACGTCAGTCGGCGGTGTGGGCTGATGAGCTCCACTGCTCTCATCCCTGGAGGTCCTCCGGAGAGGGAGCAGCTCAGCAGCTCACCCAAATCGTCCAGAACAGTCGCATTCCATCCACACCGTCCAGAACGGTTGCATTCCATCCACACCGTCCAGAACGGTTGCATTCCATCCCAACCGTGCAGAACGGTTGCTTTCCAGTTCTAATCATCCAGTACGGCTGCATTCCTCACCTTATTGATCTTTTTAACTTTTAGTCATTCAACAACTGTTTTACACTGTTGAAGCTCGTTCTTTGCATCCCGTACCCTTTCTGTCTTCTCTGAATTTCAAAATGCTTACGACACAGTCTAACAACACGTAGAATTCATGTATCACGTGAGATCATAAGCATTCGAGAAGCAACATAGGTCGAAGTTGCTGCGAACAATCGATCGTGTTTATTTTCAGCTTCTCGAATTTTCTATTCAATTCCAATTTGAATTTTTGCCCTCAATCAAACCGAAAATCCTCATTGCACTATTCTCATTCAGCTTCAATCGTTCATTCAACTAGTTTCATGGAAAGATTTATTAAAAAATTATTAATATTGAACGTCATACGTTTGCATTGCACGAACAGAGGAGAATCGTCTGTAAGCGTAAGTTATTTACCAGTTCCGGGACATGGGTAGCATTGCACAGGTCCGCCGAAGAAATTTCTCTTCTTTCTGCGCCGAAGACCATCTAGCTGGGCGGTGCAAACATTACAATCTTCCTGTGATAATGGAAACATGGAAAACCGTTCAACGTGTTCAGACTTACAAATAAGTTACGCTTGACACGATGACGACATTGCGGGAAAGCCATACAATTTTGCTGAAAACGAGTCAATACAACCGCGAGAAGAATTCGAACAGCCTACCTCAGACGCATTGATCAGAGGGCCTCCGAACGCTCTTTTGGTTCTTCGTCCGTTGAACCCAGATCCACATCGTTCACATTTTTTTCTACGGAATACAGCCTAGGTAGACGAACGTTCAAAATGGAAACAATAATCAACGAACGTCTCTCTTGGTTCTCTTATGATACACTTTCTGGAAAATGGCATATTCAACTTCATTCAAACAGTCTTCTGTTTGATCACATCGTTGCCTTCTACGAGGAGAATCATCGTTTCCCTGAATAAGGATAAAGTGTAACTATCAGACAAATGAGCAGTTTTCTCACTCCAAAGCCACTATCATATCCTTTTCTACGACGAATATCAGCTATAGCATCTTTCAATGATAGAGGCTTCTCCTAAATAGGAATCAGATATTACTCTGTCAAGAACTTTAAATAAACCTCTTCATTATCTCTCTTCTTCCGGCTAGCTAATGCCATAGTAACCCAAGCAGGGCATGGTACACAACCCTAGAACAAAGAATAAGAAAACTCGTTCCAATCTATGACAAACCCCTGAAGCATCAGGTGCGAAAAACTGTCTTTTAACGCGAGCATGTTCTTCAAGCTTAATTTTGTGTTCTTCCATAGCTTGCTTGTACTCTGCCACAGCCTATACGAATGAATAAGTAACTCGATAAGAGATCGTTGATTACCTTATGGTACTGTTCGATACGATCGACATGGCGTTTCCTACGGCGTTTTTGAGCAAGAACACAAGCTGGGAACTTCATACAACCGCTTGCTCCTGAACATTTGGATGAATCTTTCAAAACTTTCTTTCCAAGTACCTTCAGAGGCTACAGTTTTCGAGAGAACTTTAACAATATCTAGTAGTCCTTGAGGATTATACGCTTGCCGCTTCATACGAGAAACCATAAACTCATCAACTTGGCAAGTTGCTTCACGTTTTCTTCTCTCTGTATGACATCTCTTAAAAGGAAAAAGTTACGCAGAGCTTATGATAAAAACAAACATCGATTTCTGCTTCTCTCTTCTTACGACCATAGTGTCCTTGGCAAGGCTCGCAATACTGAGACCCCAATAAGTTTCTCTTATAACGATGAACTTGCAAGGTACATTGTGGATGTG
The DNA here is from genome assembly GCA_030370435.1 of Auanema freiburgensis. Lineage (NCBI taxonomy): Eukaryota > Metazoa > Nematoda > Chromadorea > Rhabditida > Rhabditidae > Auanema > Auanema freiburgense. The sequence continues at coordinate 3,440,492 of CM059366.1, read as the reverse complement.
GGAGACACTGAAAAACAAATAATCTTTGATAAATGAACAGGATATGCTTACTGAAGCTCGTTTCTCTCTCTTCAAAGGTATGCCAACAGGGGAAGTTGGATTTCTATTAGGAGCAAGTGGATTATTCTCTGAGTACTGTGGTTGCAAATAAGCACATCTGTAAAGGCAAAAGTATTATTACTTCCTGAAAACACAATGATATACCTAACACAGTCTAATGATCTCTTGGATCTCTTGAGAATTCTTTGACCATTCAGACAAACACCACACTAACATTGGGTATTAGTTTAGAAACACAATACGATAACTCACTCCAGCTCGTTTCACACGATGGGCTCTATGTTCAGCATATAATCTTCCAGCTCTCGGTACGTCGAAGCTATCCTGCTGAACTTTCAGTATGCATTCGATCACAGGAGAAAATAAAGAAAACCTGTGGTGGACGGGTGGTAATTAGCGTTGGAGCAACGGTTGCAGTTCGAGCTCCTTTCGCCACTACTTTTTTATATATTTTCGTGAATTCTTTAATGAAAAAGATAAATGAAGGAGATATTTGTTTAGTTACTCACGAGGCTGACAATGAAGACCAGCATCGCGTTTAGAACGTGCTCCTAACATTATACGCTTCCGACATGGACAAGTTGGGCATGCTCTTGAATGATTCGATTAGGCATGGGAGATTTAAATTTTGAATCACCTCAGACATGGAGGAACAGTAGCTAAACATCCGATTTGTGGTAGAGTCAATTGTGGACAACAGGGAAGAGGAGGAAGTGGAGGTGGATCTGGTGGACAACATGGCTTTTGTACTCCAGTTACTTGATCACAGCAGGCTGGGTTACGGTAGTAACAACATGGACGACCACATCCACAATCTCAAATATCAGAAGTAAAAATTTTTCTCAATAGTTGAAAACAGACCTCCTCTTGGGCAGTTCGATTCGCACCCAGTGCGAGGTTCTTTCTGGCCTCCACAACATTGAACTGGAGGCTCTGGTGGAGGTGGAGGAGGAGGTGGAGGTGGTGGCGGAGATGGTGGTACTGCAGGAGGACAACACGATCTAGGAGCACTAGATGGAGCTGGTGGAGTATCTCCAACAGGAGGACGCAAATCGTCCTCTCCTGTTTCATATTCTTCATATTCCGGTCGACGACCCCTTCAATTTAGAATTCTACTAAGAACTTTGATTTTTGGTTTACCGGCAACAAGGTCTAGGACAGCATTGAGGCGTAGCTGGACAACAGGGTCCGAAAGCTGGTTGACAGCATGGCTTAGGTGGTGGAGGAGGCGGACAGCAAGCAAGTGGTAAAGGTTCCGACGAACAACAGGCTGAACAGGGCATATCCAGAAGGAATACTCAACTACAAACTCACAGCTTGAGCAACAGGTTCTTGAAGGGAAAATGTCGCAACCAGAACACCCGCAAGAACATCTTTTACGACGAGAATTTCTGAATAATGGTCTCATATTTGTCAGGAATAGAGATTTTACCTCGATGTCAAGGGGACAAGATTTGTTTCATTGGCAGTTATGAAATGAAGAGGCAGATCGAAAGATCTCAAGTGACTCTCAAATTTCACTGAAAACAAAGAAACGTATGCAGATTCTCTGAATACCCATACCTTTGTTTGTGAATAGGAGATTAGATTGATCATCAGGGAACTGCTCTTCCGCTGATGCCCAATATGGTAAGAGGGTGAGCAGGATGGCCCACCCGAGAAAGGCCGTCATGAGAGGATGAGGCTGGAAGAAAAAGCTGAGAATAGTTATGGAAAAGCAAAATGAACGTTAACATCTATTCCTATATCAGAAACGAAAATGAACATTCGACACAAAAGCTTTTGAAGACAAAAATGCAAGAAAGGAAGAGGGAAAGTTGAAAATGAATGAAAACGAGAATGATGGGATGGGCGGAGGCTAAGAATCCAGAAGAGATAAGCGAAGCTTCATCTCTAGCCGGCTAAAGGCTAATTCTCGGCAGTTTTTATAAAAAGGTCATGTCCGGCCAATTGATAAGATACGAACACGTTTTGGCCAGGTTTAAAGACATCCTTTGGCTATTTTGATTCTGGGAAACCTTTAGCTTTCGCCTGTACACACCTCCTCTTGCATTTCTCTTTCTTTCTCACTCTACGGGATTTTCTTATCTCTCGAGCTTCTCTTCACAGTTTTCTTAAGCTAATAGTTCACTTTAGGATATCTCAAAGACTGTCAAGAAGATGAAAATGATAAGCGAAAACTTGGAATACCTGATTTTCTCCTCTTTCCTTGTGATGTCCGCAAGTTCATCTTAATCACAAAGCCTGATAACCAAAAAGAAGATTATTTTCGAGAACTGGACGAATCCGAGAAACAATGGACAAGCCGGTTATCAATCACTTGGCCTATAAATCATTTCTTTAAAAGTTACCTTGATCATTTTCTAATTTTTAAAATAAAGAACCATATAAGTAGTAGAAATAACGTTCTTACTTCATTGAGCTTCACATTGGGACTCTTGTCAAATTGGAAAACCTTGGATAAGGGCGATCAGTCGAACTAGAAGATCTCAAATTGAACTGTGAGATGAACACAAAAGCCGCCCGAAACCCGTTTGAAACTCCAAATTTCGCTTTCAAACGATTTTTGGAAACAAACTATTCAAGAGTAGTCATTTGAGAAGCTTCTCATCAGATCGATAACGTTCTCTGTTGAAATACAGTCGAGACAGTTTGGGTAAAAAAATGAAAAATTTTATTAAATTTTTTGAAAAATCCAGAATTAATCGGACAAACAACCCGTAAAGAGGAGATAAATATACAATTAGCATATGTTATTATGGTCAAAAAGTTGGCTTTGTGTTTAAAAAACTTGGATAAAACATGAGAATGAAAAACCTGCAAACCGTTTGGGATGGAAAGCTTAGCAAGCTAGAGATGTAAAGAGATTTGAAGGCAGTGTTTGGCACTGATGTCAGGTAAAAAGTAAAGCAAAGGCTAAAGAAAACAAATTTAAAACCATAAAAATGCTTCAGACGATTCTTGGAACTGACTAGAAGCGTTAAGGTAATATAAGAGAACATAGAGAGACACAGAGACAGAGAGGGAGAGAGAGGAAGAGAGAGCGAGAGGAGAAGCTTAAGGCAAGAAGACATCATCACAGATCTGATAAAGTTCAATACAGACGTTGCGAGAAAGAATAAATTGGAAAACTTATTAATATTCGATTGATATCTCAGTTGATCACCACAAATACCTAATAGAGAGTAATCATTCAGAAAGACTATCTGTAAAGAGGTTGCAATTCAGGTAGTTGATAGATTGATTGAGTAGCTGGTAACAGATGAACACTCCTTGGTAGGTTCGCGAAGTACGGATGAAGCATAGCGCTTGCAGCTGACAATCGATCATCCGGTCGTAGCTAGATGTATCATTTATTTAAACCTTCACGGCTCAACTCACCTGAAGGAACATTGATAAAAGCTCAAGACCAGACTTCTGCAGCTTTTCTAGCTGTGCATTCACTTCAGTGAAGGGTGTCTCCCAGTAAGGCGGCATTCGCAACAAATATGAATAATGTGGCAATTTCATCACCTTCAAAATATGTCGTTTCATAGAAAACTTGAAACTATAAATACCTCTGGCCATCTTCGTTGATTGGGAAGACCACGAACAGAGAAAATGCGTTGCAACTGGTCTGTCACATCTCTGGTTCCCGGAAACAGTGCTTGACCAGAACAAATTTCAGCAAATATACACCCGACCCCCCTTAATCATGTGAATAGTGATATATAGAAAGCGCAATAACTCACCACATATCAAGAGACGTGGTATAATCCGTGTTTCCTAATAATACGTCGGGTGGGCGATACCATAGAGTAACCACCTAATAGAAAAGCATTGCTTGAATGATTATGATGATAAAAACCTCATTTGAGTACGTCCTACTAGGAACTGACTTTGCTCGAGCAAGTCCGAAGTCAGCAAGTTTCAAAACGCCATCGTTATCAAGTAGAAGGTTTTGCGGTTTAAGATCTCTTGAACAGACATTTGTGAATGGAAGAATGAAAGCAGCTAACCTGTGGAGAATTTTCTTTTTGTGACAGAAATCTAAGCCTCGCAAGAGCTGGAAGAGCAGCAGCTTCGTTTGGAAGTTATCAAGGCCTGTCGTATGTACTTCCAAGTATTTGCTTAAATCCATCTTCTGAAAAAAATTAAATTAGTGAAAAGAACGAAAATAAAACTTCAAACCATGTACTCAAAAACGAAAGTTAATTGATTATGTTGTAAGAAAATGTCATGTAAACAGACTATATTGGCATGTCTCAAAGTTCGAAGTAGTGACGCTGAAAAAGTGATTTGAATATTCTAATCCTCCACGCGCTACGTCATTCTCTCATTTTCACATCTGCAGACGCTCAGAACCGGTTGTGCACAAGTGCGAAAAAAGTGAAAATGTTGCTTTTCATTTAATCTTTTCAAGATTTTTTTCTCCGAAAAAAAAAAGAAAGTTTGTTGCGAACCTTCTCTGATAGCAGTGAAAGGTAATCCTTCTTGGAACTGCAACTTGATTTCCTTCAGAGCAACTATCGATCCATCAACTCTGCATAACGTATATTATCAACCATTCATTTGAATTTTGCTTACTTGGATCGGCACTTGAAAACTGTTGCATAGCTACCTTCACCTAGCTTCTCTATACGTTCATATAACTCGTTGACACTGTGTGATGGAAAGTCCTAAAATAAATTTAGAAAAGAACATTATGCTAACGTTTGATTTAGTGTCTAACCTCTTTCGGCAAAGAAATGCTGTTCGGCTCATAGTGAGCTGAACGAGGGCGTCGACGTCTCAAATGGGAAAAGTCGGCTACAGTTGTTGAACTGGGACATGAAGGAGGTACAACAGTACGCGAAACAACAATTGCTTCATTTGAATTAGCATTATTGGATCTTGAACGATTCCTAGGACTTGATTATGAAAAAGAGCTCATAAGATAAGTTTGACACCTTAGGAAGTTAAGAATCTGCTTGCTAGCTGTTTGGGCAGTAGTCGAATGATGATGTCCATTTGCTTGGCTATGCCAAGATTGAGTCATTGAGTCAGGTAACTTTTCTGAAATAAGAAAGACTTCAAACGTCGGCATTGTTAAAAGAAGGAAATTTGAAGAGTTTCCTCAATATCCTGTGAGTGTAATGAGGCGAAAGTTTGACGGATTAGATGGAAAACTTGCCATTGTTTTTCAATTTCTTCTCTTTGTTCCTTCCCCTTCGTAAGGTGAATAGTGATGTCTGCAAGAGATGATCAAGTTAGAACAAACTCTCATAAGCATACAACTTTAAACATTTAAAATCCTCTTTGTCAGTCAATTACTCACTCTATTTGATTCAAAGCTCACAAGTAGAATTTGCAAAACAATCTCGCATTTGTTACTTCCGGAAATTTAAATGATTCCGGAAGCCTCAGGACTTTTGAATTACGTATAAATGAAATTACCGTACCTTACTAGTATGATGAGACTGTTGAGGAGATTGTGTCTGTTGACGACGAGAATTAATCGAATTCACAGTAGAATTTCCATTTATGTTGAGCTTATGAAGGTTTTCCGAACTTTTGGATGGTCGAATAACATTTAATTGAGCATTATGAAGCATGGATAATGAGCAAGAAGTTCGTATCGGACGATCTGGCTCGTCCAGACCCAGCCAGAGACCTGCAACATACAACACTTGTTATTTGCCCATTACAAGAACATAAGTCGAAAAGGAATAAGTTTTACACGAGATGTAACAATGTTTAAGGAAGAAAGCAGATGTTCTGCTTGGGGCGGACCACATGCAAGCTCAAAACTTAATTTCCATCTCGTTCACTGACTGAGGAAGGAAGCGAGAGAAAGAGACACCCGCATTTTTGTGATAATGAGCAATTACGCCAATGAATATTCTCTTCGAACTCACCAAGATGTGATGTTATCTTGCTCCACATCTCTGATCGTCTGGATCGAACGGCTGGAATTGTCTGGACGAATCTGAAAAAGGAAAGAGAGTTAATGAGTTGAAAAAGTAGGGAATACGGATTGATATTGTGGAGAAAGTAGCAGAATGAAAGAGAGGGAGAGAGAGAGAGAGAGAGCGTGCGAGAACATAGAAAGATAGCAAAAAAGAGAGAGAGAAAACTGCATTTTCTACTGATGAGTAAGTACAAAAAATGTGAAATCTTAAGCATCGAAACAAAAAGAGAAAGAGGTACTTGCTCGCAAGCTTCATCATTTAGCATTGCTGACTGACTGCCGTCTGCGACAATTCAATTACTGTTCAATCTACATGTTTCCCTCATTCTCTCTATCTTTTCAGAACAAAACGCCATAAAAGGCGATGACAAAGAAAGAGAAGAAGAGAAAAGAGAAGAGCAACTCTTTAGGAGAGCCATTGGAACTTCTTCATGCACAACTCCAAATTAAACATCTCTCATAAGATACTAAAAAACGTTTCAGAAAAAAATAGCTCGTAGATGGACTTGAACGAATGGATTCTCTAAATATCGAAGCTCTTACGAATTACATTCAACGAACATGAACAACAATTGGAAACATGATATTCAACTGTCTAAAACCCATTTTGGCTAGAGTTACACTATTTTTACGAATCGTTCGGAGTCATAAAAACGGCTGTGGAGAATCCTATTTGAAGAAATAAAATTCATTAAAATACGTCAAACGAAAACATCAATATAAACAAACAAAAACAATTTAAATGCATCGTAGAGGATGCAAGATAAGAAAGATAGAAAATGCAAAAAATTCTCCCCGGCCGGGAATTGAACCCGGGTCTCGCATGTGACAGACGCGGATACTCACCACTATACTACCGAGGACACATTACAGCCGGCTGTCACATAATACTCAATCTTGTCTTTCATGTTTGGACTCTCTACTACCGATACCATTATGTGATATAAACATCGTAAAAGCATTAATATCATGCTTTCACTTGTTTTTAAATACTTTGACAATTTCGAAAATAAGTAGTTTGAAACACAAATAAGAAACGAGAACTCGTAGCGCGTGAAAGTGAGCGAAGATCTTAAGTTCGAAAACATGAAGTTCATAGCCGGAGTAACATCATTTTGTAATTTATGAAGGTTTAGAAGAGACAAGAAGAATATGAGAAGAGAGAGAGTAAGATGTGACAACGAAGTATATAAGCTGTTGCGAATGACGAACGAGGGTTTGCAATTAACAACTACTCTTGGAAAAAAAAGAAAGTAAAACTCAAATCATTTGAAATTGTGGGAGGGGGGGGGATGGGAGGGCATTAAAGACTTCAGCTTATCGTCAGCGAACTGAACCATTTTCAGAGGAATGTTTATTGTCATCGATTAACCATTAGAATGACAATAATGAGAACGACGACAGACTGAAGCTTCCTTAGCGGCCATCATCCAAAATAGTTATGAAGATGAGGCAAAACTATTAGAAAAATAAGCCTAGAATGGCCAGCCAACCTATTTTGCAATTGAGCCAACTCATCATATAACCGATCTTCCAAAGTTCAAATGCTGTGTGTGTGTGTGTGAGGGAGGATGTGAATAAACAAACATTTCAATTCGTGATATGTGGCGGCTTTTCAAGCAAAACGCCTTAAGTAGAGCTTAGAGTGAGACTTCATTTGACGGCTTGTACTGCCCTTGAGCACAACTAGAGCAGGAAATCATCGCCCATTACATACAGAATTCATGGCTTAACAAAGATTTTCTATTGAACGTCCTTCACTTACGATCAAATTGCAAATATTTGACCAAAAATGCTGATTCGGCATCATGCTATATATGGAAAACAGCTGACTGATGACGAAAACTTATTCAGTTTCTGAAGGAGTAACTTCAAACGGTCAATGAGATGGGCAAGTGCAGTTGTATGAAGGAAGCCTGATCATCCGCCTTCAACACACATGATCGGATAAATATGGAAAAGAGAGCACAGCCAGAGAACAGCGTGAAAATAAAAATAAATTTCTTAATGAACGAAAAGCACATCGATTGCATAATTAGAACAAAAAAGGATATTTTTAAGAAAATAATTGAAAACGAATAGAAGAGAGAGGAGAAGAGAGAGGGAGAGGAGAAAAGAGGGAAAGGGAGAGAGGAAGAGAAAGGAATGGGGAGATATTGGGTGAAAGAGAACTATCCATGTATCTTCTACCCTGTTTCACAGGAGAGGAAGTGTAAAAGAGTTACAGAGTTCTTTCTCTCACAGAGAGAGAGAGAGAGAGAGAGAGAGAGAGAGAGAGAGAGAGAGAGAGAGAGAGAGAGAGAGAGAGAATAATGATATAGCTGGGAGAGAAATGGAAACATATATAGTTTTTTTCGTTGTTCTTGCCGTCTGTCTCTTCCTTTACGGCTTCACAATGACATAAACTCAACTCTTCTGAATGACTTCAACGAGTGAGCAGAGGAGGACAAATAATATTTTACAACTGGTAGATGAGGGCTATTTTGTTGGAATCATCTTACTCATTGAGTCCATTTGAATGAAAACAAAAGTTATTTCGAAACTAGCACATTGGGGCTGTTAGAGTTTGCTTGTCATTGTGTGACAATGTTTCTTCTACGCCGTCTTAGCGTTCACTTTTCAGTCGAATGCTCCCGTATTTGAGGCTATAAGTCTCTCCTTCTTGTCTTGTTTTTTTCCATCCACTTTAATCCATTTCAAAGAACTATACTAACAGCGGCACCATCAGCAGTAACAATAGCAATAGCAGTAGCAGGAATGGAAACAAGTCAAATGGCATATTCATCTTCAAACCTCCCTTCCAACAAAGAAACAAAAACACTATTTTTCAAACCGAGAATGATAATTAATCAATAAGCCGTTCAATGAATATCGTAAGAGAGAGAATAAGGTATCAGAGGTAACAACTAAGAAACACAGAGAGAGAGAGAGAGAGAGAGAAAGGTGAGGGGGCGAGACGGCAAGAAAGTACGAGAGAAGTGGAAGGAGAAGAAAAAGCTTTAAATTAATCATTTTAAAAGTATTTTTACAAAATGTTTTATTTCAACGAAATTTAAAATTAGTACTCAAGATTGAGCGGGGTGAGAGAATTAAAAATAACATCAAAGTACTGATTGAAAAACTATTTTTAAAATAAAAATAAAAAAGAAAGCAAATTCAAACATCGATAACAAGTTGTGGTATAATGAACGTGCGCTCTAATGCTAAATGATCATTTTGTACACATGGTTCATACAGATCGGTTGCATTCGTACTCATGCTCAAGCATACACATTAGAATGCTGCTATCGGTAAGCTTGTTCAGATGTGTTCGTTCTAATCTCTTTTCAGAAACGATTAGAACGCACACGCACACACATATACACAGTTTATGGAGCGGATACATAAGAAGAAGCCAATGCTGCTATGAAGAAGCTGGAAAGTATGGAACACAAACAAGGCAGGATTGGCAAGCAATACGACAGATAGTTCAATGAGTTTTACCGGTTTATACAAAAATCATTTAAAGCTGGAACAGGAAAAGGTAAATGAGATTAGCAAGTATCATAGACGTTCGCTATCATTGTGAATATGCGAATACAAGCGTATGTAATGCTTGTCTGGCTCAGCTGGCTATTCATTACTTCGTTCGAACTGTTGAAGCTTTATGAATGGAAAAGCATTTTCGGCGTTGTCTCATCACAAGCTGTATGAGTTTTGGTGGGTTAAAAACAGAAAAACAGAATTATTTTCTAGGAATGGTTTTGGAATTGAACAGAAAGCGAAAAGCCGAGACTAAGCTACCAATTTGAAGAACAAAAAAATGAGAAAAACGTAGAATGTGCTTTGATGGTTAAGTGTCTGGGTGTGTGTATGACTAAGCAGCATTGCCAAGTGTCATAATCATATGAAAAGCCGAGTAAATAGCTGTGCAAATTAGATTGCAAAATAACATGAGAGCTTCATGTACTTTCATTGTAATGAAAGCAAGTTTGTAATGGGTAAAGCTTAGCCGTTCAGATACCCATACACATATATCCAGACATACATGGTCTATAACCAGATAATGCAAGACAGCGTCAAATGGTTAGAAAATTGAGCTAATTTGACTGTTTCATGACGAACAGTCGTAAAATGTAGATTATGAACTAATAAAATGAACGAAAAAAAAAACCTAACGATGACCATGAATTAGACTGGCGGCCTTATGAAGCTTGACTAATGAAATTGCGTATTCAGAAGGCATAGAGAGAACCATGGCACGAATAGAGAGAATGCTAAAGAAATGTTCAAATTGCCTTAGTGAGACGAAAAGAATTGACTGTCTGCAAGGAAACACTTGAACTTCTATCGTGAAAATGATGTAGCTGAGACACAACCGCTCACTAGTCTTAAGATGGATGCAAATGAAACTTCTGATGCACATTGTATAGAATGTACGTGAAGTATATCAAGTGCATCACGTGAAGAATGTGCTGTTTCAAGAATGAAATTGCAATAAAGTTCAGAAGATGTATTGTGCTGCTGCTGTTCAAACAATCAAAGATCGCCACTGTTAGTGATTTGAGCGGATAATGAGATCAATCAGAGTCAGAACAATTTGTGAATGGAAAGGAACAAGATAATTGACGAATGAAGTAAACGAATGGCTGGACAAAAAAAAGGTGACTGAAGAGGATCAAAGAAGACAAGAACAAGCACATAGAACTCAATAAACTCTGAAACAATGATGGAAAAGCACATTGCACATAGCCTGAGGGAACGAAAAGTTCGTCAATGCTATTGGAGCAATTAGAAAAATGCTGCAAAAAAAAAAAACAGCTATCATTAAGGCCATATCAACCAACAACCACATGATGGCATTAGATAGCTGAGACGATGGGAATCAAGAAGTGAAAAGGATGTCGAAAGAGAAAGAGAGAGAGAGAGAGAGAGAGAGAGAGGGAAACATCGTCCACATGCAGAAGTTGTTTGTTTGAATTTTTTTAAAAGGACTAAACGCAGGATTAGAAATTCATAGTTATGCATATTGAAGGAATTAAAGCTGAAGAAGAGGGAGGGGGAGGAGATGAGTAAGCGGTCCAAGAGAATAGCAAAAGTAAAGGACAATCGGAGAGACACATCTACATCGTAACTATGGTTGAGGAAGTTGAAAGCTTTTAATGATCTATCAAATGTAATATCATCAATTAGAAGATCATAAAAAGCAACGATTCATCGTGTGAATGAAAGAGATATTGTGTGGATTGAAGTGAAATGATAAGTTCCCTAAGGGCAGTCAGCTCTCAGACGTCAATGTACAGGAAGAGCAGCACACAAAGTAGCGCGTTCAGTATCATGTATCGAGCTAAATATTAAATGAATATCAATAATAGATCATCAAAGAGCAGCTTTGAGCGTCTGGGGAGAGAAATGTTGGAAAAATTACCGAATGAGCATGTAAAGGCATAAGCAGCATGTGGATGCTGGCAACGAAACGGAGCGAAGACAAGATGAAACAACCATCTACCACACACATTCTATCTCATCTCTAGGGAATATGAACATGAAAATGAAGAAGGAGAAGCATATTTGGAATTTATTCAAATTAACTTCAATTATGTCATTTATCATCACATGAAGCTTTGGACACAAAACGTAGCTTCATTGCATTTTTTTTTTCATTTCTGCTTCATCATACTTGTCTTCCATCCTGATCATCATCATCAACAACATCATCATCATCGCTTGGCTGAATGCATTCAAGGAATCTGATGAAACATAGGCATGATGAAGCTCATAATCATTATGACAAAACCATTGTCTATGCTGCTATTCCATGATGCTCAAATATTCGAATTTTCGAAGTTGCAGCCTGTCGAGCGCACTTGAAAGCCCTCCCAAAATAATGATGGATGAGAGTTCAAAAATAATGTCACATGGATATTCTGGATCATTGATATGCTCTTTCCATCTCAACTATTTTATTATCAAAAGCACATCTACAGGCTGATGTTCTTTCGACCAACTTCGAGGCTACAATTGACAGCTTCGTACTTGAACGGATGATAGCAGAGAAGAAACTCAGTGAAAAAATGAAGAAAAAATTAAATGACCAGAGAAAAAGAGACAAAATGAAAGACAACTGAAAAGAAAAAATGGATCAAAAGGATGGAAGAACGAAGGAAAGAGGGTGTGATAGTCGATGTAAGAGAGGAAATGACAAAAGAACTTAAGATTGAAAGAGTCAAATTTGTGACGACCATATATAGAAAGTTATGGATGAATGATAGAGAGAGGGAAAAGGGAGAGAGAGAGGGAGAGAGAGAGAGAGAGATGGAGGGAAAGAGTGAGGGAGAGTGGAAGAGAATTACGAATCAACTTGAAAAGTCAGAAGGGAAAAGACAATGTAAGGAAGCAAACAGATTCATGTGCAGTCCGAACAAATGCAATAGGATTAAGCCAGTTGACAAATGCCAGTCGACAAATGAAACAACAAAATATTAAAGAAAACGGATGGCGTTTTTGGGAAGCCTCGTCCATCAGCTTCTCATTAATAACAATTCCTTGAAGTAAGCGAAACAAGAGAGGATGACGTAGAAGAAGATGAATGAAGAAGAGGAACGAAACGATGACGGAGATGGTCAAATAGGGCAAACTCAGTCAGCCTGAGGATATGAACACAAAAATCCTGATTCTGACAAACAAGTTAACAAATACGAATTCTCACAGTATTGGCGTCACAGCACAGCACCGAAAGCGCTTTGTCTTGTAAAGTCCAGTAAAGCTATCCGGAACAAATCATTGGCGATTCAAGTAGACGAAGAAGAACAAAAAGAGAATAAAAACAAAACCGAAAGAAACAATTCGAAATTGAACTAGCAAGATGACTACAAGATGACTTGGATTGACGAAACTACACATGAGAGCTCATTGAACTCTTTTTCCTACCGTCCTATGAAATATTTAAAAAGTAATGAAGAAGTAAATGACTAAAACTTCATCAGATGTTTCTGTGAGACTGAAGCTAATAGCAAGTAATAGCGAGAGAGGTAGAAGAAGAGAGGAAGCAAAATAAAGAGAGAGAAGGATGAGGAAGGATCTGACAATCTGCTGCTACTTTGTGCCTCTCCTACTTTCTCTGTGTATGAGGGGATTGGCCCTTGGAAATGAGAGATGAATGAGTTTCGTGCAAGTGAGCAGGCAGGAAAGAAGAGAGAGAGAAATACACTTTCACGGAGAGAGAGAGGTGTGCTAGCATTCCAAGTTGTGATGACAAGACAGCTGACCGCTGTAAGAACTCGCACAATGAAGCGAACGAATAGTTGCCACTGCTGGAGGGGAAACTTAACCTGATTTTCTTGAGAAAACAAACTGCGAAACGTATTCTGAACGAACGGGAATATTATCTTCTTGAACCAACTTTATTTCATCAAAATTATTTTGAACTCAGTTCGTATACAGATAGTGCCATGGAGAATTTGGAGTAAATAGAGAGGAACAAGACATGAAGAGATAAGTTAAAAGCGAAATAAGATCAGAAGGAAATGTTTGAGATATAAGCACAATAAAGAATCTCAGCTCTACATCTTCAATGGATCAACCTTGGCGACCTTCTTAACCTGGCTAGCGGCAAGAGCATCTTCCTGTTGTTTTTTCTCTAAAGCCTTTTGTTGCTTAATTCTCATAGCCTCAGCATCTCTATTCATTCTTGCATCAGTGCTCAAACCCTGCAATAAGGAACAATTTTCAAAAATCATAAGATTGTTATGCTAAGCACTATGTTGCAATGTATAATCTCAAAATGAAACGAACTGATCAAGATAAAATGACAAATGAGAAAGGCTTAGAGGCCAGTTCGCATGTTGGAATGAAATAGACCAAACTTGAAAAATTCGCTTAAGTTACTGAGTTAATAGAGACGCACAGCATTTCCGTCTTTGCTTCCAGCTCCGGACTTCTTCTGAGCTTCCTTTTGCTTCTTGAGATTCTTCTCACGGGCCAAATCACGTTGGTTTCCACCTAAAAAACGTTTGTACTCGACCTTCACGTACAAATTCAACTTACGGGCCATTATTATATTTTTTTCAACTACCAAAGTAGAAGGTGGAAGTACTAGCTAAAAAGATACAGCTAAGAAGTTTACGTGAACGCGTGTAGAAAATCTAACGACAACATAAAGAGAAAAATCTAGAATGAGACTGAAAGGGTCGTGGAAGGATGCATAGCACCGAGAAAAAAAGATAAAGAAGAATGAGAGAGAAAAGAAATTACGAACGAAAACAGGCTAACGCTCAATGTCCGGGTCAGTCCCGAGATAGTCGACTGACCATAAGAGAATACGATTGATCGATTATAAACTACAAATAACGAACGACAAGAATAAAAAAAAAGGTATCAGTTCAGGGTTATAAACCTGTTGACTTATCGATGGCAGACAGACTACTTGGGTACTTTATAACCAATGATTTACAAGTTTCAGTCAGAAAGCAATAACGATTTCAAATTATGAATGAGTGTAACATAAAAAAAGCAACAACGTTATCAGTAGACCATCACATCTACTTCTCCAATGGAGCATAGTTCAAAAGTTTTTCGATCAAATCCACATGGGAGAGAAGCATTCGTCGACAGCAGTATCTACGGAGGTTCAAAGCGTCAAGAGCGTCACCTTAAAATAGAAGAAATGACCGAGACTAGTCGGACGGAATGCAACCTTCTGTGTAGTCAGATTGAAGAAGACCGAGATAAGCCTCCCATTTGTCGCCGGTAACGTTTCCACAAGTGAAGCAACGAACAGGGATAATCATTCTGGAAAGAAGTTAAAATATGCCGATCAGACAAGTTGAGAGAGGTAAAGAGGGACTAATACCCGATACACGAAATATAGAATTAAGGAGTCAAATGAAACGTATATCACAGAAATAATCAAAATAAGCAAATATGTACAAGTAAAAAAGTGGAAAAGATAGTTAATTAGCAGGAGCAAGTGTGACTGGCACACTTCCCTTTTCGAGATCTTCGCTTTTAGCTTCATCAATTTTCAACATATGATGCTGATCTCTCATTATATCGCCCCAGAAAAACTTGGTGAAACATTTGGAGCATTCACAGTGAATAGGAAAGAGTTGTGACCTAAGAAGTTGAAATGATTGAAAGCTGCCAACTCAACTATACTTTTTTTCTTCCTTTAGATTATATTCAGACAAGCACCTCGAATGAAAACATGTTTTACAATCTGGACAACGCAACAAATGGATGAGCTGAAAGCGAACATATAAAAGAGGATCTACAGCATTAACATACCCTGTCGATATTCCTCTTACAAATTGAACAAGTCCCACGATCAACATACTGTTTAGCTTCTTGCGGAATTATTGTAGAAGTTTTCTCCACCAAACCATACGCCGAACGGATATGTGTTGGTATGGGAACATCAGCTGGGAACGGCAACTCCTCACTCTGTCAAAAAACATTTCCAACTTTTCATGAAACGGCACATACAACAAGCAACCAACGGAACGTTAGTGCGTAACGACACCATGGGAAACTATTCAGTAAATGACAAGCGATCCGAAGCCTCAAATATTTTACTCAATCATAATTGTAAGAAACTTTCTCACCTGAATGCGAAAGGAGTTTCTTTTTTGTTTTTCTTCAGATTCAAATCCTTGATAGCTTTTGATTTTTCAGGATTTTGCCAGGCCCATTCAAACCGCAATGCAGCCACACTATTAGGAAATCCATGGATAATACACACCATATCCCTTCAAAGGTTTTATTACTAGCTTGGCTTGTGAAATACAACGAACCTACCAAGGTCCTTTACTATCAGTTTTCTTCGCACCTCCTTTCTCTTTCCCACCATTATGCTGATTGATTCTTCTGTTAGGATCAACTGTATACCCAATATAACATCGATTCTGAAATAAGAAACATATGTGACCACACACACATGAGCACATGCCTTGTAATGCTTCAGTTGACTTCTACTGATCAAACAATATACTCCAAAAAACTCATCCAAGATAGCTGGCTGCTTCTTACATCGTTTTTTGACAGGACTAACTAAAGCTTGAGCGTTCGTGCTCATGGGTTCAAGTTCCTCATCTGTTTTCTCATCGTCCTGAATGAGATTCTCTTTTACAAAATCCAAATGCAACATACTTTAAGATAGAAGTCATTGAAAGTTAATGGCTGAGAAAACGATCGACGAGCGTCACTCAGTGTTATAGGCTGTGACAAGGAATGACGTGTGGAATCACTGAATGAAAATTTGCACAAATTATCATCGTCGAAGTTCGTCGGAATCCCATGAACCACAGGTCCGGATACTGGACTCTGAAACAGTTCACGTAAGAATGAAGATGACGCTATTAACTAACCGATTCTTTGGAGTCTAACACGATGCAGTCGCTCTCATCCATTCGGTTTAAACCTGCGAAACCCCTGAAGCAGACTTAAGAAAACGAAATTAGCTACTGAATTGAAATAATGAGTGTCAAAAACACTTGCGATTACAAATAAACAAACAGCGTGACTATTTTTTTTTTTTTACAAATATCCTAAAACATAACAAGAGAGGGAGCAACAAGAAGCACAATTACAACAATGAGATACGATTAGAATTAAATTCAAACAATTAAATACCAGTTATGTTCAGAAGGCAAATCTAGCAGCAGTCTCGAATGAACTTATTCTAGATTTATAAATCTTTAGTCGGTCATTCAGCCTTTGTATTAACTGGAAACAATTGGTGATTTCGATAAGAAAAACAGAAGACGTACCTCTTTATTTTCTGGTTTTAAAGAGACTTTCAAAACCTCGTCAATGACCGTGTATGGTAACCATGTTTTAGCATCAACAGATTTTAGCTTCAAAAAATAGTTTATCAAGAGTCTTTCGAGCCTGAACTTACTTTGTCAGTTTCCCGTTCAATATAATCACAGAGGGCAGCAAAAGCAGTTGGCAACACGTCATAATCTAGCAAACATCTGACATAATCTGCGATATCGAAGTCCTAAAACCAAGTTTTAAGAATCAAAAAATTAATTGTAAATCTCACAGCGTAGGAAGCATGAAGCCAGCAAGGAACATTCAACTTATGACTCAGTACAGCGGTAGTATATGCTCGGTACGGGCGAGAATCTGTTGGCCAAACTTTTTTTGCTGCTGATAGTAGCCCCATAGCGACAGACCAATTATCACTGCAAAGATACACCTTTTCAATCATCATAACTGCATTGCAATGTTACCCGACTGTCTTTCCTTCAGTGAATCTGCGATTTTTCTGTAGCCAGTCAGGTGAAATAGCAGGCTGAAGTATATCTAATGAAATGGACTCCTTTGCAACTGTATAGAAAAGATCGTATGAAGGTACATTACACTTACTGAAACGAAGATAGTTGAGGAAAAAATAAGATAAACATATAAGCTTACGCGCAAATTTCAAAAGCCAAATCGAATTCCTTGGCCTCAATCAAATACCGGACTATATCCTGGGGCGCGATTGGGGGAACTTCGCCGTTGTTCAACATCAGAATTACTCTGGCATTAGCGATGATAAATTCATCAGAACTTCTAGAAACATATTCATGGAAACAAGAAAAATTGAACGCATACTCTGAAGGTGTGATGATTCTCATTTTTCTCTTCTTGATAACTGGTATTTCGTCTTCAGGCAAATCACTTGCATTCAAATTTCCAAGGGTGTCATAATCAATCTCGAGAACCTGAAAAGAACTTTATGACATCGCTTGAAACTGAGAACAAACCTCTTCTGGGAACCACAGGAACCTATCGTCAGTTGATAAAATATCCATAGAAGCTGATGCAATCGCAATAGCATCTCTTCTCTTTTTGAGCAGTTCCAAAGTTTGTGTGACCTGACTCAAATAGACAGCATATTCGTACATAGCATGGGCGGCTGGAATCACATATTTGATTTATGTACGAAGATGCAATTTTACCCTTCACATGATTAGATTTAAACGTGTAATAAGAGAAAACTATCTCGAAAAGGTGAGGGCTGGCATGCACATCTTGAGATCTCGCAGCACCAAGAAGGATATCTTCTACCTAAATATTTCAATAAGATCATACTCCAATTTGATACAAACGTTGTCTTCCAGTTCAGCATACTTCAATTCAACAAGCGTTTTGTACTCCTTTGCATGAAGAAGACGGGTTATGAACTCGCGAAGAGTCAAACGGCGATCTTCTGCATTCTGTAAACTCGAACCATTGAAGGTATTTAATCCTAATCAAGACCTTGTTCTTTTTAATTGTGTTAAGTGCATCAACCCAGTTAGCTTTGTTCATCAAATGATTGAAAAGTGTGGCATAAATACGACTTGTGCTTTCATTTCCTTCAGGTAACAGCTCGATAGCTCTCTTCGACATTTCGACAACTTCTTCACTATGTCCATGGTCACTGAGATAACTGATGGTCTGAGAAAAACAGACGTTATAAAGAACATGACTGAACACTAACCAAAGTATAATAATCTCCTAGCGTGACATCTTCTTTTACAGTTCCTAAAGCCTTCAGTGCTCTGATCATAGCCGAGTTTTGCTGTGAGACTCCAGCAGATGCTTCCAAGAACGCATTCATAGCCTCAAAAGTAACAATATTTGCTTTTAATGATGTAACTTAATACTTTGACAGGTTGTCCAGTTCCAGAGTAGGCTATGGCGGTATAGAATTTAATGACGTCAGCTAATTCAGGTTCAGGAGTACCGTATAAGGAACAAAGTTTCTATAATAACAAGAGAAAAGATAGGTAGTACAAACAGCGAGCCAACCTTCAGAGTCGAAAACTGTTTATGTTGAACTAAGCTTCGGAAAAGCAACAGTGAGCTTGAGTTGTGCATCAATGAAGACAATGCAGCCTAGAATGTATTTTGATGAATAATATTAATCCCTGGAACATACTAAGTATGACGATTCTACGAAGTTCGAGAAATCAGACATCTCGTCCTTGGTGGATAAAGCGATACCCCCTTCACTCAGAATCACTCCGAGATCATTCTTTTCCAAATACCAACTACCAAGCACTATAAACTTGCTTGCCGTATCGCTACTGAAAAATCTCAACTGGTCGAAGGTTCTGTGTCAGATGAGTTACCTGGCCACTTTCATATCTAGTTGAGCTAGCAATTGAATATACTTCTCACTCAAATTTTGCATAGTTTTCTCCATGAGTCTGATCTGATTGCGGCCATTTGACTCAGCCTAGAAATACGAAGTTATGTTGGAATGGATATACATTACACCTTATAGGTTGAGATAATTTGCCTTAACTTCTGGATGAAGTTCAAACGTTGTCTTGTTCTTTTCCACAATGTAGCGAAGACCAATCCAGAAGTGAACTGACCAGAAAAAACTGTTTTTACACTCTGTGCCAGAGCTAAACCAGAACACGTTATTATAACCCTTCTGAAACTTTGTACTTACGTGGTCGAACACACATTTCAGCATTAGCAAAACTACTGAATTCATTGAAAAGATTTTTCCATCGTTCGAAAAACTTATTATCAAAGCTAGACCAGTTGTCATTCTCAGAAAAGTTCTCTTTGCTTTCTTCTGAGTTATCCTGAAACAGAACGGTTAGATGAAAACTATATTTGAAAAAAAACCTCCGTTTCAGCAACCATTTGGAAAACTCTTGTGATCTCCGCTTCATTTGATCGGAAAGCGTTTTTGAGTGATTTACTAGTATGAGAGACAACTGAGAATCTGTCCTAAAAAGGCAAATTGCGAATTCAAACTTCTTATAATGTACGCAAACCTGTTGAACAACACCAGTAATACATGCTCCAGGTATGTCAAGCATAAACAATCCTACAGGACCTCGAGCAGCAGCTTCAAGTTGATCGCAGGTTGAGCCTAACTCGAACATCAAACGTTTCTCAGCTTCTGCATACATCTCTTTGTTGGGAACTCGGAGTGACTTTCTGCGATCTACATATCGTTGATCAAACTGAAACAGTGGTACAATTGTAATACATGCTAAGAAACTCTTACCTCCGGTGAACGAACATAAGTTTTAAGAACATCTGACAAATATTCCCAATTGCCATGCTTATCAGAATTTATGTTTTCCTTACAGCATATCTAAGAAATGGATTTGTGGACGCGAAGATAAGAAAAACAAACCTGAATAGCACGATGCACAACGTCATATGGATAACAGTCGGCGTTAAATAATGTTTCTTGCAGTTCAGCAATAGTCATATTGGGATTCACGTTTTTGGGAGAAGAATAAGGCATAACTTTATCCCACGTGCCCACATAGGAGTTGTTAATATCACTACAAGCACGAATTGAAAAAACTAAGAATTATGAAAACTTACAGAGAAACGTCAATATGTTCGAGAAGGTACTCATTGGACACAGATAAGTTATTCCACAACACCCATAGCTTGGGATGTTCCCCACTTTGGAAAGACAATCCGTAATCTAAGAGTTGTCCTCTCTTCAAAATGAACATTAGTTTACAACACAATTAATATTGATACCTTCTCGCCATTAATGGAACAAACTTTTTGAAGCTTTTTGTTGTGGTCAAGAATAAAGTGGAACTAAATGAGAAAGCTTCTTGAAGTACCGAGAAATTCAACAAACTCTGACGGTCTGGTCAGCAAGAGCGATGAATACAATGACAAAGTTCAATCCATTAATATGACAAGCTCTGACATTCAGAGAAGAATCTGAAATACAGAAAGTAACGACCCATTACTAAGAATTGAAGGAACGAAACCTGCATTAATATCTGGGAAACTTTTCAGTGAGCTATCTATCTGCGCTAATGGGAGGGATCGAGATTTCCCTGTCTGATAAATGTTTCTGATATAATGAAAAATGTTTTTGTTTTATAAACCTCATTATTCCAAACACGAAGATGGAAATCACGATGAACAGCGTAGAACGATTCAACGTCTTTCAACTCTCCGTTGCTAATCAGTCCAGCTACATCGGCGATACCTTCCTTCATGGCTGTTCCTGAAAAAACCCTTGTTTCAGAAAATGGGAATATCTAAGCACCTGAGATCATACGAGACAAGTACCCCTTTTCTTTAAGCACAACTTCGCTGCCATGACCTGAAACAAAAATCTCGTTTAAGAAACATCAAGAAACAATACCTTTTGAGGCAGGCAGAGTGACAACAACGAGATCGCCTTCAGCCATACAATAAGCAATCTTAAAAATAAAAATGTGATGAATTATAAACCAAAAATTACCTTTGCTACATTTCCATTATCTTGTAAGTCGACAAAGGCAGCTTTGGTAGCTTGGCCATTAGTTGTTAATAAATAAGAAGAATGATAATCATTCAAAAATTCGCTATCACTAATTTCGGACAGAAGTCCGTTACAGGTATCACCGGATAAGAGATCAGATATGTCGTGAACAAGTCGAGCATGGAATCGATGCACGGTGGATTGTGTGGGGACAATTATACATAATATAGATTGATCCAGAAGCGTAATTGATGTTCCTGGTACAATAGAAGTACGAGCGAAGTCGAGACACAATGTTCCACCGACAACAGTTTTACACAACGATCGTTCTTCGATAAATAATTTTTGGCCTATAGCTCTCCTACAATTTTTTAAAAGATTTAGGCTTGCCCTCGACACCATACTTACCATAAGAAAAATCTATCTGCAAACGGCGATTGGGAAGGAAAACTGAAAACTCCTGCTGAAGGAGGGACATTGGAGCTGATAGAATGTAAAGGTGCGTCTAAGAAAAAGTATTTTCAGATTCATATCATAGTTTCGGACATTTCTTACTTGTGTTCACCAGTAGCGTTCTCGAATGTTTTGGTGCATAGGTATCGCTGAAAACTAGCTCTGTGTCATGAAAGATGTCCATCGAACTGCAAAACATAGCTTTCCAATAATTCAAACAAGTTCAAGTTGATAATTAGTCCAAAAATGACGAAACACTCATTTAAATAATTCAAAATAAAAATTCAAAACGAGATACGCAATCGGTCGTTCAAGATTTTTCAAACCCCTACCGTTTCTGAGAAATTCGAAATAATAATTTCAATAATGTCAAATGTTTGATATGTTTGCGTTTATTCTAAAAATGGAAAAGTTATTTGATAAATAAACTCTAGCAGCTCGAAAACAACCGCACGCCCTTTCGCACAAATTGAAATGGCGCCAAAAGGAAATTAGCATGCCACGCGCGTGCCCTGCGTAAACCGACATGATTAAAGATGCTCAAATTAGCATAATCCCATCTATCGCTATACAAAACAAAATAACAGCTTTATTCATGAGGATAATAACAAAGAATCATTCTATTGACTTCCGCAACAAGAAGATAATCATTATTTTGAAGAGTGGTCATCTTGATACACAGGCTTCCGTGACTACGATTTAGTGGTATCCGTTTCCTCCAGCATCTGTAAACTCGATATTCAGTATTCATATAGTAAAGATAGACGAAATCGAAAGCAGTTTTGAAAAAATTGATACCAAAACTAAAAAAATTAAATGCAAAAAATTCTCCCCGGCCGGGAATTGAACCCGGGTCTCGCATGTGACAGACGCGGATACTCACCACTATACTACCGAGGACACATTAAAAACGTTCTTAAGACATTTCTTGAAACTTGCAACAAAGGATGCTTAGTTTACACCAAACTCTCTAAGGAACAATAGCCTTCAAGAAGACAGCAAAGTTCAAACTTTCTTCAGCGAGGAATGAACCCCATGAACTACCAAACAAACTATGTGTAGTTAACGTTTCCTTAGTCCTAAGGCAAGATCTTATCGTCCATTCAGATACCCCCGAACAGACATTCCAAAAATAGAAACTCATCTATGTGAGTTCTCTAGATAAAGGCAGAACCCCCTAAAGGGAACTGATTGATGAGGGTGGCTCCTCACATTTTTGATCTCAACTTTTCTGCAGCGTATTCCATGTGCGTGTGGTTATGATCACAGATTTCTTTTTTGGTTAATAGGCTTAAGGAAGGTGAGATGGAATCCCTAGTGTCATCGTCTCAACACAACGCAAATGAAGGATTTTTATGCAAATTTTATTTTGGAAATTAGAACTTTATAAAAATTTGTTTAAAAATAAGATTAATGAAAGTTTTAATAAGGCGGTGAAGATCGTTCTTCGGCTCATGTTTTTTGGTCATTTGGCAGTTGGTATGATGAAGAGAGAGAGTAAAGAAAGAGAAATAGTATAACAGAGAGAGAGAGATGAGAGTGAGAGGGAAAAAGACGATGTTAGAAGAGCACTGAAATGAAAAAAAATGGAAGGAAAAGTCTAAAAAAAAGCAGATGATGATCGCCTGAGGTCATCAGAAGGGAAAAATAAAATAAGAGAGTTGACATTTAAGCTGTTGTGAAGAGCGATTGAAGAAATATATATACTGCAGCTTCTCCCCTTCCTCACCTCTCTTCTCACGGCTAACTATATAAATATATAGTTTATCATTAATTATTCTTTTTATTAATTATTAATTATTTTTGTTTTGCTTTTCCTTCTGTATGGTCCCATCGTTTGGCTTATTCGTGTATTATTGAGATGACACGCCGTCCGGGCACATTGTCTTTCTCTCTCTCTCTCTCTCTCTATGAGCCCATATCTTCTCTCTTTATTCTATCAGAAGGGTTTCTTACATCCTTCGCAAATTTCAAATCGAACAGGGCTTGATCTGATTAATGACGTGAGCACGTGAAAGTTCGAATTGCCCTTAGGGCATCCGGGACAACTTGTTGAACGTTAACTCGCCATCTGAGTCACTAACCTAACACGAAGGATGTTGTGCCCAATGTAGTTGAGGCATGAAAAAAGGGGGAAAAATGAAAAACTTATTTCTCGTTTATTATCACATTCAGAAGAGGAGTCTCTTAGTAAGCAGAAGCTTCATCTCAGATGAGGATGTCCTAGGGCAAATGAGTCCATAAAAGGTCATACAAATATAATTTTTCCGTCATGCCATTTCATAAACAAGCCATCAAAACGACAAATTTCCAAGGAAGTGTAGAAGAGTCTTCCAAATAGAGAGAGTAAGAGAGAGAGAGAGAGAGGGTGGGGGTGGGGAAGGAGAAGATGGAAGATTATGAGAAGGTTGGCGATGTGTGTGGGGGTAGGTAGGGGAATAGAGTCTCATGCACCTTGAGAATCTTGAATAGTTCTTTCTGCCGATCAGCCATCTCAATCTCTGAGAGGCCTTCATCGTCACCTGTGTATCGAAACGTAAAGAAATTGCAAATTCAAAAATCAAAAAAAATCTTTTTTCGTCTCATCTCATTGGCAGTTCCTTATAAGAGTCTGCAGTATGCAAATATCTTTCGTTTTCCCCCCATTTCTTCCTAATTTGTGATAAATCACAATGGAAAGGGAAAAAACTTATTTTGTTGTTCTCAAGGAAAAGCTTAAGAGTAAACAAGCCATTTCACAAACATCATTTTGCGAGAGAGAAATGTTTTCTTTTTTTCCTTCTTCTCTTCCTATTTCAAAATAAAAATGTTTTTTTCTTAACAAAAATTAATGAAAAACGAATTCAAAAATCATTTTTTTTCTTGACAGTTACGTTTGAAAGAATATCTGGAGGATGCTTAAGCTTGTCCATGCACACTTCCTATCCTTATACGTTTGCTACAGCCCCATCTCTCTCTCTCTCTCTCTCTCTCTGTCTATCTCTTCAGAAATCAACTTAGAGGACATCTTCGTATAGTCAAGGAAGCTACTTTTATAATTTATTCAATAAAAATTGTTTTTTTTTTCTTTTTCGCCTTCTCTCTGCTGACGACTTCAAAAAAATGAGCAAAATTATCTTTCAGGAGAAAAAAAAATTGAATAAGAATATCCTCAATTTGGCCTTCAGATGTTCGTTGATGATGACAGCTCTACGTCGGCAGAAAGTTGGAAAAGAAACGAAATGAGAGACATCACTAAGAGAGAGAGAGAGAGAGAGAGAGAGAAGGAGAGAGAGAGAGGGAGAGAGAGATAGAAAGATGTATAGAGGGAAATAGAAAAATTACAGTGAGAAAGAGAGCTGTGAATTACAGAGAGATGGCTAGAGATACAGAAAGAGGGAGGGAGGGAAGTAGATGGGGGGGTTGGCTTTAAGGGAGAGCTTTCAAAATCGTCAAAGATATCCAAGAAGAGGCCTGAGATGAACCTGTCGTGTTCTTATTCATTTTTCCATTTGTTTTGCTAGTTGTTCGTCTTATTTTTCGTTGTCAATTACTTAAGTAACGTTGAATGAACTCCCTTCTTGCCCTCCCATTGTTCTCATGCAAATGGTATCACATGTATAGACGAGCACCATGAAACCTTCTGTTGATTACAGAACAGGAGAACATGTGAGGTAGTAAGCTTGTAACAGAGACATAGATGGACATTCAAAAGACAAACGATTTGGACAAAAAAATTTTTTTTTCCTTTTCAAATCAAATTCAGTGACGTCAGCTGAGACCTTAGCAGAGGACCGATAGAAGGAATGAGATGTGGGGGGGAGAGAATGGGCCAGTGGAGATAGTGATAGATGTCATCTAAAGGCTTCCCATGTACTTCAAATATAATATTTTGAACAAAGAATAGTTTAAAACCATCTACATATATCCTTCTAATCCATGTATGCAACCTCCTTTACTCTCTCTCTCTCTCTCTCTCTCTCTCTCTCTCTCTCTCTCTCTCTCTCATTCTCCTTCTTCAAGCAGTCTTCCCTCCTTCTGCTCGATCCTTCGAGTCTTCCGACATGTTCCTGATTCTGACCTTCTGAAAGTAAACAGGAAGTTAAGAATAGAAAAGTTATTAAGAAGTATGTTCCGGTGTTTGCCACTCAAACCTGAAAAGAAAAAAAAAAGAAAAAACGGAAAGCCATCATCGTTCATATTGTCTTTGTCATTGCATTTTCTCAATCCCCTTGCTTTTCTTTAGTCCCTTCCTTAGTCTCTCTCTCTCTCTCTCTCTCTCTCTCTCTCTCTTTCTCTCTATATCTGTGTTATTCTGTTGCTCTCCTACTCTCGCATACTCTCTCATCAACTCTTTCATACAATAATTGTTTTATTTATTAATCTTATATATACTCAGTTTATATAGTTGCTAACTTTGCCATCCAAAATACTCAATTTATTCAAATGTGCTTGCAACTCATGTGATGTACCCAGAAAAGATCTGAAGCCCAGTGAGATGAAGGTTCAAACCTCTTATAAGCTGCTTCAGCACATCTCAGTCTTCTTCTGCTTCCATTTACTTCTTTCTACATCAACTTCGTATACATCTTCATAGTTGGCTCTCTATCGTCTTCATCTCACTTACTTACTCACTCACTCTCTTCATCAACACACAGTAGATGTATGAGTCTCCTTTGTAATAGTTAAAAATTGAAAATGTTCTATTGGAAGGAAAAAAAAAAGAGAAGGAAAAGCTGCCGTCCTATGTTTCATCGAAATATCCGGAATACCCTTAGGGCATTCTTCATATTTCCGTGGCTCTACGTCCCGTCGTCGATAAGTTTTCACAAGAAGACAAGCCCCAAACCTCCTCATCCTTTCCACTTTTAGCTTTTGCTTGGCCATATCCCTCGTTTACATATCTCTCTCACTTTCTCTCTCTCTCTATCTCTCTCTATCTCTCTCTCTCTCTCTACAAAACTATCTGCTGAAATTGTTTATTAAAATCCAATTACATGAGCCTTTTATGGGATAACATTGCTGTTATTTTGGTCTTCGTATCTTCAGTGTTTTACTATTCTCTCAGCTTTTCCTTAAAGCCTTCCTGTATTGATTTTCGGTTATCTGTGAATGTGATGATATTTCAATATGAATAGGCTTAACCCCGTTAACTGTTGTTACTTAACATCAGCTTCATCTTCAATCGTTTTCTGTCTCTCTCAATTCATAATCAGCTGATAAGTTTTGAGCTTCATCGCGCTTTTTCGAAACAAAAAGCGTTGTAATTCTATTTGGATGAATTTGAGTGACAAACATCTTTGTGAATGAGATACACACACACATGTATATACATTCGTCTCATAGATGGAAATGAAATCTTTTAAGATTTACAACCGTTCCACATGTCCGCATATGCATGAATGACGATCGCTCGATGAACGTTCACGTCGTTCACGTCAAGTTTACGTGAGCCGCAAAGACGAAAAAAATAAGAAAAATTAGCTTAATGAGGGAGCTTAGAAAGAGAAAGATTGATAGAGAATGAGAGAGAGAGAGAGAGCAAAGAAGTCAAAGGATAAGAGAGGGCAAGCCAAATGAAAATGTTTCCATAGCCGTCCTTATCGTCAACATAACAAATCATTCTGTCTTTAAACTTCAATCAAACTTCTCTTCCCAACAAAGCTCATAATAGCTCAAAGTTCTTTATAAAAGAGAGAAAGAGAGAGAGAGAGAGAGAGAGAGATAGAGAAAGAGAGAGAGAGAGAGAGAGAGAGAGAGAGAGAGAGAGAGAGAGAGAGAGAGAGAGAGAGAGAGAGAGAGAGAGAGAGAGAGAGAGAGAGAGAGAGAGAGAGAGAGAGAGAGAGAGAGAGAGAGAGAGAGAGAGAGAGAGAGAGAGAGAGATAGAGAAAGAGAGAGATATAGTCAAAAGCTTAAACACATTTGAAATTCAAATCTGTCTCATCATCTTCATCATTGACACTATCGTTGATGTTCGTTTATAGTTTGATGTTCCTTTTTTAGACTTTTGATATCTCTCTCTCACTCATCATACGTGCCTTTATCTACAATTATCTTATGCAAATGACGTATATATAGCTTGACTTGTGTTAATTATGCTAATTATACCCATAAAAGCACATGCTTACATCCTGTAATGGAAATGTCTTTTATCTTAACTATAGAGGTCATGAATTCTCAATAAGCTTTTCCTCATTTAGGACATTTCTTCAGTATCTCACTCTATCTATAGCGATTTGGACTGTCTCTTTAAGCTTCTCTATCTCTCTCTCTCTCTATCTCTCTCTATCTCATTCAATTCATCCTTTTCCAATTTCATCTTCATTTTCCCAAGCTTTTTGAATATAATTTTGGAGGATTTCTCTTAACATTTTCAATTCAAAACAGTTTTGAAAACATTTTTTAATATTGGAAGAACAAACATCTCTGAGAGAGTACTCGTTTGGCTTTCTCTCTCTCTCTCTCTCTGTTTCCATTCGTTTCCCTTTCATCTCCTTCCTTTCAGTATTTCCCTACCCTCTTTCCATCTCTCTGTTACTCTCTTTCAAACAATCTCAATCACATACTATTCGATTTATAAAAAATAGAATATGAAAGTACTTTCATTGTTGAAAATAAAAATTGGAAGATCGGACGATCGAACATATCATTTGAGAGGCAAAGGTTAACGAACATAAGATGATGTGAATCATATGGATGATAGATAGAATGATAACATATGAATTGGATGGAGGATTAGAGAAACAGAGAAAAAAGAGTTCATAATGAGTTGAAATGTAAAGAGAACAGAGAGAGAGAGAGAGAGAGAGAGAGAGAGAGAGAGTTGATGATCATCTACCCATCATTGATATGAACAAACTCTATAAAACCTTAAACAAAACTCTTTTTTTTTCCTTTCTCTCTAATTGACCCATGAAGGCTGCTGTCGACGTCCAAAATAACTTTTCGTTGTTCCATTTGAACTGATGGGATATGTGAACAAAATACTTTTTCTTCCTATAAATCTCATTCTCAATCAGTTAGCAGCTGTTTGACTCTTCATCTTGTGGTTGCTCTCTCTCTCTCTCTCCCTAATCAGAGTGATCACTATCACTTACTCTTCTTTCCTCACTGTATGCATGTAGCTGTTGAACTCTCTCTCTCTCTCTCTCTCTCTCTCTCTCTCTATCACTTACTTCCTCACTCTCTCTCTCTTTCCCTCTCTATATCTATCAATGTGATTCATTTTCTTCTCTTTTTTTTTTAATTTTTTGTCTTTCAAATACACAAAGAAGAAAACGATTTGAAGTCAGAAGTTCCTGTGCCAGCTCCTTCTCTCTCCTTCTCTCTCTCTCTCTATCACAATTGCTCTTCCTTTGTTCGTTTTCAAAAAGCATTTGCTTCCTCATAGAGAGACAGCAACAAGGAGAAACGTGATGAAGATAATGATGTAATGCAGGATATACAGTGATCACGTGTAGTATGAGTCTAGTTCATTCAAGTAGTTAAGGGCGAAGAGATGGAGGAAAGTGGGAGGAGAGTAGTGACTGAGAGGGGAGGAGAATGGGTAACGAGGAAAAGCTTTTGTATCATCTTATTCAACTATATTTCCTACCAGCTTCTTCTATCATCATCATTTTGATGTTGTCACTCAGTTTAAGCTGAAACTCATAACTTTCTCGTTTACCATCACCAGTCCATCACAGACATACATAGACACAGGACGCACACACACACACACAGCACACACATCATCATCATCTTCTTCTTCTTCAACCATGCTCTATGTTGTGCCTATTGCAAAGCCTTCTTTCAGCACAATGTTTCATTGCAAGATGAAGCTGGCGAATCGCTTAATCAACGCACATACTCACACTCTCAATATCATCTTCTTACACTTTGTGTTTTTATCCTTTTTATTGGATTCAAAAATCTGTCAAAAAAGAAAGAATGCCTGAGGGGATTGAATGACTTCGACAATCCTTCTTATTTGCCATCCATAGAGGTCATCTCACAAGATAAACAAGCTGAAAACTCTTTTCATTCATTTTCTTGTTGTTTCTGACACACATCTCATGAAGTTCTTCTATTTTTAATCATTTTGTTTATTATCTCTCTCTCTCTCTCTCTCTCTCTCTCTCTCTCTCTCTCTCTCTCTCTCTCTCTCTCTCTCTCTCTCTCTCTCTCTCTATTACCAAGTGAGAAAAGAGTTTTCCCCTAAAAAGGCCTTTAATGGAAAATAAAATAAAATCTTTGTTGCACCTATTCCCCTCCACCCCACTAAGCTCATCGTCTGTTCACTGGCTCTTGCCGCTATCTCCCTCCCTCCCTCTCTCTCTCTCTCTATCTCTTTCTCTCTTTCTCTTAGATTTCCTCTATTGCATTCAACCTCTCTATCTTTCTTAACCTGTCTAAGGGACAACCAGAATTATACTTTCGAAGGGGAAAAGCACATCAGCAGACGCCCAAACACCGAAGGCCAAAAAAGTGCTCCTGAAATGAAATGATCGACTCAGATGATTACTGAAGATGAAGCAATTTTTGGGTCATCAACGTCTTTTTTTCTCTCCTTTTCTGTCCATTTTCGTCTTCTTTCTCATGTCATTCAAACAAACTCACTCAAATTAGGAAGAAAGAGAGAGAGAGAGAGAGAGAGGGAGAGAGAGAGAAGAAGAGTAAAGGGGAGTCACAGAGGGAGGGGGGGAAGCCTTTTAACACACAAAAACTTTTATTTCTCTATTTTGTATATTAAAGAAAGATAGGCAGAATCCAATGAAACACCATCATCATTGTGTTTGTAAGAGAATGAATCAGTGAGGTATCTTTGGCTGACACAGAAAGAGAGAGAGAGAGAGAGAGAGCCACATCAAGCTTAACCACCGGCTTAATCTATAATCATATCATCTGTCTCATATTAAACTTGAAATTAACTTTAATATAGTAAAGAGATATTAAAATTAATTTTTTTTCACTCACTCTCTCTCTTTCTCTCTCTTGTTTTTCATTCGCTCTCTCTCTCTCTCTCTTTCTCTCTCTATCTAGTCGACCTACATAGCTTGCCACCCTGTTCCTTTTGCTACTCTACTACCAAGCACTCAACTTTTCCGACAATGATTCACTTAAAGCCTTATTTTGTATAAAAATTCACGAAATTCTCTTTGTTAGTCCAAATTGACTCTAATTATCTAAGTTTTGCGTCTTCTCTTTCATCTAAGCACATAAGGGATGACACTGAAGTAATCAGTCTCGCCATGAAACTTTCAAAGCTTATTTTGGTCTCTTATGCATGACCCTGTGGCTCTCCTCTGTCCAGCAATCATCTATGATCATTCGTTCGCTAAAAGATAAAGAAAGATGAAAGAGAGTGAGGGAAATATACATGAGCTTAAGAGAGAAAGATGGAGAGAGAGAGAGAGAGAGAGAGAGAGAGAGAGAGAATGCTTCATCATCTAAGAAGCTAGGAGAGGGAGAGAAAGAGAGAGATGGATTGATAGAGAGCGAATGTTTCTTTTTATCTTTTTTTGTTGTCATTCATCAATTGATTTACTTCTCTCGTACTTTGAGACTTTGTTTTGTACTCAAACAACTTTTCTCAGATTTTCCTTGAATTTCCTGATTTGGTGAGCAAAATTCAAAGAACGCTCACTTCGCATACACCCAAAGGGAGGCCTTGCCATACTACATCCATCCATTCAGTAGAGTTGATCCATATAAGTGAAAGATGGAAGATGATTCAACCGACTTTCTAACCGTCTATTCGGTATGTATGTTAAGCATTGAGCTTATTGAACCTTTGTCAGCAATAAGCAGCTTTCATCTAATCATTATAGGTTTTTGAGAAAATAGAAAAATCTGAGGCAATCATATGGATGCGTGTCAATTCAACTCATTTATTGCCATTTTTCTGTTTAATTGGAATAATTGGCAACTCAATGGCTCTCATTCTCATCCGGTTAGTTCAATTCTATTTCTATCATCCAACTAATCAAGCTTATTAATAACGTTTTACGTCTTTTCCCATCTTCCATCTTTAGCTCACAATGACGTAAGAAACACAAGTAGATGCAAGAAAATCTATATTTGTCACTTAATTACCTTTCTGAGTTATATTCTCTCTCTCTCTCTCTCTCTCTCTCTCTCTCTCTCTCTCTCTCTCTCTAGTAGGTAGTGATGTGAGGGAAAAGCCAGTCAGTCAAATGTGTTTCTTCTCATTTGCCAATTTCGATCATCTTTCAATTATAATTGACATTTGCAATACAAATTTCCGTTTTCAAAAATTCTTTTAAAGCTCATAATTACGGGAGAGCACTTATTGAAATGAAGTATAGAGAGAGAGAGAGAGAGAGATAGAGATAGTTCATATCATGTGTACAAGTACTTATTGAATGATAATGCATTAGATACATATTGATTGATTTTCCACATGAATACAAACTGAACAAGTTCATTGAAGCTAAGGTCATAAGCTTATAGCATACATCCATCAACACGTTCATCCATAACATTCATATTATAGGACAAACTTCTGGCTTCGACGATTAACATCAAACGTCTATTTATGTACTTTATCCATATGCAGTTGTTTATTCTTAACTATGGTATATCATCATATAGTTAACAGATTTGACAATTGATTGAAGGTATTGGTAACATGGGCTGATGCCATCTATCATCTACCATTATATCGAGAAACAGAAATTGGCTGCAAATTCTTTACGTTTTTGGCACATTTCTCAGATTTCATATGTGTTTGGATGATTTCATGGATATCATGTGATCGAATGGTTGTTCTATATCGTCCAGGTAAATATAAAGTTGCAAAAGCAAGCTTCAGAGAGAAATATCAAAAAGAATTTTTTATTTTTCGAATAACAAGTGAGAATCAGAAAAGAAGTCAAATTAAATATTTAAAATAATATTTTTTCGTTTTTTCCAGGAATTCGTCGGCATGTATGTAATCGCAAATTCGCTCGTCGCCTCACAATCGGAACAATTTTTACTTCCACAATGCTTTACTCATGGGTTTTCTTATTTGCGGGATTAGAACGTGTACAAGCTAATACGGATCAAGTATTTTGTGGATTAAGCAATAACGTTACTGTATTTGGGTAAATGATTAATAATATATTAATTATACTAACTATATGCTATTATATAGTTATCCTGTACATAAGCATTATGTTGTCTTTACCATATTTGATACAATCGTCTGTACAGCATTGCCGTCTATCATCATTATTGTCGTCAACTCATTTTCTATTTGGCGATATCGTCAATGTATGAAAATCTATTCTTCTGGCGTACTACGTGTTCGTTTCTTTCGTGGACCATCCAGTGATGAAAACATGCGTTATGTAAGTACTTAACATCATTCTACATGAGTTGTTCATTGAATTTGATTGATATCCTCATCACATTCATTAACTACTCTGTTATCTTCTTCACAATGAGTATGGTTATTGCAGGAGGAAGAAACAGCTAAAAAGCTTCTTCTAAGTCAATCACAAACAAACACGCCAACAGCTCAGTCACAAAGAAGTTTCAACAACTGTGGCAAATTGCGTTCATCGGATCTACAATTGAGTCGAACACTTCTTATTGTTACAAGGTACAAACAGCTTCTGAACCAGCCCTATTACAAAATGAACAGCACTAACCTTTGAATAGATTGACACACACAGAGAGTGAGGGTTGCACAAACTGAAAAATAGCTTTCGAGTTGCAAAGCAAGGGATCAAATTGGTTGTGAATTCGTTCTCTTTTTGTTGTACAATTCTTAGATTTCATCAAATTGATTCGCGCTCTTTTCACTTCATTTTCCTTCTCTTTTTTTTTTGTCGTCGCCTTGAAAAAAGAAAAATAAGAAAAGTTTAAATCAATTAAAGATAGGAAGGCTATTTTGAACACAACCGTTCTAATGTCTTGCTTCATCTCAAAATGAAAAACAACTCGGACGCTGTAAATACACGTCGTCCCTTATATTCTAATTACTGTTAACGTGATAGAACGCATGAATATCTACAGACAAACAATTAGAGTACTTCTAAAGTAGTACTTCTACACTAATCTAATTCACCGTCCTAAAAGAATCAAGACGGCGTACAAAAATTGTTTTAGGGGTCTTATAAAGACCCTAAAATTTTTTAAATATTGTTGTTCGCTGTAGCCGCAGATCCCCTTCTTGTAATGCGCCGTATCTCGTATGCGTGTTCGCCAATCTGGTTGGATCCTGTGGGAGAGTTGAGGGACTGAGAATAAAAGAGTGTTAGACTTGACCTACATGCAGATTATGCCAAAAGAACAAAGCAGGAAAGCGTATAAAGCTTTTGAGGTTTTGAGAAAAATATTTTTAAACCCGTTTTTCAGTACATTTGTCTTGTTGAATGTGCCAAACTACATAATGCGAATAGTTCAATATTCGCTCAGCTTCGACTCACATTTCTTCCACTTCTTCCACTACTTGACATTCCTGATGTACTATCTACATCATGCTGTCCTGTTCTACATGTACATTTTCTGGAGGTTCCGTAATCCGTACCCACCTTCCCTCTTATCTCATATTTCTAGTCCGCAAATGAAAAAACAGCTCAAGCCAACAGCTGTCCGCCTACTCGAGTGTTATTGCTTGAAAAACGTTCCCGAATTCGGGCATCGTTCAACATCAATGCAGAATTTTAACAGAAACTAGTGGATCTATCAAAAAACCAAGCAGCTCAATCTCTATAATCGGGTTTTCATCGAGTCAAGCTGCATTGCTTGCAGCAATCATCACGTCTCTTCGTGGATATCAAGGACTTTACTTCATCTACTTGCTTTAACGGTTACTATATGTATATATGTATGACGATTTGTTCTTTGTTATTAATAAAATAAAAATAATAAGACTAAACACAACAAGACGAGTAAACGAACAGAACACAAGAGGGAGATAACGTAGGGGAGAAGAGAGATATCGAGAGATTAAAAAAACTGTTATTTATTAAAATCAAGCTAGTTTGTACATCTGCACTAGATCAGGTGGAGATCGCAAGTGCACTGATTATCTTAATTAACAATTTGGAAACAAAATGAAACAACATATGTGTATGTGTGTAAGATCATAACGTTGGGTGGATTTGTGAAGCCCGGCTGACAATCAGTTTCGAAACGATTACATACAGTTGGGATAAAATTCATCACATACGTGAATTTAGTATTATTAAAATTGTAAAAACAACTTGCTCAATAATCATAATGAAGTAATTTGTAAATAAAATGAGAAAGCAGCGAATATTAATAAGAGCTCCATATAAACTTTATATAAAAGCAACAGTTCACAATGGTGTCGTTGAGCTACTATGAGTTGTCTACTTCAGCTCTTCATTACCATGTTTATATGTCGTCAGTTAGTGTCAATCATACAAGACATGAATAGATCTCTTATGAGATATGAAATTTAAGATAAAACAAAATTTCAAGAAATCTTGGTAGAAAAATCGGGAAAACTAAACGAACTGCTCTTGCGTTTGTAACTTTAGCTTTCTGAGCATGGTGCTGCAATAGCAGATTCTAATAGATCATCTTCGCTCATTATATCTCGCTGCAATCACGACGTAGTAAACGACATATCACATCATCAAAACCTTACTCTCATTTGTTCTTCGAACTTTTTCACAGACTCCGCGTCTGCAACTGCTGAAATCTCATCTGTGGTCGATGTTACAACAGCGTCGTCTGCAGTCACCGGCAATGGCAATGTGTCTGCAAATGGATTTTTGAACGAAAAAAATGACCGGGGTCTCACTCTTTGCTTCTGCTGCAGAAGGTTGATCTCCACTCGGTTTTCCGCCAGCTTCCTCTTCTCCATCACTGTATTTCGGAGACTGGAAACTAGAGGTAAGAAAAGATAAGAATTGTAGAACTTACCTCACGCTCACGTCTCCCACTTCGTTCCCTTCTCCCATTGTCTTCTCTATCACGTCTTCTGTCCCGATGACGGTCTCGGTCACGATCCCGATCCCTATCGAAGTCTCTGTCTCGTTCTTCATCATATCTGTAACAATAAATCCTGTTGATAACTGAAGGAAAAGAAAACTTACTTTTCTCGTCGCTCATTTCTTTCAGAACGATCCCCCCCTCTATCATTTCGATCATCTCGGGCATCGCTCCATCTTGAACGTCGCCGTTCACCATCTCGGTCCCACCGCCTCTCATTATTGTACCGATTATCATTATCCCATCTCTGGAAAAAAAAACAAGAGCTTATTCTCAAAATTAAATAAACGAACCGATGGCCTGTCATCTCTTGCCTCTCTAGTCCAACGGCTTTCACGATCTTTTCTATCATTGTTGCGATCATTGCCGCGATCGTTATTACGATCATTGCTACGATCGTTATTCCATTCATTATCAGTAGGTGGCATGGTGTTTACAGGAGGCATGGGGTGGAATCCACCCCTACCTACGTTTCCTCCACGACTGGGACCTGGTCCCATCATGAAACCTCTTCCACTTCCACGACCGCCTGGATTGTCAGAATTAGATTAATAAAAGAAAATAAAACACCTCTGAAGCCTCCTCGTGTTGGTGAAAACATCGGACCACTTGGAGGAGGAGCAGTGAATGGTACTGGAGGTGCAGCATTGGGAGGTGGTAGTGAAACATTGGGAGTCATCAAAGGCTGAAAGAAACTTTCTTTGAACAATGATCTGGTCTATCAACTAACCTGGCCATGCATCTGAGGTCTTGGCATCGTAGGCAGACGCATTGGGAATTGCAGAGGGTTCGGAATACCCTGCGGCAAGACACCAGCTGCCCCAGGTAACTGGTTAAGCAGAGGAGGTGGCACACCTGGAATAACCGTAAAACTCATTTAAAGGAATTGCAACTGACCGAATGGGAACTCATGAGGTTTTAAAGGGGAAGTCGGATCGAAGGGAGCACCAATCATTCCGGGAGGACTAGCTTGGGGACTAGATAGCTCCATTCCACTAGGATCCGAAGCGGTTGGTACCATCACGTTAACACACCCTGATTCATTATAAATACCTGAAGAGTAATTCTCTAGATGTATGCTCATTAAAATGATCTCTTACCTTTCTTGTGCACAGGTAGACTTTCTACATCTAAATAGGCCCCTTCGCAGAGCTTTTCGAGATCATGGGGTAATTCGTTCCACGGAATGGAAGTGATACCCTTTTCGGAATTCCAAAACTTGGAGTAAAGTTCACCTTTAACTCCATTACCCTGAGCCCATCCAACCTTAAAGATTTGCATGGATTGTCGCAGAACACTTTATCAAACCTTGATGTGTTTTCCATTGATTTTCATGTCACGTCCTAATTTATGAACCACCTCATAGGCGCTCTTCCTAGAATCCATCGTGACATAAGCACAGGCTTTAGATGAAATGATCGTGATCCTATCGACTTCTCCGATAGGTCTCAATGCTATTTTCACTTCATTGTCTGTTATTAATGGTGGGAGACGACCGAACCAGAGGGTCTTTGAGGCGACTTAAGAAGCTGGGTTTGAAAAAAACTAAAAATTGTCTATTCATACTTAAAGCGACCCCTTCAGAAGCTGCCGGTAGTCCAAGCTTCCTACGTTCGCGATCTGTTCTATCTTTTTCTTTGGACTTGCTGCCTCGGCTTCGTTTATGGTCATCTCTTTCGGAGGATCGGCTACGTTTTCTTCGACCGTCTTTCTATAAACACCATTTCAGATTGAACTCCGGCGTCAGTTCCTTACTTCCTCATAATCCCGTCTTGGATCCAAATCGTCTTGATTCAAATGAGGGTTCTGAATAGTACCTAATAATCCTCCTAAGGAATTAGCGTTTTGAGGGTTAAGTGAATTGTTTATTTTTATTTGCTAGAAAAGAAAGCATAAGAACAGACAGGGAGATAAAACACTAACCTGCTGCGCTAACATCTCTTCTATGTTCTGAGACAGAGGTGGATTTCTGGCTAAACCTGGTTGCGACATAATATTCTGAAAACATCATCATCCCATCTTTGTAATCCGCATTAGCATTCTTACGAGTGGATTGAGCATTCCTAAGATATTTTGAGCGTTATTTCCATTATTAGGTACGATAGGTTGTAATCCAGCAAATCCGGTGAGCTGCCCAAGACTGGCTAAGTTGATGTTACCCTGTAACTATAGCCAATGAAAATAGAAATAGATAGGGGATTATTACAAGTCCTTGAGCCAGCGGAAACCCAGCGGGCAGACCAGGCAAAGCTCCTCCTGCCAAACCAGAAGCAATTCCCGCATTCAGCTGAGCCAAATTCGGTGGAGGTACACCTATAGGTATTCCTACGGAAGTAGCGTTAGCCTGTTGTTGTTGTTGCTGTTGTTGCATCTGGTGAACTTTTTGTTGTTGTTGTTGCTGTTGTTGCTGTTGTTGCTGCAGATCACTCATCAACTTCTCCCGTTGCTGAGCAATGAGAACCTGAACTGACTGGTGAGAAATAGTTTGAGCTTCGTAAAAACCTGATTCAGAACCATCACACGTTCTTGATGTAGAGTCTTGAAAGCATCCATTACAGTAGGATCCTTGACAAGATTTTCAGCCATCCTATAAATGAAGAGATATCAAGAGAAAATTTGTCAAACTCATACACTAAAACTTGATCATGGGTCATAGGTTTAGGCTCATTCGCTTCATTCTTCTTGCTCTCATCTCCGGAGTCTTCTTCATCACTATAGTCGAACTGGGATGAGAGGAGATTCTAAAAAGGCGGTAAGTGTTAACTATACTTTACACGAACAAACCTTGATGTTGCCAGCCTTCTGTTCAGCTATTATAGCATTTTGCCTTTGGATTAAAGCTTCACAAAATATCTAAAAGTACTATGAAGTGAATTTCTTAGACCATAACTGACCGAATGAGCTTTACGAAGCAACGCCAAGTCCGTACTGAAAGAGCCTCCATAATCACATCCAGCAGACTGCATTATGTTAAGCAGTTCTCTTTCACTTATGCATCCTTAGCAAAAAAAACTAAAAATGAGATTCATGAGTTAACAAACCTTGAGGAACTTCATCAGAAGGTTCTTCCTTCGCGGCTGCAGGAGTTTGACCACTCCGATCGCCTCCATTCGTGGGGGGCAGTGGGGGTGTACGAGCCTGAACCGAAACGTTGTATTGAATAATAATGCGAACAATCAAACCTCGAATTTGGAATGAGATTTTTCTTTTTTAATGTAGGCTCCGCCATATATGGTCATATCAGCCTTCTTTCCTTTGACAGCACGTTCAACTAACTCGATATCAGTTTCTAACACATAAAAAGTAACAGAAGAAGCATGAAAAGAGCTAACCTATTCCCAGATTCTTGCATTGTTCTTTGAAAGGAGCGATAACTTCTTCTTCGTAGACGCCATTAGCACTCCAAAGATTCAAAGTTCGAACGACCCGACACTAGAAAACGTGGAAATATCAGAGAAATTAAAAATGAAACTACCTGTTCATTGACTGGACACTGAAGAAAATCATTTAGAGTTTTCGAAAAATTCTTCAAAAACCGAGGTCCAAAAACATCTTTTTCTTTGAATTGATGCTTCGACGCTCTTATGATACTGTCTACTACGTACAAGACAGGAATTTTATATTCATTTTTACACTAAAAATATAAAACGGTGAGGGAGAGGTTCCAGACAAGAACAAACCTTAGCTAAAAACTTTTCAACGCTAAAAACCACATGTTTATAATAAGTTTTGGCCTTCAAAGCAGCTCTACTAACATCTTGAATCTTTTTTTTGCTCAAAGGAGGACGTTGATCGTAGATAGAAGTGAGCTGAAGATATGCATATTCAAATTTCGTTCACACAGAAAATCCTGAACCCAAAGAACGCACCTCTGCATTGAATGCTTTAACGACATCTGTATTCATGATTGACTAGAATCACACATAAGCCTATCAGCACACATCTAACATTTGATACTTCAAACTCTGAATTTGATATTCTCTTTAAGAAAAAATAGGATCACAAATATTTAAATGCCTTGGTTCAAAAGTTCCTCAAACGAAATAAAATCTTATTTAAAAAAGAATACGTAGCGTGGACTAAACCTAAACACATTCGACAGCGTCGCGACTTCCGTGCGAGACCCAAAATGTTGTAGCTTTAATTATAGTTAAGTTAGAATAAGCGCCTTGTAAAAAATAGCTGTTTCAAAGTGGTAATATTAAATTTGAAATTTTTTTCTCTTTAATTTCATATATGATCAGCCTAAGTTCGTAGGTGATTGTGTACTAACTAGCTTTGCCATAATGGTCATGACTTATTTGCTGAGAAATTAATCATCGCAACGTCTCCAATTGAACTTAGTAGTTCAACGTCATATAGCTTGTTCTACATTGTCAAGTTCTCGTTTCAAGCTTTCAACTTCGTTGCAAAATCCTCTTCTAACTTTGAACGTAGAGCATGCTCTGATGTTCGAGCCCTTCTCGTCACTTGTAGCATTGCACGGATCCTTTGCTGTTATAGACATCCTTTATTAGCTCTTTTATTTCTGAATATGTTTATTATTAACCCAAATCATCATGGCTAGAGCCCTTGACTCTGCTTTAAAGGCTACGTTATATAGTTCAGCATCGCAGCCATCGAATATGTCTAATCCTTTCGAGTCAGTTTTTTGAAATTCCAGGCATTCATTACATGGAACATACACTTTGAAAAATGACATGTTAGCCTATACAATAGCACGTGAGAGTTATAAATATCGATATATATATATATATATAGTAGCCCGAGTATGACAGTATGTGTTTACTTATTTCTTGTTCAAAATCTAACCCGAATCGTGCGTTTCATTTTTCTCGAGCCCTCTGACTGGCCAAGCAATATTGATGTACGGATTGTCCCGAGAAGAGTAACAAGCCTCGTCAGCATTTTTTTCATTGAAACTAAATCGTTTCTTCCGCTGAGGACTTTGCTCAACTGCCTCTCGTAATCCTGCTGCTTTTTTCGTGAAGTCGTTATACCCTTTGCTTCAGGACTGCTACCTTAATCCCGTTGATTATACTCATTCTGATCCTTCCTCTGCTTTGCTTTTGTAGTAAAACTCAATTACCTTCCATCATATTATCACATATATAACATCATAATCCCTTCTGGTATAGGACTCAGTTCGACTTGTGCTGAGCAAGCCTCCTTAGGAACTTGATTCTGCCTAAGCTCGGCTAAGATGATTTATCATCCACACTAGAGGAAGTGAATAAAAAGCTCTGCGTATATTTTTTCTACTGTATACATCCATCCTGTTCAGCAATCCTTCTTACACATAGAAATGTCAACCAGAAGGAATATTTGAAGAGAAGATAAAATCAGTATAAAACTTCATATGAGACCGACATGTTTGTAATAAGTTTTTCTTTGTAAAGCAACTCCACTTACATCTTGAATCCCTTTTTTTACTCAAAAGAACAACACTGACGTTCGATGGATGTGGGCTAATGTTATTAGTTTTTGAATTTCATCCAGAAAGAGTAATAATCAAAGAACACACCCATTCGACTCAATGCGACATCTGTATTCATGAACTAGTAGACTCACCCATTAGCCCATCGGCACAAATCCAACATTTGATTCTTCAGAGTCTCAATTCAATTTTCTATTTTTGAAAAATTGGGAGAAGTTAAGTAGCAAAGCTGAAAGAACACAGCCTACCAAAGTAACTTACTCAAAAGAAGTTACTAAATACTTTCAGCTTCTTGACAGCATTTCGATCTCCGTGGTAGGACCTAAAATTATTAGACCTTTAATAAAATTGAAAAAATTGGCTAGACTTGTTCGAAGCTCTTGTTATTAGCTACTTCAACTTAACTGATTACATGTATGTATTAACAATAAATGATGTTGATATGTTATTAGTAGCAATTGGAATAATCTTCTCTTACATGACATATTAGAAAGTAGATGAAAGTAAATGTTGTGTTGTTCAGGAACCATGATAACACCTCAACAATCAAACTTGGCTCAGACTGGGAGTGCGTTTCCTCCTCCACCAGAGTATGCACAATGTTATACGAGTGACAGAGTGAATGGTATTACTTTTCCTCCTCCACTACCTCCTCCTGCAGTTCAAACTGACTTTACTGTGTTCGGAGAGGAATACAGATTAAACGATGAGATCATCAGGTGAATTTTTTCACATTTTCCGAGTATGAACAGCAAAATCTTTAAGATCGTTGCCTTCTCAAGGTATTAAGCAGTTGTATCCTTTGAAATATGACTGGAAAACGGAAATGAAAAAGCTCAACACGTTCGTTTTATCAATTACGACCAATTAACTTTGACATCCATCCTCTTACAGTAGTGCGTTGACGGCTTTCTTGGATTTGATCGAAATACTCATTCGATGTCCTGACAATCCAGAGAGAATAGAAAAACTGAATGATATTCAAACGATTTTCATTAATATGCACCATTTGATAAACGAATACCGTCCTTTACAGGTAACACACTGCATTAGGTTGTTGTCTAGTTTGTTTTCTTTCAGGCTCGTGATACGCTCCGTTTGATGCAAAAGCTACAGCTTGAAGAATTAGAAAAAACTATTACTCGATTCAGGTTTGGTTCAACACGCTCTCCTTCTGAATACAGGTTCTGTTTTAGAAAACATTTGACGGCAGGTCGAGAAGCATTACAAGAAGAACTTTCCATGAAAAATGTCAAGCTTTTGCCGGTACCCAGACCTTCGGCGTTATCGGCTATATCGTTGGACTCGGACGATGACTGTGAAATGCCAGTTTTAGAAAAAGAAAAGGTATCTGAGTGTGCTTGTTAGAATTCTTTGTGACATTCGCAAACATTGCAGAATTATCCTATGGAAGAAGGAGAACACAACAATTCTGTGATGGAATTGATCAGGCGAACGGCAGCCAAACCTTCCACACCTAACTTGAAAGGTAGACAACGGATAGACAAACTGTTCCTCGATTTTGAATGATTGTGGGCTATTTATGTGCTTTCTTACCTCTTTTTCTGTCTATTTTTTCTACTTTCTCTCTTTCTCTTTCTCGCTCTCTCTCTTGTGCCCGGGTTAGTTCTTGTAGAAGTTGTGAATTCTTCCATCTTTTCTATTTTGTGATCTTATTTCGTATGTGTTTGTAATTGTGATTTTGGACACTCTCGTGTTAATCGTAATGTTCTTCTCATGTTTCTTATGATTGTATCTGGTTAAATATTAATAACATTAGTAAGAAATTGACGTTTCCTAAGGGTTACTCTAACCCTTCATTACCTCCTCTGTCTTATTGTTCAACGCATGCAATCAACGAGTTTGCAGATCTATTAGTGGAAATTACAGTCCTTCTCCAACATTCATCCGGCTCTCTTCCTGTTCGATCAACGTGAGTTCCCCCACCTCCCATACTGTCAACTATTCTTTTCTTACACAGGTGATGGGAATGAGTGCATCTAACCGTCGATTGTTGAAAGAATACCAACAATTACTCTCTGAGCCACCTTCCGGGATTGTCGTTGGAGATGATTGTTTGCAGAAAGATATGAAGTAACCGTTTTCCAAATCGTTTTCCTCACTACTCGAATCTTATCTTAAGGGAATGGGTTATTGGTGTGAATGGAGCACGTGGGACATTATATGAAGGCGAGAACTTTACTCTCCGTTTCAAATTCAATAACAACTATCCCTTCACTTCTCCAGAGGTGTTTGTCCTTCTATCTCACGTGATTCATAATCAAACTACAGGTGATGTTCATTGGTGAACAGATCCCCGTACATCCGCATATCTATTCGAACGGTCACATCTGTCTTTCAATTTTATCCGACGATTGGACTCCTGCTCTATCAGTTTCTGCCGTATGTCTTTCCATACTTTCTATGTTATCATCCGCCAGGGAAAAAGTAAGTGTTTCTTTTTTCTTCAAACGAGAATGATGTTGGAAAACAGAAACGTCCACCTGATAATGCTTTGTACATAAGGACATGTAATAAAAACCCATCGAAGACGCGCTGGTGGTTCCACGGTCAGTTAACACTTTATATTTTTACTAAATCAAATCACTTTCCAGATGATAATGTCTGACGATTGCCTGTTGTGGTCTAACCAATCTGTACATACTACGTATATAGCAATATCATTTCATGACACAAGACTTATCATTTGAAATTTGATCAATTTCTGAATTCGATCAGTTGCCTATCTGCCCGCTCTTATTTTCTTCACTACTGTACCCTCACCCTCTCTCACCCTGTCTAGTGTACTTTACTCGCCATATTATAACTATCTTTTGTATTAACTCATGCCGGTG
This sequence comes from Auanema freiburgensis, assembly GCA_030370435.1. NCBI lineage: Eukaryota > Metazoa > Nematoda > Chromadorea > Rhabditida > Rhabditidae > Auanema > Auanema freiburgense. Next base: position 3,396,624 of record CM059366.1, on the reverse strand, counting down.
TTGCCTCCAGTGTTCGCTGATACTATATCAGTTATGTTACAATTGTTTTTATTAGTCAATATTGTCGTTAGGAGGATGCAGGGCTACCCAAATTACGCGACCAACTATGGCTTTCTTAGAAGTTTAAGCCTTTCCGTTTTTGTTTTCATAGCAGTTTCTTTTCCTCCTTTCAATCTCGTTGTGATTTCTCTTCTGTACGGTTAACTAAAAAAAATTTTATAACATGTTCTTGTATTTCACATTGTTGGCCCACCAACAGCCTCATGCTTTACATGAAACATGACAAGTTCTGAAGTGTTTTCTCAACTTCAGAATGGCAAAAGTAGCGTTAGTGGGCGAAGGAGTCATTGGTTTGTCTACAGCTTTAGCCATTCAACAGCGAAATCCGGCGGCGAAAGTTCGTAGTAGATGTTCTAGCCTAACATATCGATTGTTTAGTTGACCATCTATTCAGCCGATCCCTTTGAGGGAACTTGCAGCTACGGGCCAGCTGGGCTGTTTCGTGTAGATAACGTCGGCCATGAGGTTAATCGGTACTGTTGTTTAATACCTCCCCATCTCACTGATTCACTTATCAGGAACTACGCTAAAGAAACTCATAGTTGGTTCTCAGCTCTGTGCCGGAAATTTCCAGGTTCCCATACGGGCGTCAAGCTTCTCTCCGGCCATATTCAGTCAGACGATAAGAAAAGTCTGGAAACACAGGTTTACCTAGAGGGAGAAAGAAATTCTTATTGAACTTAAGGAACTTGCCAACAAAGGTCTGGTTTACAACTTTCGTTGGCTGACAGACAAAGAGATTAAAGACCAATTCGAGAACCCTGCCAAGTATATTTGTTTCGGCGGGCCTAATTAAAGTCATGACTTGTTTCAGATATTGCGTCCATTTCAGCGCATTCGGAGCCGAGGGACAGAAGTATGTACCATTTCTGAGAAGTCAGCTGAAAGACGTACAGATTATTCGCAAGAGAGTGGAAGATCTCGATGAGGTCTATCATCTCATGGTCATTCATCTTATCAGCTTTTTATCATCTAATAACAGCTTGGAGAAGAATATGATGTGGTCGTGAATTGCGCCGGTTTACGGGCAGGAAAATTAGCTGGGGACGACGAGAACATGTTCCCCATCCGGGGGATAGTGTTAGAAGTTGGTGAAAGGATATATTTGAACAAGGCGCGCTTGACTTATTCAACATATCTTTCAGGTGAAAGCTCCTTGGCACAAACACTTTTTATATCGTGACTTCGATACATTTACCATTCCGAAGTACACTGAGTGATCATACAGAGTTCAACTTTTTTTTTCTATTTTCAGAGAAAACGTCGTGGCTTTGGGTTCTGTGAAACAACAAGGCAATTTTTCGATGACAGCCACAAAAGATGAAATCGAAGAGATTATGGAACGATATTGCCGATTACAGCCAGCCATGCGAGAAGCTGAAATTCTGAAAGTGTGGTGTCATCTGAGGCCAGCTCGCAAGGGCGGCATTCGATTAGAGAAACAGACAAAAACAACGAAAAGTGGGAAGGAATATACTGTTCGTATCGTTTTCATCTCCTTCACAGCATTTTCTTCTCATTAATTGAAGAAAGAGAAAGAAACGCTAAAACTTGCAGGTCATTCACAATTACGGACACGGTGGTTCCGGGTTCACACTGGGTTGGGGAACCGCTCTAGAAGCTGCGAAACTGTTTGCAGGAGACGTGATACTTAAGGCGAAGCTGTAAAGCTGATAGCAGTATTCACGCACCTCTTTTGAAATAATTTTCAAATTGGGTTCAATCCTTACTACTTTGCTAATGCGTATAGTTGCTGTCTGAACGCTGAACTACAGCGAACAGACACTATTTTCGCCAAAATATTTGAACAATAAACGATCTTTACAATTCTAAAGTGCAACTCATTGGAAAGAACTTCTAACATCTACCTGATGTTAACAAGAAGTCAATAAAATACTGAAAAAGGGGGTATCTCTTACTGACTCCAGATTGTTACCAAACACACCATTGACAAACACAGACGGGGGTGGGAACGGCACTGAACTGAAGATTAGCAAAAGTCAAAAACGATAGACAAACTAGTTTACAGAAGACATCTAACTAATTTTCCTCTTCCACACAGACCAGGCTTTTTATTAGCTTATGCGTTTGCGAAAACCCGGACGTTGCCATTCATACAGTCTCTTTCACAACTTTTGCCAGTTTCTGTCCCTTGGTGCTTCTGAAGAGCTTCCCTCAAAAAACGTTTCATTTTTTTGTTTCTTCATCACACCCATGCTATCAGGAATGATATCATCCCAGTAGCCGAGCAAACAAACAGTTGTTTGTAACGAACTCATGTTCTTTTTTCAACCGAAAATATAAGTATTATTTGTATACCATAGGCATGTAACAGATAAATAGAGGCGAACAAACCTCTTTCAGCCTTTCCTCGAAGGTCATACAGAAGTTATTCCCTATTCGAAGGCAAGTTTCAGCATTATTCGATCTCCATTCCACTAAATGAAGTGATAACTAACTCTTTCTTGCTTCTTTTCTTGTTCCATAAATTGTATATTCGACTTCATTTCTTCATCTAAAATATAAAACTTTTATTTTTATATAAGCTTCTCGTTTGTTCCTCCCAAATACACAACCGATCCGTTCGCCTACATTCGCTGAAATGAATTTATATCATGCTCGTTTGGCTAGTAAGCGCGCGAAATTCAAAATTCGAATCGAAAATAAGGGTAAAAGCTCTTTCTATTTGAACGTGAGAGTGCTAGAATCTGAATACTACAAACGCATCAATAACTTGTCCCGGTATTATTTGATCTACAAAAGTCGTCATCTTTGAGAATTCAAATATGGGAGGAATGAAACACCAAAATAACCATAATCATATATATAGGCTTGATTTACGGATTAACTGGATTAACAATGGAGCGCCGTTTACTTTTTCTACTATCACTAATCAGTAAGTGAACTTCATGATTTTGTTTATATGCATTCATCTCCAAATTAGGCGCATGTGTGGGTTTGAGAGTTGCCGTTATTGGAGAAGGTGTAATTGGTCTCAGCACAGCTTCTAATATCAAAGAACTGTCACCAGACACTGAGGTATTCATGATGAAGCTTTAACTGGCAGGTTTTCGTTTTAATTAAGATCACAATCTTCCACGATCGTCCATTCAAGGATTCCTTGTCCAAAAATATTGCCGGTTTGTTCCGTATCGATAATGGAGACTATAAGTACGTTGATGATGGATCTTCTACGCTCAATCAAAAATCGTTTCAGGGAATATGGAAATGCCACATTCTCCCGTCTAGCCAAATTGTGGAGAACGATCGGTGGTTTTTCTGGTGTTCAACTAGTCTCCGGACATATACTATCGAAGAAGAAAGATGATCTGGTTAAACAGGTAGACATTTCTTAACTTTCCTAGTGCATATGAGATTTAGTCTGTTAACTATGCTGATATAGTATACAACTTCCGTTATCTCGAAGATTGGGAAATGCAATCTCAGTTCGATATGTCAAATGATGAGTAAGTTAAAGAGTGTTTCATACAAGTTTTCTTGTTCAGTGGTACAACCGAATGTATCCATTATACAGCTTACACGTCTGAAGGCGCTCGCTATTGTCCTTATATGAAAGAAGAATTGCTAACACTCGGTGTCAAGTTCGTTGAAAGAAATGTGACTTCTCTGGATGAAGTAAGTTCCACATACTCATATCAACTACTTACTTGCAATAGATTGCAGATGAGGGCTTTGATGTAGTTATCAACTGCGCTGGAATTAATGGAGGCACACTTGCTGGAGATGATTTTAGTGTTTACCCTATTAGAGGCATCCTTCTCAAGGTTGGTTCGAATTTTGTTCCAGACATACTTAATTATTTAGGTCGATGCTCCATGGCAGAAGCATTTCCTTTATCGCGATTTCGGAACATTCACCATTCCTATGTAAGTCACAACTTGTTTCGTATCTTATGTTTCTATGAAGGATTGATTCTGTTGTCGTTGGTACTGTCAAACAGGAAAATGGTACAGATCCTGAGTTGTCTCCTGAAGAACAAGCCGAAGTTTGGAGTCGTTATACAGCTTTACAGCCGTCGTTCAAGGTAGTACCAAGCGATTTAGAGTCTAAACTCCAATACTATTGTCTGTCAGAACGTAAAAGTTATCGGACACTATGTTGGCTTCCGCCCTGGACGTGAAAAAATCAGGGTTGAATCTCAGTTAAGAATCACAAAATCAGGAAAAGTTTACAAAGTCAGTTTTTCCCTCGGACCAACTAGTCCAGTTTGTATCTCAGGCGGTCCATAACTATGGACATGGAGGAAATGGCTTTACCTTAGGATGGGGAACTGGCGAACATGCGGCTCGTTTAGCTTTAGAATTACCTACTGACCGGTATGGTTACTTCAGTATTCTTTTCTTGATAAAAAGTTTCACAGATATGATGCAAACTTGAAGCATAAGCATGTGCCATCTGAAGAAGTAGCTCGCCGGAGATAGTCCTAACACTAATTTATCTGTTTATAGAGCCTTGTACTAATAAAATGTTTCATATTACTTACTCATGCAACACATCGAAACAGGTTATCGTCAGCCTCATCTACAACGGAAGTTTGTGTGAAAGACTTGTTTTCTAATAATTTAATAAAACACATGACGTTGTACAAGGAGGAATGTAAGAAATGAACTAGGAACGTCTGCTTAATCTATCTGTGTTGATGTGTTGACGGAACTCTTCGGTAAAGATGCCATGATTATTTCCTGTCTCTGTTCTCGTCACAAGTATTTGACCATCAGTTTTTCGTATAGAACACGAGTCCTCATCGTTTTGTAAGAATTTTCCTATTGTGTTCAGGAAGACAGCTATCTGATTCATCATTTGCTCCATTGGCATCCTCCCACGAAAGTCGGGATCGTTCAATCCTAACTTACTGATCTAAATAGACAATATTCACTGAATCGACAAACAGATTACGTACAGAATAAACGAAACCCTCTGAAGTTCGATGACCAACATATATTCGATCACACTTCACCAAATAGGACTGCAGCCACCATTTACAGACTTTCTGAAGCTGACGATCAAGGTTCAGACCTCCTTTTGTTGTCTTCAGTTCAATGTATTCCCCATCTCCAAAGGGTGTATTTGATATGCCATTTCATGCACAAACCTGGTGTCAGACAGTCTACTTCCCCCATATACAGAACTTTCAACTTTGACCTCCCATGGTACAGGGTTGCCTTATATATTGTCACGAATTCATCGGCAGTACCTATAGGCGCTTCTGTGTCAGGTGTGTCCTTAAAAACATAACCTATTTGTGCACTGTGTTCGGAATTCGCAAGAATACCGTTGGATGTGTGGGTGATGTAACATATTGTTCGAACTTATGACCATAATAACACATTAGCTCATCCTTTTTTGTTATGGTCTTACGCCTGTAGAACTGGTTTCGAGAACAAGTGCAGAACGTTACCTCTCTAGCTCTTCTGGTGTAGGAATCTCACAAATATAAATGACTCCATCAACTTTTATCGCTCTAGCTTCCCATATATCATTTCTGTTCACAAATGCAGCACATCCTACTTTAGTGAGAAGTCCTCGGAAGCATACGAAATCAGCATTGTAGATACTCTGCAACTATTGACATAAAGCTGAGCCGTGAACGATGATAACCTTGTTCAGTTTCCCGTCAGGTGGACCTTGAAGCATTATCCAGTCTGTTATATCTTTCATGAACTTGTCTTCCTGTTGTAAATATGAGTTTTGAATCAACAAACTTCAGACACCTACTTTCTTCTTCCAAGTTTCGAAGTTCTTATTCAGATCATAGTTGAGTTTAGATTCGCCTCCTTTAACATATATGTATCTTGCTTTTGAACGTCCTAACGTAATCTCATCGCCTTCACCGACAGTGAATTCTCCTACTCGTTCTAATCGTATTTCCGGTGGATGTCTTGGTCGTTCTTTCAATGTCACAATTTTTATTTCATTCATCTGTAAGTAGGATATTCCATTTTCTGTACTAATTAGTATTTGATACGACAAGAAGCCACAAAGTTAAACAAATCTCATGATATACACTCATAGCTTCACAATTGGAAATCAGAATACTCCATTACAATTCAAAACTTTTATCCTACGTAAAACAATAGAATGCAAACGTTCCGTGCGTCCAGCTGGACAATATTTTACATTTTTGTACAGAAAAGATGGCTCTTTCTGAATTTTCTAGTTCCATTGCTGCCGTTTGTGACGTTAGCCGGAATGGACCAAATCGGTTCGAAGATAATTAAAGATAGCAGGCCTTTAAATATAGAGTAAACATCCAGGATCAAAGGTGCAATCCTAGCATTTCATATCAAAGTATTGAAAACAATAAAAAACCATACCTTCTTCATAAATCATATTCTCTTAGAAGCATCATTAACTGAACTCGATTGATCCCAGTTGGTTGATACTGATGAAGTGATTCTGACTAATAAAGCTCCATTGTTTTCATTTGATGGAGCAACTTATTACTCGGATGGAATGGGTGTTGGAACTGACATAAATCCTGTAAAAGCATCATGATGATGAAAGGGTTCCTCATTTATAGTTCAACAGTGAATAAACAAAATACATTTGGCTTGATCTCAGAAACTGAGGACAGCATCACTTATGAAATAAACAAAAAAAACTAAGAATAGAAAAGATATTTCGACATCCTGCATTTTATAGACTCACATCTTTGGATTTGCTGAATGTTACATATGGTTAATCTATGAAGGGGAACATCAAATAGCACTATTAGATCACTAGAGAACAAGAATTCTATATTTGTTCTAATCAAACTATATAAACGACTACGATAACTATAAATTAACTACAGCTAGATCATTCGAATACTCTTTATTTCTCATCTTAATTTGGAAGTTAAAGTATTTCGAATGATGATCGAGAATTAGTTGAGCAAAGGGAACGCTACGCGACACGCAACGCGGCACGTAACTTAGCTACAGGCGATTCCCTTTTTCCGTAGTATTCTACGAAAAGTTATGTATGAAGTAGACATTCTTCATAATCCCTCTATGTTTCTAGACTTGCAATGTATGAATAAGCTCTTTTATAGACTAGGGTCATTTTTTAAGTTATCTTCAAGTTCTAGCACTGTGTGTACTTGTTCTTATCGCGTTTTTTCAAACTATTCTATCATTCAGTATAATTTGAAATAAGCCATGGACAGTGATTTGATCCCATTAAGTGATTCGCCGAAAACGATGATCAGCCACTTGGAAGCTAATAAGGCGTTATACTTGGAGAAGTATGAAAGTGCTCCAGGTAGATTTTAATTTCATTCACACATGAATGTTTTTTACATATAGATTCAACGAAGCCAATTTTTCTGCAGCTGGTCCTAGAAATCGAGAAACGGCTTTTAGAGCACGAGAAACGGCTTTTAGAAATCGAGAAACAGAAAACGGTTCTGTTGCAACAGTCTAGACCAAGGACACGCATGAGTGTCGATTCCTTTATTTCTCCAAGTCAGGGTAACAGTTATAAAGAGTTTGAAGTATCATACTGAAACCATTTTTGAGAAGTGGTGATGAAACGAGTGAAGAACTATGTCTATCAGGTGGATGGAATAGTCGCATATGCAACTGTTCTTTCCGCAAATTTGTTGGCTACCTGCTATCACTGCGTGAAGCACTGTATAACGACAGGTCCAGATGTTGATGAATTACTTTCTCATCGGATTGCTGTTATTGGACTCACGCATGCAGTGACGAATCGAAAAGTCCAAGCAAAGATAGGCATTTATTCTATCGAGAATGATGTTGTGCTCCTTCAAACTGATGAAAACTTGCTGAATGATGTTGATCTTCTTTTCCGCGCACCATATTTAGGTCAACCATATTTTCTACTTGTGAGTGTTACTCCGCATAATTATTGATTATTTTGTTTTAGGGAACACCCATTTCGGATGAAGGTAATCCGCTTCAAGTAATAAGCGGGAGAGTTTCCTTGGAGTTTGAAACGGAACTCTCATCTTTCTGTCATTTATTGGAAGGACATGGATCCGCACGTCCCGGAGCTTCCGGAGGTCCTGTTTTTGCTCAACAACTCTCTTGGGGAAAGCTGACTCTGTTAGGGATTGTTCTGGCTGGTCAGAACATTTCGCATGAAACGAGGTTAAGTACCTTCGTTTCATCTAATTATGTTAAAATTCTTTCTGTTCAAACTTTGAATATTATGAAATGTATGTTGGTAGATGGCAAATTTAAGTTGTAAGATAATAAATATTGTGAGAAAAAGATATTGATTGTGTTCTAGTTAGTGTTATGGTCTCTGTTATGATCCTCGTTGTGACTGTTGGGTTGTGTTAAGTTTTTAAGAAGAATAAAAACATCTCTGCGATCTTTAGAGACAATGAGTGCAGAACAATATACAATTCCTTGTTGATTTTCTCTTCTGCCATGTCAATATCGAAATTTTGAATGCGCGAAGAATTAAGGAAAGCATACAACCTTTTGGCGAAATAGGTTTTGTTTCTGTTTAGAAATTGACTTACTACTTGCGAAAATGTGCTCTAAATTGGAACGAGCAAGGAAGTGTGCTAGCATCAACAAACATGTTATAAGCTCCTGTTGTGGTCAAAAGCATTGTAGATACTCTGCAACTATTGACATGAAGCTGAGCCGTGAACGATGATAACCTTGTTCAGTTTCCCGTCAGGTGGACCTTGAAGCATTATCCAGTCTGTTATATCTTTCATGAACTTGTCTTCCTGTTGTAAATATGAGTTGTGAATCAACAAACTTCAGACACCTACTTTCTTCTTCCAAGTTTCGAAGTTCTTATTCAGATCATAGTTGAGTTTAGATTCGCCTCCTTTAACATATATGTATCTTGCTTTTGAACGTCCTAACGTAATCTCATCGCCTTCACCGACAGTGAATTCTCCTACTCGTTCTAATCGTATTTCCGGTGGATGTCTTGGTCGTTCTTTCAATGTCACAATTTTTATTTCATTCATCGGTAAGTAGGATATTCCATTTTCTGTACTAATTAGTATTTGATACGACAAGAAGCCACAAAGTTAAACAAATCTCATGATATACACTCATAGCTTCACAATTATAAATCAGAATACTCCATTACAATTCAAAACTTTTATCCTACGTAAAACAATAGAATGCAAACGTTCCGTGCGTCCAGCTGGACAAAATTTTACATTTTTGTACAGAAAAGATGGCTCTTTCTGAATTTTCTAGTTCCATTGCTGCCGTTTGTGACGTTAGCCGGAATGGACCAAATCGGTTCGAAGATAATTAAAGATAGCAGGCCTTTAAATATAGAGTAAACATCCAGGATCAAAGGTGCAATCCTAGCATTTCATATCAAAGTATTGAAAACAATAAAAAACCATACCTTCTTCATAAATCATATTCTCTTAGAAGCATCATTAACTGAACTCGATTGATCCCAGTTGGTTGATACTGATGAAGTGATTCTGACTAATAAAGCTCCATTGTTTTCATTTGATGGAGCAACTTATTACTCGGATGGAATGGGTGTTGGAACTGACATAAATCCTGTAAAAGCATCATGATGATGAAAGGGTTCCTCATTTATAGTTCAACAGTGAATAAACAAAATACATTTGGCTTGATCTCAGAAACTGAGGACAGCATCACTTATGAAATAAACAAAAAAAACTAAGAATAGAAAAGATATTTCGACATCCTGCATTTTATAGACTCACATCTTTGGATTTGCTGAATGTTACATATGGTTAATCTATGAAGGGGAACATCAAATAGCACTATTAGATCACTAGAGAACAAGAATTCTATATTTGTTCTAATCAAACTATATAAACGACTACGATAACTATAAATTAACTACAGCTAGATCATTCGAATACTCTTTATTTCTCATCTTAATTTGGAAGTTAAAGTATTTCGAATGATGATCGAGAATTAGTTGAGCAAAGGGAACGCTACGCGACACGCAACGCGGCACGTAACTTAGCTACAGGCGATTCCCTTTTTCCGTAGTATTCTACGAAAAGTTATGTATGAAGTAGACATTCTTCATAATCCCTCTATGTTTCTAGACTTGCAATGTATGAATAAGCTCTTTTATAGACTAGGGTCATTTTTTAAGTTATCTTCAAGTTCTAGCACTGTGTGTACTTGTTCTTATCGCGTTTTTTCAAACTATTCTATCATTCAGTATAATTTGAAATAAGCCATGGACAGTGATTTGATCCCATTAAGTGATTCGCCGAAAACGATGATCAGCCACTTGGAAGCTAATAAGGCGTTATACTTGGAGAAGTATGAAAGTGCTCCAGGTAGATTTTAATTTCATTCACACATGAATGTTTTTTACATATAGATTCAACGAAGCCAATTTTTCTGCAGCTGGTCCTAGAAATCGAGAAACGGCTTTTAGAGCACGAGAAACGGCTTTTAGAAATCGAGAAACAGAAAACGGTTCTGTTGCAACAGTCTAGACCAAGGACACGCATGAGTGTCGATTCCTTTATTTCTCCAAGTCAGGGTAACAGTTATAAAGAGTTTGAAGTATCATACTGAAACCATTTTTGAGAAGTGGTGATGAAACGAGTGAAGAACTATGTCTATCAGGTGGATGGAATAGTCGCATATGCAACTGTTCTTTCCGCAAATTTGTTGGCTACCTGCTATCACTGCGTGAAGCACTGTATAACGACAGGTCCAGATGTTGATGAATTACTTTCTCATCGGATTGCTGTTATTGGACTCACGCATGCAGTGACGAATCGAAAAGTCCAAGCAAAGATAGGCATTTATTCTATCGAGAATGATGTTGTGCTCCTTCAAACTGATGAAAACTTGCTGAATGATGTTGATCTTCTTTTCCGCGCACCATATTTAGGTCAACCATATTTTCTACTTGTGAGTGTTACTCCGCATAATTATTGATTATTTTGTTTTAGGGAACACCCATTTCGGATGAAGGTAATCCGCTTCAAGTAATAAGCGGGAGAGTTTCCTTGGAGTTTGAAACGGAACTCTCATCTTTCTGTCATTTATTGGAAGGACATGGATCCGCACGTCCCGGAGCTTCCGGAGGTCCTGTTTTTGCTCAACAACTCTCTTGGGGAAAGCTGACTCTGTTAGGGATTGTTCTGGCTGGTCAGAACATTTCGCATGAAACGAGGTTAAGTACCTTCGTTTCATCTAATTATGTTAAAATTCTTTCTGTTCAAACTTTGAATATTATGAAATGTATGTTGGTAGATGGCAAATTTAAGTTGTAAGATAATAAATATTGTGAGAAAAAGATATTGATTGTGTTCTAGTTAGTGTTATGGTCTCTGTTATGATCCTCGTTGTGACTGTTGGGTTGTGTTAAGTTTTTAAGAAGAATAAAAACATCTCTGCGATCTTTAGAGACAATGAGTGCAGAACAATATACAATTCCTTGTTGATTTTCTCTTCTGCCATGTCAATATCGAAATTTTGAATGCGCGAAGAATTAAGGAAAGCATACAACCTTTTGGCGAAATAGGTTTTGTTTCTGTTTAGAAATTGACTTACTACTTGCGAAAATGTGCTCTAAATTGGAACGAGCAAGGAAGTGTGCTAGCATCAACAAACATGTTATAAGCTCCTGTTGTGGTCAAAAGCATTGTAGATACTCTGCAACTATTGACATGAAGCTGAGCCGTGAACGATGATAACCTTGTTCAGTTTCCCGTCAGGTGGACCTTGAAGCATTATCCAGTCTGTTATATCTTTCATGAACTTGTCTTCCTGTTGTAAATATGAGTTGTGAATCAACAAACTTCAGACACCTACTTTCTTCTTCCAAGTTTCGAAGTTCTTATTCAGATCATAGTTGAGTTTAGATTCGCCTCCTTTAACATATATGTATCTTGCTTTTGAACGTCCTAACGTAATCTCATCGCCTTCACCGACAGTGAATTCTCCTACTCGTTCTAATCGTATTTCCGGTGGATGTCTTGGTCGTTCTTTCAATGTCACAATTTTTATTTCATTCATCGGTAAGTAGGATATTCCATTTTCTGTACTAATTAGTATTTGATACGACAAGAAGCCACAAAGTTAAACAAATCTCATGATATACACTCATAGCTTCACAATTATAAATCAGAATACTCCATTACAATTCAAAACTTTTATCCTACGTAAAACAATAGAATGCAAACGTTCCGTGCGTCCAGCTGGACAAAATTTTACATTTTTGTACAGAAAAGATGGCTCTTTCTGAATTTTCTAGTTCCATTGCTGCCGTTTGTGACGTTAGCCGGAATGGACCAAATCGGTTCGAAGATAATTAAAGATAGCAGGCCTTTAAATATAGAGTAAACATCCAGGATCAAAGGTGCAATCCTAGCATTTCATATCAAAGTATTGAAAACAATAAAAAACCATACCTTCTTCATAAATCATATTCTCTTAGAAGCATCATTAACTGAACTCGATTGATCCCAGTTGGTTGATACTGATGAAGTGATTCTGACTAATAAAGCTCCATTGTTTTCATTTGATGGAGCAACTTATTACTCGGATGGAATGGGTGTTGGAACTGACATAAATCCTGTAAAAGCATCATGATGATGAAAGGGTTCCTCATTTATAGTTCAACAGTGAATAAACAAAATACATTTGGCTTGATCTCAGAAACTGAGGACAGCATCACTTATGAAATAAACAAAAAAAACTAAGAATAGAAAAGATATTTCGACATCCTGCATTTTATAGACTCACATCTTTGGATTTGCTGAATGTTACATATGGTTAATCTATGAAGGGGAACATCAAATAGCACTATTAGATCACTAGAGAACAAGAATTCTATATTTGTTCTAATCAAACTATATAAACGACTACGATAACTATAAATTAACTACAGCTAGATCATTCGAATACTCTTTATTTCTCATCTTAATTTGGAAGTTAAAGTATTTCGAATGATGATCGAGAATTAGTTGAGCAAAGGGAACGCTACGCGACACGCAACGCGGCACGTAACTTAGCTACAGGCGATTCCCTTTTTCCGTAGTATTCTACGAAAAGTTATGTATGAAGTAGACATTCTTCATAATCCCTCTATGTTTCTAGACTTGCAATGTATGAATAAGCTCTTTTATAGACTAGGGTCATTTTTTAAGTTATCTTCAAGTTCTAGCACTGTGTGTACTTGTTCTTATCGCGTTTTTTCAAACTATTCTATCATTCAGTATAATTTGAAATAAGCCATGGACAGTGATTTGATCCCATTAAGTGATTCGCCGAAAACGATGATCAGCCACTTGGAAGCTAATAAGGCGTTATACTTGGAGAAGTATGAAAGTGCTCCAGGTAGATTTTAATTTCATTCACACATGCATGTTTTTTACATATAGATTCAACGAAGCCAATTTTTCTGCAGCTGGTCCTAGAAATCGAGAAACGGCTTTTAGAAATCGAGAAACAGAAAACGGTTCTGTTGCAACAGTCTAGACCAAGGACACGCATGAGTGTCGATTCCTTTATTTCTCCAAGTCAGGGTAACAGTTATAAAGAGTTTGAAGTATCATACTGAAACCATTTTTGAGAAGTGGTGATGAAACGAGTGAAGAACTATGTCTATCAGGTGGATGGAATAGTCGCATATGCAACTGTTCTTTCCGCAAATTTGTTGGCTACCTGCTATCACTGCGTGAAGCACTGTATAACGACAGGTCCAGATGTTGATGAATTACTTTCTCATCGGATTGCTGTTATTGGACTCACGCATGCAGTGACGAATCGAAAAGTCCAAGCAAAGATAGGCATTTATTCTATCGAGAATGATGTTGTGCTCCTTCAAACTGATGAAAACTTGCTGAATGATGTTGATCTTCTTTTCCGCGCACCATATTTAGGTCAACCATATTTTCTACTTGTGAGTGTTACTCCGCATAATTATTGATTATTTTGTTTTAGGGAACACCCATTTCGGATGAAGGTAATCCGCTTCAAGTAATAAGCGGGAGAGTTTCCTTGGAGTTTGAAACGGAACTCTCATCTTTCTGTCATTTATTGGAAGGACATGGATCCGCACGTCCCGGAGCTTCCGGAGGTCCTGTTTTTGCTCAACAACTCTCTTGGGGAAAGCTGACTCTGTTAGGGATTGTTCTGGCTGGTCAGAACATTTCGCATGAAACGAGGTTAAGTACCTTCGTTTCATCTAATTATGTTAAAATTCTTTCTGTTCAAACTTTGAATATTATGAAATGTATGTTGGTAGATGGCAAATTTAAGTTGTAAGATAATAAATATTGTGAGAAAAAGATATTGATTGTGTTCTAGTTAGTGTTATGGTCTCTGTTATGATCCTCGTTGTGACTGTTGGGTTGTGTTAAGTTTTTAAGAAGAATAAAAACATCTCTGCGATCTTTAGAGACAATGAGTGCAGAACAATATACAATTCCTTGTTGATTTTCTCTTCTGCCATGTCAATATCGAAATTTTGAATGCGCGAAGAATTAAGGAAAGCATACAACCTTTTGGCGAAATAGGTTTTGTTTCTGTTTAGAAATTGACTTACTACTTGCGAAAATGTGCTCTAAATTGGAACGAGCAAGGAAGTGTGCTAGCATCAACAAACATGTTATAAGCTCCTGTTGTGGTCAAAAGCATTGTAGATACTCTGCAACTATTGACATGAAGCTGAGCCGTGAACGATGATAACCTTGTTCAGTTTCCCGTCAGGTGGACCTTGAAGCATTATCCAGTCTGTTATATCTTTCATGAACTTGTCTTCCTGTTGTAAATATGAGTTGTGAATCAACAAACTTCAGACACCTACTTTCTTCTTCCAAGTTTCGAAGTTCTTATTCAGATCATAGTTGAGTTTAGATTCGCCTCCTTTAACATATATGTATCTTGCTTTTGAACGTCCTAACGTAATCTCATCGCCTTCACCGACAGTGAATTCTCCTACTCGTTCTAATCGTATTTCCGGTGGATGTCTTGGTCGTTCTTTCAATGTCACAATTTTTATTTCATTCATCGGTAAGTAGGATATTCCATTTTCTGTACTAATTAGTATTTGATACGACAAGAAGCCACAAAGTTAAACAAATCTCATGATATACACTCATAGCTTCACAATTATAAATCAGAATACTCCATTACAATTCAAAACTTTTATCCTACGTAAAACAATAGAATGCAAACGTTCCGTGCGTCCAGCTGGACAAAATTTTACATTTTTGTACAGAAAAGATGGCTCTTTCTGAATTTTCTAGTTCCATTGCTGCCGTTTGTGACGTTAGCCGGAATGGACCAAATCGGTTCGAAGATAATTAAAGATAGCAGGCCTTTAAATATAGAGTAAACATCCAGGATCAAAGGTGCAATCCTAGCATTTCATATCAAAGTATTGAAAACAATAAAAAACCATACCTTCTTCATAAATCATATTCTCTTAGAAGCATCATTAACTGAACTCGATTGATCCCAGTTGGTTGATACTGATGAAGTGATTCTGACTAATAAAGCTCCATTGTTTTCATTTGATGGAGCAACTTATTACTCGGATGGAATGGGTGTTGGAACTGACATAAATCCTGTAAAAGCATCATGATGATGAAAGGGTTCCTCATTTATAGTTCAACAGTGAATAAACAAAATACATTTGGCTTGATCTCAGAAACTGAGGACAGCATCACTTATGAAATAAACAAAAAAAACTAAGAATAGAAAAGATATTTCGACATCCTGCATTTTATAGACTCACATCTTTGGATTTGCTGAATGTTACATATGGTTAATCTATGAAGGGGAACATCAAATAGCACTATTAGATCACTAGAGAACAAGAATTCTATATTTGTTCTAATCAAACTATATAAACGACTACGATAACTATAAATTAACTACAGCTAGATCATTCGAATACTCTTTATTTCTCATCTTAATTTGGAAGTTAAAGTATTTCGAATGATGATCGAGAATTAGTTGAGCAAAGGGAACGCTACGCGACACGCAACGCGGCACGTAACTTAGCTACAGGCGATTCCCTTTTTCCGTAGTATTCTACGAAAAGTTATGTATGAAGTAGACATTCTTCATAATCCCTCTATGTTTCTAGACTTGCAATGTATGAATAAGCTCTTTTATAGACTAGGGTCATTTTTTAAGTTATCTTCAAGTTCTAGCACTGTGTGTACTTGTTCTTATCGCGTTTTTTCAAACTATTCTATCATTCAGTATAATTTGAAATAAGCCATGGACAGTGATTTGATCCCATTAAGTGATTCGCCGAAAACGATGATCAGCCACTTGGAAGCTAATAAGGCGTTATACTTGGAGAAGTATGAAAGTGCTCCAGGTAGATTTTAATTTCATTCACACATGCATGTTTTTTACATATAGATTCAACGAAGCCAATTTTTCTGCAGCTGGTCCTAGAAATCGAGAAACGGCTTTTAGAAATCGAGAAACAGAAAACGGTTCTGTTGCAACAGTCTAGACCAAGGACACGCATGAGTGTCGATTCCTTTATTTCTCCAAGTCAGGGTAACAGTTATAAAGAGTTTGAAGTATCATACTGAAACCATTTTTGAGAAGTGGTGATGAAACGAGTGAAGAACTATGTCTATCAGGTGGATGGAATAGTCGCATATGCAACTGTTCTTTCCGCAAATTTGTTGGCTACCTGCTATCACTGCGTGAAGCACTGTATAACGACAGGTCCAGATGTTGATGAATTACTTTCTCATCGGATTGCTGTTATTGGACTCACGCATGCAGTGACGAATCGAAAAGTCCAAGCAAAGATAGGCATTTATTCTATCGAGAATGATGTTGTGCTCCTTCAAACTGATGAAAACTTGCTGAATGATGTTGATCTTCTTTTCCGCGCACCATATTTAGGTCAACCATATTTTCTACTTGTGAGTGTTACTCCGCATAATTATTGATTATTTTGTTTTAGGGAACACCCATTTCGGATGAAGGTAATCCGCTTCAAGTAATAAGCGGGAGAGTTTCCTTGGAGTTTGAAACGGAACTCTCATCTTTCTGTCATTTATTGGAAGGACATGGATCCGCACGTCCCGGAGCTTCCGGAGGTCCTGTTTTTGCTCAACAACTCTCTTGGGGAAAGCTGACTCTGTTAGGGATTGTTCTGGCTGGTCAGAACATTTCGCATGAAACGAGGTTAAGTACCTTCGTTTCATCTAATTATGTTAAAATTCTTTCTGTTCAAACTTTGAATATTATGAAATGTATGTTGGTAGATGGCAAATTTAAGTTGTAAGATAATAAATATTGTGAGAAAAAGATATTGATTGTGTTCTAGTTAGTGTTATGGTCTCTGTTATGATCCTCGTTGTGACTGTTGGGTTGTGTTAAGTTTTTAAGAAGAATAAAAACATCTCTGCGATCTTTAGAGACAATGAGTGCAGAACAATATACAATTCCTTGTTGATTTTCTCTTCTGCCATGTCAATATCGAAATTTTGAATGCGCGAAGAATTAAGGAAAGCATACAACCTTTTGGCGAAATAGGTTTTGTTTCTGTTTAGAAATTGACTTACTACTTGCGAAAATGTGCTCTAAATTGGAACGAGCAAGGAAGTGTGCTAGCATCAACAAACATGTTATAAGCTCCTGTTGTGGTCAAAAGCATTGTAGATACTCTGCAACTATTGACATGAAGCTGAGCCGTGAACGATGATAACCTTGTTCAGTTTCCCGTCAGGTGGACCTTGAAGCATTATCCAGTCTGTTATATCTTTCATGAACTTGTCTTCCTGTTGTAAATATGAGTTGTGAATCAACAAACTTCAGACACCTACTTTCTTCTTCCAAGTTTCGAAGTTCTTATTCAGATCATAGTTGAGTTTAGATTCGCCTCCTTTAACATATATGTATCTTGCTTTTGAACGTCCTAACGTAATCTCATCGCCTTCACCGACAGTGAATTCTCCTACTCGTTCTAATCGTATTTCCGGTGGATGTCTTGGTCGTTCTTTCAATGTCACAATTTTTATTTCATTCATCTGTAAGTAGGATATTCCATTTTCTGTACTAATTAGTATTTGATACGACAAGAAGCCACAAAGTTAAACAAATCTCATGATATACACTCATAGCTTCACAATTGGAAATCAGAATACTCCATTACAATTCAAAACTTTTATCCTACGTAAAACAATAGAATGCAAACGTTCCGTGCGTCCAGCTGGACAATATTTTACATTTTTGTACAGAAAAGATGGCTCTTTCTGAATTTTCTAGTTCCATTGCTGCCGTTTGTGACGTTAGCCGGAATGGACCAAATCGGTTCGAAGATAATTAAAGATAGCAGGCCTTTAAATATAGAGTAAACATCCAGGATCAAAGGTGCAACCACTCGAACTTTGCTATCCAAGATTGATATTCACAACTATACATGTTAACAAAAAATCCGACATCTATGCATAAAACAATGAAAGTATGCCTAAAATCTTAACATAGCTTGAAGATAGTTCAATATTATAGATTATATTAGATTGACGAAGGCAAGAAAGTTGAAAAATGTATAAAGGTAGTTGAGAGACATTACGAGATCGTGGAATTAAACGTTAGCTAAATTCGAGTCAACCAATCATCATATGCCTCACACGTAAAACGGGCCAGTTATGGGCACCATTAAAATTACGATGTTCAATCAGCAAGTGATAATAATAACTCGTACATATCATCGGCACTTATAATATCTGCTGTAAAGCACTGGTTGAGAAAAGTTGTCATCAAACTTATGAGACGTTCCTCTTTGAGCCAGGCTTTGTTCTCTTCAACGAATTTGCTCTGTAAATAAGGAATAAATATGAGGTTTTTCTGATTAATATTACAATTTGAAGACGCTTCATGTTCCTAGAAACGGGTGGGTACTGCGCCTCTTGAGAGAAATAGACGTCAAACTTCTCCATAAACTTTTTTTCTTTTTCAGTAGCATCAATGAACTCCCAAATTCTCTGAAATAGTTGGAAATCAATTTATCATGATCGTCCTTGATACTCACTCTGTGTGTGTTCTCAGTGTACCAGTCGCTACTTGAGCGATGCATCACAAACTGCTCACCCGGATACAACTTAATACTAAAACGCATTGAATGTATATCCCGAATTTGCTTGAAAAGAACTTACGGTTCTTTGATAATATTTGCGAAGGGCATGCTTAGATATGGTATTATCCCAGTTTCCCACTTAGTTCGTCTCACAGGTTTAGCTTTCTTTTCAACTACTGTCTCGAATACCACTCTATAGCACGAAACATTTAAGAATATTAACACAAAATAAGAAACTTACGGTGCAGTCTTATTACATTCAGAAACAGCAATTATTTTCGGTGACTGAAATTCAATTACATACTTCGGTGGAACACCCATATACTTACCACAACTCGGAATTCTAATCTGTTACACACTAGAGTCATGTAAGAGGATAAGTCTTCGATGGCCTCGAATGTTTTGATAGTGATGGGACAGGTGAAATTTTTCATTCCCAATAAGAACCTAGATGGATCTTCGAAAAACCCATCCTCAGGATCCCCATTCTCTTTTTCAGGAGATTCGACAATATCCTCGACGAATCTAAATACACGCATAAGAACTTTGAGAGGTATCATATTCTTCTAACTTGATGGCACAGTCTTCAGAAGCTGATCTGACAAAGTCTTTAAATCGCACGCGTAAATCCATCTCGATATCATCCCAATCTTCCTGGACGTGCTCGTCTGATAGCTCAAACGTTACAGAGGGTAAAGAACTTTTGACGTTAGCGTTAGTTGTGGCATTTGAGAACTTGCTCAGAAGCTCATTGTTGCTTTTCCAGTTATTATTGCGAATAATAGCTCCTATATTGGATGGGCCATCCATATGACTAAGAAAAACAAGTTCTCAATTTCTCTTTTTTTAACTGCTTACTCAAGAATGATTGCAGCGGTAGGATTTTTGATCTCGAGTTCATCATCTCGCCTCGTCATAATCTTGCGTACTCCATAGAACGTTTTCTAAAACCCAAACGTTTTTGAATACCAGATAGCTGAAACTTACGAATTCGAGATTTTCCTTCGAAGAAGACCTGGACGACCTCATTCCTCGTTTTCGATCTTAAGCAGGTGAAATGAATGAAAAAACGAAAGGCGTAAAATACCTCGAGTATCATTCACGGGAACATTGCGTACTGTACAAAACACGTAAACGTTTCTAACAAGATGGGTTGAATCATACGGGAAATGAGGGAAACTAACTCTGCTCGTTTATCAACCTCCTGACTAATGGGGAAATACACTATGTTTACGCCGCTTTTGACAGTATTAGCAGTAGAAATTTTGCCTCTAAACACAGGGACCTGAAATCTCGTTGTACATAAGATGATATCAAGATTAAATGACCCACTTTGCTCATAAGTTCATCTTTATCATCGAAAATGACTATTTCAACATCAGCATCAACGTGCTCTGATGTTCCTGAAATGCAAAGATTCGGGGTAAACAACACATTGAAACTTGTTTACCTGGTCCTAGTAAATCAGTAAAATTGAAAAACTCAAGTGTTATTATTTGGTCAACGCCATCCACGAGCTAACAAGTAAACTGATAGATAAGAAGAACATGGTAAAGACTCACAGCTTGTTCAATCCGTTTGACGGCAGCTACTCTTTCGCAAGTGTCTCCATATTGAGACTTACCCCGCTTATGAACTTCATACTTCTTGTAATAATGTTTCTCTATGCTTTCCATAAAAATATCTGAAGCATTCGTCTGAGTTATGTCACATTGAGGATTAGAAACCTCGGGTTCCCACAAACACGGGTGCTTCCTCGTCATCTTCCTTTTTTACTTTAACCCTTGTAACTTTCACTTTGCTTTCAGCTTTAGTCTTGGACTCTGATATCAACGATTTTTGAAAAGAAACAGAGAATAGTGAATAACCTTGTTTCGATTGTTTATTGGCGAGTTTTAGTCTTTTTTCCGAAACTACAGGCTAAAAAGAAATAATGTTTATAAAGACAAGTTTAGTGTAAAGAATTTTTGGGCAAAAACTCACATCAGTACTTTGCTTCAATCTGCCCCGCTTCATTCTCTCTAGTGTCTCTGTAATGAACAAGAACGTTTGAGTCGTCTTTTGAGATATATTTATATATAGATGAGAAAAGAAAATTATTCAAACAAAATATATATAGCGTCATGAAATGGAGACGTTAGCTATAGAGCGCGTTACAAACCATCTTTCACTTGTCCCTTACACAAGATATGCAAACATGCACGTTCTATTTCGGGAGAACAGATAAGTATTGTATATAAAAAATAATTTTTTTGAATATATGGAGTAATGTGGCCTATAGCAAATGGGAAGAATGGGTTTCGCGCCAATAATCGGGTATTCGCGGCCTTTCGTGACAGAAGCAGCATGGCGAATCTAGAGGCACCAGACATATGCTATATGGATAGAGGAAAATAAATAGGAAAAAGAAAAATTAATAAGAGAAAAGAGAAAAGTTACGAGAAGATTTATCGATAATGATAAAAGCTGGCGCATTGCTTACATCGCCAAACTAAAGCGACTACATGGGAGGGGGGGGGGAATGCTTCGTTAGATTGGAAGTGGGAGGGGAGCAGAACTTATCGATCGGATGTGTACACACAAAAATCATTAAAATTGGAGAAATTATAGAGCGCACAATTACCGATGTAAGACGAATTCGCTTCTCTAGTCGGTTGTTATGTAAGAAGTAAGAAAAGCACAACCATTTGTCTCAATTTGTTTAATGATGAGCGGAAAGATGAAGATTTGGCCAAAATATTCTCGTCTTTGACCGAGTGTTATCACGAAGTTCTCTTGTTGGTTCGCAGTCAAAATTATGTCAAATGGGGCTGTGTGATGTGAATGGACAATGAAAATCGTTAGTTAGTTAAGACGGAAGAAGGTCATCAGGTTATATGCGGCGACGTTCAGGTAACATTTTTGATTTCTTTGTTTTTTTAGTTTTTATGTTTCAAAACATTACAAGTACAATAGTTGTCAAAACACATTTACTTTGAAGGTTTGGGATTTGTCATTGCTTGTTGCCTTATATTCTATGGAACAGTCACTGTGCTAGTGAATGTTCTCTCAGTCAACAATAGCAGACAGACAGTTCTCACATCTGCCAATAAATCTACATCTCACGAAATTATATCTTCGTCCAATACTAATGTTAAATCATTCGCGCAACCTACTGTTATAAAGCAACGACGAGTATTTCCGCAGGGAGGTAAGTGCATTACGATTAAGCGAACGGTCTCGAACAACAAGTAAACTAAGGTGCTTCGGAAGTATTCAATCAGCCATGGACACTTCCATATCGTTACGCATACAAAACAATGGATGAGCTGGACAAGTTGAACAAAAATTTGATCTTTTCCAACTATACATATAGTAAAGGTACTACAACACTACTTTAAAGCTCCCTCTCTACCTCTATTCACTAGTCGTAAAACGTTTTGTGATGAAATACTTTTTTTAGGATTGGGAAATCTGATGTTCCAAATGGCCTCGCTCTACAGTATTGCTACTTCACACAATGCACAAATAGTCATACCTCAAAGTAATTTGTTGCTCAGAGCTTTTACGCTGTCTGAGGATATAATTGTGGTTGAAGATGACTTAATGAACGAAGTACTCACTTCCTCAAAACCATTTATGTACTTAAACGTAAGTTGTCCAACTGAAGTGGTAACAGAGTCAGAGAGAAAGAGTCTAGAAAGAAAAAAACTTTAGTAAAGAGAAACCATAAAAAATAATCAAAAAGAAAATATGAAATCAACCGCTCGCTTCGGCAGTCCGCGCGAAAATGAGAGACGCGTAGGATATATGTGCTCTCTATCTCATTAGCATATAACATTCAGTAAAAACTAATCAATAAATAAACGTGAACTCATTCAGAACTGTTGTCAATACAAACAAGTTGGATCATTGGCTTTTAGTCAAAAAAATAATAAGAAAGTACTGTTAGGCTATTTCCAAAACTTGAGATACTTTCATCCAAAGTACAACAATGATCTTCAGCATCTTTTCATGTTCTTGCCGGAAGTTAAAGAGAAGGTAACAACATCAAAGAATCATGATTGAATTGTAATTGAATTATGTGACAGGCAAGCAATTTTCTGAGAAATTGTATGTTCGAATATGCCATTGAGAATGGACATGAGATTGAAGGAAATCCAGATGACCAGCATATCCTGGTTGACGACAATCCACGTATGATATTCAATCATATTAATCCCAAAATAATTGATTTTTCATTTAATTGCAGTAGATTCACAGACAACTGTAATAGGTATTCATGCCAGACATGGAATTGACATTCGATTGAATGCAAGAAATACAGCACATGGTCATGTATCTGCTCCTATTCATTACTATCGTATGGCCATGCAATTATTAAAAAAGCAAAATCCCAAAGTAATCAAAGCTAATAATGTGATTTGATGAAAATGAACAAACAATTACAGTCATTCTTCGTCATATGCTCAGATGATATGCTGTGGGCAAGAAAAACATTCACAAAAAAAGAATTTGGTAGGAAAATCAATGACGTTTGTCGGAAATTATTAATTTTGGTGATTTCTGTTTAGGACCAATATACTTTTGTCCCGGTCAGTGGAGAGAAGTTGACATGGCCGTATTATCAATGTCTGATTGGATTATTCAATCGACAGGCACATTCGGCTGGTGGGCTTCTTATCTCAGTCAGTACCAAGAACAGGTAGAGAGAGATGATTGAGGAAGTGCTGTACATGCTTATACTGTCATTGTCGTTTCAGATCGTCTACTTCTCTGATTGGCCTCGCAGTGGCTCTCTCATGGATAAAATGATTAATAAGACAGAGTTTTATGTTGATACATGGGTTGGATTACCTAAAGACATGTCAAAGCTTTCATCGACAACACCCGGCTCGAATATTATTATTTGAAATATTCATTGCAATATTAATGGCTTTATTTTTAAATAAATTTTATTTCATAAGAACAGGAAGAAACAAGTCTGAACTGCTCATTCGTTTTCCCAAAGAACCATTTTGAAAGAAAACAAATTCCCTTTTCTCTCTCTCTCTCTCTCTCTCCCCCTCTCTCTCTCTCTATTCATCTCTCCTTGTTATCCCTCGTACCTCTTCAATCTTCTCTCGTAATACGGAGTCCTCTTTTTGCTCCTTCTGTGAATCAATCATCTTTTACTCCCTCCCTCCCTCCTTCCCTCCCTTCCAGCCCTGTCTTCAGTTTCCCCTTTGAAGTGAAGCCGTACCCTTACTCAGCACGCTTTATCTCTTCCTCCCACATCTTAATGCCCTTAAATGACTTCATTTGTAATCAGTTGGAAGAGAAGCTCAAATAATCTTGAGGCACCAAAAATCCTTTAAGAAAACTCGAAAACACATGAGTTATGGATGGAAATGTTTTTTTGATGTTTCGTATCAAATTCTGCTCTAAGAAAACACAATCGCAGATTTTCCTTTTGAATAGACGAAGGAAAAGCTCTTGAGAAATGATCCTCCTCTTCATTCAAATATCATCTCAGACTTACTCTCGGCAAGGTTGCTTCTTGTTGAGCTTTGATTGAAAGAATCTTCCATTTCTTTGTTCCCTCCCTATTTTCAATTCTATCTCATATGCAAAAAGAACGATCTGAGAAATCTATTTGAAGCTTTTCCTCTTCTATTCTCAATTCAATCAGATGATTCGAGATCATTCTTCTAACCGTTGGAGCAGAAGTTTCACGTCCTCCACCACCCCCCCCCCTCCTTCTTCCCTCCTAGTTGCACCTTTATCGCAGATAGAAGCATTCAGTCGCAGAAGCAGCATTCTGTCTTCATTTCACTCTTTCGTGTCTCCCTCCCATCCTGTTCTACATCCCTCTCACTGCAAGTACTGCTCCCTGTATAACTACAAAGAACACAATGCTTGAGTCGTATCCTTTTTTTATATTTATTTTTTCTCTTAAAGAACACTTATTGTATTGTCGTCAAGTCTCCAGAATAATTTAATTTACGCATCAGAACAGCTTATATCGCCTAACGGTCCGTTGGGAGAGAGAAGACCACAAAAAATATAAACAAACAATAGCCAAGACTCTTTGTTTTATGTGAAATTTATCATTTTCTTCTCCTTTTTTGTGTCTTATTTGATCTGTGTGTGTTCAGTTTCTTCATCATCAGACTACATTCGACATTCGAAGTAAGCACTGATGTACTCAAAAACGAAATTCTGTTCTGAATAAGTAAATAAGCTTTCACATCCTCTTATCATTTTGATTTCTTACTTCTTTCCCAAGCAGTTTACTTCACACACACACACACACACACACACAAAGGTCAGTTAAGAAGGATTTTCTAGACATATGCCTTGAACCTTTCCTCTTACTTCACTTGACGTCATTAGGCCGATGGGATTGATTCAACAAAACATTTTTTTCCCCAAATGAGAGCTTTAAGCTTCATCCTTCCTTCCTTTTATTTGGAAGTAACGTCATGTTCAACGCAAAACTCCATATAAAGATTCGTTTGAGAAACAATAGGTATTGCAAGACAATGTCCTGCTTCTTCCTTGTAACCTTTCATCTTTACTCTTACCATCTCACCTGACCTCCTCGTTTACTGTTTTGTTTTGCATATGCTCATAAACTGTCTGCTCTCTCTGCACTCTCTTCATAAGATCATATGAACGGAAGCTCTTTTTAAAAATTAACCATATATGTATAATATAAGATATTCTATACGTCAACTATCTTTTGATTTCAATTCACATTATCTCTCGCTCTCTCTCTCTCTCTCTCTCTCTCTCTCTCTCTCTCTCTCTCTTTCTCTCTTTCTCTCTCTCTCTCTCTCTCTCTCTCTCTTTACTCCTAAGAAGTAATATTTGATTTCAGCTTACTTCAATCTGGCTTTTGCCTTCTGGCTCATCAACTATTTCAGTCTACCTCTCTCTCTCTCTCTTAACTTCTCCTTCACTCTAAATGCTCAAAATTCCTTTTTTTTTTAAAATATCTCTTATTTATTTATTCAAAAGATTTTTCCAATTACTCTCAGCACACAATTCTTATTCAGAATTACTTTCTCAAATTATTTTTTTCTTGTAAAGAATTTCGCTCCGTTCCACGCCATTATTTCTTTGTTCCCAGAGAGAGAGAGAGAGAGAGAAGGGAAAGTCTCCAACACTCCTTCTAAACAAGAAAATAAAAAATATGTTTGAAGGAATTAAGCAGATGACAAGACGCTGCACATGCAACATTTCACTTGAGATTTCTCAACACATTTTCTGTTAAATTTTGAACTCTTCTTGTTGTGTTTTTGGGAAAAAAATTAAAATCCTCCCATCGTCCGCTTTTCCTATGCTTCTATCGTTTTAGTCTCTTCACATAGACATCCTATCCATGCCACAGAACCGGAGTGGCTCTCTGTTTTTCCGGGAACATCAATTTCCTGGCGAAAAAAGGAGAAAAAAAAAATTTTTTTTCTTTTTTTCTCCTCTGCTATTTTCATTCGCAGTCTATGTAAATGGCCTTTAGGTAGAAGAGGCTTTGAAGACAACATAGTAAATCACTCTGTCGTGTCTTATCTTCCTTCTTCGCATTCCTTCTGCTACTCATCTGAACTATATGTGCTTCATGCTCTCATTATTGTCCTCGTGTTGAACATATAAAAATAAAATAAATTAGAATAGTTAAAGATACATTTACAGATTTACCAAATAATTTGAAACAAAGACGAATCGAAAGACATGATGCGGAGTATTCAGTTGGCTCTCTTCTTCTTCTTCTTGTTACTCTCCGTCAATGCTCGCTATAACCGAATTGGATATGTGAGGTAGCCATTATGATCATCATCTTACTTCTTATCTTCATTTACCTCTTATAGTGATCCAGTTGAGTTATTGCTTAAAGACAGTCTCTCATCTTTACGATTGAAGAACGTTCAGAACTATGCTGACACTGAACGTCGACAGGTATGAGTTTTTTCAAAAAAAAATTTATTTTTTCCTAACCTCAACTTGTTCAAAGATCCGAAAACGAAAGTTCACCGTGTTTCCACCAACGTTCTATTCCAATTTTGGCTTTGGGCCAATGCCATTTGGAAGACGGCAGTTATCATTACCGTATACTGACTTGCTATTCTCAGGTCGATGATTATTGATTGATTTTCACAAAATGAAAAGTTCATCTAATCCCGGTCTCTTGCATTCTTTTGTATTTCCAATGATGCTCCACCAATTCCAACTATCCTCACTCATCTTCGATCAAAGACGTTTTTTATAATTGAAATTATAATTTATGCTAATTTATACCTCCTCGATTACCCTAACTATATATACATATATATCTATTTCCACACTATATATATATATATATATATATATACTCCTACTTAAAGATATTATTGTTTATGTCTGTGTCTATCTATCTTTCTGTCGCACAATGTCTACGTTCAATAAAAGTATTTTTATTTATGTGATATACTAAACTTCATGTTTAACATACTTCTTTTCGATCGTAATTTCATTGAAGGACAACGAATGATCTCCGGCTGAACACAAAATGAATGTTTGAAGCGTGCACGTGAGATGCGCTTAATTTCACGTTTACGCATCCATAACACCATTTTGAAGTTATCGGACGTGATGAGCGGTTGAATTGATGATTAACTCTCATCCATCCTCATTTGCATTCTCTTTTTGCTCTTTACTCATCTGAATCTCCCGTGGTGTGTTGTATTCACCTACTTGTTCTTCAATTGTACTTGGTAACTTGAAAAGAAAAACATGTGATTTCTGGAATCTTCGGGCAATATTAACCAACATCCTCCCATTTTCGCACAAACTTCATTTTGAAAAGAAAATGGAAATATGATGAGAAATGAGGAGAGGATTCGACCAGAAAGCATAGAACTTGTTAAATAAGAATGTGAGAGAATGTCACAACGTCTATTCATCAATCCCGTAGCAACGAAAAGCTTCTCATTTGGAAACACAAAAGTACCGCCTTTGACTTCATTGTCGCAACATCTTCACGCCAGCTCATCAGGCCATCTGACTAGATGAATTACAATCGTTTTTGCATCATTTTTACTATATTTGTTTCACAAATCTACTGTGAACTAGAAAAACAATCAAATGGTTCGTTTGCTCAAAGCCATTTCGGCTTTTTGATTTCCTTGTTTCAGCTTCATCCCATCCATTAGCCGAAGCAACAATAATCGAAGTAAAGAGAGAGAGTTAGTTTTTGAAAAAAATGCAAACAATCTGTTTTATGTTTGATTTATTAAGCTCATCAAGCTGCTTTAAACGAAGCTATTAATGATGTTCCTGCTCATGCACAACTTGGTCGTCGTAGTGTATCTGCTGATGATGATGAAGCTGCCGTATTGTTAAAGCAGACGGGTGTGTCTGAAATAAAACTTTCTAAAAACATTTGAAAACATACTTTCAGTTGATGATCCAGAGAACAGTAGCGTTGCACTGGATACACGTCAGAAACGACGAACTGTTCGTAAGATGACCAAAGCTCGAACTAAAAGCCAAAAACATAAGAGCGCACCCGCCTCATCAAATTCGATTCAATAAACTAACTATACATATAGTTTAGTGACAAATTTACTATGTAATGACGTCATTTCGTTAATAAATTATTTTTTTTTCTTAACGAACGTCTTCATATAATCTATATTTAGTCAAAGACCATGCATAGTCATGACAACTATATGTGATGTATGATGCATTGCGAGAGCCTTTGTCTTACACAATGGAAGATTCCTTTCATCGATGTCGGATTTGAAACTTTCGTTACTAAAAAAAGATTTCAGGAAAAAAAGGTTTATTTTCACATTAATCATCATTTTGCTCATTCCATTCATGCCTATTGTTTTTCATCATAATAAACAATTACGTTCCAAGTTCTCACTATCTCAGGAATTTGCTGAAATCTGGAAGCTGGGATCATTATATGGCTGAATACAAGTAATATATAGAAAGGAGAAAGAGAAATTGAAAAAAAGGGAGAGAGAGAGAGAAACAATTCAACCGGTCATTACGTCTGTTCTATTATGAGAATGAAGTACAACATTGGCGTCATCCACGCAACATTCCACGTGAACTACGTGAACTACGTGAATACCAAATTATCTGCATGAAGGGGATCATACTGGGGAGATAGAAAAAGGAAAAACAGAGGGATGAACTTGCTTAGGTACTCTTGTCAAAGGCGATAAGAGGAACTGAATAGTCAAGCGTTCGAAATTCTCATATGTTGTGAAATAGAAAGTGAATGTTAAGCTCCGATTTCAGGCGCAAGTTTCAGCAAAGAAGCAGTTGCTTATTTTTCTTTTTTTAAAAATTCATCTTTTACACCATTTTATTATTTTTTTTTACTCAAAATTTGAATTTCAAGATTCATCTTCGTTGGCGCCATATAAGCCATGTGGTCCCACAACGGCAACTTACTAATTGAGTTTATTTTGATTGCAACTAGTGATTCATATTTTTAATTTTGTTTATAATATTCAAAGAATGAGATAGAGAGAGAAGAGTGAGCAATGACTGATAGATAAAGAATGGGAGAGAAGGAAAGAGAGAGAGAGAGAGAGAGAGAGAGAGAGAGAGAGAAAGAGGGAAGGAGATTATGAGATTGAGCTAGGGAGAGATTTCAAACCCCCAGAAGATTAGGAATTGAATGAGTTCAAAATTGGTTTGGCGATTCCCATAAAAACATCCTCAGCATGAAGAATGGAAGGATATATACTAAAACGATTCGAATGATATCTGATGTAGTACTCTTAACATACTTGTGGATGTTGAATTTCTTGGTTGTATGGCTGTAACCTCTCTGCCCCATGCGGACTCTCTCATCTGTTCCTTTTTTTATGCTGAAAGTGCTGTTATCGCTTAACATTTTGTGCTCCGTTTTTTTTTTCACAAAAAAGTTCTTGAATGAGGAGAGGGAGAGGGTTAAGGAATGGTTTGAAGATTCGTATTCCTTTGAAACTTGAAGTTCCGAATGATTTGAGTGAAAAGCTTTGGGGGACATTAAGTGGTTAAAAGGACAAAAGAAAAAAAAAGGAGAGAAAGGAGAGAAAGTCATAATCATCTTCTGGAGCTTGGCCATAATGACGTCGTTAAGCAGCTTGAAGCCAATTTAACCTTTATTTTGCAATTGCAGCAAAAAAAAATGAAGGAAAAGTGAAAAGAGGCGAGATTACAATATTTTGCGTCAATTTTTTCGTGTTGAAGGCTAAAAAAGGAAAAAAGAAGTCAAATTTGGCAAGATGGATGAAGAAATGTGTTGCGATTTATGGAAAGGAAGAGCTATGGCGGACGGAGAGGGGGAGGAGGTTTGAGTTGAGAAGGAAGGAAACAGCCGGTTGAGTGAGTTTCTACTCTTTCTAGCAATCTCTCTCTCTCTCTGTCTATCTTAGCCTCTCTTTATATCCCTTACTCTCTTTCTGTTTAGTTTTCTATCAAATATCTCGTTTGATCTTCATTTTTGGATGTGAAAGTTAAGAAGAAGTTCTCTCTCTCTCCCTCTTCCTTCAGTCATCTTTTTCATTGCCGCCGTGCTGATTCGTTTCCGTTTTCGAAACGATTTGCACGTTTTTCATAAAATAATTTGCATTTGGCTTTTCCTCATTCCGACTTCTCTTATATCAACAATCTGCTTGTTGTTGGAAGGAAGAGCCCAAAAGTATATTTTAAATATAATCATTCTGGAGGAGAAAGAAATGTCAATCAGCTATTTTTCCATCTCCCCCCCCCCTCTTCCCTTGTTTCTGCAATCCGTTTTCATCTTTCCTCTTCTTATCTTCCATTTTAACATCAGTTTCATAAACAGCACCACAGCAGATTCTATTAGAAGTCAGCTTGTAGCTTCTTCATCGACTTTCACATATAGTTAAGCTTGAGCATTATTTATGCAACCCGATCCCCCAGCCCTATCTTTTACTCACTTTTTCACACCTCACCTCATAACAACTTAAATCTCTTAACCATATCATATAAATTTTATTTTTCACATCTCTCCTTTTTCTACACTCTCACTACACACCTTCCTTTTAAATATTTATTTGAATCTCACCTTCCGCTTTGTTTCCAAACAATTTCCCTGCATCTACATACTCCTTTTCCGCTTACTCGTAATATTACTCCATCCTCTCACAATCTTACCTTCTCCTTTCAATTCGCCGACTTCGCTATCGTCGTAAGACCTTATTGTTTTTATTCATTTTTTTAAAACATGAAATATACTTATATCTCTAAATCATCAACGATCAACAATTTGAATCTTTCTTGACATTCTGTCACGGATGCCAATAGTTTTCTCTGAAAAAAGGTTTTTCAAAGATTTCTACCCTCCAGGCGATTTTCCTTTCTGTCTCTCTCCCTCTCCCTCTTACTAATCATTCTGCTGCTACTCTCAACTCTTCTTCCCCACCTCCTTCTGCTCCTCTCTTTACTCTTAAGAACTTCAGTCACCTGTTTAACTGATCCTCTCATTCCATGTCATCCACTTGTCATTCTTTTGACAAAGTCTGTCTCTTTCTCTGAACTCTCTTCATAACTCGTACTGTTTTCTAAATTTTGATCCATTTTATCGTTTCATTGAATGTTAGAAGAAACCTCACTTCTCATCATTTTCCATGTCAAATTTATCATAATTTGTCTTGTGGTTTCAACTGCTCTTCATATTCTACCCGATGAAACCAAAAAAAATGATGAAAAGCATTGCTGCTTATCTACAAAAAAGAAAAAGTTCATCAAAATGCTTTTTATGGACACAAACTTTCTCTCTTCAAACATTTGTAAACATCAATCGGCTGGAAACTAGACAGTCTTATACATCCGCCTTCCTCGTTCTCTCTCATATGGCATGTTGTCTTTCATCTCCCTCTACCCCCCTCAGAGCACACCGTGGCTCCCAGATGCATCTGGTTTGAAGCAGCATTTGAATATTTCCCCATTTCCATATTTATTTTGTTGTGCTCAACAAAACAGTTTTTTTCTATTGATGATTGTTCCTTCAATCGTCCCACCATTGGCTCTCTGTCAACTTGTAAGCCCTCGTGCAATCCTCGTATTTTCTTTTTTTTTAAGAACCCTTCTTGACTTACACATATCCACACATTTAGCTGTCCATCTTCAAACTTATCTAAGCTCGTCTCACATGCGACTTCTTTCGACACCTGCTATCGATAGCTTTTCAATTTATTATATCAACATGTAACTAGACGTAACAGCTGATTTCTAATGTTATTCTATCGTTTTTTATACCGAATCGTCTGTTAACCTTGTGATTGCAGCTTGAATATATCATATAAGATATGATATCCGAGCCATCAACATCATCATCTCATTTATGTAATCGACGGGTAGCTTTACTATGTTTAGGGGATTTCAATCCTCCTAATTATAGTCATTTACGATTATTCGGTAAATTGAATCATCATTTCCGTTTCAAAGCCCATTTTTCAGAACGTTCCAAAGATTTTTTACAAAAAACATTAAACTGCCAAGTGCTGGAAGGAATTATATGTCCTACATCAGATTATAATCAACACAGCGAGCTTTTAGCCTCCAAACATCGTGTAAGAATGATCGAAACTGCTGTAAGGAGAAGTTCATGGATAAGGTTTGTATGTTGAGCACGTTATAAATGCGTTAACACAAACATATAAAACAAACTCACGCACAACTCATCACATTCGCAAACTATAATCTAAGAAATATTAAAAAAAAAAGCAACCGTCCACCATCGCATGCAATTCAAAAATGAAGATTGCACCGCTGGTCTCGGGCGGGATGTCACGTAAATCGCGTGTCAGCTCTGATTAGCATTAGAGCACGTGTTATAGCAAGTTATCATAGAGTGAAAAAATTAATCGAAGTCGATTAATCGAAAACGATTATAATCGAATTCATTCAAAACTTCACAATTTCGAATTAGAATGTGTATTTCGTAACATATCTAATATGAATATGAGAGACTTTCGTAATGAAAGTTGATGCTCTTATTGCTCTAATAGTATTGTACACAAAAACAATGGCACCGTCATCAGATTATCTCTGGACAATTTTCCGAAAAGTTGGTGAAAATACTAGTCGCAAATACCTCGGTTCCTAATGTCCGATTAATTTATCGATTAAAATGAGTTTTTTTTCGACTTTAACTGTTTTTTTCGATTAATTTTTTCACTCTAAAGTTATCATTTCAGATGTGGAGATTATAACA
Source organism: Auanema freiburgensis (assembly GCA_030370435.1). Classification (NCBI taxonomy): domain Eukaryota; kingdom Metazoa; phylum Nematoda; class Chromadorea; order Rhabditida; family Rhabditidae; genus Auanema; species Auanema freiburgense. Next base: position 3,363,356 of record CM059366.1, on the reverse strand, counting down.
TTAGGCAAAATGGTTATGTTAGGCCAATAGCATTAATAAAATATTATCAAAAGGTAATAATTTGAAGAAATAATGAAATGAAGGTAAATGATTTCAGGAAATTCATAAGAAGTATGGAAATGATGTTGCACTGTTGAACTTATGTGGCAGCGATGCTTTTGAAACATTTCGAAACATCGGCTCATTAAGCGATTGGACTGATAACGAAGTAATTATCTTAATTAACATGTTCAGTGATTATAATCATATTAGTTGTATGATTTATTATCGAATCATGGATTAGTTGTGATGAAACGTGGAAAACAACAACAATCATCATCACAAATTATTTATTTGATGGATATTTTACGAAACAATCAGGTTTTGTTTGTTTGTTTTTTTTTTAAACAAAAAGAAGTAAAGACATTAATTCTCAATTATAACCGTCTTTAAGTTGTAAAACGCTCGTTCTTTTCAGAAAAATATATTTATTATTGAAGACGAAACGTATCCATCGGATGTTAGCTCAACTCGCATAAGGTTTCTCTTGCTATCATCATATACTTGACCATGCTTTTCAGAAGAGCCATCCGACGTGGAGAATCAGTACGATATTGTGTAGATGATGAAGTGCTGGAGTATATTGAGGAACATCAGCTATACCTCAACAATCCAATGTTCATTTCTCATAACTGACTTCCATGAGCTTTTCAATTTTCAGTCCTAATAATATCATTCATGATGTAACAACCTCGTCTGCTGCTACTTCATCATCAGCAACAACGAGCACTTCTTCCATGAAAGCATTGATACAATCAAATCAAACGTATTCATCTCCTATAATCAGCTTCACATCTCTTTCCCTTTTATAGTTTTGATTCGAAACAAACCAAGACTGATGACTTTTTGAATGACATGATATCTCCTATATGGAAAACTCCTCCATCAAGTAAAGAGAACAGTCATGAGCCTGTCGAACTTCCACCAACAAGTGAACATTCCGAACCACCCACGGTTGTACCGATTGAAACCGACCAGACTTCCAAGCCAACGTTGAAGCCAATTCTGTCACAGGTTTGTCTCTTTCATTCTTTATTCTTTCTTTTCTCTTCACTGATTTTAATCATAATTTTTAGCATCAGTTATACCAGGTTATGTATAATCCGGTATGTATGAGAGAGACCTTTTGAATGTCACCCTCGTCCATTTTGAGAATCCTAATTGTCCCAATCCTAATTGTGTTTTTAATCCTTTTGATTTTTTCATGCATCTATCTCTTCGAAAGTGGAATGATCTTTTGTCTTACAGCCTAATCCTGCATCTGACAGTCCGTTGCCGAATTTGCCAAACAACACTGTGCCTGTAGCTCCATTGAGAAAGCCTTCAAATCTTCCGCTACCTCCGACGGCTATAAATTCTAATAATCTTGAAGCGACACGAAAATACTCAGCTTTAGCTCCTATTGACACCAATTTGTCTCTCTCATTGGTTTATAATTATGAAGATGCTCTAGCAGAACAAAAATTCCAGAACTTTCCTCCACCTATTGGATCTCCGCATTATGATAACGTAACATTGGATGATTTATTGCTGGCGAGCACCTCATGGGCGGAATATTTGAATGAACAAAGAATTCAAAGTAGTACATACTAATGTTTTCGTTCTAATCGTTGTTTCGATTCAGATGATAAACGAAAGAAAAGTGCTCTGGTTGAAGTTGACACGGTAACTCCATCTCACCCTTCAGTCAGCAGTTTATCGAAGAATCCTAATTATGTAAATGGTAAAGGCTTACCTACACAACTATCGCCTGCCAAAAACAAAGAAAAGAAAGGCAAGGAAGAACGACCGAAAGAACGGAAGAAGAGTTGGTTCCCTTTCAACAATCGTTCGAAAAGTCTGAAGGTAACAAAGCATTAATCAAATCAAATCATGTTGGCCCCTCTTGCTGCTTTGTAGGAAACCGCTCCGGTTTTCACACCAAACTCTGAAGACGACTCGTTGATTCGTATTTGTGGAACAGATCGACGTTTACAACAACAAACATCACCAGAGTTACTCTGGCGAAAAGTGAAGGACTTCGGAATCACAAAAGAAAGGTTCAATAGAATCAGTTTGTCTAAAATTTCCGAGAATTATCACAGATGGACTGAAATTGCCAATTGTTCCTCAAGGAAGACTTCAGCTAACGCTATTCTGATGAATAATAGTCCGACAAAGAAGAAGAGTGATGCTCGTAGCTTAAGATTTGCTCAACAGGTAAGCCAAAAGCATGAACTGTATATTGATTGCTAGCGAGTGCAGTCGTTGAACACATAGACATAAACAAACTCAAAACTCATATGATCTTTAGATGGCGAAGTCAGCGGAAGATTTGAATCGTATCAAATGTTTCAATTCAATCAATGGCGATTTGACATCCAAACATTCAGATGGGGATGGATTATCACGTTCTTATTACAGTGGAATGTCAGATGAATGTCGGAATGTTTCTGCTAAGAATGGTGTAACTCTTACATTTCGTCGTTATCGCCTAACAGCCACCCCAGAAACAACTGTATAGAGTTAATATCAGTTAGAACTCTTCTAGAACTCATTCTTATATTATTATTTTATATCAAAATTGACTTATATGCGAAAGCTCACTTCTCCAAAGTGCTTTTTAACTTGTGATAAGCTCTGTATTCAAAGAATTAAAGATTTTAAGATACAACACACATCTTTCATGCTCGTGAGCTTACTCTAGACTTATCTCGATATGCAAAAACTAAGGTTCCACCGAGATTTGAACTCGGGTCGCAGGATTCAGAGTCCTGAGTGCTAACCGCTACACCATGGAACCAACAAACAATGTGCTCTTTAAACAATACACATCCTGTTAAACTCAGCTAAGATGATGATAGCAAGAGGAGAAAGAGAGAAACACCCGATTGCCCGAACTTATTAATGGGTCAATAGTGATAAACAAACAAACGACTTCGAAAAACTGATAAGCTAACAGAGTTTTTGAAATTTTTATTTTCTTCTACGAATAGAATGGAGAACATGGAGAGATGATCGCTTTTTACATTTTCTACATTATTCTTTAGAAAAGAAGAGATTTCTTCGAGTGGAGTTTGATCTCGGAAAGTTTGAAATCGCAAAACTACTTGATGTGAACACCGAAAACTTCTACATCACCTTCTATGGAAAGCTTATTGATTGTGTGGACGGGTAATCGATGTTCAAATGAACAGTAGTAGCAGTCATTCACCAGAACCTTAATAATCAAAGATTTTTCAGAGATCAGATTATAAGAATATTACGGTGAACTTTTGATCTTCCACAAAAATCAATAAGTCGAATGTTTTCTTTTTTTGTATCGGGAACTTCATGCCATCACCCAGCTTCTCCTCCGTGCCCCATTTGTTTTCGATTCGAGAATTTCGATATATTTTCTATAAATTTTAAAATTTCTGCTGTAACAGTTAAGCTTTCCGAATGTGATAGTGAGTAAGAAAAGATGAATGAAGGACCTTATCCTTGAAGTTGGGATTGAAGCGGAATGCAACATCACTTCCAGACATGAAGTCAATAGTGAACTGCTTGGCTGTTTTGATAACAACTCCAGAAATATAAAGTTTTCGTCCACAGAATAGATTGCCAGGTATTTCAGCTGTGTACGGCACTTGCTGAAGAATGGGAGAAGGGTGGTAAAATGTCATTTAGAAGGTCTTAAACAGAAATAGGAGAGAGGAACTCACATAAAATTTGCCCTCCCATGCTACAGTATACAATTGGATATCACCATTGACATAGATGTGTGAGATGTTATTGATTGGCAGATAATGAGCAAATGTTGCAATAAGTTTGTGCTCTACATAAACCTATTATGGAAATGATGAGCTTATAATTGAAATTAAGTAATTAGCATACGGTAAAGACGTCCTCATCACATCGGATGCGAATATCGAATTCATCGCCTTCCTTCCATCTGTGACGGAATGCTACTTCTCTGCAAAAATTATAAAATTCGTAATGATGATATGTATGAATCGTACTTTCCCCATTCGCCATTGATGCAACCGTTCAAATATAATTTCTTCTTTGATATATTGGCACGGAAGCTGAGCAGACGATTATCCAGTTGGTCATTTTCATTTTCAATTTCAACACAAGGACCGGATGTTAGATTAATTAGGAATTCATCATTTCCTATAATAAGATGGCAGGCATAGGTAATGCTTATCCCTTTTGAAGATTATACAGAGAGAGTGAGAGAGATTGAGAGAGGGAGAGAGAGAGCGTTCAAACTGATAATTGAAAGTGTTAAAGTATGAAAATAGTTAACCTGTTACATATCCACGAACAACCAATGATTGGCCGGCTTGTAATTGGTTTCCTTCCAAACGTGATAAGTATGGAACTGGCTAAATTCAGAATGTATCTATGTATTATGTGAATGAATGAGTGTATGAATGGGTGTGAGTGTTTAGATGAAACAGAATAAAATGAAAATATAATGCTTACAAATGTCTTATTTCGACCAGTTACGGAATCTTTTCGTGTTAAGACCTTCTTCTTCGGAGCGAAGAAACGACGAAAGATCTCTGCCATAGTTGACTTTTCTCAAAATGAACGATTTATGCGAATCACAAATGCTTATATTGCAAAGAAGTTATAATAAGTGTGAGTTTTGAAAAACAAAGGCAAAAGCTCCTCTGCTGAATAGGGTAATGATGATACACAACTGTGAAGAATGAAAAAGTTGTTAACCTTAAAAGACAAACAATTCTAAAAAACAATAAGAATTGATGTTGTAACATCAAGCCTTAATGAGCGACAAGGTTGTTAATCAGGTAAAGATAAAGAGAGAATGTTCATATGAGAGAGAGAGAGAGAGAGATGGAGAAGTATGACAAGTAAAGAGAGAGAGAGAGAGAGGCATTGCCATCCGACCAGAGTGAATGTTGGCAATCAGAAGAATGAAAGCAAATCATTAAATGATTGTTAAGAACAAAAAGAAACAGAACAATCCCATTTATGGAATGAAGAAAATTGACTTCCAACCCCCTTGGGTTAAGAAAAAACAGGGCAAGCAGTGAGAAATGATAAGCAATGAAGAGAGTGCAGACAGTTAGGTCGAAGAGTTAAGGTGTAGGAAATAAAAGTTTATTTCATATGAATTGAAGGTGCAAAAAAAAACGTTTCTTTCACAATTCATTTCTATAATCAACATAAAAAGGTATGAGAGATGATGAAAGAGAGAGAGAGAGAGAGAGAAAGAGAGAGAGAGAGAGAGAGAGAGAAGGAGATAGGGAGTGATAGAGAGGGTACAGAAAGAGCCAGAGATAAAGAGAGAAAACTTCCTTCTAAGCGAGTAAAGAAAGAAAAAGTTGTTTTGTGATCATTTGAAAAGACGAACGGATTGCCTTAACGAAAGTTTTCGCCCATGTTATAACCAATTGATTAACCAAAATAGGACTTTTGTAGAAAAAAAGAAAGGCGGAAAGATGAAAGAGAAGGTTGATAGGCGGATTATCAACGATGAGGTTCAAGGAAGGACGGAAAGCTGAGGAAGATGCTGAATACGGTTAAGATCAGAGATTTGAAGAGGAAAGACGTAACAAGACGACGGAAACAATCTTTCAACCTTTTAAACAGATTTTTCCAAATGAAGAATACCATATATGGCTGTTGACTGAACAGCATTCCACTCCTCATATTACAAAATATTAATTCGATTATGGGAGACAGTCAAAATATTTTTTTCATAAATTAATTGCAAATTTTGAGAAAACGAGATGGAATTTTCTTTTTTTCGTTCGTCTGCCCTCCTTAGTCAGGGAAGTGAGGCTTAAATGATAAATGAAGCTTCATTTACATCTTCGATCCTGTCAGCTTCTCCCGAGAATTCTTTCATTTTCAATTTTTTTTTGCTTCACAGCGGTCGCATTCAGTATGTCTCTCTCTCTCACTCTCTTATTCGCTTTCTTTTAACTTCCTTCATCTCTCCATTACTTTCTCATTGGCGCTCACTCTGCCTCATTTTCTTATCAAATCACACGAAAACGTTGACGATGAATGTGTTTGATAGGCTTGTCGTTGATTAACTCAATGCTTGTCACTTTTCGTTTTTCACGCCATTTACTATTTGCTTTCTCTGCTCCAAGCTTCCGTCACACAAAATTTGCCAAGTTTATTTACTTTTAATAGAAAAACCACTCAGATATCCTTCGTAACGCATCAGTCTTTCGCCTACTTTATGTCTTTTGTCCCGCAATTATGCTTCGTTTTCTCATTTTTTTAAAATCAAACATCTCATGTAGCAGCTTTGCTCAAATGTCTTTTGTCTGAGAACAAAAACTTTTATTTTAATGAACTTGTCCGACATATTAGCCATATTGTAAGCTTATATATGCTTGTGAATGATCAAAAATCCAATCTATGCAACCTATGTTTGATGGAAACATTCTGACAACAAGTAGTCAGAATACTCATAAAAATTCCATTTTCCACTTCTTTCATTCATTGACGAACCTTAATAATAGGACGTTATTCACCTATTTATACAAATAAGGCCATAGTTTTATTATTGTAAAAAAGGATTTGTTTGAAGTCAGACGCGTGCGGCACGCGTCGCGGTCAACTGGACGCCTGCCAAGACTGTCTCTATTAAAACAGTTTTATTACTATTTTAGATATATATATTACATTTTAATAATTTCAATGATGTCATTAATCGTCTTCTATATGATTGCTATAGCATTGAACACTTTTTTTTTGTTTTCAGCCAGTCGGAAGGAAATAAAAAATGCCGGCAATGCCTGGTCATCAGCGTAACGTTTCTCAAGGACAACATGTGAGCTATTTTTTGTCATAAAAACATTGTTAATCATGAATGTGTTCAGCTTATTGTTGATCGCACTGACTCTGGAGATGATGAAGATGTAGAACGCTGCAATGGCACCAGGACGCCACCCATTTCACAGGTTTATATATGCTTTTTTTTATTTGCTTTTACTATTTGCTCTTTCTTATCAATTGCTGACCATTTAGGGTGTTTATCCTGGCGGCAGTCCCACCCATGAACATTACAGGCCTCAAGATAACAAAGCCAAGTAAGTGATGTTTGCTTTTCCATTTTGACATAGCGTTTTCCAGAGGATTGTGTAGTGACCCACAAATACAAGCGAATGTTAAAGTAATTCTTGGATCTATTGTTCTCACTGTTGTTGGAGCAGGTGAGCTGAGTGACGCTTTTGTTAATCATTCCATCTTTTCAGTATTGCTTGTAGTTGGCGTAATGGCAATGTTCAAGCCTGAAGAAGGTAAGGTCAAACGAACATGTGCATGTTAAATGAAATTTTGTAGGGCCACAAGGCTGGGTATTCTTATTTGCCGGCTTTTTGTGTTTCGTTCCTGGATTCTATCACGTTTACTATATATTATGCACTTTGTGCGGTCGACCGGGATACTCGTTCGATAAGCTACCCACGTTCAATAGATAACAATGAGTGAAGCTGTAAGTTTCTAGCGCTATGTGATATTCGATTATTCCATTTTACTAATTTGTATTATATTTGTATATGGAAATAACTTGTCTCTACTCTCCCACTTCATCAAATACAATTTGATGAAGGACAGTTAGTTGAGTTGCATATTCTCAGGTCCCTCTGTATATTCTGATATGATTGTATATATTATATTTTTTGAGATGCTTTTCTTAGACAAAACATCTCACTCTAGATATATTGGTCTCTATTTGGCATAATATTCTTGTCGCTAACTCCGCAGCTTACTACTTCCCGATGTTGGTGGCATAATTGACACTGTGGACCAGGGTCCGTTACTTCTAGTTACTTGCCGTCTTTTGCTGAATTTAGTCATTTTTTACTTCTTTCTCTCACACTATTCTCTATCGCTATCATCAACACTTGTTTAGACCTTCCATGTCCAGCAAGTAAAAAAATATGTTGTTAAGTGAGCTGCAATTAAAGTTTTACGGCTCTAAACTCACTTCTTCCTGATTTTACAGAACGTGCTTTTGTACATAAAAGTTTTTGTAGAATTGTCATCCATCTCTTAAGACGCAAATGCAATCGAATGATTTTTGGAATTGTAAGCAAAAATTGTTCAAACCCGTGCGTTGACATTTCGTGTTTACATGGGTTTCTGCTTGTACAAAAAACTAACTTTTCATCTGCGCTCCGACATCCGAGACGTACGTGTTCATTGAGTTCACTTCGAAAGAGGCACTTCACAATTCTTTTTTTCTGCAGCAACAGGAAAATTGTTCGTATGGTGTTTTTGTATAAGAGAATAGAACTGTTTAATTCTAGAGCTCTGGCCTGATTAGAATGCAACCGCTCTGCGCGAGGTGATGATTAGAAATGAAAAACAAGGTTCACGGGTTAAGCGTGCATATGCTAATTAGCCGGTGCTTACATTTCACGGAAACGAAATGTGTTTGAGAATTATAAATGAAGAAATACGTTATTACGTATGCTTATAACTGACATATCATCCCAAAAATGGCTCAAATTCTCAATGATATTAGATGACATTAAGACATATTATATCTTACAGTAAGCGAAGTGATCATATTAGCCTAAGGTGTTTGAATTCACAAATTTTCCACGAAAAGCCAATATACAGCCATTAATATCCCATGTTATAAATGAAATATAAGAATTATCCTTTTGAGTCGTCTTACATGTAACGTTTGGCAACTATCACTAACATAGCCCCTTCTACACACCTGAAGATACATCTAAGAGAGAGAGAGAGAGACAGAGAGAAGGACTTCGTTCTCATGGCAGCACTAGCTGTCAAAGCAATTTACAATTAGCACTTTAATAAATAACATTTATTGAGAGAATTAAAAGAGAGAGAACAAAAATGAAATTATTAAATACAATGCAGCTTTTATTATGATGTCCACAATCACATCGTCATCCGATGAGTTTATAAGAAACATTAGCTACTACAGTAATCCTTTGAGCTATTTTGCTGAGAATAATCCCTGCAAGACCCGTTTTAATGTGATTAGTGTTTGCGAACTTTTAATTGCGTTAGGATTATCATACTAAGGGAAGAAAGGAAATGTGCGGAAAAGTAAGACGAAATAAATGAAATATAGCCTCTGTAGATGATACTCTCTACAACCAAGATATCATCCAGTAACATGATTTGATAAGCGTCGAATGTATAAAAGAGAAAAAAAGGAAAAAAACGAAGAGGAAGGAAGAAGAGGGCGTGGAGATTTGAGGGGGGGGGGAAGCTTGACTGCTGGATATTAAGATCCGCTTGACTTAAGACTTGTTGATTCCCGATTCTGCTTACGCTCCTTAGCTCGTCGGTTCTTGAACCAGACCTTAAAATAGATGGATCAAAAGCATTCGCATTAATTCATTTTAATATTTATTTTTTTGACTGTCAAATGAAGCATAAACGTTTATAGGTCGAGACACTTAGATCATGTCTTGCTTACGAAAGCTCCAGCTGTCTTCGTATCTAAGTGAACCGATTATTATACGGAATGGTCACCGCTAATTACAGGTGACAATAATCTTTTGAGCCATCAGATCTGCTCTATTGGATTATGGGCTACCTCCCATACAACCCTAACGTCGTCAATATTGTCAATTAGCCGTTCAACCTCCTTACATATGTTAGATTAGTATTTCTTTATTGTTTTCTTTTTCGTCTAATCAAAGTAAAAGCAGTAACGAACCTCGACACGTTCTTCCTTCAAATCACATTGGACGGCAAGCTTCTCACGTTGAGCTACATCAGGGTAGTGGGTGTTAGTGAAAGTCTCTTCCAGAATCTAAAATGATATGAACTTGAAATGACGTATCACATTCATTGATGACTCACATTCAATTGATCTTCGGAAAATATGGTTCTATGCCTTCTCTTCCGTTTTCCGGAAAAATGAAAAGTAGGAAAGCAGTTCGGCATAAACTGATTGGCAGTCATGAGATTTGGAGCTGAAAAGAGTATATTTCTTTTTAAAAAATCACAAACAAAGTTATAACAGTGACGATTGACGTCATAGTATGTTATGAATCAGCCCTGAGTACAGGTCTGAAGGTATTCGACACAAGGTTCAGTGAAAGTTATGAAAAATGAAGGATCGTATGTTTGCTCATCTACTTGAGTAGACGCTTCACAAATGGCCTTCTTTGGCATTTAGTTTTTCAGCTATTTCGAGGTATCAAGTGCGTGATGAACTCAAAATTGATACATTGTATGTGAGAACGTTTCAGAGAAACAACGATTTCTGTTTAAGCACACACATACACACACACACACACACACACACACACACACACACACACAGCAGCACAGTCGCTGATAGACGAACTGTCTGCTAAGGAAGATAGATAGAGAGAGAGAGAGAGAGAGAGAGAGAGAGAGAGAGAGAGAGAGAGAGAGAGAGAGAGACACACACACGAAACAGTTTTTCTTCGAAAATGGTGTTGGAATTATGAAAAAAACGCTTTTATTGTTTCATAAGGCATCTAAGATCACTTTGTCAATATTTTCATTGCAGCGCCGTTTCCTTTTCATTTTCCGGATTCAAAAGATTATAGACAGAAGGAACTTGTTGCCTATGTACGGTCATGCACATTTTAAAATGTTTTAAGAAATTAATAAGGCCAAGTATAATTGAAGATAAAACTGCAAGACAATGTACCGTAAGCCTAAGCTCTGTGCGCTCTATTCTCCTCATCTCTTACAATCGACCACCTTCTGTTTAATGAAACAGAAGAAAGAAGTTGAAATGTAAATGATTCTAAAGCAGACAAAAACCATTTTTGTCCACACACACACGCAGTCATAACAACTGCTGCTGATGATGAGAGATTGCTGAGATGCGAATAGACGAAGCAACTTCAGTTCGATCACTCAGTTAATCGTTCAATCGCAATCGCGCAATCTCATTTAAACGAAAAGTCAAAAAATTCGTTTCCAATAATCAAAACCGAATCAGAATTAAATAATTGGATTTGCGCTATTCAGCCCGATGAGACACAACTACCCTATCGTCTATGACTTTGACTCTCCCCCTCTCTCTCTCTCTCCCTCTCTCTCTCTCTCTCTCTATCACTCTTATACACACCAATTCTAAACAAGAGAACAGTAAGATTATTAGAAACAAACGAATTCCCTTTATACATATTTTGGAAAAAGAAACGACGAAAACTTACGGAAAATATATGGTGCAGGTATCGATGCTGTCCAGGGCTGAGGAAACATCTCATTAAGTGGCAGCTGAGGAATAGCAAAAGGTATTCGAGCAGATAATATATTTTCAATTGAAAACGGCGTAGAACTGTTAGAACTATAACAATAACATTATAAGAGATTGTTGTTAATTAGATATACGTACTTGGATGGTACTGTACTCATTGCTGCTGCCTGTAAGCAGCTTCGAAGCTGATCGACAGTAGCTGCAGCAGATGCTGAAGCTCCTGGTAGATAGTACGACGGCTGATATGAGGATGAGGACATGTGTATCATCAGAATATTTTGATGATATCTGAATACCGCAATACACGAGAATGGATTCAACTGATAGGTGACTAGAGGTGACTACTGTAGGGAGTGAAAGTACGTAATTATTAAATTCTGAAATATGGCATAGTTAATGAAGTAAATGCAATATAAAAGAGATAATCAATTAATGTATATGCAATAAAGATATTATAAATGAAGCAGCCAGAAACACCCAAGAAATTACTAAGAAGGACAAGCCGGCCAGCTGGGCCGCTACAGAACCAACTCCGCCCCTTCACCCCAGACTTTCATCTGATTGGCTGGCCACGCCCATGCCTCGCATTAGAAGTGTGCAAAACTAACGACTATAGCACATTATTATAATATTTAATACTAAAATGAAAGACTTTAAATGGATTAAAGATTCGAAGGCTTGAGTTAGACAATCAAGTGGATAACGCAAAGAGAAAGAGGATGACGAGATAAGGCTAGTTAAGGATTTGAGTTCAAATTAGTAACTTCGGCATGCTAAACCACTTCTAAGTAAAGCTTCATCCAAGAAAGCATAAGTAAACAACTGACAATCTGAACATCAATGCAATAATGAGAATTCAAAACGATAATCCATAACACTGAGAAAGGCCGTAGATTGACAATCTTAAAAGCTTTAACAAAATTATAATAATTCTGATAGTTCAAATTAATGTGTGTAGTTCGAACTTAGAGAGAGAGAGAGTAATTGAATATTACAAGGGAAAGATAGGGAGAGAGAGAGAGAGAGAGAGAGAGAGAGAGAGAGAGAGAGAGAGAGAGAGAGAGAGAGAGAGAGAGAGAGAGAGAGAGAGAGAGAGAGGGGGAAGAGATTGCAAGTGGAAATCACAGAGAGGCAGATTGAGAGAGAAAGAAAATGAATAGTAGAGGAGGGTAAGAGAGCTGAAGGGATAAGTGAGAGAGAGAGAGAGAGAGAGAGAGAGAGAGAGAGAGAGAGAGGTAAGAAGTGTGAATAAAAAAAAATCAAAAATAGGACAAAGCAAGAATAAACAGATCGTTTATTTACGTTCAGAAGTACAAATCGATGAGTCTTCTGAGCATTGAAACAACTCTGTGTTGACTGAGAACTGTCAGATTTGTAATACAAGAGCAATTGAATGCTTTTTCCTGTAGTTCTCCGTGAAAAATTGCTTAATAGACTACAAAGAAGTGTTTATCTAAGAGAAGAAGCTATATAATTAGTGCCAAATATGGTCACTTAATATCATAAGCTCTCTTTCTGCTCACACATCTATGTGTATGAAGTTTGATAGAGAAGATAGAAGGTTGGTAGAAGCACTATTGTGAATGAAACTGATTGAACCGTAGACACGTCAATGAAACACACAGACTGAACATCAAACACATTGAATATGCATGCTGACAGTAGTACTGTACAACTCTACAAGTTTTAAATAGGATAATGCTTATATGCCATTGATAACTAAGATTTAACCATTCATCAAGCGCTCATTATGATAATTGATGTCGACAGCTGAGAGGTAAAGATAGAAGAAAGAAAAGAGGTTTTGAACATAAAGAAGGTCGTCAGAAGCAACAGCACTACTACACTACTCTCCCGCCCCATACACACACATGCATACACAGCTGATTCGATTAGCTGTCCTGACACGAATTATGCTATCATCGGATGAAATCAGAAGACAACTAAACATAGGATAACGAAATCTTTAAACACAAAAAAGGTTCAACAAAAAGCCTGCCATAGCCACATGGCTTATCAGGATGACAACAAGTATGGCAGAGCTACGATGCAGATATGACGGATTGCATAATGAACATACGCATCCGTATGTCTTTGACTTGATATCTTACTCTCACAAGCCAAGAGTTCACTCTAAGGAAGGAACGAGAGGAGAGAAGGCAACGAGGGTGGCTGTCCTTGCGCGCATTCACTGAACCGAAGTAATTCTAGCCAATGACACAAATGTGTTAACATCAACCAATATCTTCATTCTTCTCTCATTATGATCCTTTGATTCAGTCTCTATCTTTCATAATCAGTTGGCTCAATGAATATCGGCCCTGTTAGAACCTACTTTATCTCTTTAATGTTCAACTGATTTCATGGCAATGAATGCAACTGAATGATTATCACGTTATCGTTCTATCTCTCTCTCTCTCTCTCTCTCTCTCTTTCTTTTCCTCTCAACTCTTAACCATCTTACCTTCCGTACTCTCTTTTCTCCCCTCTCTCTCTCTCTCACTTTCTCACTTCTTTTCGATATCATACACACACCTAGTCCTATCTTGAGTTTCGTTTTCAGCAGCCTTTTTCCAATTCATCAATAGATTATTCTTTTCTTTTGTAATATACTCAGTTTCAAACAATCTAGCTTTTCTTTGATGTCACTTTCATAAGTGTCTCCGATGTATTCTTTTCTTGCTAAGCTGTCATAATCCGATCAACCAATTCAACCGAATACTGTAGACAGCCTCAAGAATACGGTAGCAATGAAGAAAGAAGTTTCTAATAAAGTCTTAGCACGATTATAGCAATCTGTTATTTTAAACATACATCTAAAGAGGTGAAATAGTGAAGAAACAAATATAAGCTTCAAGATGAAACTAAAGCATTGCAAGCTGCAATTGAAACTTGTTTCAGTTTCAGATTGAGCACATACATGCCTTATGTGGTTATTCATTACAAATCAATACTACATCAACATTATAGGATTGTAGACAACTTGAAATCATCATTCATCTTATAACTGTTAAACAACAAAATACAAAACGACGAAAAAGAAGAGGAGAAGATGACAGGGCAGACGATTGCCATTCGCATGTCTTTGAAGAATTGTATTGAAGAATCGTCAAACACAAGTAATAGAGGTATTTGTTAAAGGAGATACACTTATCTAGTTCTCAAACTGTGCTCAAACGATAGTTTACAATACAAATTCTATGAATCTATCGCTCTTCCTCACTCTTCTCTATTCATTGCAATCACCTCAATACTCTCTTTTAAAAGATGAGGAAAGGACGGATCATAAAGAATGCGACTCAGCTACCAATAGAAAAGGTGACTCTAAGTCGTTGTTTTCTTAATACTAATGTCAATATGTGGGGTCGGAAGTGGCAACCATAGATTCACATATCTTCTGACTAGAGTCCATTCTTTTCCAATCAACTGTTTTGACTTTGACGAATCATATGCTAATACATACATATGCGCATCTCTTTCATTCAATCTCATGACCATCTCATTCGACTATCCTAATTTGGATAAAAAACATGAATGTAGTGAGCATTAAAAGCGTAACCTCAATAGATGACTCATACTTCTTCAGCATAAATGCAAAAGACACAGCGAAATGCAATTCATTCAGTCCTTCTCGTAGTCGTCAATTGTCTAAGTAATATACACAAACATACCCATTTCATACTTACAAAAGATATGTCATGCTGTGTTTCAGAATTTGCTTTTCCGGAAAAGAGCGCACAAATGATATTTGACTATCACCGTAAGAGTTATCTCAGATTGTCGGCTAACATTAGAATGAAGCTATGTGACAATCTAACACATCCTTTTCAACAGACTATCCGACAAAAAGGTGTCAGATCCGGTAAGCTACGTCGGCATTGGGCCGTCTCTCAATAGGCAACATGATTTGTGTCCTTCTACCTGTATCTGCAATGTATTACATTTGATGTGATTGTCTTACATATAATCAACAGGGTTATTCCATACTTTACATTTCAAGTACGATCAAGACCAGACACAAAGATGAGAATATCAACATATTCTTAAATTATATTCATCTAATCTCATAAAATTCATTTAAAACGCTTGACTGACCACGTAAAACAAGAGTCGTCTATCTTACCATGTACCTCCTGGCCCGCCAGATGACTAAATATGATAATTAATTTTCATCTTATTATATACATAATACACTATATATACAAATAAGTTAATTCATAACAGTAGGAACATCATTTCATATTCTAAGATGCCAGTAGCTTGTTAGCTGCCCCCCCCCTCTCTGCTTACTCTCACACCTCTCATACCAACTTCTACTCTTTTACTATTTGCTAGCGGTCATCTGTTCCTATACCATGCACAGAAAGAAAGAAAAAAAAACCTAAAAGTTTAATCAGCTGTCGTCACCTGGTAGTTTAACACGTTATTCACTCACTCAAGTGAGCTTCTCTTATACATCTCAATTCATTGACTTCTCATGTTCTTCCAAATACATCAGAGAGATATTGACGATGCAATTGAACAATCATATATGGTAGCGCTTGAATAGTCTTAATTAATGACTACAAAGAGACGATAAACTTAATCCAATCTTTTTGCGTCTTCATATAACCACACCATTATATCTGCACCATATTTAAAGGATTAGCCAGACAGTCTCTTCACTCCTTTATTTTCCCGCCAACATTAAGATATTTGGGGCCATATTGGGTAATCATAAAAAATAATAAAGAAAAAAAAGAACAAAAATAGTTAAAATAACGAGTGTAGAGTACGCCTAGGGCAACCACACTTGCTGATGACGCTATGACGCTATGACGCTCTAATTCCAAATCCGTGTGTACTGTAGTATACGTGGGTAACGTTGATGATTTGCATATGCGCGATGAAAGTCATTATCATGTAAGCTTACGCGCCAGGTAAACAAACACGGTACTCAAATTAAATTAAGTTTAATGAGATAATGAATAAGCGTTTAGTTCACACTTGAAATTAACTAAGTTTCTTATACCTAGGCAGATGTTCCCAAGAACTTTCACAGCTGGATATGTATTGACCTCATTAATGTTAAACTTTGAGTTGTCAAGTGAAGCTGTGCCATAGCAAGATTGTTAACAGAAGTGTGAACTTACAGTTCGAAGCACTTGATAGTCATGAAGTGAGTTCTAACAATAATTTTATTGAATCATCTGCTTGATCATGACTTCGTTCCAACAGATTGTGTTAATTGCGTAATGTTATCTGAAGTGTCTCATCTCATTTATATGATATTAAAGGTATTTGTATTATGGAAATACTCAAGGTGGTAGATGTGTTGAAGACTATCTGTCTCATTGTTATGTAATAAAATATTAGAAGAATGGCAGAAACTGGTGCTGCTCTTTCTATTATTCTCAAGAGACTCTTCTCCGCTGCCTATCGCAAATATGGCCAAGGAAGTGGTAATGACCTTGTTTATCTACACCTTGTTCTCGTCAAGCTTATTATATTAATGCGAAAGGTGAACACGGATCATCCTACGGTAACCCAGTTTGTCCTTAAACAAAGCTTTCACGAGGCTTATCCCAAAAAGGATTACCCTAACGATCAACTACCAAACATGAATTATCCCAACTTCGCGCTCTAGTCTCGTCATCCGAAACCAAACAAAGGTGTCTTATGTACGTTGACAACATATCACACAAAGACGTAAGAAAGAATAAAAATTTATTAATGTTTAAAGTATTTGAACCCGTAATTGTTGATTAGAAATCTTGTTTATGATATCCTGAGGACAAAGCTATTCGGTTGGTTTTAGCGACTGCTGTCATAACGTCCTCCTTCTAAAGGTGGAGCTGTTCGGACAGCAAGTCGAGAAGCTCCGAACGTATGGGGATGTTCTCGCTCGTGCTCTCGCTTAATATGTGCAACGAGGGGATCCAAGTCCAGAAATTCTCTACCACACAGTTTGCATGTATAGGCGGTCATGTCGCTAAAATAAGGAGAACAGCAGTAAAAGAAACTTGCGAAAGGTTATATACCGTGGATTGGCGAATGGTAATGTGGGATTAACTTGCTGTGGCTGTTCCATTGCAGCTAAAGGATCCGCAGTCTTAAATGGATTAAGATGATGGTTCATATCATACTCTCGGACTTACCCTTGCCGTATGAGCTACCTCATGATCTTCGGAAGCAAAGTGATGCTCACTTAGGGCTTGAGTAGGTAAATCAATTTCACATACATCACACCTGAAATGAAGAGAGATTAGGGCAGACAAATAGGATTAGTCACCGTCTGCAGAAGTCAACAGGCTTAGGAGGGAGTAATGCAACACAACAATCATCGAACTGATTATACGGATGAGCATGGAAGACAACTGCAAATACTTTGAATTAAGCCAACCATCTTAAGATTCAGGGACAACTTGGTTCTTGGAATCCTTGGAGGGCCTGAAGAGTAGTTTTCGGTTGGATATTCAGCTGTTGGTTATCCATAAGCTCTATACGCATGCTGTAATTTTGATCGGCCAGATCTACTAAGTTGGAAAGTAGAATTGAAGCTGTTGTATCGATCTATAAGTTTACATATCAATTTTGATTTGTGTCTCAAGTTCTACCCCATCTCTGATAGCCTGTGGGTCACGGGAGAATTTCACCAAGTATTCCGTTTCGGTTAAACGCTTAGCTGTTATGAAGATAGTGAAATTAGGTTCTTCGAACTGATCCATTAGATCCTGAAACGAAATGTTAGCTCTTAGATTGGAGAGATAATATTACATGAGGTGTAGGTTCGAAGGCACTTTCTTTGGTCGCTTGTAACGGAGCTGATCCAACCTTCGAGAACTGTGCCATAGTTTCCACCAAACTCTTCTATAATAGTAAGTGTTGGGATTTATGATATTTTCTTGTTACCTTAACAACATTGACAGGGTAACTTTTAACTGGATAGAGATTCGCCTTCGATTCATCATCCTGTAAAGTTCTCGGTTTTGAATTGCTTATCGATCATTCTCTATTCAATACGAATGCTATGCTTCACATTCTATTCATATAGTTTGAGTACGAAAAAGAAAGTTTTGACTAAGAAAATCGGGATTGGATCAAGGAATTAGTCGTTTCGTGGAAAATCAGTTCATTTGGGACAAATCGAAGGATAAAAATTTTAAAATGTCTTTCGCTCGTGAGATCGTTAGTTCCTCGAAGTTCATCAACTTCCTGTGAGGAAAAACCAGCTTTCTTCCATATGATGAAAACGAGAAATAACTCAAGCGAGAATACTGGTCCGTTTCAATTTTTTTAATCTTCGAGAAAATCTCATGAAGCAAACAGCTGTGGAGATTCAGAACAGTGCTTACCTCGGAGACTGGAGCGGCGATAACTATGTTGTCTGATTTTGTAGGTCTTGGTGGAGGAAGTATGATTAACTCCTGGGAAAGAAATCTTGGATAAGTTGGTGAAGAATTAGATACCGCTGTAGGGTTGTGTGGAAGTATGTGAGGAGTCTTTTCGACAATTGGAGGCAAATGCTTCCTGGGTCTCTTTGTAAGCTCATGACAGTTAGCTTCGTGTGATTGTCGCTGGCTGCTCGTTCTGAGATAGTCACAATAATGGAATAGAAGATACCAGATTTAAAACCTGAATGTTTCTTCACAAAAATGACATTGAAGTGGTTTTTCGCCTGAATGAATTCTGAGATGAAGGGTCAGAGCATTCTTCGTGAAGAAATTCTGTAAGGCAAATTAATTAGAGATAGGAGTATAACACTGTCGTTACCTCTTTGCAAATCGCACATTGTTCTTGGGGAGCAACTTTTTCATGAACCTTCTTGTGAACTTTCAATGTGCTCTTGACAGTAAAAGACTTATCACAAACATCACATTTGAATGGTCGTTCTCCTTTAGTGAACAGAACAGATAAGTTGTATCATGTACGGTAACTAACCAGTGTGAGTACGAATATGCCTTTCCAGATCAGATCTACGTGTGAAGGAAAATCTACATTGCGTACAAGCATACTTCTTGACGTCCGTTCTTCTATCCAGGACGTGAGTAGTATTAGGCTTCAGTTCAGGCAAGAAAGACGAGAATCTGAGAAAGCATATATCAGTAGATTTAACAAGAAGTCAAACGCCTTACGTGACAGGCTGGATTTCATCGATTGGAGATCTTACGTAAGGATGAGAATCTCGTAAATGTTCAGCAGCTTCCGCTGATCCATGGAGATTACATTGACATAAGGGACAGTTTATAACAGTTGTGGAATGTTGACTTTCTGTGGCAGTGCTGGAGTGATATTTTGAAAATGTATAATCTGATAAGAGGTATGTACTTATGAAGATGAGTTGTCAGCTGGGCGATAGAATCGTAGAGGTGGTAGCACACAGGACAACGAGTAGCTCGGTCACTAGTAGTTTCTTCTATGACTTCTAAACATGTACTTATGAACAATATATGTTACAGATACTCACCACCAGGAGCATCGTCTATAGGTTCTGGAAGTGGAACATCGATGTTTAGATTGTATGAGGCAGCATGATGACTAGGATCAACAGACTGGGCTCTATTGATGAATAGACCTTCAGCCAACTCCCGACCCGTGAACTCTGAGACAGGATAAGATAGCGCAGAATAGTTCGTCAGCGCCTAAAAAGTAATCTATCACCATTTCGTTCGCAGAATCTCACCCTGTCCGGTTCCGGAAAACTGGTTGAACTCTCCAAATGCTCTTGTTGATCATTCCTGTGGCAAATCCTAATGTGGTTTCCGTAGTGCACTCTTCCAGATAGAACCATCGGACAAAACTCACAGTCGATCGGTATTCGAGTATGAATTTCACGATGACTACGTAGAAGTTCTGAAAAAAGGAAAAGTGAAAAAAAGAAAGAGAGCACGAACCAATGGTCCGAAAGGCTTTATAGCAAGTCCAACAGATGTGAGGTTTTAAGCCCTGATGCCAAGCTTTATGATCTTTGTGAGCTTTAAAGGAATAGAAAGAAGCCGAACACTGCTTACATTCATAAGGTCTAAAGTATACAAGGTTGTTTGTTGAGAATCGAAAAGAAACTACTTTTTCGCATTCACGCTGTTTGTCATTCTTTTGGATACAGCATTATTGCCGGATAAGTCCATTACACTGATCACGTCGGCATCACTAGGAACACGCGTACATCTATGGCGATCTAGTTTATGGATTGTCGCGAAGTGCTGAAAAAATGAATGAAAAGTTATAATGAAGGAACACTTGCCAAGCCACAATCACGACATTCATAGCTGCTCTCATGAACCAACATGTGCTTCCTCAAGTTGGCCTCCGAAGAAAACTGGAAAAGGGTTAGTTTCTTAGTTGATTAATACACCCTCACATGACGTAAACATATCGTACACTTTGGATCAGTTAGGACAGGATCATCAATATCTTTTCGAGCATGCAAATCGAGATGAAGTTTCATTGAAGATCTCAATTTGAACCTATAAAAACAGCTTACGTCAATAGTAGATAACTGATAAGAGCGAGATGCACAACCGCCTCTTCCAAATTTTCACATTTAAATGATGTACCTGCGTGAGCACCGGTTGCATTTGAATGGTTTATCCTCTTCATTGACCACGTGAACACTTTTGTGTCTTTCAAGAGCAGATTTTCTGTTGAAGACGAGTGAACACATATCACACGCAAGAGAAGTTGATGCTGAAGATGAGAAAGTGATAGAGACATCTCAATTGTCAAACTACTTTTTGTTCCATGAGCTTTAGCTGCATGCCTCCTGAGAGACGCTTGATTGGAAAACTGACAAGGACAAGATACACAGTCAAACAGAACTCGATTGCTTTCCAATGGATGAATTCGTTTAACATGACGTTCCAGGTTGAACGGCTTAAACGAAAGAATAAGATTCTGATTGCAAACACAGAGCTTACCTTCGTGAATGTCTGATCACATATCTTGCAAACATGAAGTTTGTTGGTGGGAGAATCAGAGTGAGCTTTCTTACGATGACTTAAGAGTCCAGATTTATGTGAAAACTTTTTCTCACAAACGTTACATGACCAGCAAGGCATTTCTAAGAAAAATATACATGACTGTCGAAGATGTTGGCGGTTATACTCTCATGAACTGCTTTGTGCCGTTTGAGCTCAGCTGGTCGCCGAAAAGACTTCGAGCATAATGTACAGGTATAGGCGAGTTTTTTCTTTTTCAATTCAGCTTCAGAATCTTCTTTAACCTTGGCAGTTCTTTTTCTATCAATTTTCCTTAAATTTGCTGCGTGAGTTGAGACTGAAAACGAAAGACGAACGTATGCAATGAATGTACAAGACGATGAGAATCCACTTTTTCCATCTCCAACAACTTATTGCACTTAGGACAGAACCCAACTTCATTCGAAAAGCCTCGCCTTTCTCTTTCCCGTTTGGTGGCATGGTGTAACCGTTTGTGTCTTTGGAATAATTCCTCAAACAAGAGAATATAACTAGACATGGCTTTCAGTGAACTTACAGGAAAACTGAACTCCTCATTACAGTATGTACATAGAAACACATCGGACCTAATATGAGTTTTAATATGAGCAATATAAGAATGAAATCTTTGAAAGCTTTTCTTCTTCTTATTAGGACCATCGCAGAAGCGACAATCCTGACCCGCGGTGAACCTCTCCTACAAAGAATGCTGTGATCAAGCGCCAAAGAGTTTTCTAACCGGACGGAAATGTTCCACTATTTCATGTACAGCTAAGTTATGAGGAGAATTGAATCGTTGGCCACATGAGGAACACCTGTAGATGATTGTGCCTAAGAGAGAACGAAGATAGAAGACTCATACCCGTATTTCTTTTTGAGGCAACAGTTTGATTCGTTGTGTGTATCTTTTTTGATATCAACCAGTTTATCACAGTCGATACAATGAGCTTTGGTTATGAGCTCCTAAAAGAGAAGGAGTAAAGAGAGTTCAATGAGGTAGAAAGCTCACGTAATACGTTTGATTTTCTTCCCCCAGTAAAGGGAGACTTGAGCAAGATTGGCCGAAACCATCTTCGGCACTAGAACTATATTGAAAGGTTTGAGATTCTGTAAATCTTAAGTCCATGTAGCTCATGTTATAGTCAAACCTTCAGGAGCAGAACTTTCCAAATGAAAAGCCAAATCTACAGGCTCCGCGTTATATATAAACTCAGGCTCTTGATTATCCTGGGAGAAAATGTAAGCATGATAGCATTGAGAACACTATTGTCTACCTCATAAACATTATTGGCTTCATCGAAATGATATTGAAGCGATATGGATGGTTGCCAATCTCTAGCATTCTCTTCTTCAAGCTGATCATGTAAAGCTGCTACAACAAGATATTTGTGGTATTTTGCAGATTCAGAACGAACTCACAGTCTGTTTGTAAAGAGAGATCAAAGTTCTGGGTTGGATAGAATTGATAGTCTATGTCCTGCTCTGACATCACATACTGAAATCTTTATTTTTATAAAACGGTATATACAGTTAGAAGCATAAATAGTAAGAACATAAATACAATCGTCGGAATGAAAAGCACTCAATATTCATTTTAAATACAAAGCTAAAATGCATTCTTCAAGTTGGATAATCCCGGCAAGTCAGGTAGCTTCATATCTTTCAGTTGTTGAGGTAGATTCATGTTTTTGACTGCGGATACAGCTCTAGCAGGAGCCGCAGATATTCCAGCTTCCTGCTTTTGTAGTTTTTCTTGTTCTTGAATCCGCATGAGGATTTCATTCATATTTGTTTCCAGCACCATTCCTCCCATCACTATTTCACTGAGAATGTGATGGACTTTGTCCACGTGAAAAATGAGGTCAAGTTCGCAAACATTTTCAAAACAACGGTCCAAAGTTTCAACAAAAACTTGGATGAGATCAAGAATACCCAATTCACTCTCAGAAGAGTCGACACAGAAGATGAAATATAGTGTAGCATAATGGCGATAGATCAGTCGATAATCATTGCCGTCTATAAGAGTCCCTCCTTCCAGAAAGTTACAAACATTATCATCGCGTTTGGAAACTAATTGAAAAGTTTCCCTCACTATTTGTTGTTGCATTTCCTCAGAATAATGTTGATAAAACTTTAGTAACCTAGGTTTTCCATGGTTGTTGATTACCAGAATGGCTTTAATCATGCTACCTATAAGAATTAAATAATTAACATGTCAAACTGATCGTGTCAAATCACAAAGAACGCAATAAAGCTTGCAGTTGACATATGGCCAAAAACAATTACCAATAATCAATGAGTATGCTGGTTGCGCTCACTCCACAATGCGGTGGGCTACTTTTCGTGTCGAGACGAAACAGATCCTCTTCTACATTTCCTCGACTATGCTCAAATATTTTGGGATTGTCTACATGTTTCACGTTTAAAATATTTCATGTAACCTTTTTTTGAATCGAAATTGTGTTAATTAAACGAAATTCAATGCTCCTTAAAAGTCGTTTGTATATAAGGTCTACTGCTGTTGATACAACTTATGTTTTCTACCTATTTTTATTCATTTTCTTGATTTTCACTTTGTCGAGTTGGTTTTTTCTACTTTTTTAATTTTACAGGTAACCTTGGGGCAACATGACTAAGATTCATTACACAAGAAACCCCGAAAATAGCACCAAGTCGTGCAAAGCCCGCGGGTCTGATCTCCGTGTTCACTTCAAGAACACTCATCAGGCTGCTATGGCTCTCCGCCACATGCCTTTGAGACGTGCTCAACGTTTCCTCGAGAACGTTAAGGAGAAAAAGGAAATCGTACCTTTCTTCAAGTTCAACGGAGGTATTGGACGTAAGGCCCAAGCCAAGAACTGGAACACCACCCAGGGACGTTGGCCAGTCAAGTCCGCCGAGTTCCTTCTCGACCTTTTGAAGTAAGTTGTGTTTTTATTCATTTTTTATTGTTTTTAATTTGTCAGGAACGCTGAAAGCAACGCTGAGTACAAGGGACTCGATGTTGACCACCTTGTCATCGACCACATCAATGTCCAAAGAGCCGCTAAGATGCGCAGAAGAACATACCGTGCTCACGGAAGAATCAACCGTAAGCGTCTTTTCATTTTTTTTTATTTTGTTTTTTAGCATACATGTCTTCTCCCTGCCACATCGAGGTTATCCTCACTGAGAAGGAAGACGTTGTTTCCAAGCCCACCGATGATGCCCCAAAGGCTAAGAAGGAGTCCAAGAGGAAGCAAAGACGTCAACTGGCTCGCGGAGAGTATTAAGTTGTTACTTGTTGAAAATAAATAAACTTTTTGTTCATTATTATTCAAATTTTATTTTTCCAACTTGTTTTCTCTTCATAACTATTGCTTTTCTGTTTCTAAGGGAGTTTGTATTTTGTTATGAAGATGCAAGTAGCTCGGTTTTGCTCTTTGGCTACGACTTTTACTAATCTTCCACGAACAGTGAAGTCATGTGTGCGTGAACTGGCCTTGGCTAAACAGTTTGTCGAAGAGGTAGATTTTGTTCGTGATTGTATTCAGTAAAATTCTTAGGGAAGTAAAACGTCTTTGAAGAAGTTGGTGAAAGTTTCGTTGAAGCAGAAAGAGACTAATGAACTGACATCGCGAGTTGCTGCGCTTGGGGTTTTTCTAGCTCTGAAGCATGTCTGGTTTTTTCTTATAAAGAATGAAATCCTCATATTTTAAGGATAGGTTGGATTATGCGCGACAGTGCCTGAAAAAGGTTACCAGTTCTCCACCAATCATAAAGTCCTCTCTGGATGTGATGTATTTAGTAAAGATGAACGAGATTAACGAAGCTCTCGATATTTTGGATGATGTCTTGAACACTGAGCAAGTTATGTTCAATTCTGAAAATTCATCGATCACGGATGAAGCAGTACGTATTCCCTATTTGCAAGTAATTGAAACCTGTTCAGCTCGATTGTTTGCATGCAAAAATTACAAATTCAAGTGACACAACAGATCAGGTTAGCAAGTGGGAGTTCCTATTTTATTTTACTTTTTCCTCAGATCAAGAGATTTCGGAAATCCCAAAGACTGTTGACTACATATAAATATCGAAGCTCTAAATCTCTGTACGATATCCTCACTAGCTCTCTGGGAACTAATTTCATAACTGACGACAGGGTCCTAGAAGAACACTTGATAACCGACAAAATCGTCGAAGAGTTTCCTCATTTTTTGCATAAGACGTAGTAAACAATTTGTCTTCTCCTTTCTTTACGTGTTTTCAAATTTTTATTCAAATACAATGCGCGATTGGCTGAAAAAAATGTCATCATTCTAATTGGCTTGAATGAAAAACATTTCTTCTAAACGGTCAAATTAGAATATAACCATTCTGGGCGGTTTGGAAAGAATGCAATCCTTCTGCACGGTCAGGATGGAATGCAACCGTTCTGGACGAATAGAAGTGGAATGCAACTGTTCTGGACGGTTCGGATAGAATGCAACCGTTCTGGACGGTTCGGATAGAATGCAACCGTTCTGGACGGTCAGAAGTGGAATGCAACCGTTCTGGACGGTTTTGCTCCCTCTCTGGAGGACCTCCAGGGATGAGAGCAGTGGATCTCACCAGCTTACACCGCCGACTGACGTGATTCATACGTCTCATGGCTTATATACCCCCTCCAGAGTCACGTGAGCCAATCAGCGACGAGTTACGTGAACGTCATTTTCACGTGAAAAAACAATAATTCGGTCGTTCCGTTTGGAAAAAGGGTGAAACTTGGCTCAAAATGGATAGAATTAGTTAGTTGTTTATGTTTTCTTGATCAGAATTTTCCGCTGAATCTGATGATCCAGTTCATTTTCTGTTTTCGGAATGATTTCCGTTTGAAATTCGTTGTTTTCAGCTTTTTTCGGCATTTTTCAGAAGACATCGTATGGTTTGTTCTCGGTTTTGGTTAGAAACTGTTCTGTTCGTTCCATTCATTGAACTGGAGATTGATTTCATTCAGAACTTAAGCTGGAACATGCTTCGAAGCTCAGAAAAAGACTTTGACGCCAAGTCATTTTTAAGCAAAAAAGAAAAAGACCCGGTCGTTCCGTTTGGAAATAGGGTGGAACTTGGGTCAAAATGGATAGAATCAGTTAGTTGTTTATGTTTTCTTAATCAGAATGTTATTCTGATTTCGATTATAATACTCAATTCATGTTTTGAATTTTATTTTCTCTAGAAATCCGTTTTCGAAATTTCCTTGAATAGAGGAGGTTGAAAGTCTGCTCCAGTGACAACTGCTCTCGTTGTTGTTTATTCAACAACACGGTTGTTCCCTTTCTTCGTTATTGGTCTTCTTCTTCGTAATTCATGAAGAATTAATGTTGAAAACTTTGGAAGGAAAGCCATTAAAGAGGTTTCAAGCAAAGTCATTTCTAAGCGAAAAAGGAAAAGACCCGGTTGTTCTTTCAGATGTAACGTATAACTGATTCATTCTGTGTTAGCTATTCTTCATATATTGTATTATTATTATAACTTGTTGGTTCACGCAAATAAAGATTCTCAGTTGTCTGTTGGACTGTCTGCTGCCATTATTACATAGATGATTATCGATTTTCTGTTTGTTGATTGATGTTAAGGATTTCACAATATGGAGAAGCTACGAGTTAAAGACCAATCTGGTTGATATACTTTGGAAGATTGTCAACGTATATGTTTCTGTGAAGATTCAGAAATTGCTAAAATCCTTGTTTCCAGCTAGGAAGACGCTTCTTGATTGGACTGGGCACTTGTAGCCTACAGGATTGAGGAACCATAAGAAGAGCCTTTTGTCTTTGGTGTTGAGTACCAACAGATGTAGAAATACATGTAGATATCTTCCAATAGTTCTCATCTGAGTTATTATTCCAGAAAGGGAGCATCTCTATTCAGAAGTAGGGGAAGCGCCAGTTCATTCAGAGATGAGATTTCTGGCTCTGATTCGAGTTCGACCAATAGTATCACATTAATTGGCAGGAGCATAGTAAACCGTCCTCCCCACAGGTTCTTCTGAATTCAGTATGACTGATAGTTAGTTTCAGCGAGATTGAGTCGTTTTGGGGAAAGTCATTTTTAGCCGAAAAAGAAATGGACCCGGTCGTTCTCCTGTCGACCATTGCATTCACCGGTCTTCGAGGAGGTGAACCTCATTGATTCTTATATTCTTTTGAATGGAAATTCCATTCTCTGTTTGATTATGTGGTTTATGATTAGCTGTGAAATTAAACTTTTCTTGAAAAACTCTTTTTCTGTTATGTGTTCTACCTTACAAGGCAGTTTGAACTGACTATATACCTCAGTGTTCTGATTTTCTGGTTCAGTTCAACGTTTGAAATGAACGAAACCTTGTCAGGATCGGAAAAGTGAGTTCTTGGAAATCCTTGAAGTAATCTTTCTGTAAGTAACATTTGAAGTTGAATCAAATCGATTATTCCAGAAATATCAAGCCATGGACTATCCAGTTCCCCATTCGTGAGCTGCGCTCCTTGAGGTTGATATCTTGATACTTTGATAGAAACCCTCTTGTAAGCTTTACATTCTTCAGAGAAGTTGAAATCACTCTGAGAACCCAGAAAAGTGAGTTCACCATGTTAAGTTCTATTTCAACATGGGGTGGGTGGATTTGTGTGAAAACAAGGTTCAGCTGGGTTTCCCCTTCAGATCAGTCATTCATAATCATCAACATCTCTGTATATTGGAAGATTTGATTGTTTGTGAACATCCAACAGTTTCAGACGATCATAGGTTGTAAGTAATCGTGTAAGCTCTTGTGAAGTATGATGTTCAGGATATGCTGCGACCGAAGAGGATTAAAGTCTACTTCTACTGCTGCTAACACTCCTATGATGTTCACAGAACTTCTAATCATTGATGTATCTTCGGAATTGTCCTACTGTGAGCATTTCAATGTTTATTACATTCAAATGCTTCCGAGAAGCCAAAAGAATGAGTATTGGGGAAAGTCATTTTTAGGCGAAAAAGAAATAGACCCGGTCGTTCTCCTGTCGACCATTGCATTCACCGGTCTTCGAGGAGGTGAACCTCATTGATTCTTATATTCTTTTGAATAGAAATTCCATTCTCAGTTTGATTATGTGGTTTATGATTAGCTGTGAAATTAAACTTTTCTTGAAAATCTCTTTTTCTGTAATGTGTTCTACCTTACAAGGCAGTTTGAACTGACTATATACCTCAGTTTTCTGATTTTCTGGTTCATTTCAAAGTTTGAAATGAACGAAACCTTGTCAGGATCGGAAAAGTGAGTTCATCATGATATGATTAGTTTCAGAACACGGAGACTGTCATCATAGAGTATTTTAATCGCTGAGTAACCAGACTTGTTCGTTCATGATGATGAATTCATTCCCTTTACTATGGCTTCTTCTTCAGCTCACTTCTTGATAAGCCTTGATGGTTGTTGGTCAGAACTCGCTCATGGTATAAGCTGATTGGTCATTTCAGAGCATAAACAACCTCTACACTGTGAAACTTTCCGATGTTCAATGGTTTTCCTTCAACCTTTTGCAGATCATCATAATTAACGTATCTATCCTCAAATAGAATTCCACAGACCCGCATTGAAACTCTGAAGAGGAAGTTTCTTACACAGAGAGTTTGGAATGTGTAAGACTCTCACCTTTTCAAGAGAGGTTGTTGTTACTGTGATCAATCAATCAGTTCAGCATTACAAATTCCTTTCAGATCAACTCGTACATATACTTGGTCGTTCTCTGAGTTGTAGTTTGAATTTGTTGTTTGTTGTTGTTTGTCAGTTGACCTCCTGACACTTATGCCTCTTATGGCAACTTACACGATTATTGATTTCTAGTCATTGATAGTGTGTGAGACGAGTGAGTGTTCATCCCAGCCTTCTCTCCTTTCTCGAAGTGAATGAACAGGGAATGGATCTTCCAACCTGATGTTCTCAGCTCATTCGTTCTCTTCTATCTTACCTCGTAAAAGAGAACTGTGATGTTGTTCCCTTTGTATGTAATAGTATAGTTTTACTCTTTTGATAGTCAAAGTGTCTTCAGTCCCTTCAGTTGTTCACTTGTATCATCATGGACCTCCAGAACTTTAGTTTGCTGGATGATCATGCACGTTGAGAAAGTGTTTAAGTATTCCCTTGGTTGTTGGTTCCCTCTAATCGTACCTACTTCATTCCATTCGTTTCCTTATTTCGATTTATTCTTCCAATGTGTCATCGAGTTCTCAATTACAGAGGACTTCCAGTTTCATTTGTACGATCAGTACAGCTATCGTTCACGAATGTATCAGGTAGTATTAACAAGGAAATCGAATAAAACTTTATTATTTAGTAACAACAAGAACAACACGGTCATGGATGACTATGGACGACCATGGACGGTTTAGGAGGATACCCTTCTAGCATACTCGGAGGCCACAGAGGGCCAAGTATTGCTAGAAGAAGGGGAGGGGAAGGCCCGAATGGCTTCTTCTCCCGCAGGGGAGGGGGAATTAGATTCTCTCCTCTCGACAGGTAGGTGGAGAGGTTTCTCCGCCCATCCACAGGGGGGGGGGGAGAATTCTCGACCCCTCTTTTTGAGAGGGGGAGAGGTGTTCTTCCCCCTCTGTAGAGGGGAAGGGGAAACAAAGGGTTTAGGCAGGGGGGCATCGCCATTTTTTTTTTTAAACCTGATCAAGAGTAATCTCCTTCCCCACTCTCCCCGATAGAGGGCTCCAAAGATCGGGGACCCCGAAAAACGCGTTTTTTGCCGACATAGCTAGATTTCCGATTTTTCGCATATCATTAAATATTTCATTAATAATATACTCCATACCGGAAACTTAACTACGTCGACTCAAAACACGTCTTTCGGGGTCCCCGCTCTCCGGTAGCCCTCTATCCTGCGTCCTCTCAGCTTGATTCCGCGATATACTAACAAGGATCTCTAGAAACGCTAGAGCTAAAGCTTGGCAGCAATCAGGGAGCCGAGTGGACGGACCCGAAGGATACCTGGACCAGGCCGCCGAAACCTCCCAGAGGATTCTTTAGTCCAGGCACCTACCCCTTTCCCGGTGAACACAAGCGAGCTGGCCCACAGCTCTTCCGCGGCCAGGAAGTTAAGGACGGCACGGTCGCAAGGTTCACCCAACCTCAGGCATCGGTAGCACTGGGAGGCTCGGGAAAGTAGTCTCCTACAGCCGCCACGTTGATCCTCGGCCCACCAACAGACTTCTTTCTTTCTGAAATCTGAACCAACAATCGATAATCATCTTCTGTATTAGCCTACTCTTACCTGCTAGCTATCCACTTCGTTCGACTGTGCACGAACTCGGAAGCAGTGAATACAACATTGAATTCTAAAAAAATAAAGTAAACAATCAATAAACTCGTTTGACAACGTACTGTTAACTTCCGAATCCTTCCTCTTCATCCCATTCCAGTGTAGTCGATAATGCAGGAGTACGGGCTTCTGAAACAACCCAAACTAGTAACGATATCGAAAACTTATCTTTTAAGCCTCAGTTAGATGTGCACATGATGACAAGGTTGAAGGAGAAACCAAACGAAAATGGAAACTTCAAAAAACCCAAGTGATAACAGTTGATAATCCAATTAAACTCATCTATAGGTCTGGTGACTATACATCGCGCAGAGCTAGGAATCACATTCAGGAAGAAAGGAACTGTCAGTACAGAGCTGGTAACCTATGACCAATATCATACAACACTACTCGGAACTGTTTCATCCAATTGATATCGGTAACAAACCCTCCGTGGTTCCATTGAAACTACTGAATAATCGAAGAAACACCTGACAAGCATGTGAACAACAGGAACTTACTGCAGAATAGAGTTCTAAAAGGACATCATATCGGAAAGGATTCATATCTTCCACTGGAAAATGAAATAATCAAGAAAGGAAAACGAGTTACGAAACATCTACTATGTGATCAAATCAATCGATATCCCATAGTCGTATGCTCCATATGGATTATCCAAAAATCAATAACTTCAAGGTATATCATCAGAGTAAACTGAGAATCAAATAACAATATGAAACAAGAAACTTCTAAAAGAGTTTATTCTCAAATAATGAAATGAATAACATAACGTGGCTGACAACAACATTTACATGAAAACCAACTGCTCTTACCCGTTCTGAGCCGAGTATGGTGATCTTCGGAAAGAGAACAACCGGGTCTTTTTCTTTTTCGCTTGGAAATGACTTTGCTTGAAACCTCTTTAATGGCTTTCCTTCCAAAATTTTCAACAAGAAACCTTTATGATTTATCAAGAAGAAGACAAAGAAAGGGATCGATCGTGTTGTTGAATAAACAACAACGAGAGCAGTTGTCACTGGAGCAGACTTTCAACCTCCTCTATTCAAGGAAATTTCGAAAACGGATTTCTAGAGAAAATAAGAGAAAATAAAATTCAAAACATGAATTGAGTATTATAATCGAAATCAGAATAACATTCTGATTAAGAAAACATAAACAACTAACTGATTCTATCCATTTTGACCCAAGTTCCACCCTATTTCCAAACGGAACGACCGGGTCTTTTTCTTTTTTGCTTAAAAATGACTTGGCGTCAAAGTCTTTTTCTGAGCTTCGAAGCATGTTCCAGCTTAAGTTCTGAATGAAATCAATCTCCAGTTCAATGAATGGAACGAACAGAACAGTTTCTAACCAAAACCGAGAACAAACCATACGATGTCTTCTGAAAAATGCCGAAAAAAGCTGAAAACAACGAATTTCAAACGGAAATCATTCCGAAAACAGAAAATGAACTGGATCATCAGATTCAGCGGAAAATTCTGATCAAGAAAACATAAACAACTAACTAATTCTATCCATTTTGAGCCAAGTTTCACCCTTTTTCCAAACGGAACGACCGAATTATTGTTTTTTCACGTGAAAATGACGTTCACGTAACTCGTCGCTGATTGGCTCACGTGACTCTGGAGGGGGTATATAAGCCGTGAGACGTATGAATCACGTCAGTCGGCGGTGTGAGCTGGTGAGATCCACTGCTCTCATCTCTGGAGGTCCTCCAGAGAGGGAGCAAAACCGTCCAGAACGGTTGCATTCTATCCGAACCGTCCAGAACGGTTGCATTCCCTTTCTAATCGTCCAGAACGGTTGCATTCCTTCTTGACCGTCCAGAACGGTTGCATTCCTTCTTGACCGTCCAGAACGGCTGCATTCCATCTTGACCGTCCAGAACGGCTGTAGTTCATAAAACTAAGGCCTTTGTGCTTTGTTGTTATTTACGTTTATCTCTATCTATCTGTCTATTATAAACGGCTGTTCAATATTCCTCGTAAAAAGAAATTACTTTCTTCATGCGAATAGGGAGTAAGGTCTTATCACGGGCCTACTCATTATCTTTGTGTTACTATAATGATGAATTCATACTGATCGAACGGCTCACTTTGTTTTAATTGCCTAGCTTATAAACTAGGTGTTCGTATCACTGGAAAAAAAAATAAGGCTCAAGCGAATTAAAACTGTTTCAGGTAAGTGTTGAAAACATACAAGCAATTAACATTATCAGTTGAAAAATCATCAATTTGCGAATATGAGAACTGTCTAATACACGAATAAATTGAATTAACATTTAGAAAATCACAGCTAAACACACACAAGAACTTCTTCCTAGTTTACTCCGTATCTCTTAACGGTGTCCCAAGTCTCTTTGGGGAAGTCGGAGTTCCGAAAGAAAACAAGATTAACGAAATATTTGAGGATATTAGAACGAGAATATTCGTTTGTATACCAGTCAGACCCGCTCTTGAATATGAATGGATTTTCCGCATTATAATCATGTTTAACCCAATCAGGGTGACGGTTGTTGCAAAGTTCGTGGGCCTCTTCGTCATTTCTGGCAACATATACGAATACTTGTGTCGTTTCTGGACCGAAATTATTAAGAGCATACTCCGATATGAACATAAGGCGAACTGTGGACAAGAGCTCATGTACTGGGATCCTTGCTCGATGATAACTCACTCCATTAACACCGTTAGGAGGAAAAGGTGTAATCGTTGGTAAGTCTCCCTCATAAAGCGTACATGCCATCGATACAAACTCATTGCTCGGGTATTCCCAATCAGAACATATCGTGCCTTGCATTTCATTATTAAACAGAGGACGAGGTTCCTGAAAAGTGGAGTAAGCCAATTTAACGTTAGAAACATACGATAGCCTGATAATCGAACACTCTATAGGCCAAGCTTGCTCGTATCATATCCTCTGGGCCCCATATATCCCCAATATGATCAAAGAAGTGTAAGCTACAAGAATTATTTAGTCATTAGAATGGAAGTAAAACTTACTAGGTCATAAGATCAGCGAAGCGAAAGACTCTTGAGTGGGCTCTTAAGAGGCTATGGAGTTTCAAAGAGTTTATATACAATACTGATAAGGAATTTAGCTTATTATTTCACAATCATCTTGGAATGATCTCGATAACAACACTGTGAATTCGTTACTCTTACTATCAGTACCACTATTAGTATTCATATTCATCGTCTCATAAAAAAATGATCTCTAAGGGATCCCAATATGATAGAAGGTATCAAGTCTTCATAGTTTTATAAGGGAACCCAAATCGGTTCATTGTTCTCAAATACGCCTTCTTCATTGAACTTCGCCTTTTCTACAGTGTCAACCTCTTCACCACAAATCATAAAATCAGGACAAACCTGTAGGTGCACGAAGTAATGTAGATTATTTCCATCATCATCTGGTTCAATCGGCACGTAATCGTTGCACATCCATTCGTCTATTTCATCATCGAAGTAAATGAACGGATTGGGAACGTCCTGATCAATCTCATGATATTCTTTGTGCGTTGCTACTATCCAATTTCTCTGCCTTCGGTTTCTGATGGCTAGTATATTGAACAGCAATTTTTTTCCAGGTTCCGAATTCTTTACAGCATTTTTGTTAACGAACAAGTACCACTCTGACAAGAAGGAGTAGAGATAAAATTTTTCAACGGCGATAATTAACACCAACTTCCCCGTTGGGGGGATAGGTCGAAACCTTCGGTAAACCCCCGTCAAGAACAGTTATCAAAGACTGTTCAGAACAAGTTGAAACTCTAATGTTTAATGAATCTTGATAGTCCTCACTGCTGAGCTTACTTCATCACATACTCTAACTCGCGCTAGTTCATTACTTAAAAACATTTGTCATATTGAAACACCATCTAAACAAACATACGAAAGACCAATAGATAAGAAAGTTACAAGCATTGTGATTACTAAAGTTTCTTTTGAAAGAAATATAAAAACGCAAATAGATCAAGGATTATATTTTAATCGTATACCCATATTTAATCAAAATCAGGTACGTGATGTTTGCGCTCAGACGGCGGTACGCAAAATTTTGAATAATTATACAAGACTCACTTTTTAGGACGGCGAAGCTTGAGCGTAGGCTTTGAAGAAACATTTATCGGACGGAAACGATTGATTGTTATCCACTTATTCAAGAGGAGTACTAAGAAATAGAAAAGACAAGGGATATCGATGAATAAATGGCTCGTCGCCGGACAAGAAGTCGTTCAAGTAAATTATCGGAATCAGAGGAAATAGTCAGAGACAGCCAAGAAGAAGTCGAAACAGATGATCAGAATAGTGAACCAAATAAGGTTTTATTTGTGTGTTTGTTTACAGTCAATCAAGCTCAGAGCGTTTTCAGAATGAACGACAATGTAGACATTTAAGTAAATCAGACATCGATCCTGAGGTGATGAAACTCATCAATGAAATATATGAATTGCATTTGAAACTGTTTGGAGAAGTTCTAGCTGCACCGTCCCCCGCGGACACACCTTTAAGAGAAGGTATTCGAACTATTAATAATACATTATAGACATTATATAGAGTATCGCATGTTGTATCACGCCGTTCACAATGTTGAAAAAATTTGTGCTAGAGCAGTAGAGAAGATCCGCAAAGGTTAGTGACATTCCAAGAGCTTATCAATCAAACATTTCTTAGAGAGGAGGTTTCAGAAAATAAGAGCTGGTGCCCTCGCTAGTATGGAAGCTGTCCTACAAGAGGCTGAGACAAAGATAAAAGATCTACAAGATGCTACTAAGAGGTACATTTCAAAACATTATGATAGTTTTACAACTTGGTTGAAGATATAAATATGATGATCCACAACAACGTTCTGCTCTCTCGTTGATGGAAATACGATTCGAAGAGCTGGCTTTAGATAGTTGTGGTTTTGAAGATTCCGATGAAGAGAACGTGACAGGAGAATCATCGAACACACTAGAGAAATACTCCGATTGTACAAATGAAAGTTATTTGAATGTGAGTCGTTATCAGTTGCGAAATGTTTGTTATCATTGTTTAGGAGCTAGTACTCAAAGAAACAGATGAACTATTCCGACAAAAAGAAGCTCATGCGAAGGAGCTGGAGAAAATAAAAAGTGAAGGTATGGGAAATGAAGCCTCCTACCTCTCAAGTCGAATGAATCTTTCAGAGAGGCTTCTCGAGAAAGAACTAGCAGCTGTAGAACGTCAAATAAGCAAAGCCAGAAAAGTTTGTAAATACGGTACAATAGCTGAAGAGGTTTGGATGGCTAAACCAAATGATATTGATGATGCTTCTCAGGTATTTCATTCTCGTACAATCGAGTTATAGAAGTCATTGTATTAAGAATGATTGGAGTCATCGTGCAACTACGTCTGTAACCTCTTCTTTAAACTAATTTCTTAAAATTCGTGATCATGTTGTTTTCATTTTTATCTTTTAACGGAAATCCTGCTGTATCTATTCCTTCGCTCTTTTAAAAGTTGAATTTTCCGTGATTTTAAAAAAATAACAATATAAATCAAAAAAACCATTTAATACGTAACTGACATTTTTTTTATATAGATCAAGCATTTATCCTGGTTTTTGCCAGACGGGTATTCCGGTAGCTCAACATTTCTGACAGTCGAGCAAAGTCAGTATTTCCACTCTTACTCCGAGGAATGTCATATTGCTCTCTTTAACAACAATCATAATGTCATCATGCACCAAGTTGACTTACTGCCAAGCCTTATAAATTCTGGAGCCTCTGTCTGCCCAGCGATCCGCCTGATAAACGGGCTCCGGTAGAGAAATAGGAGCTTCGATAATCTGTAAGTTATCAATACAAGCTTAGGCATGTGCATGCTGGTCTACTTGGTGATTATACGTAAGGGTATGCATCAATGATTGTGCTTCATCCATGCTCATATCAATCTCATCAAGAAGAATTTGATATGAGGGGAATTTACCCGTTCCCTAAAATTCAGATAAGCCATTCGAAAAACGAGTAGCACTGTTTTACCTGTACAACTCTATGCGAGAGCATATAAAATTCGGATACGTCCCTTTTGACAATAACGGTGTCCACCACAGTTCCGGGTTCACAGTTAGCCACAGCTGGAACCGAAACATTTACTTGGAAATGAAGAAGTATAATCACCTCCACTCTTGGTTTGGTATAACCTGACGTTATGACGCTTCGTTACCACGAAAATCATGAACTTCGGAATCCAATTAGTCTTGCGCATGCGTCCGAATTCTTCGCAAGCTTCTTTTATATTTTCGAACTCTTCTCTGAGTACCTTAAAGTTATAACATTGGCATTGAAAGTATTGGAAGCATTACCATAGCATATTGTCCCTCTGATACTCCATCTCGTACAATGATGAAATATTCTGGTAGTGGTTTGGATTCCGCGAACATCCCCAACATGTGCTTCACGTAACTATTCAAGAGAGGACCATTCACCTTAGAAGATTGATGAACGCAGAAAGAACAGGTTAACTAACAGCTTCTTTACGAGGTTCTTGGTAAGCGAAATCACCAATAAAGCTTTCGGGATGTTTCGCACCGTTCCATGAAAACTTAACGAAGTGAATGCTTTTGAATGTCATGAATTTCAATACAAACCCCGACAACGCTCGGCGTTTGTAACTCTCCTAGCTTCTCTGCTCGAGTCATGCCACCAGTAGGGTGAGCCACATCATATCCCATTATCAACATATTTCCTTTATTGAGCCATCTGTTTCGACTGAACTCAAAGATTTGAATAACGTAAAGAGATAGATCATACCTGAATCCGTCCGGGATGATGGCGTGGTTCAAACCACCGCACTTTAAGTTTATTTTGTTAACTATATTGGATAAAGTGTTCGGTCTTCTAGAATAGAACAGAATAAATGAACTATTCAAAGCAACAACTCACTTCAGCAAAGAGGTAGCAACTTCATTGACAATTTGTTGAGAAGCAACCTGGAACTCTCTTTCGACCAATTTCAGACGGTCTGCAAAAGAATCTGAGCGTAGAATTGCGAGAAATCTCACCATGGTCTTTCTGATACTTCGAATCGAAGAAAATTATGAAATTGAATTCGTTTTTATTCTGTGATGCCGAACAGAAGAGCTGCAAGATGGGATTACGTTTAGTAACGATGGAAGGCAACAAACATCTTCTAGATTCGAAAATTTCTTGATTTCGACTCCTTCAAATCTATCGAAACTGAAACCTCTTTTACGTAGCATTCCCATTATCGCCTGACTTGCTTCCCTTCAAATAGATTATCAACTTTGATGTTTAAAAAAAAACTTTTACTGTGCCAGGTTGCCATTGCATCTGTAAGCGAAAAAGAGGGTGTTACAACTGCCTGGGACAAGATATTTCTCTCTGTCGTCAATACGCCAAGAACCCTAAGAGATAGTAAAGAGGATTAATGAAACTCTGACAGTATACATTGTCAGTCCTTGGATTAATTTCCCTTTTCGAGTTGTAATAGATCTTAGGCTTCTCCTTCTTAAAACCAGTAACTTTTACTTCTTTAACGTTAATGTAGACACCAAAGCTGAAATGAAGGAATACCGAGTAGTGGGGGGGGGGATAAAGAGTGACAAACTTTTTCAAATAACTGTGAAATGGACTGTCGGGATTTGAAATTCCTAGCACTTGCATATAATCTTTAGCTATTGCAGATCGCACTTCTGGTCTCAAAGCGGCAGGCTATAGAAAGTTCTGGATAAAACTTGAAAGGCAGAAACTGACAGGATCAATGTAATTCTTCGAAATGGGTAGTTTTTGGAAATCAGCCACATACAGATGTTCCAATGGGAACAGATATTCTTTAGAAGCACTGTAATATGATTGATATTTTAGAGACAAGGAAGGGTGTCTTTCTTACCCTTTGATCATTTTTTTCAAAACCACAGCAGGGAAACGAACATCAATATTTTCCCGTTCACGCGGTTCAAATATGTCGAGGTATCTAACTCTCTTTCCACTGTAAATTCAATTTCGTGACTGTAGTTTCATGGCTTACGAACTCTTGTTCCTGACTAAGATCTTTCAATGCTCTCGAAGTAGTACCGTTCGCTACGAATTGGAACGACTTTCCATTATGATCATAATCCATTTTTAGTCCTTAAGCAACATTCATGAATATATAACAAGGATTGATGAACCTTTGAAGAATGCATTAAGCTCTTCAAAGTATACTTGGAAACGATCTCTCGGTGAAAAACGTTTACAAATAGCTCTTGATGTCGCAGCAGCAGAAATGGGTTGATAGAATATACTGTTCGACACTGAATGGCAAATGTATCAGAGTTGCAGATTGAACCAACCATCCAAATTCAAATGAGGTACAGACCCCTTCGAACGATCTTCTGTTGTTCCTTCAACAAACCTACAGAATTTCTTATAAAACGTAAGATTGCTCGATTGGTTACTTGACAGATTTTGAGAGTCCACATCGGGACTCTAAACCATAACTCAAGTCTCGTAGCATATCATGTGGTAGTTTGAATGCAATAATAGAAGTGCTCATCTCGAAGAAACCACACCTGCACAAGAAATGCTATTACTATATATACAATTCCTTACCTCATCAAAGGGAAACTGGTAACTATTTCAAGAAACTGCTTACGAACATCTAGAAGAACATGGATTAGAACTCATGGAGGGATGGAGGGAGAGAGTAGCTTACTCTGTTCAACACGGGAATCGCCTACACTAAAAGGAGTACCAGCAGACTTGAGAACAACTTTGATATTTATAACATCTTCGTCATATCTTCTAAACAACAGTCTCACATACTGTAAGTCTGACGCATCAATTTCATAAGCCTTTTGCTGTAATCAAATTGACAGGTGCTATAAAAAAAGATAAGGAACCATACTCCGATAAAATTCATTTCTGAAACGGAGAACATGGTAGCCGCACCGTCATAGCAGTATTCTTCCGGTTTAGATAGCAGCTCGTTGGTCTTTATAACACGATCTAAAGCGGCCATCCTGATAGTATTGCGTTGAACATCTGAGCTAGAAAAGGATGAAGTGGTTGAATACATATAAGATAACTGACGTTGCTTTTTTGGGAGTTAAATCAATCTCCTTTTTGATTACATCATCTCTCTTGATAATCAATGTATGTTGCACATCATACCGATATATGGGTTGGTCTTCAGTGTGTATTTTATATAAGTTAGTAGTCAGAAGCAGCTGAAAGAGAGTATATCTTAAGCTGCCATGTATTGATTGTTAACCTCCTCTCTTCTCACTCTCGCAGGATCTTTGCGAGAGTTGAAGAAACGATCTAGTCTACCTCCTTCTTGGTTCGATGGCGTTCCACTCTTAGTGGTTTCTTAAAACATAATATAATTTATAACATCGTTATCAGTAAGAGCAGCGAGTACCTGAGAGACTCAACGATTCAAATTGCTCCAACATTGCATTACTACTTTTTTTCTTTCTTCTTTTCTTTCTGAAAACAACTATTCTGGAACCTTATCAACTTCGTTTCAATTGTGACATAAGAATAGGAGAGCAATTAGCATCTCCTTTTCAAAATCAGTTTATTTTCCTCTATCTCGAAACTTTTTTTTGAAAAAGGTAGGAATTCAAACCGTTCCGAGACCATTTCGCACTTGATGTTTCCAACTTCTGGAATTGCGCCAACACCTGTACGGAGCAAGTTTAGTGATAGTAGATCAGTTACATAACAAGAAAATCGAGTACGAAAGTAGAGAGAACACTGAATATGTGAAATTGAATCTATGGAGCCTCTGCAATCGTGGCTGCAGCACTCACAGCAAATGTCATTTATATTTTTCGATCGACGGAATCAGTTGGTCGTTTTCTAACACTAACGCATAGATGACTCAGCTTGATGTACTATGGGAAATATTCAGCTGGTTTGATATCAAAAAACGTTTAGAAATAGCAAGTTGTGATCAACATTTAAGCAAAGCAGCTCTTAAGTACGACGAGTTTTATAAATAATTAAGGAAGCAATGTTTTGATTCAGATGGTGTGATATACACGAATTGATCATAAACAAGGACAACATTACGATTGTGTCAATAAATTTGATACAAATTTTGAAATATTGCGATAAAAAGGTGATGAAATTGGTTTTTTTCACTCTATCGATTGTTTCCAGGATTTAAAACAACAATTGAAAATCCTCTACCAGTTCTGTCATTCTATCCGTTATTTGAGAATTCAATATGAGTTAATCGATGCAGATATCCAATTGCTCAAACCATATCTGGAGAACATATATGTTCTTCAACTCTCTTCATTCTCCTTTCACAGGTTTTTTCGCCTCAACTAAACGATGCATTCATTCCTAAGCAGAAACATGAGTCTTAATCTCAATGGAATACGATTCACAAATTTACAAACAATTAAAATTCTTCAACCTACTTATCAATGTATCAGCACAGCTCCGGAACTCAAAATCTGCCACGTCATGGTAACATTCATTTTCTAATGAATAACTCAAAACATACTAGAAGTTGATGCCTCGGTCAATAACACAAATAGTTTTGACTGGGATAGTCGTTTATCCAGCTGTTGTCGAATATATCTTCCGTCTGCCGCATCTGAGAGTTTTGGATATGAAAGGAGCATTGACGGACACTAAAGCGTCGATCAAATCTTTGAACATAATAAGTATGTCGGTGAAGTGTGCGAACTGTTATCTCGGAATGCTCTATAGATGCTTCGGAATCGCTTGTTGAATTGTCCTTGCCACCCTCTTTGTTTTGTTTCACAGATAGGAAATGGTTCCCAGATGTGCCATCTATTGATTTAAGGTCAGGGATCAATGACGACCAGTCAGTTCATAATTGATTCTCGAATTTTTAGAAAATCTAAACTAAAGAAACTCTCAGTCTTTGTTCACAAATACGACAAAACATTTTTCTGGTCGCAAGTGAATCTTCTAATACCACCAACTCTAGAAAGACTCATATTGTTTGGAAACCATATCAAGCTTTCTATCTGTCCACAGTTCGAAACTTGGGCGAAACGCGAGGTAATACTTATACTCACTCTCAACTCCTCTCAAACGTTTGTTCTCGAGATTGTCCAATTCGAGAAATCAACGTTTGGCATAGAAGATCCATGTTGGGAAAGAACAACGGTCAAGCTCATCCGTCACATGATTTATCCAGTCCAGGTGACTGAACAAGCCATGTTGATGATGTGTTTTTAAATTAGAGGGAGAATTGGCAATTTGCTCTGGGCGAAAGGCTTGCTGATGAATCCCCCAATAGGTCAGTTAATACTTGAACGTTTGAATTTCAATATTATTCAGAGCCCCACTGAATCGTCTAATTTTTAATCGAAGGGTGATTCAAGAAGCTATAGGGTAACACGAAACAGATCATTTTAGAGAGAAGGACCTTTTAGAAACAGGGCCGGAAGGAACGAAGATGAACAAGGGAACGTTGAAATGGATATTGATAATGATGGTTTATAATATAAAACATGCACGTTCATATAATCGAAACTAAAAGTAATAACCACACCCACGTTTTCACCGTCACCGAATGTTAGTCAAGACCCAGATAGAGAAGGAGATGACGGTAGGAAAGAGCTTTATTAATAAAAGAAACAAAATAGTTAAGCACCTTCCCGCGAGTTAAGTAACTCAAGAAATGAGAGGAACCAATAATACGCTGCAGCCATAAAGTTGAACTAGACCACCAGTGGAATTTAACAATGCTATACACTAATATTATCAAGTTTTGCAAAATAGAAGAAAGGGAAAGGAGAGATCTATAAGTTCACGTATTCAAAATTACATGTAAAACTTCAATGCCTGTTGAGGAGACGCTTAGATTAACTATGTACAAACAAGTCCACACAATAAGTTAATTTTTTGGGTTATTAAGAATGGTTAGACGCGCTGACATCATATCGGAAACGGGGATGGGAGTCCAAGTTTGGAAGTTTATCCATAATTATAGCCTAAAGTATATAATTCGCCATAACAGGATCTAACTTCACAATTATATTACCTGGATAACCCATTCTGATGAGGCGATGGATATTCCTTTCTCAACGGCTAGCTCTATTAAATCTGGTGATGCCGAATTGTCAGCTAATATGAAATCTATGATTCCAACTGTAAAAGGCAATGTTAACATTTCGTAATAACCGTGAGTGACTTACTGTTTTCAGGTATTTCGTTAAGAGGTGTTCCACCTAACCAACTGACCATTGGTTGCCAAATTTGATAGAAATTCAGACTTCGGGGAGTAGCTGGACGATTAGTGGAGTGTACAAGAACAACTTTATCTTTCAACAAAGTTCGCTGGTTTTTGGGTCTGGAAGCAATAACTTTTATGAGTTAGCAATTTCGGAACTTACAAAGGATACATTTGATCATCCAGAATAGACTTTCCGGCCGGTAAGAGATATGAAGAATAATCAACAAGGGATTTCTTGAAAGCAAAAAAAAATATGTAAGGAATATATCCACTTAACATACCGCTTCTCGACACTTCTCGATCCATTCGTGAGAAACACAGGGAATGCCACGA
This sequence comes from Auanema freiburgensis, assembly GCA_030370435.1. NCBI lineage: Eukaryota > Metazoa > Nematoda > Chromadorea > Rhabditida > Rhabditidae > Auanema > Auanema freiburgense. The sequence goes on along the minus strand of CM059366.1, from coordinate 3,320,377 downwards.
GCTAAAGCTGATAGATACTTGTGGGTGCGGTAACAGGTGTCTGAGATAAGGAATGGCTCAAGCTCCCTTTGATCTTCAACAGCCTAAATACAGTTATGAGATTTAAATCAATGAATGAACTGACCATGAAATCTTCTACCACAACTCCATGACACTGCTCTATGAATTCACTCATAAGTTTCTTCTTGAAACCAGTAGCGTCAGAGCCCCTCTGAGCCGATGTTAGGATAAAGATTTTACCGCTGAATATGGGTTCAAACTTCTCCCGGGGAGGATCATCTGGAAAACATTCAATTTCAAATGTTTCGAAACATTCAAGTACCGTAGACATCATCAACCTCCATCACTTCTTCATCCCTTACTTTACTTTTCTTGCCAGCTGATGGTTTAACGAGAGGATAAGAATTTACCTTATCGGCTCCACGCGACCGCCTGGATTGTCGGTTATCACCGGCGGAAATGTTATCTGAGCAAAAAACTAATGAAACAGAAATTATGAGTAGGAGCATACCGACAAGCACTTCAGTAACTTCTCTCGACTTCTTCGCTATGTAATCTCTCCAGTCCGAACTGTCAAGATTGATGGAAGTCCAGCTGTACCTAAAAGATGAAGCGTCAAAAATAGTTCAGTCAAGAAGCACTGACTTGTCAATGGTTACTTCAGCTTTGTCTTCCTCATCAATAGGAGTCAATTTGAAAATAGCTTTCTTCCATTCATCAACGTCATCCACCTTAGGAGCCTGAACTATCTGCATTTCCATCCAATCAGAGTCAACTTGAGCAACGCACTGAAAGGCATTTAAGAAACAGATTAAAAAAAATAACAATACCTGCTTATCTGCAACTAAAGCTCTCAAAGGAATAATTCCCTCGTTAGGTACATCTTTTACAACCTTATCAGATACATACTGAACTTTGTAACGACCCAAACTATCTTTACTGAAAACATAATCAAATATATGAGAACATTCTTTGACAGACGTACCCAGAGTTCAAAACGATCGCAGGATAAAGTACTTTGTTGAATACTGCATACACACGTGCTCCAGCTTCGTACGGTAAGTGTTCATCGTCAGGATGATCCACAACCCATTGTTCTCTATCATCAAGCACAGGAGCAAGGATGGCAGCTTTCTTAGGCGAACTTGTCGCGAGAGAATCGCCTTGCCTATAATCGGTTACTGTTAAATAATATGATTGGGAAAAAATTCACTTTCTCTTCCTCCCTGGAGTTCCTTTCGGCGTTTTTGCTTGCTTAGGCGATTCAGGCTCCACTTTTACAACTGGGGTACTTTTCTCCTCTTTCTTTCCCTTTGCAGATCGTGGGGTCAACTCGGCGAGTGTTTTTTTAGACTTTTGGGCTGGAACCAAGTCGACCAAGTTCGAAACTCTAGCCTCAGCAGCCTTTTCCGTATTCTCATACTTTCCAGTACCAACACGGCTGTATGTCACATCTCCGAAAGATTGTAGCTTCATCTTAATCACAAACACAATAGAGACGATAAGACGAATAATTCAACAATACCTCTATATTTTTGAAGAAAACTGGAGGAGTTTCCTGTTCAGGAGAGAAATCGTAAGGATCCTTCTGATTAAGCTTGCTGTTCGCTTTTCTGGCTGGAGGTGCACTTGCCGGAACTTTAGTTTCTACTTCTGCAGATATTCAATAAAAAATGAGTTTAAAAGAAAACTTACTTCTCTTAGGTGTAGCTGTCGATTCTGGTACTGAAGAAACTCGACGAGAAGGTCTCCTGCCAGGCCCTTTTACAGGGCTTTCGACCTTGGCAACAGTTGCAGCCACGGTAGAATTGCGTTTGGGACGTCCCGCAGACCTCGTCGGAGTTTTGGGGGCAGGAGTTTGTTTCGATGCACCTCTGCGAGTTTTCTACAAACGAAAAATGACATTACAGATGTAAAAAAGACAAAAAAACCTTGGGCTCTACAACTTCGTCATCTGAATCAACATTTTCGACAGCTTCATTCTCGGTCTCATTTTCGTTATCATTCACAATTTCTGTTTCAGTCTCCTCTTCTGCAGAAACATCAGCTTCCTGCTCATCTTCTACATCATCGTTTTCAGACTTCTCAGGTTCTTCAGACTCCTGAGTGAACAACAATGAAAAATCAAGGAAAATCAAGGAAAATACCTCTTTCTTCTTTCTACCTCTACGTGCATTTGTACTCATGGGACTGGAAACTATTTTAGTTATTTTAGGCGGTCTTCCCTGAACATAACAGTGAGATATGAGACATTTAAGAGAAACTTACTCTCTTCCCGGTAGTTTCTGACTTGGGAGTTTTCACAACCTTTGGAGTTACCGGCTAAATATGACAAAAATGAACTAATCAAGAATGGGAACATTACCTCTGTATTCCGTGCTCGGAGTGTTCGTGGTGTACTCAGCTCTTCCGGTTCAACTTCCGTTGTTTTCGATCCAGTTTTGGATTTTGGTGGTCTTCCTCTGGAACAAAAAGAATAACAATGATGCTGAAATCACTTCACATACCTGCGACCGGGTGATTTAACTACTTCTTTAGGAGAATGCTCTTCTTCTTCTTCTTCATGATCACTAGGCTCATCTTCAGTTTTAGAATCTTGTGCTTCTTCAGGTTTTGAAGGTTCCTCCTGATCAGCTTGCTCTGTGGTAGTCGAGTCCGGCTCTTCTTGTTGTTCTTGTTTATCTTTTTCTTCGTCGTCTTGTGACTCTACATTACCATCAGAAGGTAAATCTTCAGTTGGATTCACTGGTTCTGAGTCCTCAGCAATCTGTTCTGCTTCTTCACAGTTTTCTTTGACTGACACAGATTCATTGACATCAGCTGTATCGTTATCATTCTCAGCTGAAGAAGTATTCGCCTGTTGATCGTCTACGCAATCAGATTTGGCGTTTTCTTTCTCTTCAGAGTGTGATTCTGTCGATTTAGTATCTAATATGGATAAGATAATTCAATGAAATTCGGAAAAAAACTAAAACCTTCATTGGATATTTTGAGAGAATCGTCCAGTTTAGACTGTAAGATTTGAAATAAGGAAAATAAATATTGGAAACACGCACCTCATCAGCGTTCTCATTACTTGATTCATCACATTTTTCATCATTACATAGTTTTTTGTCTGAACAAATGAACTTGTGTTACTCAAATTTACGCGTCTCTACCTGGCGTCTCAGACGTGCTTTTTTCAGAAACAATAGAAGTACTTAGATTTTTAGTTGTTTCATCCTTTAAATAACCAATCAAAAAAATTTAAATGAAAACAGGAGCATACGTTTAAAGTCGCGGCAGATTTCCCAAATAAGCCACCGCGCATGTGAATCATTGACAAACCACTTCTACAGAAACAAAAAGAAATGAAATAGAGCTTGAAGAAAAGAAAGACTTACCCATTACTTACTGATGTGGCCTCTGTTGATGACCCTGGAATTGAATACTGAAACTTTGTTATGGAATGCAACCGACCTGTGTCCTCTGACATTCCTTTACAAAACTTATGTCAGGTGCCTATAAATTGAAAGTTTTCTTTTATAAAAATAATTTGTCGAATAGCAAACGAGCGATAGAAGCTTAGAGAGATTTCAACAAATAACAACAAATTAGAGTGATCTTTGGATTATCTTCAAAAGTTTTTCATAATTGTATTTTTTGACGTTATCCAGTTTTTCATTCAGTCATATAGTGTTACTGCATTTTGAAAACAGAACAGGTGTATGAAATTCAACAAAAAATATTAACTTTAATACTAATTTATATACCTTAAATCAAAAAAAAAAGCTTGGCGCGCAGTTCTTCTAGTCTGAAGTATGCTTGGCACGCTGAACTCCCTCTGCGTCTCTGACAAAAAGCGCATAAATCGGATAGGCAGCCAAAAAGCGCGGGAACAGTTGATGCGCAGCAGATGTTCTGCCCACCTACAGTATTCTTAAAATTTCGGCTCTATCCAGTACATTTTGCCTAAAAAATTTAAAATTTCGAGTCAAAGGTGGTTGTTATTATGATGTTTTTTCTCGTTAAATTTGTTTTGTGAGCTATAAGAGACATGCAGATCATATGATTTCGAAGTATCTTTGTTATAAGTGTCTGTTTCTTTCAAATTTTCATTGTTTTTTTTTCCTTTTGAAGTCTTGTAGATACGGATTTGAAGCGCTTAATTATTTAAATATTTTTGAAGGTAAAATAATGAAGGCCACAAGTGTGAAGGATGTAGACCAACACGAAATTGTGAAGCAAATCGCTCAATTCTTGAAGAAGAGCGGAAAGGTTAAGGTCCCAGAATGGGCTGATCTCGTCAAGTTGGGAAAGAACAGACAACTTGCTCCAATTGACCAAGACTGGTACTTCATCCGTACTGCTAGCGTTGCTCGTCGCCTTTACTTCCGTTCTCCAACCGGTAAGATTTTTTGACGATTTTGTTTTGTGTATTGAATGCGTTCAGGAGTCGGAGCCCTGAAAGGTGCCTACGGAGGAGCCCTTAAGCGAGGTGTCCGTCCTAGCCATTTCACCAAGGCTTCCGGAAGCGTTCTCCGTAAGGCTCTCCAGACCCTCGAATACCTTAAGTGGGTTGAGAAAGGCCCAGAAGGAAAGGGACGTATCCTCTCCAGCCAGGTAAAGCTTAACCTTGTGTGTTTTTTCTGAAACTAATGCTTTAGGGAAGAAAGGATTTGGACCGTATTGCCTCCAGCATCCGCAATAAGGCCTCTTCTGAGTTGTAATTGTTTTGTTGGTTGATGATTTCATAAAATCGTTATCTATATTCCTGTTTTCATGCATATTAGCTAACACTGGGGAAAACTTACAGCTGAGATCCTTTTTTAATTCATGAGCTACATGATGACTTGAGATAAGTAGAGCACTATTTCCTTCATTGTTTCCGCCAACTTATCTAATGATTAGAAGGTGATCGAGCTTTAGCTTATGCATCGTTCAAAAACAACGCTCTGACGTAATGGCTATTTTTCATTTTCGATGCTGCGCAGAAGCGACTCGGTTGGTTGTGCGTGGGCAGTCAAATATTTAGCCAACGTTACAAGTTTTTCTATTTCTAATTAATGGCATATTCTTCGATCACTGAGGGGGGTTTTTAGTTTTTATTTTGCGAGTTTCTCAACAAAGTTTATCCCGTATAATCAGAAGTCTGAGACCGTATTTACATGTAAAGCGATCCATCTGCTGGCCTTATATATCCGGTAGCTATCAGTATAATGTCCAGGATGGTCCATATGCCTAGTCCACCGAAAGAAAAAAGTTTGCCAATCGCGGACTTCCATAGTCCTAAGTAAAATCTGTCCGCTCCGAACCCGCCTAGAAAAGGAAGAGGATAAGACGCATCCTGCATAGCATGTAAATTACCAAGAGTTATAGAGTAAAGCATTGCTTTAGTCCAACTAAATCCGGATGACCAATTACATCTGCAAAAACATATTTATATGCATGGGATTGTATGAATCCTAACCGAACTTTCTTAGAGAACAGTCTATTCCCTTTGCAATGAATGCCATCTTTCACCTATAAGAAGGTAAATGAATAAGGAACCAAAATTAGTCTAACACCTCACAAGTTGTTTTAACTAAGCCTGTTTTAGTGGTAGAGCAGTTAGTCACAGGCTCACAGTCATATAAGGAAGGATCTAACTGCCAGCAGTAACTGTAACAAGTAATGATTTATAACACTTTCCCATCTCAAGCATTATACCTGCAATAAGCTTCTCTCTGTTCAGACTCAACAGATTCACATAAGGAAGTGCATTTGATGGTTAGTATCTCGCCAAGTTTGCAATGATCTGGATATTCACAGAACAAACAGTCGCCTTTATTGTGACAATGACCGTTTTTACAACTGAAAAGAATAAACAAAACTTTGAGAAATCGAACTCACTCCTTCATCATAAACTGTTGTTGGTTTTGAATTAGAGGTATCAACGATGCCCAGATTAAGACATACTTCAACATTCTGAACTAAAAAGACTCCGGAATCGTTAAAAACTGTGTTTGATTCAAACGAAGAAAAATCGGGGTTTCAAAATATTAATGTAAAGACATGAAATCATGGAGGTTCAAATACAGTTCCAATTACTTTCTAAACAGAAGAATGATTCCTATAATCATCGAATATGGAAGAAACCAACCCTTCACGTTTCTCAAGGATCTTTTCAAGCATATACACAAGTATAAGTTTTTAGGCACAGCTCTATCAGGGCGCACACCCTGCGTCTCTAACCTTAACAAGCGTAGCCCGAAGCAATCTACAGTCACTTTGAATCCTTGGTGCGTATTATCTTAAAGACAATCAAATTTGGGGAGTCTTAGTTTCCTCTGTAAACTCCTGAATAAGAATTTAGTAACAAGAGCATAGTCTTCGATATATGACTGTGAGTGGAACAGCTGCATTAAGACTAGAGACTAGGCTTTTCATATAAAATGTATTCAAACGTCAACAACCAAATTCAACAAGAAAAATTATACATTAGATTATAGATTGATTTTGAAAGCCTCTTCGTCAACCAATTCAGGTGCAACCAACTCGGGCTCTGTAAGAACTACTTCAATGTAATCTTGACATACAAACATACCCAATACTATGCTGTTCGGCATTCCTCCTTCTGAGGGGAAGCTAAAAACATTGTCCACAGAATACTGCAACGTTCAAAAGTTAATATGATAAGGACTCACAGAACGAACCAAGGCATACACCGGTCCCGCGAGATGTTTCGGCTCCCATCTATTAGGCCAAATATGATGCTTTTGAGTTTGAAGGAGAGACCGGAACTTGCTAAACTTCTCTTGCAGTAGCTTAGCCTCTCGGATTTGAAGACAGCGGAGAAGACAAACAGAAAGTGATTTCACAACAACTGAACTTGATACATGGGGAACAATCATTCATTCTTCCATACCTGCAGTTTTGTTGGCCCAAGCATAGTGCTTCTTCAGAGTCAAAAGAAGAGCTGAGTCCTCATACTCTCCACCTTCCTTCAAAGATTGTTTCTTTCGGTCAATCTGAGAAACATTCGATAACCGTCAAATTCTAATGATTTCATTACTTGTTTCCTTTTTCTGACTGTAGCTGTAGTACTTGCTCTGCTGCTTGTTGTTTTTCCTGTTCGTCGACTAATCATTGATAATGTAGAAGCAGCCTCAGAGAAAGCATCGCAATCCTAATTGATGGATTAACGATTAGGAAAATCAAACTCTCTTACCTCAAGATCCCTTCCAGTTTCAATGCCATCCTTCAAATTCTGCAACAGTTTCTCTTTGATATCACGTACAACTTCGAGACGTTTGACATATCTGTAGAAAAAGAGTTTTAACAGAACTAAAATGTTAGTGAATACTTCGTGAAGTCATTCTCATATGCCATTATTTCTCTTACAATGATCTCTACTTGGTTGAGTGACTCTTGATGAACTATATCAGCGACTGAAAACAAAGAACTCATAAATGAAACGGAATAAATGGTAACCTTCTTCAAAGTAGTCAACATTGGATGCATAATTCCAGTGTCCAGCAGCAATGTGCATTGCAACTGCATCATTATGATTACCCTGCAATTATGGACATGTTGGGATAAGCCAAAAAGAATTACCAGCAGTTCGTAAACAACTGCAGCATCTGCAAATCGCGACTTCTGTTTCAACATGAGAACCAATTTCTTCAAATGATTCTTCTCATCTTCAACCGAAAGACCAGCTTTCTTAGAAACTCTTTGTAAGGCAGGTAGACTACCCACACTTATAGCTGCTCTCATGGCCTGAATCAGTGAATGAACACTATATTGAGTCTGAAACATACATTATCATAATCTTCAGCTTTTTCGAAGAATATCAAAGCTTCATTGAACGAAGCTTTAGATTCATAGTGTGTTGCACAGAGTTTGGCAATTTTCTGAAATTAAAGAGTTGAGAACATGACATTGAATGATTTTAACCTTAAACTTCTCTTCATCATATAAAAATATTTCTAAAGCATCCGAGTATATTCCCTTGCTTTTTATAAGATTAACAGCCTCTTCAAAACGATCATCAAGCTGAAAACCATTATAGGGAGAGATTAAAAATAATCTTTACTTTTGATATGTTGCTCAGCGCAGATTTCCAGTCCTCGCGAAGCAAGTCAATTCTGTATCTACGATATTCTTCAGGTTGAAGCTAAAAAAAAAAGAAAGACAAACTAGCTTTCTCGAACTACAAACTACCTTACGTAACTCATTGAGAAGTGGCAGATACTCCTTAGGATCTCTGTTGGACGCTTCAGCTACTTGCACAGTGAGGGATAAATCATATGTTGCTAATGCAGCATTAAACATAGAACTATCATTGACAAAGAAGGAGACATGATGAAGCCATTTTCTCGAATGAAAATCTTTGTCGATTGTATTCACTGGAAAATGAAAAATTCGAAAAGGTAATTTGCATTCGTGGTTCACGTCAAACGCGTGTCACGGACTATTTTCATTTCTCATGAGAAATGCGGTGAACACGGTTGTGTTAGGTCTGCAATGCTACAACTCACTTTCATCGGTAAGTTCTTTGATATATTTCAACGCATCTTCAGTTTTTGGTGGCGAAGACTTCAACAGCGAAGAAAGTAAAACTGTGAACATCTTGATTCGCTCGGCTACATTCAAAGCAAGAACATATTCACAAAGCTTATTCGTGATGAAGGTGACCTGAAAGAAGTAAATTACTCTTCACAGTTCGATTTATGTATATATACCTTTTCAGGCAGAACGTCAGCAGTACAGAATTCACTGCGTTCTTGATTCAGACTAGCTATAAACAAGTTAACAAGATCAGCATCTAATCCATTCAGAAGTTTTTGAATGTTTCCCACAAAGATCTGTAAACGTGAGTGAGCGTGACAGTTATTTACTAAAAACAACCTCAGGATTGTGATCACAAAGAAGGTTCATATCAATTCTATGTTTCTTCATAAGCCGCATTGCTTCAACATACTTAAGTTCGTCTATCAACTTTCGCAAGGTTTCAACAACAAATCTGTAACAAAACTTGAGAATTTTTGTAGAATTAAGATTTTCTCACGGTCGGGGATGAATTGTTTCTAGATTCCCTCTAGGCATCTGCATCGTGACAGCGGTACCTTCTTTAGCTATATCAACTAACCGACTTCCAATCTCTAATCCACGAGCTTCAAAGTATTTCAAAGGTCAGTTAGAATAAAAGACATCTGACAATCTTACGTTCAGCTAATCTGATCCACTCATCAGCATTATAAATAAGAAGCTTGTTTTGTAAGGTTGTGAATAAACAAAAGTTCCTTCCCACTGCAAACGAGCTCACAGAATCAGCTACTGACCGACCATTTTTGAAGAGTTCGTGGGAAGAAGCTAAGGTAAATATATTTCCCTAAAATAATGAACAGTGTGGTCAAATACAACTGGAGTAGCTTACGTTTTCTACAGCACTGTGGAAGCTTTGTTCCTCAGCGCTCATTGTATTGACGCTGAAAACTTTTTCAGCCAATGGCCCGTCGTTTTTGTAATAATGTCCACTCTCATCGGCGAAGTAAATGCTGTCAGATATGAAACCAAGCCAAATCACAGGGCCCGGATGACTTAATAGCTAATGAGAGCGTGAAAAGGGTGTGGGGATACCTGTGTACTTCGATTACTCCACCAGAAGCAAGATCGATTTCAAAAATCTTATTTCCATCAATTACTGCTAAGACTGTAGAGCTACCAGCATAAGCTATCGAAGATATTGTCTTGAAGGATCGAGTTACCTTAGCTGATATATCAGCATCACTATTAGGGGTAAGGAGGCCTGAAATATTCTAATTAGATTACGAAATTTGAAAAAAAAAGCGCGACTTCATATTTTGAGTTTTTCCAACTTCATAAAAAATAAATTATAATATTATCACATATTCATAACTGATCAGGAGAATCTTAAAATAATTCGTGAGAACGTAGCCTAAGGTCTCAAAAGTACAGCCTAAAGAGATCAAAAGACTTCCCGCCTTTTCTTATATGATATTGAAACGTTCTGAGAAATCTCCAGGCGGGCAAAGGATGATGTTCTTGTACTTAAGACCATAGAGAGAGAATAGATTCATTCTTATTCGGTGACTTAGTCGACTAATTGCTCCTCATTTCAGATGCTTCGTTGTTTGGGACATCATTCGAGCAAAAAAGCTAAGAGGTAAGGAATATCTTATATAGCTAATCAAGAATCTATTTTGAGCTCGCCCTTGATACAAAAACAGGAAGATGAAGAAGAACCTTACTATTCCTCTTTACACGTAATACGTAATGTGTTATTTTCATATCTTTACGGCATAGTTACAGACTCCAGCTCCCAGAAGGTTGAAGCGAAGCATTGGCTACTCAAACTTAAGGAAAAAAATCAATGAGCATGACAAATCAGAAATCGAGGTAGCTAAATCATTTCATCAACAAGGTATCACACTCCTTTTCAGACAACGTATATTGAAGAGAAGACGTTGTTACTGTCTCCTGATAAAACGGCAAGTTGATTTCTCGTAGTTCAGTCGAAAGGTCATAGCTTATTAAGATTGAAATCCCCAGGCGGGTTGAAAGTAGTCCAGCATATGAGACTATTTCTGATGTAATTAAGCCGTTTGAAAGGCTAACTGTAGATGAATGTAATAATAATAATGAATGTTTAACCCAAAAGTTATCGAAGGTATAGTCATTCTAGTTACGTGAAGCCTTTTTGTAAATTCATGACAGGCACGACCCATTTCTGAATACGAAATACCTCGCAGTGCAGCTCTTAACAGATTACCAGCCATAATGCGAAGAGCCCGTAGCTCAGAGGTAGGTTGACGAAGGAGAAACTTCTATGAGAAACCGTTTCCAGGTTCTCCCCAGTTGTATATACACATTCGACATGCAACCAGGGATTTCGGGCATGGAGCCGAAACGTAGATTGTATTATAAGAAATCAGAGATGCCTCCAAAGGTTGGAACTGATTATTAAAAACCTCTATTGAACAGTTTGTTCTTCAGAGAAGACATGTATCTTTCAGTGAATTGAAAAGCACAAAATTTGATCGTAAAAGCCGTTTGCCAGCTTTCCGGAAGAAGACAGTTACTTCCGACGATTTGATTTCCCATATAAGAAGCTGTCAGGGAATAACATGGCGAAAATCCACAATTAAGATGAGCACGGAGGTGATTGTATAATATAGAAGTTCGGAATTTATGCCTTTGCACGTTGATTGTTTTGTAAAAACGCACAGAAGATTATTTTGGATCTTGAAGTTTCCATTGTTGAAGATGATTTTGTACATTTTGTTGAAAATGAAATATAATAAAGTTTAACTGACGTGTTTCGATCTTGCCATCGCTATAAATCAGAGTAACTCTTTCTCTATCAGAGCAGTACGCAGTGGGTGTTTCGTCGAGAGCAAGAGAGAATTGACACATTGGGGGTGGAATTGGATGCTTAGCCAAGTTAGTAACTCTTAACTCTTCTGTAAACAGACCATAAAAGGGGAAAACGGCTCAAAGAACTCACGTGAAGCTAGAACAATTGCCATAGACTCGCCTATGGTATATTCAAACTCAAACTCTAAGCTGAACATCTCTCCCAATTCTGTTGCAAATACAAGTTTTCTCGGCTGAAGTTGTCGTTAATCGAATACGATGCTTTGGATAAGCTTACTCTCTCTATATTCCAATCCCATGATAGGATCTTGTGCTCAGTGGCGAATGACCATTTGCGAGTCCAATCATAATTAGAGATGGTCCATAATTCAACTGTAACCGAAAGTTGAGTTTCCTAGACCAGACTCACCTATGTCTTTATGAGCCTGACGATACACGATAGCTAAGATTGTAGCATCTGAATTCCATTTCATTCCAAGGCATGGTGAAGATCCAACACAAGGAAACACGTAAGAGTGTCGTAGTTCTCCATTTTTCTCAAAAAATCTTATCTCCCGTGAAAACTCTGGATTAAGCCATGAACTCAAGTTTAGTCTTAGAAATTCATACCACTGTGTGGCGCAATGGTAGCTATGTAGTTTCCTACAGGTCTTACGGCAAAGCACTCTTCCATCGGTTTGTCATTCTTCATTCTTGAGATAAGTTTACATTCCATATCAAAGATCTGAAAATGGGCACTCATTTGAACCTTGATGTTCATCCCACCATAATAGATCTGTTATCATTAGTCTCGTTGAAAGCAGAAACAGAAACATATTTATCATCTGCTCTCCAGTGAATATGAGTTTTGCCAGAGTCTTTAACAAGCCTTTCTACAACTGTCTCCACTTTCTTCCTGGCTGATAACTATAAGTCGATACTATTTTAAAAGTATGCAATCAACAAGACCTTTCCGGCACTTCCTTGAAACTGTGTTTCCTTTGAACCCCATCCCACACTAACCAGTTCATCCTTTCCTCTTTCACCCGTCCATATATTACTGAAAAACTGAGTTAGTAACAAGATGGTGAACGTTAACATACTTTTCAGCAACTACTTCGAAACCTCGATCGTATAAAATTATAACTTGGCCGTCAGACACTGCCAAAGTTGATAAAGAAGCGCTCCAGGAAGCAGCATCACAGGTAAAACCAACAAACGCAGTTTCTTCTAACTAGAACTCATATGAACATCAGCTGGATAAATGAAAGAACGCACTGTTTTAGCATCAACATCAATAAGAACGATTGATCCCGAGGAGAACACAGCACACAGCTCATTGAAGGAATCAAAAAAGATTTGGAAGTCTAGTAACTTGGACCCTGCTCGTTCAGTTTCCCAGTCAAGAAGTTTCGAGACCTGATAACCAAAATTTGAGCTTGACGGTTTTCAACATTTGACAAACCTCATTATCAGAAGTATTAAACACAAAAACAGATTTAGGTGTAGCTACATATATCAGGCCATTCTCACAATCTTCTTGAAACGCCTCACAATCTAAACGAGTTCACAGTGAACATCCTCAAGTGCTTATCTTACCCGAGAAGATATCAGACTGATGTACTATCGCCCGTCTCAAATTTAAATTTCTCATTAGACTGAACGAGTTAATTGAGTTATTTCAAAGGGAATTTCGTAAAATATTAACAGGCGAGCCAGCAAAGACAAGCAGAATCTTTGGGATAAATATTTATTTGGCAAATTTTTGGAAATGGGCTTTGAGTAAATCTATATTGACTTCCTTCATCTCTTCTAGATACGCACACGATCTCAGCTCGTCCTGGTCCCATCGTAAAGAGATATCCACACATACACTGAAACAGATTCAAGAAATGTGATTGAAAGAAACCTAACCAACCAATTTTCTAACAAATATGACAACGTCGGTTCAGACGGTAGCTCCGATTTCAACATCGTCCCTTGTAAGCTTGATATCTTACAGAAGTCATCGAAGACGTTGATATCGACGAACTTCTTCAGAGGGAATGCTCCAATCAACATCTCCCAAATCGTCAAACCAAAACTCCAAATATCCGACTTGACTCTATTCGAAGAAAGTTAGGATCCTTTGAGAGATACGGATATTTACTTGTAAACCCCTCCATTCAATCTCTCTGGGGCCATGTATGCTTTAGTCCCTACGAAAGTACGAGCCACTGAATGTTCAACGTGTTTTGAAACACCAAAATCGCTGATCTTTATGAATCCATTTGTGTTTACCAAAATGTTTGCGGGTTTCAGATCTTCAAAAAAAACACGAGTAAGTATTAGCCAGATTAGTTACCTCGATGCATAATATTGTTAGACCATAGATGGTCCAAACCTTTGAACACGGATTTACTCGCCTGCTGATGAACATCAAAAGGTAAAGGCACTGAATAGAATATGAATAACATAACAGATTAAATTACTTACGATACTCCTCAATAGACCCTAAATCCATAAACTCTAAACATATCATCAACATATTGACATCCATGAGAGCACCAAGTAGTTCAACAATGTGATTACATGGCATACACTAAACATGGATAGTGATGTTTGCTTGATATTATATAACGAAACCTTCTTTAATACGGAAATCTCTCTCAAAACAGTACTTTTGTCCGATGATTGATCTGACACCTCCAGACTTTTAACAGCGATTATACGATCAGTTGGAAGATGAAGAGACCTGAAAACCTTTTTTATGAAGCGATTAGTGAAGTACACAAACTTGTAGACTGTTCCGAACTGTCCAGAGTTTATTATGCCCAGATTTTCCAAATCACCCGGTAGTATGATGGGGATGGGCTCTTCTTTAACAACATTTTTCACTTCAAAAACAACTGGTTAAAGCGGAACTGATGCAACATATTGTACCTAACCAGATAGAGTGAGTCACGTCATCACGTAGTGTTTCAGAAAATATGGCAAAGTCTTCATCCGTTTTGACGGAAATGCGATCTCCATCCTCATCGAAATCTGCAAAAGGTTGTTTTGAACTGAAAAATTCGAATGCAACCGGTCTGTGCGACTAACACTCAAAAAATGAAAAATTTCCGAAATCACGTTCCAACTCAGCGTGTAAAGTATCAAGAAACAGTAGAGTTACGTGAGATATTTCTATAATTTTATTTTGCTTTCCTTCATTCACCTCAAAAGTGAAATGCATAATTACTTTCGAAAGATCAGGTCACGATGCACCATATATAGAATAGACTTGGGCAAGAAAAAGGTCGCCAAGGACAAACGGGAATTTTACAGGAGGCACAAGGTGCGTGTATTACGTCTTTCGTTCTCCTCCCCTTTTCTACTATTTTTCTCTGTTTCTCTAGCTGCGTACATTGATTAGATAAGGTACTTGACAATTAAAAAAGACAACTTATTGCTTATTTAACGGTGATAACTTCGCTCAAACCTACAGTTACAGCTTGCTCTAACTACTCTCTCTCTAAATGGAAACTACGATCCGTTCAGCTGTATCTGTTGGTCTGTTAGCATATTCTTTTTCCAAGTTTGAAGTATCCACTTCATATTTAACGCGCTTCAAGACGTATATTTCAGAACAGCACACTGTTCTATGCACCTGCCATTGTCATTCCAGCTTTAGTCGCTCTTCTTCATTTCCCAAAATGTAGAGTATGGAGATTCATATCAAGTCTTACCATAGTGGGATGTGCTCTATTCCTCCATTTCTTTGTTTGGACAGTAGTATCTTTGCAACATGCTCAAGGTTTGGATTTCCAAGAGGCCAGATTCTTACTGCCCGTGAGTTGAAAATGAAGTATTCCCCTTTCTCAACTTCACATAATTATAGATTGCTGTATCTCTAGCTCTTATCGTCACAACCAGAATTAATCATGACACCGTGGAGAAGCCTATTCATTACGTTCGAAGTGCTTTCTTCCACTATCTCATAGTTGTTAGCGTTTTGATAATTTCTAGTTCTCCCAAACTCTATTTCGAATAATTCTGCTTTGTACCAATAAATATTTGAGAACTCGATATACTTTATGGTTCGTAACCAACAACAAAAAAACAGCAAGAGACCTTTACTTCGACAACTCTTGGATCTTCTGTAGAGCGATTTACTCCCAACCGAACACATATAATTGTAACAAACAAACCAACAGGGACATGAAACATAACAATTCTTAATAATCATATTTAAATTCAAGGTAATCATCATCGAAAGTTTGAACTCGAACGTAACCGTCTTCTCCTCCCGTTACAAGTGTGGTTCCATCTGGATGCCAAGCCATGGTATTAATTGGACC
Source organism: Auanema freiburgensis (assembly GCA_030370435.1). Taxonomy (NCBI): domain Eukaryota; kingdom Metazoa; phylum Nematoda; class Chromadorea; order Rhabditida; family Rhabditidae; genus Auanema; species Auanema freiburgense. The sequence goes on along the minus strand of CM059366.1, from coordinate 3,304,718 downwards.
GAAATGACCCTGGAAACATATACTCATAATCCTTTTTTCTATACTTCTCCAAATAGAGTATATCAGAGTTTGGATAATATAGATAACAGAGCAAATGATAACGAATTATTGCAAATGCAAAATAATCTTCGATAATTTTTTTTATGCAAAAAAAAACCTTGAAACGAGCGAACTCCTCCTCGAAGACCATATGGTACAATTTAGCTTCGAAATGACCAGCGGATACAGAAGTTTGTGTTACCTGGAAGTTCAATATGAAAGGTGAACTAAACTAGGTACTCAACCATCATAGCGTCTTCTCCTCCTCCAAGGCAAATATGATCACGAATGGGTGAAACACAGGCAGAATTGACTGGTCTTTCTGATCTGAACAGAAACCATTGCGATCGCTAAAGATTCTGACAAACCTGTAAGTCTTCAAGTGTTCCAAAGTATTAACATCCAGAAGAGCAGCGGTTTTGTCACGAGAAGAAGTGATGATGAAAGCTCCATCAGGAGAGAGCTGCATGTCAGTGATTCCTTGCTACAATGAAGAAATTATGATAAAAGTTCTAGCATGTCGGAATTACTCTGTGGACACTTTCGTTTGAAGCGATTGGTTCGTCATCCTTGCGGAGATCGTACTGGAGTAGTCTTCCGGTGTTGTCATAACCAACTGTGACTTTCTCATCTAAGCTGTTGAAAATACAGCAAGTAGCGGATTGTTCAGATTGGGCGCTGAAATGAGTACAACGTCAAAACTAAAAATCGAGTGAAGGACAACCTGAATAAAGGTGATTCAACTCCTGAGGTCATTTGTTGTGGATCTCTCGTATCCAAAATAGCCAAAACAGACAAATTCTTGGTCATTTTCATGGTAGCGTAAGCAATCAAGTTTCCTATAATTGATATTACAGCTATCGAAAAATTGTCTTCACTCACCTGAGTAAGAAAGGTTAACAGCTTTACCCGGAGTTGGAATGTTGATTGTGTGGAGGTTGCTTCCAGTTTCGCAGTCCCAAATCTATTAAATGACGTTAACTAAGCAATTTTAGGACTGATACAAAGTACCTTGATGGAGTTGTCTCCGGAAGCTGTTCCCATACGGGTGGAATCGAACGAAACGTCAAGATCCCAGACTACTCCGTTATGTCCATCATATGTTCCTATAAAAATTTCGATCATATGAATCGCAAGTATATTCAATACCTATTCTCTCTCCATTTTCTGTGAACCAAACACAAGGAGATTTATTTTTAGCAGCAGTAAAGAGGAGATCTCCTTCTCTGTTGAAGCGGACCCGAGTCAAAGCACGATCGTGTCCTTTTAAAGAAAGAGGACGCATGTTCTACTGGAAAATATAATTTTTTGCTTCAGAGAATAGTCAACAGTAAAAATGTAACGACGAGTTATATAAATTAAAATTTTGAAAAATATCACAGTTGCATCAAAACTTGAAAAGCGCAAGCATTTTAAAAGACGTCAACAACACACGTTTTGCGCAACATGGTGAAATCTTTTGAATGAATTACCACCTCAAGTCTGCCAACACGGAATACCTTAAAGGGTATAGGCTGTTGAATATGCCGGTAAAAGTAGGACGAAGTAGTTGGGTACCCAATGCTTTTTAGTTAAAACGTCCCAAACAGAAGAGCTGTTGAAACCTGGAAGTTCGTTCAAATTCTGCTGAAAACTGAAATTTATTATTTCTGCTAGGCGCTTATTCTTCAAATCGTTCGAGCACGGTTCAATCGACAATGAAAAAGCCTTTTATTAGACCAAAGAATTAAAGCAACGTCAATTATGATGGCATGTAATCATAAAACATTTCTAGAAAATGTTAAATGTGTCCTCGGTAGTATAGTGGTGAGTATCCGCGTCTGTCACATGCGAGACCCGGGTTCAATTCCCGGCCGGGGAGAATTTTTTGCATTTTTTTGTTGATTGCTATTTCACTGTTCTACCCCTAATCTTCAGTTTTTCGAAAGAAAAAGTGGCGGAAACAATTTTATTGTGGTTGTGTGTCAATCTTAATTATAAGTTTCAGTATAGAATTATATTTTCATATTTGTTGTTGAGTTGTCCAGCTACCCGATGTGTTAATCTTAGATTCAGAATAGTTTTGAATATCGTAAGTGCATTCAGTGTTTGCATCCAAAACACGGCGAAGACTGAAAAGATTGAAAACATGAACAGTATGGAATGAGTTCGTTCGGAAAAGCTAATGCTATATCAATTGGGAACATATTTTTCTCATTTTGGAAAGGTTTTTGTTCTACTGAAAAATAAACAAGAAAAACGAACCTCATTGTGGGTTTTGATCCGAAATAACAAGATAAAGCTCGACGCAATTGCGGTTGATTGAAATAGAACCAAATCCATGGATTCATACAACTGTTCAAATTTCCAAAAAACATGATGTACGTAGCAAATGTCGGATCAGAAAGAAAAAGACATTTTGGGCGCCGTACGGATATCAACAACTTACTGATGGAATCTGGCCAGACAGCGTCGATGATCGAAATCAAACAGAACGGTGTCCATAGAAGGAAATTAGCCGCTACAATGGTTAACGTTAATTTCACTGTCTGAACACGTCGTCGATCCAGCTCGAGACATTGTAGAATTCCGCCTGAAGAGCGTAATTAATGTTGATAAAAACAAAACACAAAAAAATGTATTTTTCATTAAAAACAAAAGCAAAATAAACCTTTTTGCTGTGAATACAGTTGTTGTGAGGTAGATAGAGGCTGTAAACTGCGTTCTTCAGTAGATGAAGCTCTGTAAATGAGATAGATGACTATACTTTTGATAAAGGAAATAAAAACCTTTGAGGTGTTTCTGATCTTAGATTTGATGTGAAACTTGTGCTCTGCCATACAGCTTTGCAAACTTGATAATATAAAAAACCAGCAATTGCCGAAGGCAATAACCATACAAGAACATTGAAGACAATCACATATATGGTATACTGTAAGAGTAGTTATACGTATATAATCTTTCTGCAGATAGATTCTATTTACCTGTATTGGGCTGGTATATGCTCCCATGCAATCATCATTTTTTTTTTCAAACAGCATAAGTTGAGGTGTGGAGAAGACGAAAGCAGCTGACCATGCCATCAAAGCATAGATGGATGGGCGATTGTATGCTGATGAGCGCATAGATGCTAATGGACGACAAATAGCCTAAAAAGGAGAAAGTTTTGACTGTTAATCTGAACATTCTGACCTGATATCGATCAGCACTAATGGCAACAAGTAAGAATGAACTGGCGTACATGGGAAAAACCTTTAACATATCTATTACTAATGATATAGATATAGCTAGACAACTTGTAAGAGCTTTGTGAGTTTGCACAAAAAATTGGGACCAAAGAAGAATGGAACTGTGATTGTCATTATCATTGTCGGAATCATGGTGATGACAGCAAATAAGATATCTGCAGCACACATATGTAACATCAGAATCTGAAAAAGATTCCATAAAATACTTCCGCTTCATATAAAATGAGAAGAACAACTAAAAATGGATAATAAAAATGAAAAATTACTTGCCTGCACTGGAGTCACGCGTTTTCGTCGAACAATTTGATTGTTTTTAAAAATTACAAAAATTAATAAAATATTTCCAAATAGAGTGAATACAATAATAAATAGATGATGTAAGACCATCCATTCAATAGATGGCATATCAGGAACTGTTTCATTTGAATTGCTTAATGAGGAATCTGTGTGCATGTCGTCAGAAGACATCTGTTGTAATCGTTTTTCTTGCCTTTCCAATTCGTCTCCACACTTTCTTTCTTTCAGTTTCTTCTCTCTTTTTTTTCTGAAATAAGCGACAAGAATGCTTCAATGATAGCATGAATAAGAACATAATGTTTTCGTTAATTCCTAACTATGCAACACATTCAACTTAATCATAGGAAAAGATATCTTGAAAAGCATGAAATTAGCATATTTTCATGTTCTACTATCACATCTCAAATAAAAAGTTTTTCTAGAAAGATTATAGAAAAGAATTAATCTTTTTCTTCTTTTCCTACTTTACTCGTACGTTTCTTTTTATAAATATTATTTACATCATCCGATATTTGCATATTTTCACGTGCAAAGATCTCACGTGAACGCGTGTACTGAACAACACAATCATTTAAGTACTTCTCAGACATCAAAAACGGTTGTATTTATTAATTGGCACCGAAATAGTCTCAGGCCATTCGTTACACACAGATTTCAAGATGAGCAATAAGAGATTGCAAAAGACAGAGAGAGAGAGAGTGTGTGTGTGAGAATCAAGTCTATTATACTTCAAAAACAGATTGTCAATGATATTCAAATAAAATTATTTGTTTATGATCAAAACTAAGAAAAAAAAATTTGAAAAAAAGAGTTTTGGTGGAAAGAATATGAAGGCGTAGAAGAAGCTGAAAAGACTCGAAAACTCTTTTGTTTCAGCATTTTTAAAAAGATTCCGCTTCTATCCGGCACTCATACATAATACATTAAATACTATATGTAAAACTATTAAAATTCGTATTCAACTCACTCGAAACAAGTATAATGACTTGGTTAAAGGTCAAAACGGGTCTAACGTATTCGAATAGTTAGCATCATGAGCCTAAATAAAAATAATTTTTGAAAAATATTGACGAAGACGATCTAAGACAATCATATAAGTTAAGTTGATATGGTTAAGTTTTGAAAACTGAGAATGGCAATGCCAACACATGGCGACAACATCAACACACACACATACACACAGTCACTTGCATAGGTGATAGAGGATGATACATACATACATACAGACATGCACACCCACATTCCCCCTACATGCATAACACACAATCACGCACGCACATATCCTCCAGATATAGAAATGACAGGTTTCAATCTATCTTTCACTCTCATATGCTGGAAGCTCATTTAAATTTTAATTTTCTCTTCCGCTCTTCTGTTATTCTTATTCAAGGGAGGGAAAGTAAGAGAGAGAGAGAGAGAGAGAGAGAGAGAGAGAGAGAGAGAGAGAGAGATGAAGGGAGAGGAATGAAAAAAAAGATGAAAAAAAAAGAAGAAAATTTCATTATCATTGGTATTTTGGATGACAAATTAATGTTTTGTAAAAGGACATACAAACATAGCCTCAGGCATTCTCAGACTTGTTTTTCCTGACAGAAAATTTAAAAAAGGAAAGACGGAAGCGAACAGCGATTAGTATAACCAAAATTGAAACAAAGATATAGAAAGGTAATGATAATCGCAAATTATAGAAATGCAACCGTTCTGTATGTCTTTGCAGGAAAGAAGATTTTTTTCAAATTTCGAAAAGTACTATGCGGCTGGTCTTAAACGGAAAATTTCGGTAAATCGTTTTGTAGGATAAGCCATTATCTTCTTCCAGACAGTATGATCACAGCTACTTGTAGAATCAGATAGGCCGAATTGGCCAATGATAGAATTTCTAAATGATATATAGTGTTATGGTTAGCATAGTTAATGATATTTAACTCATGTATTGCTTGTATAACTAATACAGAAGTCCATTTGTTATTATGAGGCAAATTAAAGAAGAAACGTTTAAACGTCGTTCCCTTCTGATTATCAATCATTGGCTTCTTTTCTGAAAAACAATATCTTTAATTATATGATATAGTTAAGATAATGCTACCTGATTCATGCATCTCACGTACTATCTGATTTTCATATAAGAATGCTTTCACATGAATTTCTAAAAAGATTTAAGCATTGCATGATAGATGAAGCTTAGACCATCTTTTGTTTTCAAATTTGTCACTTTGATTCGTTCGACATTCAACCGTTGAGCTGTAGGAAGATATGTAAGAGTAAGCTCTATTTCACCCAAATCCTGAAAGATGTGACTTAATCAATATGCTAATTACGGTTATCTGCTTGCACGTGCAGAGCATATCATTGGAATATTCAAATTTTGTTAAAGTTTACGTGGAAGATACTATAGGTTTGATAGTGTAAAAGCCCAAATATAATACGAGTGGGTAGTGTAGTTATGGAAACAATAGGATGAGAACATGTGAATGTTGAGCATGGGAAAAGAACTGTACCGGAGAAGCCATGCTAAGCGGCAAAATGAAATCATGAAATGTAGGGATTGGACGGTTATTAACCCAATAATCACATTCAGCAATAACAATCTTAATGATATAATGATAAAAGACTTTAAGCTCAATCAGCATACTTCTTCATCTGATGCAGTGACGTCACAGAATTGAACTCGCAGCAATGTCTGACGCAGAAGCTCTTTTGTAATCTGACAACTAAAGAATTCGTTAAAGATCGTTGTTAACTCTCTCTCAACAGCTAAGGTTCGGAATATGGTTGTGGAATGATTCAACTGTATCTCCTAATCTCAAACAGTATTAATGAAAGAGACATTGAACTGTAGAAACCTCAGATGTTATATGACGGATTCGTCCTGTCCATGTAGACCTTTGAATTCCACAAACCACATACAGAACAGCTCTTGAGAACTTCTTGCGGTAAGATATCAAGTAAGGGCAGTTTGAGATCTAAATACTTCAAATGTACTTGTGATTTTGCAATGAAAAGCAACACAAAATACTCTTTCAATACTACATCTAAGCATCTGAATCGGCATCAAAGTATAATATAAAGCAGCTGCTTATAACTTCTCATCTCAAGAATCAAAGCTGATAGATGATATGTGACATAGATGACATAGCCTAATTGAAATCATCAATGCAAAAGTGATCTCAGAATATCTCAGAGACATATAGCATCAAGTCAACTGTCCGATTGTTCGAACAGAAAGTTCAATCATGTAATCTGTGTGTGTGTGGTGAACACAAACGACATGAATGAACTCGTCTCAGATGTGTAAGGATATCTCCGAACAATCATTATTCAACAAATCAAAATGTAATTACCCGTCTTATATAAACATTGAATGTTTCATCTTTCTCCACATATTCCATGGATATGCTGACTGATGGATGAGTACATTCATCTTCCTTCAAACAATATTTCAAAAGTTGAAAGAATGCAAAAGTAAAATGCTTTGAAACTAACCGAATCACTATCGACAGTCGATATATCCATTGCTAGCTTAGCATAGAAATGGATTCATTCACTCCTTTGTCATGAATATCCTTTTTGAACATCAATCGATATGATGGAACAATGCACATGTATTGATGTCATTAGTTTGATCGAAAATCATTTTGATTTTCCTCCCCCTTGTTTTCATCGAAAGCTGTCTGAGAGATGGTCGATGAATGGCTTTCTAGCCTCTGATCAATCAAGTTCTCAATCATCATAAGGTTATCTTACCCTAAAAGCATTATGAGCAGAGAACGAGAAGAAGGTATAGCATGGTATGTCTCATCGGAATAGATGGTCCTCTCTGACTATCAGTCGGCCTTTCACACAACTGATGACTGGAATGGCATTTTTGAACTTTTTTGATGATCCAATGGATGGTCTTTCCTTTCTCTCTCTCTCTCTCTCTCTCTCTTTCAGACGTCCTGTCTTCTCCCAATAGCACCAAGTTCAAGAGATTTAGTAAAATCTTTTATTTTTCATTTGTCTTTCGAACATTTGCTTGTTTCGTAAGAAGATGTTAAGCAGACCGTCACTGACAAGTCTCCGACCTTGCTTTTCCTCCATTTCTGCAACTATCTCTCTCTCTCTCTCTCTCTATCTGTCTCTCTCTCTCTCTATCTTCTTCACCTTGTCTGGTAAACATCAAGCATTTGTTTACCTACAACATCTATAAATTGTATCTGCAATGCTTAGTATGATGGTGTGTATTTATAATTCAGAGAGGGCAAAACAGTGTCCGATTATGAGATATTATATGAAATGGAGAGACGGTAAATAGCTAGAGAGAGAAAGGAATACTTGATATAATCAAGAAACAACATGTCAAAACAGAAATTATTAACGAAACATTGATGAATATGATGAGAGCACTGACTTTGCTTCCAACATTTTTCGTTTTCTTCTTCTTCTCTTTCATCTTCTTCATTTCTCCAAAAACGTTTTCGTGTATGTTATGCAGCCAGCCCTCACATGTGCAAGGTAATCTGATGAGAGGTAGATGAACTCCCTTGAGTTGACATCGTGCTTTTGCTCTCCCCCCACTGCTTTCCCTCCCTCTTCTCCCATATTCTCCCACAACCACTACCACCCATCGTCTCAAATTTTAGATTTTTCAAACTTTCTTCTTCATTTTCATTCATTATTTATAATATATTTTGTTTTTTTTGTTCTTCATTCTCTCTCTCTCTCTCTCTTTCTCTCTCTCTTTCTCTTCATGTACCTCGTTCTTCCATCTTTGTTATTAAACTCTGTTCGGCACTAAATGAAACACACAAATGACAAGCCATGACTCAGATCTCCTTTTGTCATCGCTCCTCTCATTCAAATTTCGTCTTTTGTACTTTTTTTTTTTTTCTTCATACCTCCTTGCTTCTTATTCACCTTGTTCTCTCTCTCTCTCTCTCTCTCTCTCTCTCTTTCTCCCTCCCTCTCTCTCAATCTTACTTTTATTATAAAAATTTATATTTTCGTTGTCCCTTCATAAAATTGTCAAAGGAGGTCAGCTTCTGCGCACGTAAAGCTCTTAAGCTTCAGCTTAGTTGGTTGAATGAGCTGTGCCGAGCTGTCGCCGTAGAAGCCCTTCTACAGTCATCATCTATAATTTCTGTGCATGTCTCTAATCCTCTCGTATAGTCATAATGTATAATGATTCTTATTAACTCTGTCTCTCCTTGTCTATCTTTCTCTCTCGATCAAAGCAACTTATCATCCAATGTTGAACTTCATCTTGTTTTTGCTTTGTGACTTCTCGTACCGTAAAGGTTAAAGCTTTACTCCCCAGTCACCCCCCATCTCCTCCCATCTCTTGCACCCTATACCCTTTCCCTTACCTTTCAACCCCACACCAACACAATTCATATCTCACATAATTTCTCTAATTATCTAATCTCTCCTGCATGTATACACTATTGTGTATGTGTATTTATTCTTCTTCTGCCACTACCCTCCCACTTTCCTTCATCCTCCCTCCTTCGTTCCCCTTCCAAACGACCTGTGTTTGCTCTCACCTTCAGTTCAAAGCATACAGACGAATAACCTCTTACAAATCAATATTCGTACCACGAACCTTCCTATTATACGTTTTTCTCTCTTTATCTCCCTTTAATGATTTGTATTTTCATCAATGGAACAATTTGTTTCATTTTCCTTATACTATGCTATGCAATATAACATTTCTGCCTTTTTTAATTTCTTTATTTCATCAAGAGCTGTTGACCTTTGTAAGCTTACAACTTGTGAAAGATTCTCTTCTGTCCATCATCACATCCTTCAATGCTCTATCATTCATTACAGATCTTCTGTATTCTCGCTACTTGATCATCGTCTTACTCGTTATCAGCATTCAATAGATCCATTTCAGATCACTTCCTCTTATTCATACTGTCATTACCTTATGTTATTCAAAAATATTTATTTTTCCTCATTTTTTCCAAACCTCCGCACATAAACTGATGAGCCATCACTTCATCATTCACTTTTCCCTTTATAGATCAATCAATACTTTTCCATTTTCTTATCAAAATGCTTCTTTGGACTCTCCATATATGATATGATCTATCACATACCTTTCACAAGCTTTGTCTTCTTTCCTCTTTTTGCCTCAGACTATCCTTTGTATGCAATCAGAAGAAGAAGAATATGAATCACACGTTTTTCCATTGCATACTTCCTCTGCTCGCCCACTTCCATCTTCTCTTTCTGTATGACTCTCTCTCTCTCTCTCTCTCTGTAACTCTATATATGGTTCGTCTTCTCTCTCTCTTTCTCTCTCTCTCTCTATTCCTTGTAAAGGTTTGAATAGTCCCTTAAATGGTCATGGGAATCTGATATTCTTCATCATCATATCGATTATTTCTTCAGCTTTCATCTCTCATCGAACTGTTAGTCAATCCCGTACATTATTCAAATCATTTCAGCAACATGAATCTTAGGTTTTCACTTTTGATATTTCTCTGCGTCATAGCTGCTTTGAGTAAGTTATAAGCTTAATAGAACATGCTCATAATCATTACATGATTACAGTTTATGAAACAGATGCTCAAGCTCTCAATGATCCCATTACTCAGTACATCGAAGGACGTTTAGGAAACAGACGAATCTTCTGGTGTCCAAGTGGTTACGGTAAGCTTTTTCAATTCATTTTCTTTCTTCTTTTTTTATTTTAAAAATCAAAAAACTATGTTTTGCACTTTGAAAAGTCTTTTCGTTGTCGTTTGTGGCTTTGACCTTATGGTGAAAGAGGGATATGGCGAATAACCTGGAGATTTAGGCTTTAATCAATGAATGTTAGATGACCAATTATGGGATTTATTTCCATAGTAATGGTGCTGATCGAATGAAAAGAGAATGAAGCGAGAAAGTAACAGAGAGAGAGAGAGAGAGAGAGAGAGAGAGAGAGAGAGAGAGAGAGAGAGAGAGTTAAAGATGCAATTAACAAAGAAGAGTAAGTGTTGTAAGGTAGAGCATGAAAGATATGAATACCTTAACTATGACTATGATGATTCATTCTTCTATATGAACTAAGATATGCTTTTACAGGATACTTGGCTTATTGTCCTCAGCCAACTGATTGGGATAATTACAATTGGTGTTGTACATGGCCATATATGGGCAGTTGGAAGCCATCCTGCTGTCCATTTGCTATTCCAACAGGAGCAGTTATAGCCATAATCATAGCTTCAATAGTGCTTGTAGCAGGTAAGAGAAGATAGATATCTGTCATCTACTGACTATCATCATCTTAATACATTTGCAGTACTGATTGCTCTATCATGTTGGTGTTGCTATTGCTGTCCACTATATAAGCAGCTCTATGAATATGAGAATGATAATTGAATGGATTAACCATCTGAGTCTTATTTTCTATTTTCTAATTATCACAATGTGCCGACGTGTTGAATGTTGTTGTTACCTCCTAAGCAGGTTAGAATGTGGAATCCACATATACAATCATCATCAAAGTAGTATCACATCACTTAATTTAAATAACTTAATTAGCATATCATACTAAGGCTCACTAAAACTATGAAACATCAAAAGAATAATTATAACAAAAAAAAAAAAAAGAAATATTTCCAAGTTTAATATATGCTTGGAGAGCTCATGTGATATCATGTATCTATCTCACCTCCTTCCTCTCCCTCCCCCTCCCCACCAACTCCTATGACCAATATGTTTTTCATTCTTTACTATACATCATCATCATCATCATCATCATCTTCTTTAAACATGCTTCTGAATCATAGAAAAAGGTTTATAATTTAAATAAATTTATTGTTTTTCGACTTCTTCACTTACGTTTCTTCTTCATTTCATCTTTAACTTCTTCATATTTGGCTATTTTTAAAATTATAATTTCATTATCGCACAAGAGAGCTTATCACACGCCGCAAAGCATGAATTAGGCGCGTATACGTGGCTTTCACACACACCATACCCGCATGTACATACATCAGGGTTGTTTTCATTTTACAAGTAAACAGCGTACAGGACGGTTGCATACGAATGTGTGGGATGAGTCGGCTGTGGGTGAGTTGTGTGTGTGTGTATATCGTGTGTGTGTGTGTGTGACGTCGACAGGATATTTCAAGTAAAATAATTAATTTTTTTTTTCTGTTTTTCTTGTTATTGTTGATGTTATTTACATTCATATATAGACAGCAGCTTAATAGTTTTACTTCTTTTCCCAGAAGGCTTCCAATATCTCGGCATGACGTTCGGGTGCAATTCGGTATTCAATGCGTCCAGTTTCTGATCTGAAGCTGCAAATGGCAAATGATTTGATTTTATAAAAGATATTTTATGCTAATGATGATAAGATGATTGTCAAATTGAATACCTTGGACTGGAATGTAGCTCTGGAGTATCATTCAGCTTAATACTTTCTTCCGTTTTGATGTTTGGCTGAAATGTAGGTATTACGTTGATGTACAATATAGATTTGAATAGATCAAAAGCCTTATTAGCAGTTTATATATTCATCTTTGATCTTACCTGAATAACAATTTTTTGTCTTTTTGGTATAAGTTTTTTGATAATGTCATCAACACGTTGACGTAGATAATAATGTCTTCTTAAGCATATCTATAAGTGGTTAATCTATATGATATAGTTAACATCAAAATAACAGACAATTGGATGAGCAAGAGCATGTAATGATGGAAATGCAAAGATAATTGTCGAAAGGTTATATTCAGATACGGTCAAATTAGCTTCTGCTCTGTAATAATGCTTTGAATGTTAGTTATATCATATATGTAATTACCTTAAATCTCTGATTGGTATTAATAAACATAAATATGATAAGTATAGAACGGCATGTAAGACAGCTGATGGTAGCAACATTTGAGTTGTTCGATATGTTTCATAAATCTTTAATTTAATAAGATTATATGAATAGATAGATTGCATAAGCAGCATAGTTTAACGATAACTTACCTGAAATCGTTTACTCAATGAATACTTTGCTGTATTGATTCCTAAACCATCAGCTTCACTTCGACTAAGAATCAAAACATAGCCAAACAATGATATTGTTCCAGCTTCAACCTATTATTATGATTATAATGATTTTGTAGCTTGATTTGTTACTTACAACTGCACATATTGAGATTCGTAACAACATGGCATATCGTTCGGTTAACGATGCTCCATCACACACACAAACCCCTTCGTCTCTGAAAAAATGCATCTTTTTCATTTTCCTTCGTAATAGAATCGCAATGGCATTTCTCAATGACACAGTGCGTTAAGAGAGGAATGCGACCATTCGGTGGATAAGAGTGCACCTCCTTGAGACAGTCGCTCACCCTAGATGAGGGTGGGAAATGTCCTCAATACATACTTGGAAAGTGAACAGATCAACTTCTGTCTCAGGAATGATTCTCCCAAGAGAGAGAGAGAGAGAGAGAGTTGGTGAGAGGAGATGCGAGAAATCGGTGTTGCTCATCAACACACACACAACCGCTCTGTTCGCTTTTTCGTTGCCCAAGGGAATACATGAGATAGTCACGTAAAACGTGAGCTTCTACTAATTTTCATTTTCACAAAAAAAGTGAATTGGTTGTTCATTTCTATTAACGACAATGCATAGTTCCTTCTTTGACGCTCTGTTCAGGATTTTTTGAATTCATAGAATCAATGAAACTCACGTAAGATTCATCACATAACTGATTGTCACATATATAGCAGCAACCCAGGCTAACAGGAAAATGGCCTGAAAGACAATTCAAATGAGCTCAATAGGATTCAATACTATATGCTTACTTTAACATATAGAGATATAACGCCTGAGGCAATATGTCGTTTTGTTGCGATCAGTCTTTCGGCCCCTACACCGACCATCAGAAGACATGTGGCTGCATCCCAGGGGACCATAGCCACGTTGATTGTAGAACACCATATGCTGCAAGAAGCCCGAAACTGTTTTTGTTTTACAAGTGTTTCGATGTAGTTGATATCTCTCGACTAGACGATGATTTCTGTTTCCTCCTTCTGACGTCAGAAGAACCTTACGATCATCTCTCAAAGCATTTGCATTTCCCTCTCTCTCTCCATCTCTCTCTCACTCTCTCTCTCTCTCTCTCTCTCTATCTCTATGTAATGGCTCAATGGAACATTCAAAAGATACGTGATTCGCATATTCTCAATTTTCTGGCTTTTCTCTCCTTTTATAGCTTCCTCTTCATACAAAGCATCTTCAAATGCCAAGTGTCTCATTTGAAACTTACAAAAGCAATAAGAGTAGCGGATATGATGAGCAATAGAAAGGAAATATGCTTGTGACTAATTAATAGATATATTACTATATCATATAGTTAACAATGTTCCACACACACACACTCACAAATCTCCAAACTATTAATTATCTTTTGCGTTCGTCTAATTGTTATCTTCATTTCACTTCCTTCGTCTTTCTCTTTCTTCTTCCTCCTCTCTCCATAAGACATGTCTCTCTACTTCTATCTCTCTCTCTTTGGACAACTTAGCTGTGGCCTTTTATAGAAACTTATTGGATTGACATGAAAAGAAATTGAAATTGTGGAATGAAAAAAAGGAAATTTTTTTTCTTCTGTTACACACTTTCAATAGAACAAGTAGAGAAGTGGATTGAAATAGAAAGAGGGAGAAAGAGGTATAAACACAAAGAGAGAGAGAGAGAAGAATTGATAGAGAGAGCAAGAGACAGAGAATGAATATCAGATGCTCATGAGATATGAAAGAGAGCTAAAGAGAGAGAGATAGAGAGAGAGAGAGAGAAAAAGAGAAAATCTTCCCAGAAAGTTCACGTAAGAATGGGAGAGCTTAACATGCCCTCAGGCAATGATGAGGTTTTTGAGACGAGAAAGGCAATTAATGCCATTTCCGTTCCACATGATCTTTCAGTCAAATGTATTTTTGAAAATGTCATTGTTAACGAAGAATACAAATCATTTACCTTGTAGATGATGTTGTTGGAAATCCATAAATGCCCAAATAGAAAAAATAAAAATTGTATAACAGGCCAGCTAAAGCATTGATGGCAAAACAGATGGAAATGGTTGATAACATCAATCTCATGTTTCGATGCATGACACCAGCTCTCTGAAATGATCATTATGTGTTCATCTATTCATTTGATCGTCTTCTACTTCGTAATGCTTTCATCTAACCCCAACTTGCTAATCTCACATTTCCTTATATGCGTACTGTGTTTAACGTAAAAACCTCTCTTACTCATGCTTCCACTTAAGCTGTATTCAAGTTGCCAGCAGCACGTGGACAAGACAGCCACGTGCTACATCCAAAGCATTTCTTTTGTGAATGTGTGTGTGTGTTGAGAAAATATTTAAAAAAAATGAATTTTCAATCACAAAAAGCTATTGGATGACTATGAGTTGAGACGACGATGAGGTTGTAAGCATGAGTAGAAGGTAGGTGGTTGAATGAATGAAGAGATGAATGATGATGATGATGATGATGTAAGCAACAGAAACACACAAAACTAACCACACAGATGACGATGAAAAAGATGTTGGCGAATATGGCTGACACATTGATGAGCGTTATGAAGGATTGAAGAGCAAACCATCCGAAATCGCCATGCTGACCGCCAAGTGGACAAGTTGAATCTGAGAGAAAAAAAAAGACGCAAATATGAATAAGTTATTGAAATAATTAATATTTACTTAATTGATTCAGATGATGATGGTGATGAACTCGGTGACGTATAAAGTCGTTTGGTTGACGCATAATTAATCAACACATATAAAACTAAGAAAATAAAAAATTATTCGAGGAAGTTCGATACATACACATAGTTATACAGAGAGAGAGAGAGATCTTCACTCTCTCTTTTGAGATACACATAGAGAGAGAGAGAGAGAGAGAGAGAGTAACACACAAATTGAGAGGGAGAAATGAAAAATGAAAACACAAAGTAAGATATACACATGAAACAACACGTTGTCCACCACCCCACCACTGTACAAATGAATATCCTCTCCTTCTCATTCTTCTTATGCAAGCACTCATTTCTTTAAGCTTTTCCTTTTCATAAGGCTTTCCTTGTTCTCTTTTCCAACAAGCATAGCTTCTCTTCTATTCTCCCTTGCACTCTCTATCTCTTTCTCTCTCTCTCTCTTTTACTCTCTCTCTCTCTTCAATTGCTTCATCCATACTATGTCTGTGTCCCTCCAATCCATCTCTCTCTCTGTCTATCTCTCTCTCTCTCTCTTCTCGTACTCTCATTTTCCCTTCTAAAATAAAAAAATAGAGGGAAACATTACATTCTTCACACAAAAAGCCTTTTCATCCAATCACAACAAAACATTAGAAACCTATGTAATGATTAAAAGCTTCTCATATTGATATGAGAAGCAGCCTTATAGCCTCAGGGCAAATATCTCTTCCACCACAATGGGCCAAGAAAAGCGAAAAAAGATATTTTAAAAAATCAAAATGAACAACGACCACCCAACAAAAATGTTGAGAAAAAGAAGAATTTTCTTGAGCTTCTGTGTTTTAAGCTCAGAAAACGAAGAGGGCGGAGTCTTGGGAGAGAAGTTAAAATATTATTAATTATAAACTTTGAAATCAATCAATACTCGCAAAAAGTACATTGTGACTTATCAATATTTGATAAGAGGTTTCTCTTTCATCCCTCTCAGCGATTGAAAAAACAAATCTCTCTCTGTCTCTCTCTCTCTCTATCTCATTGAAACCTCTCTATCTATCTATCTTTCTGAATGTTTGTCCGGGGAAAACCGCTGCTCTCGCTTTATCTCAGATGTTTTCAGTTTCACACTTAGACCTTAACACATTTCATCTGTGAGTTATACTGCGATCAGAACATCGGAATCACTCTGTTTACCTCTTTCTCTCTCTCTCTCTCTCTCTCTCTCTGTCTCTCTCTCTCTCTCTAGTTAACTATCCAAAGATTACAGGATGAGATGTAATCTCATTCAAATCAATTCAACAACTTATTCGCAGCATAGGATATGATAAAGCTTCGCAACATTCACGTACTCACATAGATACACATAGAGAGGCTCAATGACACATGAGGATACCTTCTGAAAAGCCAAAAAGGAGCAAAAAACGAGAAGTGGATTGTTGAGTGTAAGCACAAGAGCGGATTAGATCTCAAGGTAATCTCTTAAAAAGGGAAAAGCTTATCCATGACGTGAAATATCTTCAGCTTTTGCTCCTATCATTTACGTTGTCTAAAGATTAGTTCTGCTTCTCTAACACCCTAATAAGGCTCTACGTGAAACTCGTTTGAGTTGTCTGCACTCTCAGAGGGTATGCATGCAATGAGTTAATCTATGATTCTCTCCTTAGCTACAAAGAGCAATTTGAGTTTTTGGAGATAATTTATTCAATTCTATGTCTGATTCTGTAATATATACTTATACTCTCTCTATGTCTCTCTCTCTCTCTCTCTCTCAGAATTATAAGCAGAGTAGGATGGTGTAGCAAATAATGAGAGAACCAAAGAGGAAGAGGTATATGTGTGTGTGGGATTGGAATGGAAAGGGAAAGGAGAGAGAGAGAGAGAGAGAGAGAGAGAGAGAGAGAGAGAGAGAGAGAGCCCTTTGAAGTTCTCTTGTAATAAGATCTTTTCTACCTATTATTCAACTTTATTTTATTTAAAAATGAAAGATGATCTTTTTAATAAATGAACGTCTTTTCGTTGAAATTCCTCTTTGCATGCATCAAGACACGACGTGAAAGGAGCGAAAAAAGAGTCGGAAGGAATAAAAAATTCTTTTTTTTTCGTTGACATATACATGCTCACACTATGTGCCCTCTTCTCTTCCTCTCTCTCTCTCTCTCTCTCTCTCTCTCTCTCTCTCTCTCTCTCTCTCTCTCAATTCCTTCACTTGCATTATCTTCAACTTCTACTTGGTCATCGTTGTCGACGTTGTGGTACTCGTCTCCTCATCAAAAATCTTTTTTGAAACAATCAATTATAATAGAGCATCGATGAGAGTATTTTAATAACCATTCGTATAGAATTTAATTATAAACTAATTTAATTGGGTGAAAGAATAAAAAAATGTTGCCTCAGGGCGAATGGCGAACCTCTTCTCCTTTCCATCCATCATAAAGGACAAGCAGGACGAATCAGAAGAAAAAAGAATTTTCGTCAAATCTGAATTGTGGTCGATGGTTATCAACGTAAAATAAAGGAGGGAAACTATGAGAGAAGAAGAGAGAGAAGAGGGCACAGAAAATAAAGGAGGGAAACTATGAGAGAAGAAGAGAGAGAGAGAGATAGATAGAGAGAGTACCAGGTAAGATGAGCAGAGTACGAGGGAGAGAGTGAAAGAGAGGATGATTGCTCAGTCGCTTTGATGATAAAGTGGAAATTCAATGGCAAAATTGACACAAATAGAGGCTGAGAGGAAGTGGTGAGAGGTTGAAGGCTCAAAACACTCTAAACGCAACACGACGGTGATAAGATGATGAGACAAAGAGAGAGAAGAAGAGAGAGAGAGAGAGAGAGAGAGAGAGAGAGAGAGAGAGAGAGAGAGAGAGAGAGAGAGAGAGAGAGAGAGAGAGATTTGATGAGACAGATAAGGAGAGAGATCTTCGCTGATCAATCGAGCAATAAAATCTTTTTTTATTTTTTTTTTTGAGATTTTTATTTATTTTTCAAGCAAATTATTCAAATTTCGTCTTTAATTTGCATAAAAAGCGGCAAATGACAGCATCATCTGAGGAAGTCACGAGCGCTTTGTGCGGAAGACGTGAAAATTGAAAAAAAAAATTCTTTTTATTCCTTTTTATTATTTTTTTTCATTTTAGCTGAAAAACTTTTTTTTTCATAGCTATCTTGCTGGAGAGGTGCTTGATCTTCACGTACATTTCACGTGCCGTATGCTCACGTGAAAGAAACTTCTTGGCTGCATCATCGTACTTTGCACGATCTTTCAACATCTGCAACAAACATAGAAAAGTCATACAAGACATAAATAGAAATCGTAATTGAATTATATAAGCGATGCTTACAGTGCGATTTCTCAGATGAACTTACCTGAAAGAATGGATGTGAATGGCCAATTGTTGGACGTAAAAGGGCATAACTGACAATATCATTTGATTGAACGGACGTTGTTTGCAATAGAGGCAGACGAGTAACAGAGACGAATGTTCTTCCGAGTAATTGATCGCAAAGTCTTAAACAATATTAGTTATGTGGGGAGAGAAGTCTTGCGCTCTCTCTCTCTCTCTCTCTCTCTCTCTCTCTCTCTCTCTCTATCATTTGCTGTCTTCTTTACTCAATCTTGCTCATGCACAATGCTCAAATGGGTCTCAAAACGAACAAAATTATTCTTTTAAAACAAAATTAAGTGCGAAGATAATCTCGGAAATTAAGAAAGAGGATCTCTTCAAACGAATGCTTAAAAGAGTATGAGGAGATGTGACGAGATAGTCTTCACAGGAAGGTTTAAAAGGGAAATGATCTGGAGATGGCTAGCAGAGCAGATGCAAGAGAAAGAAAGAGAGAAAATGAATGGACAAAAGAGAGACTGACACACTATGTACCTAGAATGGTCAAAAACGGAAATACAAAGGGACACTCCATACATGTAGAAATTGTTCTCGGGAATTAAGCTGAAATGAGATCTTATATGCTGCACACATGATCGGACTCACAATTGAAATGTTTGATTCCAGGTTCGATCCTTGTACGATGAAAGTATTTTTGTTTTTTGTGGCGGGAAGCTTGCTTCCGGAAATATCATACGAGGAAAGAATTCAAGTTTTACATATAAATCCATTCGATCATACAGAGGGTTAAGAGTCGGCAAATTGATGATTTCCCGCACTGAACATGAGATATGGTAAGATGGTAGCTCTGAAGGGAGCATACCATTGACTAGTATGAGCATATTGGAAGAAGATGTTCTCAGATATCCTATTTGAACTTGAATGAATGGACAGTTCTTGTTTGCATTCTGATACTGCTGATCATCATTAGCTAAATCACACAGATGAGAGAAGTATGAGAGGATAAGCTCTTGTGTCGAAAAACTCCTAAAACGGATCGGATTTAGACCTTTAAGGAAACTGTAACCGTGTACCTGTAATGTAGGGTGTTGATGAGTTTTGATTTATTGATTGGCAACTCCAATAAGTCCATTAAAGCCTTAATTGATATCTGAATCGTTTATTCATTAACGAAGCTTAATTCATCTAAAATTTACATAAATATTCCGATAATACTCGGGTGTCTGACATGACTTTAGATGTTTCTCAATCTCTCTCTCCAAATCTTCGAAAAGTATTCCGAGAGCAATATAGAAAGATCTGCAAAACTTTTCTGTGTTCGAATGACTTATGAATGTGTACGAAAGAGGTGAAACAGAGAGAGGGAGTATGTAAGAGAGAGAATGAGATGGAAAACGGATTACCTGGGCAGTAATTGAGCTCTCACTGTGTCAATTATGCAATCGAATGAATCAATGATCGAGTTCAGTCGTTCCAATGGACTGATGTCACGACGATAAGATTTCTTTAGAATACTCAGAACGTAATAGAGATTAAGCATGTTCTAACTCACGAAAGCTTTCATGTACTCAGCTGAGTCTAAGGTTATTAATCTTGCAATTCGTACAATTCCATCTTTGATGGTTTTCATATAACGTTTTACTAATGAGCTCATTAGCTGATTGCATCTCTGTAATCTATTGGTTGAAATGCTGACAAAGTTTGTTTATCCATACGGATTGGGTACTGGACATTGCTGTCTCCACAAACTTCATGATACTCTCCGATTCATCGTTCGATAACTTTGGCTGTTGGACATCCCATCTTACAAAGATTTTCCATCTTTCATTGATGTAATCAGTAGCCTGTTCAATTCCATTTATTGCTCGAACTACTCGATATTCAATCTAAACAGTCAACATCAACGTGAGTCTGATGAAACAATCAAAACCTTTTCATCTTTTGTTAATGATTCTGTGAATAACTTGCGAGCATAAGAATGAGTGTTTTCACAAAAAATCTGAAAACAACAAGGAGAACCTCAACATCAATAACTCCATGGAAATGTTTTACATTAATTAAGGAAATAGTCGCAGTATGAATATTCTGTGGAAGATGGAAGGCTAACGTTGTGTAATCATCGGATAAACCTTCAAATAGCAATTCTTACAAAAGAGAACTGGTCATATGGCGAACCTTTCTGTATACAAAGGAATGAGTATATTCCACTGGGCAATGGACGTTTCTGTTCTGATTTGTTAAACTCACTCTCATCATCTTCCAATGATATTGTTCGTTCAACCTGATTACAAAACTTCCTTCCTCATTTGCATATTCTGATTATCAAACCATTTTTGTACTTAACTGCCTCCACGAAAACGTCCAGTAAACTGTCAGTGACGTAAACCATAACTCATAGTTGTGTAGACGAAGCGATAGAACACTAAGACTATCACATGCTTATGTACTCGACTATCAAACATACTTATTATGTTTTGCAAATGTTGATATTGAAGCCAATGTTTCATAAAATCTCATGGTACATTTGGAAAACAGCTCGAGCTCTTCACTTGATCGCGAATTCAGGCATTCTAACTGTTTGTTAATGAAAGCTTTAGATACTTCTTCTAACTGAAACAAAATAAAATTAATTAGTTTTTAAAGATGTGAAAGAAAAATTGAAAACTGTTTGAAAGCTAAACATTGATTACGTGAATAAGCTAATTCCACGTGTTTCACGTTACGTGATCGGCGCCACGTAAACGCCAAGGAACCGTGAAAACTCATTTTTAAGCGCAAACTCATTCAAGCTGGTTGATTCAATAGGGAAGTGAAAAGAAGTTTCATATTAGTCTTTTAGATTCAAAGTTTCTCCTAAACTCTTCAAAGATCTTTTCGAATGATCAATTCAACATTCCTACATTCTTCTCAGTTTTCAGTGAGGTTCGTTTCATAGGATTAAAAAGTGTTTTTCATTCAAATTAATGTCAGAACTGTTACAGTGTTATTGAGAACTAATCCCATTCAAAGAACAAAGCCAGAAATCCTCTGCACTTGGCCGTTACTATGCAAGCGCTGATCAACAAACTGTGAGTTACTTTTCTTGTCGTAAATTTGCGTATAAACGCAGGTCTGAAATCACTTTCCAAAACTGTTTTCCAAACTTCTTCCGAGTCCGAGGGAAACAAAAAAATTTTTTTTTTGCGATTTCTCTCATTTTCTAGTGTTTGAGTAATTCGGGGCTGGCGATTCGTTTGGTATAAGTACGAAAGCCTCTGGGTGCTGATTTCATTAGTTATCAGCTTATTAAAATCAGAATAATTAGGGTTTGAATTTCGCGCTAATCTGTAGTTTTTCGCAATAGGTCAGAGATTGAGTTGATTGGTCAATGTAATTAAGAATGGGTTCATAGTTATAGTTTCTTTAAAGAATCATGTTCGCCTTACCTGTTCGTCAATCGTTCCTAGTGATATTTCAATATAGTTAATAAAAAATTGATGATAGAACAGGTTGGCACTCTGGTAGTTGTGCTGTAGGAGATCGGACATGGCGTGAATATTCAAACATGCCTGCTGCTCAAAAATGTTTATAACTTTAACTTATTGAATGTTCAACGACATACTTTTAAGTCAGATGCTTCATCTTTAAGCTCATCAATCCATTCAATACAGTTATCAATTAACATATCCTTTAATGCTGTTGCCAAATGGTTTGATGGATCTGTCGAAGATTGTAGAGTATCCGGATCATTAGTTTCGTTTGTACGAATCATAGCATCCCAAATAGGCAAAACGCATATATCAATGATAGTTCTGGAATTATATGTTCGAATGTTCTATATGTTCTTCAGTTTCGTATGTTATACTTGAGAGATGAGTTAAGTTGTTTGAAAGAGTGGTGTCCTGATGGAGGAAATAGAGTTAAATGATGAAAACGATCCAACATCTCGGACATCTCAGCTTGAACACATTCACTTAGGTATATCAAAGCTTTTTCCTGAATGAAATGTTCTTTGGAGTCCACATTAGAAATGCTGTTTACCAATATGGCACATTTGGATGAAACGTTGAAACCTCTTATCTCATTCGTCAGCTGAAATATCAATGTTTCATCGAAACTTCTGATAGAATTGTCCCAAACGAGAAAAACACTTAATGATCTGCAAGGTATGTATCATGGTTTGGCGACATTGTATTGAACATCTCACATGACTGGAATGATTATATGAGGGAGACCCTGAACTTCAACGAGAGCATCTAAGATGAACTGTGACTTGTCACAGAGCTCTCCATTGTAT
Source organism: Auanema freiburgensis (assembly GCA_030370435.1). Classification (NCBI taxonomy): domain Eukaryota; kingdom Metazoa; phylum Nematoda; class Chromadorea; order Rhabditida; family Rhabditidae; genus Auanema; species Auanema freiburgense. The sequence continues at coordinate 3,281,867 of CM059366.1, read as the reverse complement.
TCCTCACAGAATCCCTGAATATTCTACTTTGTTAACGCATGACTATTGGCAAGAAACAATGCAGAGGTGAGTCTGAATGCGCGAGAGCATATGACTCTGTCGCATCTGTGCATCACCTGAACTTGGACACGCGCCAACATGTTATACGGGGGTCATTGACAAGATGTGTCATCATGTAAGCTTTGGCAATAACAACGAGTATAGGAAGTTCAATCTTCCATACAAGTTGGAAAGTTCAAAAATTGAAATTCGCTTTTCAGTGATTGATAAGAGCAATTAGAGTATGAAACAGGAAGTACCTTGGACATGGCTTCCTTCTCATGTAATGTCTGTATGATTTCCAAGAAGTCATCGAATTCCAATGGCTTAATGAGATGCGAACGACTCTCCTTTGTCAATCTCAATTCAGTGAAGAAACAATGATTTTTGTGTTCAACACATCGTTTCTCCAAAACATTCAATTGTAAGTTATTCAAATTGATTGTATCATCTTCCTTTCTGTCCAGCAGCATAACTCTGTTAATGAATGAGATTGATAGCTTGATAGTTCTATCACACATCTAGCATTACCTCTTAATGAGAGAAGATGATCGCACAACAGCTTTTCGATTCTCGCCATTGAATTTGGTGACAGAAAATTTAATTTTATAATTGGTGTTGACGCCCAAATCACTGAAAGATAGTTGCGTGGAGATGCACGAGAATGAGACTGCTGAGAGAGAGATGAAGATGGTCTAAAGGGGTTTATAGCAGGGGCAGAACAGGGAAATGATATGAACTTGTGTTTCAACAACAAAAAAAAAGAGTTTTCTCACTCTCTCTATCTCTCTCTCTCTCTCTCTCTCTCTCTCTCTCTCTCTCTCTCTCTCTCTCTTTGTGTGTCTTTTTTGATCATCCGAGTGCATGGGGACAGTGAAGTAGGTGGATCGTAGTAGTAGTCATAGAAGGTTGGATGTTCGAATGAAAAGTTAAAATTACAATTTGTAATGTTCTCCTGAATTAATGGTCTGTTGCCGAGACGATTTATCACTGAAATATCAGATGACTGATGGAAAGTTGTTTTTAAATGAGAAACTTGAAAATGGAAATGACCAAATTCTGATTTGTCGGTAACTGAGTCATGACTTCCAAAACGTAAATTTGCTGCAAAGATGATATGAATGACGTTGAATGAAGATGTTTTGAAGTAAGTACATTGATATGAGGATATGGAATGAAGAACTTACGCATTGCGATGCTTCATGCAAGAGCACATCATGCTTCGGCTTGGCTATCGATAGTTGCTAAAGATGGTCATGTTAATATGGAAATGATGCTTCATCTTTAAGTTGTAATTCATATTCATCTTCACCTTACGTGCATGTTCTGTATATTCGAATGCTCTCTGACGTTGACGATCATCCGTCCAGGATATTAGTATTGATGATAAGATAGATGAATAAGCTTCATCACGCATTGGATTTATGTAGAAGTATGAAGCACAATGACAAGAATGAATGAGAAAGACAATCAGTTGAGAAGGTGTGAAAGATATATTTGTACGTAATAAGACGTCTTCCACATTTTCTTCAAATTTTTCTTTGATTATCACGAAGACCATTATCTCTATGCTCTCTCTATATTCATATGCTAATGATGACTCTCTTACTGCTATATAGGTGCTCTCTGATTATAACCTTCATTCAGTACCTCAACTGTTAATATTCTCTCTTTATTCCTTTCATTTATCTATATACTTCTCTCTCTCTCTCTCTTCTTCATCATAGTCTCTTTGGCACTTACCTCTGTTCCTTACCTCTCTCTCTTCCATTCTATCTCTCTCTCTCTCTCTCTGTTGCAACGACCACTCTCTTCATGCAATCTATGATAGGCTTTTCCGACCGAAAAACCATTTTGATAAGAAAGTTCATTTTTCCTCAAAAGTCATTAATGGCTCATTAAACCATGGAAACTTGATTGCTTTTTCCGATAAACAATAGACATAAACAACCGTTCTACTCACTTGATCACTTTCACATCTTCACGTGAATTTTCAAAAATAAACAGACGGATGGGGGGGGGGGTATGGTTGGGTGAGGGACCGTCTTAGACGGAAGCAACTTCTATCTCTCTCTCCCACTATCGTTCTCCTCACGAACTACAGAAAATGAAAATGAGAAAGACGGGGGGGGGGGAGATGATGAAGGCATCGTTGTGTCGTTCTCTTCTCAGCCCGTTCCAGCCTCATGTCTTCGCCATCTCTAATCTCTCTCTTCATACACTTCCACTTCGAGTAAAACAAAATATTTTTGTTAGCAAAACCAACATTTTTATTTGAAAAGTTCATTTTCCGTTTTCATTTTCTCTCCTTTTGCAGTCCGTCCAGACCGTTTCGCTTCTTTGAAAATGTTTTTTTCGTATTTTCGAACATCTTTCTTTCTCTCTCTCTCTCTCTCTCTCTCTCTCTTTGTATCTCTTTCTCTCTCTCTATCTCATTCTTGTCTTGACAGAAAAGCATTTAAAGAGAATTTCGAATTATGTCATGCAACATTCTCTTTCCTTCGTAGTTTCAACCGAGATTTTCTGTTTTTCTCTTCTTCCCCCCTCTCTCTCTCAAACGTTCTTGTAGCACGTCTACATGTTTCTTCCATCCATCCGACCATCCTCATTCTACTCCTCTCTCTCTCTTATTCTGTCATTTTCTCTCGTTGTAGACGAACATATCGTGAAATGAAGCAAAACCGGTTGTGAAACAGAAGCCAATCGTTGAAAGATTTTCAAAACCTTTGCCCCATTTACCAATTGCCAATAAAGAGTTTTTCATATTTTCATCAAATCCTTCTGCCCTTTCTTTCAACTTACCGCCTGTTTCGAGGTAATTCCCTGTTTTGGCGTGTGTTGATGAACAACACAGTCATACTTTGGTTGTTCTCATTCCTTTACTCGCTGCCCCTCTCTCTCTCTCTCTCCTCGCTTTCACGCTCATACAGTCTTACTCCCTCATCATCTCCTCTCGTTCTCTCTCTCTCTCTCGGTATACTCTGTCACATCTCAATTTCAAGTACGATGCCTTCTGATTTCTGATGATCAACAACGTTTCATTCAAATTAGGAAATCTCGTTGAACAACAGTTTTTTCCCGATCCTCTTCATCCGTTCAACGTCTCCGTTTCTGTAAATTCATATTCGATACAACCGCTTCATTGACTCTTCATCACCGCTGCCCCCCTCTCTCTCTCTCTCTCTCTCTCTCTCTCTCTCTCTCCATCATGCCCCTCTTATTTTAAGAAAAATGTCTCATTCAAACTTTTTCTTCGTTCCCTGCTTCTATTTTTATCAAAATGAATCAGCTCCTTCTTCTCCTCTTCACCACACTTTCGCCATCCATCCTTTCCTCTCTCTCTATCGTGCATCTCCCCTCTCTTTCTCTCTCTTCTAATCCTCCCTTCTTCTTCCTGAACTTGTCACAATTATTCAGATTGACATGTTCTTATCATTTGTCTTAAATTTGAATTTCATCCATGACCATCATCGGATGATTGTTGAACCTCAAAGTTCACTTAACCATATCATATAGTTAGACATAGCCATCTTAACTTATCTCATTTACAATTCTTTCATTTATTTGTCATCAATTGGTGTGATTTTCATGTCAACATGTCATTTCCAAGAACACATCCCTTTCTCTACATCTCTGCTGTCTCTTATCAATCAATACTGTCTAAGTTATACTACCCCTCACTCCATATACTGTTTCGATCGTTGTCTCTCTCTATCTCTCTCTCTCTCTCTCTCTCTTTCTTTTCCTTTTTTTTTGCGTGATGTTCCGTTTATGTGTTTGTTTCATCTTCTTCTCTATGATTTTTCATAATTTACCATAATTGGCCCTTCTTTCATCTATCATCTCTCTTAAGATGATGATGCAGGTGTATATGCACGACCGCTCACTCTAGTACGATTTGCAAAATGAAAAAGAAACGTTTCTCTTTAACAAACAAAACATTCATTTTTTCAAATGAAATGATGTGTTTGTGCCGTCAATCTCCTTCAGACGAATTTCTCTTTCAATTTTCCAATAAAATCATTTTCGTTGATTTGGTGAGCAGATAAAAAAAATTTTTTTTTTCAATTCTGCCCTCTCCCCCCCCCCCACGTGCCGCGCTGCCTGAAATTCAAAATTGCGCTCCGTGGCCCTTCACCCTCTCTCTACCTCTCTCTTATTCTTTTGCTTTTCCTATTCCTAACATTTCAGTTTTGATACTTTCTAATCAAATCGATTCATATGTGTGATGATTCTATTTGAATAAAATGACCAAAAGTGGCTTCGTATCGTTACTTGAAGGACCGTTGGTCGAAGTTCCAAACCCGTTTGCCATCTTTGCGCCCGACCATCAGTCCGGCTCTATGCTTTACGTTTCTCCTTCGCACCTTCGACAACACCCATTTCTCTCGTTCAACTTATACAACATGTCTCTCTATTAGATTCTCTCTTCATCTCTCTCACATCATTGAGAGGTTTTTCATCTATTAGTTCCATCCTTATACGCTTCTTTGCCCTCGGTCTCTCTCTCTCTCTCTCTCTCTCTCTCTCTCTCTCTCTCTCACTCACACCGTTTATCACTCACGAATCTTTCACCAAGTTGGAGGAAAAGCCAAAAAAGGAAATAAACGTTTTAATTTGTTGTTAAAGGAGGGACAAACTGACATTCCTCTTGTTTCTTCTCATCTTCTTGTGCTTTGTCGTCGTCGTTATGTTCATCTTGTTACGTTAGCAATCCATATTTGGATCATAAAATGTGCCAAAGTTTGTGAGAAACAAGGTTGTTAAACAAGTTGGCGTCTCCTCTCTCAACAACCCACCCCCCTCCCCTTCTTATTTACTTTTCCTTAACTTCTTCTTTGAGTTATTCCTCAATAAGGTATCATAATGACGTCATCATCATCAATCAATATATGAACTTGGCTATACTTTGATTCATTCAAATGCATTTCGTACAAAAGAATTTTGATTTGAAAGATTGTTTACTTTCAATTCATTTGCAATCCCCACATATGAACTTTTCCATTTTCTTTTCTCTCCCTTTTTGTCTTCAAACTACAAGATAGTCTCATTCATCATACATATATGAAGAGAGTACAGAGAAGCAGAGAAAAGAATAATGTTTCAACGAAAAGTTAAAAAAAGAATTTTACGTTTACCTACACACCTCATCTCAACTGTTTTCTGCTCACCAATCTCAGATTCAGATGAACATGAGTACAGAGAGAGAGAGAGAGAGAGAGAGAGAATCATATACACACAGAAGGAAGAAACAAGAATGAAGTATAGAAGGCAATGAAAACGAGCAATTCACTTCGATCAACCACATGGCCTGAGGGCATAAGATGAAGAAAGCAACACCAGCATCAACAACATATGAAAGAAGGAACTTTTCTCTTTCGTTTTTGGAACAAAAAACAGTTTTTGTGTGTTTTCTTCTGTCCTTCACACATCCTCCATACACACACAGGCAGGCAGAGATAGAGAGAGAGAGACACACACACACACACTCTATGTACGAGCAATAGGCAAAAGCTGCTTTTGCTATAAGGAAAAGACTTATAATTTGGATGAATGACGATTATCATTTGTAATTCACAATGACATTTGCTAATCAGGATTCAGCTTTTCGTGCTGTCTAATCGTTTTCATTGTTTTTCTTACAAAACATTCGTTTTTTGCTGTATTTTAAGCTTTTCTTAACGACTTTGTATCATCTTGAATGCCTTCGAGCAGCTTCTTCTGTCTTCGCCTTCATAACCTTTACCTTCCACCCTCACTTTATGTGTCTCGCTCTTCTTATGTCTCTCTTACTCTCTCTTACTGTTTCGGGAAACCTTCTCTTGTTTCGTTCATCTACTTCTTACATGCTCTCCATGTTTCTTCATGTTATTCAATGCTGTCTTGTTGCTTCTTTCTTTCTCTACCTCTGGTTTCAAGTTCTGTTCTATCACAGGGAATTCCCCCTCCTTCCTCTTTCTTTTGCCCCTTCTCTCTCTAGTTCTCTCCTCATTTTACATACTCTCTTCATTCCACCTTGTTTTCCTTTCATTTTCATTTCATACCTTCATCATCCATTCGTTTTACCTCTTTCTGTGCCAGCTTTATCTTTTTAAACCTTGTCTTCACCATTTTTTTCTTCCTACTTTGTAACTTTTATCTTTCATTTTAAGCTTCTCCAAAGCTTCTCACACCTCAAATTCCGGCTAATACGTATGACGTCATCGCTGAAAGTCATCAGCTGATTAACCTGTCTCCAATCAGACATTTTTTTGTTTCCGCAACTTTTTGATTGAACTCCTTCCGGCCTATTTGCTGACATCTCTCCCTCTCTCTCTTTCTATCTCACACACTCTCTCTCTCTTTCTCTCTCTCTTTGCTGCCTTACTCTCTCAACATCATCTAGTTCTTACTCCCTCTTTCACTATTCATTTAGACTACCTTTCCTCTCTACTTTCTTGTGCTTACCTCCCCTCTCTCTCTCTCTCTCTCTCTCTCTCTCTCTCTACCTGTGTTCCTTCTTCCTTTTATCATCTTCTCCCTTCAAATCCTACACGGGTGATTATCAGAAAAAGGGTGAATTCTCCTTCATTTTTTTTTGTGCAAAATCTCGTCGGCGTATCAAATATAAACAGAAGAAGGCAATTGCAAGTAAAACGAAACAAATTCCCCTCAGAATAGTTTTCATATGAGATTATTTAACTTTTGCGATGAATTTTTCATGAAAATCAAGACATGTTCCTGTTTTTCTCTCGCGCACACTCTCTATCCTCATACTGTCTCACCTTCGAACATTCCTCTTTTAACATTTCCCTCTATCTCTCTCTCTATCTCTCTCTCTCTCTCTACTCCTCTATTACTCTTTTCTTGTTACATTTTGGTTTCTAACGATCTCTCTTTAACCTTCTTAGTCGCTCAAAAGAGCTGTGATTCTGTGAATTTGTCTTATAATCATTCCCTCGCAGGCTTTTGAACCCTCTCTCTTCAACTTCTTCTCATCATCACATCCTCTGGCTGCGTCTCTCTATCCTCCCCCCTTCTCTCTCTCTCTCTCTCTCTTATTAGTAATTTGCTTTCGTTGTTCTTTTTTATTTTGTCCGTCATCAAGCTATAGCCAATGCCTGGCTGCTATCATCGAAGCCAATCTTCTAACTTCATTTCCGCCATTCTCTGTCCTTCGACACCAAATTTTGTCTTTTTTTCTTTAAAATCTCTCATTCTCTCGTATTCCACTGTTATATATGGCAACATCTCTCTCCTTTTCGTTTTCTTTGACTCTTCTAAAGGCAAAATGCTTCTTTACCCGTCTAAAAGCTTTCCCAAATCCTTATGTGTCTTTCATTTTTTCCATCTGCATCATTCTATTTCCTTTCTTATTCAAATTACACGTGTACATCATGTGCATATAAGGCTTCTCATCTCTCTCTCTCTCTCTCTCTCTCTCTCTCTCTCTCTCCTTCTCTTCCAAGAAATCTCTTTTAACTATTCTATAACCTTAAGCATTCAACTCTTTCTCTTCATTACTCACCCACCCACACACACACATCGTTCATCATTTCACGTATTCACGTGAAATTCACTTTTCATTTGACGTGTGTCGTCACGTACATTTACGTGGACTGCACCATCATACGTGTACACATCGATTTACTTGATAACACACACACACACACACACACACACGTCCTACAGCTCATATTCACATGATCTACCTCTGAAGCATCACCTATGTTCTTTCACATGCTTTTGCTCATCAACATGAGTGAACGATGATGTACAAGCTGTTAGATTTACGTTTGGCCGTTCAACTCACTGTTATTACGGCTCTTTTTGTCTCATTTTCTCTTATTTTTTCTTTCAAACTTCAAGTATTGGATAGAAGTTGTCTTTTCATTTGTTTGTTTTATCATTTCACTTACATATTTCTCAATTTTTGAAATGTTTGAAATTAGCGGTTCGCTTAGTTGAAGCAGAAAATGCTCCTCGCCACCTCTGCACATTCTCTTTCTCTTCCTCATTGCCTACTACTATTACCAGTCTTGTTCTCTCTCTCTCTCTCTCTCTCTCTCTCTCTCTCTCTCTCTCTTTATACCTTCTTCATACACATACACACTCTCTCTATCTATCTCTCTGTTCACTTCTACTTTCCAAAAAAAAAAAAAAACTACAATGAACTGCTAGTATTTGTAACTCTCTCTCTCTCTCTCTCTATTCCTTCTCAATATACATACCTCTACTCTCATGCATCTCTAACTCTTGTTCTGTCTCTCTCATATTCACATACTATTACTCATGCTTTCTATATTTTTCCTTTTATAAGCTTACCCATGTTAACTTGTTGTTATAATCTCGAGATATAAGCTGGATATTTGTAGTATTTTGCCCTTTTTACTCTTTTTAAGTTTTCATTCTCTGTACTCTCTCACACTCTCATACTGTCTTTGTTGCATTTGTATTCTCTGCTCTCTCTTGTTTTTCCATACTCTCTCATACCAATCTTACAATTACTTGAACTTACTTCTTATGCTTTAACCTCTGAATTTTCTGCTTCAAATTCCTTTTTCAACTTTCAACAGTTTTTCTTCCTAATTGGACTTCCTGTTTCCCCCTTTTTTCTCTCTTTAGTAGTACCTCTCTCTCTCTCTCTCTCTCTCTCTCTCTCTCTCTCTCTCTCTCTCTCTTTCTCTCTCTCTTTCTCTCTCTCTCTCTATGATTGTACCCTTTATGCCAAAATTCTTCAGTTCATCATTCTTTGATAAACAAATTTCATGGAATTATTGAACAAAAACTTTTATTTCAAGGCACCTAAGGAGAGGGAAACAGAGCTTTTCCCTCGGTTTCATTTCCTCTATTTGGAATAAACGATTTTCGTTTGTTTTTTGAGCCGAAGGACATCAGTGGAAATCCCCTCGTTCTCTCTCCCTCTCAATCTCTCTCTATCTTTCTTTTTCTCTCTCTTCAGTGTCTCATTCAATCTCTTGCTACCTCTCTCTCTCTCTCTTTACATTGAAAGGTTTCAATTTTCTTTTTGGTTGTCCTTTTCAATTGTATTCTCCTCTCATCCAAGCTCCTCAAAAACCATTTGTAAGAGAGTTCTCTGCTCTTTCAACGATTTTTTTCTTCCAAAAAAGTGTTATCAGAGTTGATCGAGTTATTTGAGAGAGAAATGACTCTCTTGAAGGCTATTCTCCTGCGTTCTTGTGTCTGCAAATGAGCCCGTTCATTACTTCTTCTGGATACTCAAATGGTTACTGGATAGCATTGCGAAGAGAGTAAGACTGAGGGATACAGAGAGAGAGAGAGATAGAGGGATATAGAGAGAGAGAGAGGGCTTCTCAAAGGTAAATTTCATTTCTATTTTCCTTAATTTTTGTTCATTTTTTCGTTTCTTTCTACGAAGTTTCCTTGACAACGAAAAACTGAGAAAAGGCTTGAAGGAGGTGATGAGAAGTCCAGCTTGACACTCCCTCTCTCTCTCTCTCATAAAAAAATGTTTTTTTACTCTCTCTCTCTCTCTCTCTTTATCGTCTTTGAGCTTCTACAACTCTCTCAAGCTGCTTCCTTTATCTCCCCCCCCCTTCTCTCTCTCCCTCTCTCTCTTACTCTTTTTGAAGTTTCAAACTTTTGCAGAACTTTTCTCGGCCTTATCTATCCTTCATCCTTCTGCTTCTTCCGTCTCCCTCTCTCTCTCTCTTTCTCTTTGTTTTTTGAGCTTTTCCCTTCACACAACTCAAACCTTCTTTCACACTCTCATCTTCCCCTTTCTCTTGTTGTGCTCTCTCTCTCTCACAGCCAGACTATCGATTGATTCAATCCTATTTGAGCACAAATTTTCTTTTAATTGTAAGACAAAAAATGTTTTTATTTCCATCGATCGTCATCATTCCGAGTCTCTTCGTTACAAACTCAAATCTCTTTAGTCGCCCAGCTTCATCCATCGAAACCACCAAAAAAAATTTTTTTTTCTCCTTCTTCTTCTTCTTCATCTGCTCATTCCCATTTGTAAATTAAACTTTTCCTTTTTTAACTTTCAAATTGCATGATGCTGACGTCATCATGTCGGTAATCAACGGCATTTTGGACAAAATGGGAATGTGAAAGAAGGATTGTAAGTTGACAATCGAATATGAGTTATCAGAGTCTCCCTCCTCCTCCCTTCTCTCTCTGCTATACCTCCTACATAACACTTCCCCCCCACTCTCTCTCTCTCTCTCTCTCTCTCTCTCTCTTTCTACGTATAACATCAATCAATAACTTAAAAATAGAAAAAAGTTTGCAATTTTCCAAAAAAAAAAAGAAGTTTAATCAGGGGGCTAGATGAGAGAGTATAGCTATTGAAGAGAGTACCAGAGAAACGGTCATTTTCATTCAAAAAAGGCTTTTCAACAGCCTAAACTAGTTGAAACAAAAGATGTTCAGAGAGAGAGAGAGAGAGAAAAAAAGTTTTTTTTTCGTTCGTTCGTTAACTATGTGAGAGAGCTGAACAGCAGTACTGGTTAGCTATACGTTATCGTTTTTACCTTTTGTAGAGATTAATTGAATCTTTGATTTCGATGATGCATGAGAGTACTATGGAGAGATATGAACAAGGTGATAGGATAGTAGAGAGAGAGAGAGAGAGAGAGATTTAAGAGAATATGGGGGAATCCCAGAAGTTGTCCTCATCAGTTCATTCATATCCATACTTGTCCTATGCATCTAGTTAGTTCTTTTGTAACCTGTTGAATGATCAATCACATTTCCCTCTCTCTCCCTCTATGTCTCTATCTCTCTCTCTCTCTCTCTCTCTTCATATTCTCTCTCATCTATGCGATGTCCGTCAGTTTGTGTGTCAGAAACATCCACACAGTACGACGGAATATCCATAGTCTTTTTCATATAACTAACCTTAACTATACACATAATGTGTGAACATCTACTTATCAGCAGCAGCTTCTTCATCTCCTCCTTGACTCCATCCTTCTATCTCCCACCCTCACTCTCTCTCTCTCTCTCTCTCTCTCTCTCTCTCTCTCTCTCTCTTTACCTCTCAACGAAACAATGAAAATGAAAGAAAAAAGTGAAAAAAGAAATTGTCGGAATGGCAATGTTTGTTTCAACTTCTCATAGCAAGAGTGAATGAGTAGAAGCTGGGTTGAATGAGGATGGAGATGAAGCTGATGATGAAGCTGATGATGATGATGATGTGCAAAGGAGTTTTGCTCATTTCAAATATTATTTTGTGGGTTTTCTGCATCTGGTTGTAATCATCAGTTTCATTGAGTAGTTTCTGTCAGTCTTTCCTTCTTTTCTGTCTCAAAGACGCCTTCCTTTCTCTCTCTCTCTCTCTCTGTATCTCTGCGTCTCTCTCATACATCATATCATATTGCATTCTCTATATCTCTTTCTTCGTTCTTTTATCATCTTCTTTGCTCTTTTTGTTAAAAGAAAGTTTCAAAGGAAAAGAGAGAAAGCTAGAAGCAGATGTCATCAGAGAGATATTGTGATTCTGCTGCAGATTTGAGAGAGAAACAACAAAAACTTCTAATTGACGAGTGACGCAGTGGAAGAAACAACTGTCCACATGTAATCTGAGTTCTCTTCTTCTCTTCCTTCTCTCATCAACAACTCTTTTACCTTCTTTTTGTTACTTGAAAGGTTTTATATGTATCTCTCTCTCTCTCTCTCTCTCTCTATGGCATCTTCATCACATTCATGTATTCTCCTCTCTCTCTCTCTCTCTCTTTCTCTCTCTCTCTCTCTCTCTCTCTATTGCTTGTAACTCTTGTTAAGCTATCAATTTCAATCGTTGTTTCATTCGTTTTTAATTTTATTTCTTTCTGATTTGAGTTTAATGACTTTGAGCATCTCCATCCTCATGTCCACGTCATCTTTGTCGCCTCACATATCCATTCTCAAGCCATTCATGTCCATTTCAATCATTTTCGCACCTCATTTTCATTATTTTTGTTTCAAAATCTCAGGTGTAAGAGCTCTCGTTCCTCTGACTCCTTCTCCCCCCCCTCTCTCTCTATGTCTCTTTCTCTCTCTCTTTTACATTCTCTTTCATCATTCTTTCCTAATTCGGCTTTTCATTTTCTCAACTTTCAACCAATTCCTCGCATCAGCCGTGTATCAATCGATCAGTCGATTCTTCCTTTTTTTTTAAAATTTTTTCCACAAAACACTCGTTTCCAAAACTCATTTTCATTCTCCAACAGATGTTCTTCTGTTTATCCAAAAATACTTTTTTACCCTCAAAACAGTCATCGATTATGCGAGAAAGAGCTTGGATGTTGTCACCTTTGACTTACTCCCTCCCTCCTTCTCTCTCTCTCTCTCTCTCTCTCTCTCTCTCTCTCTCTCTTTATGCTTCCTCCTTGTTAGCAACCGTTCCATCTTAAAGCTTTGATATGTTGTTGTTGTGTTTGTTTCAATCATCTACCATCTCATCGCATCCAATCAACATCATTGATTACATCTCCGTCTTCTCCATTCATAGTACCAATGCCATGTGTTCTCACGTTTGTTGATTTCATGAACTCTAAAGACCAACAAGCTCGGCCATTCGGCCGTATCTCATGGTTGACGGCTTGTTAGCCGCTTTCCTGCAACTACTCTGTGTTCAATGATATTCATATGCCTGTATACTATGCTATTATCTTTCATTAACTATAATGATCTATCAATGGATAGCTGATAGTTAAGAGTGATGATCAGATAGAGAGACAGTAAGAGAGAGAGAGAGAGAGGGAAGTAAGGAATGAGAGGCATAGCTTTCTGAGCTCATCTGAATCCTTTGACGAGAGAATCACTCAAACTTCTATTCATCATTAACATCAAAGAACTATCTTCGTCTTTGACACTTTTTCAATTTCTCTCTCTATCTCTCTCTCTCTCTCTCTGAGTGTCTTTATCAGAGAGAGAGAGAGAGAAGAAGAGATTGTTGTCTTCTTCTCTCCATTCGAACATACAATCCATGTCACCGTAGTGTCAATCAATAAATACAATTATTATTGCGAAGGCGTTTGCTATTATCTCCTTAAATGTCATCTCAACTCATATCTCCATTGTTATATATTCTCATGAAAATGATTCATTTTGCTGATTTTCAAAGCCGCAGAGCTCCCACCAACCCACCTTTCCCATATCTCTCTCTCTCTCTCTCTTACTCTCTCTCTCTCTCTCTCTCTCTCTCTCTCTCTCTCTCTCTCTCTCCGTTTCTATGAATGATAGTTGTTTACCTCTTAACCGTCTCTCTATACTTTTCTCTCTGTTGATTTTCCTTTTTTTTTTCTGCTTTGCTACTCCATGCTTGTTAACCTCTGATTCATCTCTCTCTGTGTCTCTCTCTCAGTCTCTCTCTGTGTATCTTCGATTTGCATATGAAAAATGTTTTTTTATTTGAAACAACAAGTTCTCTTTTCAGTTTTCGCAAGAGAAAAGAATATAATTTTCTGTTAAATTATTAAAATAATTTAAAAATAAAACAAACAACTTGAAATCTTGTAAGTTGGGTTCCTTCTCACCCTCTCTCTCTCTCTCTCTCTCTCTCTCTGTCTGCATAACTATGTCGTCCTTTCTCTCCTTATATCCTAATGTACCTGCATATCAGTTATTCTTAATTATTCTATCTATTCGTAATACTATATGCTTCATCTTAAACTATTCTGTTGAATGAGCTTAACATGCTTCACATGCATACTGTACCTCTTCATCTATGAGATTGCGTCATTCCTCATATCCAATGATTCCATTTGGGCAACAAACTAACATCTCCTTCATCTTCTCACTTCATTTATCCATTGAACCTGTCGTTAACTATAACACTATGATGCTATGCAACTACATACGAAACATCTTGCTTTTTCAAAATCCTCATCGTTCGTTTCAGAACCATGTCAGACCGGGGTCGACCACCTAAGCCGCCAAATAGACCAGGTTTCTAGAGTTTACTTACATCTATATGCTTAATCTTTAAGCTTTTCATTAATCATATTCATTTAGAATCTCGACACGACAGGCCGACATGGACCGTCACACGACGGGAACGAACAGAACAATCTCCATTGAGGTATATAAGCTGAATGACGTCATCATATAATATGAATATGCATAATTAAGGAGTGGATCCCCTTTTCAATCACGAACTGTAACAACGACAGAAAGAGTTCAAATTATGCAATTACCACTTTCGCTCACAGAGCAACAGGTATTCTCTCTCTCTCTCTCTCTATTTCATATCTCTGCTTCTCTATACTCTCTCATCCATTATGAACAATAGCTGTAATGCAGATGAACAAATACATTTCATTTTCATTTCATAACCATCACTATATTGATTATAATGATTGAATGATAGTTTTTCAATAATTTCATTATTCAGGTTGCGCCTGCTGAACTACTAGCTCTTTCGCCAACGGCTAATACAAGTCAATCCGTCTCGTCGACGATAACGACGTTACAGGTCTATTTCATATATTTAACTATAATGTTATAATTATAATTTATAGGCTGAAGGTACTCCTGTTATAGGAGCTGTAACAGCACAAGGGGTTCCATTATACTCTGGTATTGTTCATCAAGCTGATGCTCGTCATACTACAACGATCATCACAACGACAACGACAACATATCGAGTATTAGAAGTGAGCGATAGCGACTCAATGTCCGACGACTTTGATATGATTGAACAACAACAACAACACAAACAACAAATGACTTCACCAATTCCTATAGGAGACTCATTAACCATTGATATGAGCATTATTCCACGATCACAATCACCTCAATATGTTATTGTGAACAAATCTGAATCTGAAGCTCCATTATCACCAATTACTAGAGCGAGAATGGAAATAGACATTGATTTCAATGATTCTACATGGACATCTCCTGCATCACCTACAAATATACTTTTAGACTCTAGCAGTGAAGACTTTGATGTTGTTAACGCAAATAATCATCAAACTGATCAAACAACTTACCAATATGATTTTCTTGACGATCAGCCCTATCTCACTATCACTAACGCAGATGACGTAGTAACAGATAACGATTTAAGAAAGCCATCCACGTCTCAACCACAGAAACAAGACGATGAACTCGACATCACTGGGAAGGCTAAGACCTTCGGTGACAAGATCACTGGACTCTTCAAGAAGGGACCTGCTCATCTCGATTATCCAACCTCTGAATCATATGCCGGACCAATGTCATCGACCACCAGAGCTTCTGATGTTGATGGAGAACCACTCACTCATCATGTGGCCGTATACCATAGTGGAAAGTCTGATGAACAACCATCCACGTCTCAACCACAGAAACAAGACGATGAACTCGACATCACTGAGAAGGCTAAGACCTTCGGTGACAAGATCACTGGACTCTTCAAGAAGGGACCTGCTCATCTCGATTATCCAACCTCTGAATCATATGACGGACCCATGTCATCGACCACCAGAGCTTCTGATGTTGATGGAGAACCACTCACTCATCATGTGGCCGTATACCATAGTGGAAAGTCTGATGAACAACCATCCACGTCTCAACCACAGAAACAAGACGATGAACTCGACATCACTGAGAAGGCTAAGACCTTCGGTGACAAGATCACTGGACTCTTCAAGAAGGGACCTGCTCATCTCGATTATCCAACCTCTGAATCATATGACGGACCAATGTCATCGACCACCAGAGCTTCTGATGTTGTTGGAGAACCACTCACTCATCATGTAGCCGTATACCATAGTGGAAAGTCTGATGAACAACCATCCACGTCTCAACCACAGAAACAAGACGATGAACTCGACATCACTGAGAAGGCTAAGACCTTCGGTGACAAGATCACTGGACTCTTCAAGAAGGGGCCTGCTCATCTCGATTATCCTACCTCTGAATCATATGACGGACCAATGTCATCGACCACCAGAGCTTCTGATGTTGTTGGAGAACCACTCACTCATCATGTAGCCGTATACCATAGTGGAAAGTCTGATGAACAACCATCCACGTCTCAACCACAGAAACAAGACGATGAACTCGACATCACTGAGAAGGCTAAGACCTTCGGTGACAAGATCACTGGACTCTTCAAGAAGGGACCTGCTCATCTCGATTATCCAACCTCTGAATCATATGACGGACCCATGTCATCGACCACCAGAGCTTCTGATGTTGATGGAGAACCACTCACTCATCATGTGGCCGTATACCATAGTGGAAAGTCTGATGAACAACCATCCACGTCTCAACCACAGAAACAAGACGATGAACTCGACATCACTGAGAAGGCTAAGACCTTCGGTGACAAGATCACTGGACTCTTCAAGAAGGGACCTGCTCATCTCGATTATCCAACCTCTGAATCATATGACGGACCAATGTCATCGACCACCAGAGCTTCTGATGTTGATGGAGAACCACTCACTCATCATGTGGCCGTATACCATAGTGGAAAGTCTGATGAACAACCATCCACGTCTCAACCACAGAAACAAGACGATGAACTCGACATCACTGAGAAGGCTAAGACCTTCGGTGACAAGATCACTGGACTCTTCAAGAAGGGACCTGCTCATCTCGATTATCCAACCTCTGAATCATATGACGGACCAATGTCATCGACCACCAGAGCTTCTGATGTTGATGGAGAACCACTCACTCATCATGTGGCCGTATACCATAGTGGAAAGTCTGATGAACAACCATCCACGTCTCACCCACAGAAACAAGACGATGAACTCGACATCACTGAGAAAGCTAAAACCTTCGGTGACAAGATCACTGGACTCTTCAAGAAGGGACCTGCTCATCTCGATTATCCAACCTCTGAATCATATGACGGACCCATGTCATCGACCACCAGAGCTTCTGATGTTGATGGAGAACCACTCACTCATCATGTAGCCGTATACCATAGTGGAAAGTCTGATGAACAACCATCCACGTCTCAACCACAGAAACAAGACGATGAACTCGACATCACTGAGAAGGCTAAGATCTTCGGTGACAAGATCACTGGACTCTTCAAGAAGGGGCCTTCTCATCTTGATTATCCAACCTCTGAATCATATGACGGACCCATGTCATCTACCACCAGAGCTTCTGATGTTGATGGAGAACCACTCACTCATCATGTAGCCGTATACCATAGTGGAAAGTCTGATGAACAACCATCCACGTCTCACCCACAGAAACAAGACGATGAACTCGACATCACTGAGAAAGCTAAGACCTTCGGTGACAAGATCACTGGACTCTTCAAGAAGGGACCTGCTCATCTCGATTATCCAACCTCTGAATCATATGACGGACCAATGTCATCGACCACCAGAGCTTCTGATGTTGATGGAGAACCACTCACTCATCATGTAGCCGTATACCATAGTGGAAAGTCTGATGAACAACCATCCACGTCTCACCCACAGAAACAAGACGATGAACTCGACATCACTGAGAAAGCTAAGACCTTCGGTGACAAGATCACTGGACTCTTCAAGAAGGGACCTGCTCATCTCGATTATCCAACCTCTGAATCATATGACGGACCAATGTCATCGACCACCAGAGCTTCTGATGTTGATGGAGAACCACTCACTCATCATGTAGCCGTATACCATAGTGGAAAGTCTGATGAACAACCATCCACGTCTCAACCACAGAAACAAGACGATGAACTCGACATCACTGAGAAGGCTAAGACCTTCGGTGACAAGATCACTGGACTCTTCAAGAAGGGGCCTGCTCATCTCGATTATCCTACCTCTGAATCATATGACGGACCAATGTCATCGACCACCAGAGCTTCTGATGTTGATGGAGAACCACTCACTCATCATGTAGCCGTATACCATAGTGGAAAGTCTGATGAACAACCATCCACGTCTCACCCACAGAAACAAGACGATGAACTCGACATCACTGAGAAGGCTAAGACCTTCGGTGACAAGATCACTGGACTCTTCAAGAAGGGACCTGCTCATCTCGATTATCCAACCTCTGAATCATATGACGGACCAATGTCATCGACCACCAGAGCTTCTGATGTTGATGGAGAACCACTCACTCATCATGTAGCCGTATACCATAGTGGAAAGTCTGATGAACAACCATCCACGTCTCAACCACAGAAACAAGACGATGAACTCGACATCACTGAGAAGGCTAAGACCTTCGGTGACAAGATCACTGGACTCTTCAAGAAGGGGCCTGCTCATCTCGATTATCCTACCTCTGAATCATATGACGGACCAATGTCATCGACCACCAGAGCTTCTGATGTTGATGGAGAACCACTCACTCATCATGTAGCCGTATACCATAGTGGAAAGTCTGATGAACAACCATCCACGTCTCACCCACAGAAACAAGACGATGAACTCGACATCACTGAGAAGGCTAAGACCTTCGGTGACAAGATCACTGGACTCTTCAAGAAGGGACCTGCTCATCTCGATTATCCAACCTCTGAATCATATGACGGACCAATGTCATCGACCACCAGAGCTTCTGATGTTGATGGAGAACCACTCACTCATCATGTAGCCGTATACCATAGTGGAAAGTCTGATGAACAACCATCCACGTCTCACCCACAGAAACAAGACGATGAACTCGACATCACTGAGAAAGCTAAGACCTTCGGTGACAAGATCACTGGACTCTTCAAGAAGGGACCTGCTCATCTCGATTATCCAACCTCTGAATCATATGACGGACCAATGTCATCGACCACCAGAGCTTCTGATGTTGATGGAGAACCACTCACTCATCATGTAGCCGTATACCATAGTGGAAAGTCTGATGAACAACCATCCACGTCTCAACCACAGAAACAAGACGATGAACTCGACATCACTGAGAAGGCTAAGACCTTCGGTGACAAGATCACTGGACTCTTCAAGAAGGGGCCTGCTCATCTCGATTATCCTACCTCTGAATCATATGACGGACCAATGTCATCGACCACCAGAGCTTCTGATGTTGATGGAGAACCACTCACTCATCATGTAGCCGTATACCATAGTGGAAAGTCTGATGAACAACCATCCACGTCTCACCCACAGAAACAAGACGATGAACTCGACATCACTGAGAAGGCTAAGACCTTCGGTGACAAGATCACTGGACTCTTCAAGAAGGGACCTGCTCATCTCGATTATCCAACCTCTGAATCATATGACGGACCAATGTCATCGACCACCAGAGCTTCTGATGTTGATGGAGAACCACTCACTCATCATGTAGCCGTATACCATAGTGGAAAGTCTGATGAACAACCATCCACGTCTCAACCACAGAAACAAGACGATGAACTCGACATCACTGAGAAGGCTAAGACCTTCGGTGACAAGATCACTGGACTCTTCAAGAAGGGGCCTGCTCATCTCGATTATCCTACCTCTGAATCATATGACGGACCAATGTCATCGACCACCAGAGCTTCTGATGTTGATGGAGAACCACTCACTCATCATGTAGCCGTATACCATAGTGGAAAGTCTGATGAACAACCATCCACGTCTCACCCACAGAAACAAGACGATGAACTCGACATCACTGAGAAGGCTAAGACCTTCGGTGACAAGATCACTGGACTCTTCAAGAAGGGACCTGCTCATCTCGATTATCCAACCTCTGAATCATATGACGGACCAATGTCATCGACCACCAGAGCTTCTGATGTTGATGGAGAACCACTCACTCATCATGTAGCCGTATACCATAGTGGAAAGTCTGATGAACAACCATCCACGTCTCACCCACAGAAACAAGACGATGAACTCGACATCACTGAGAAAGCTAAGACCTTCGGTGACAAGATCACTGGACTCTTCAAGAAGGGACCTGCTCATCTCGATTATCCAACCTCTGAATCATATGACGGACCAATGTCATCGACCACCAGAGCTTCTGATGTTGATGGAGAACCACTCACTCATCATGTAGCCGTATACCATAGTGGAAAGTCTGATGAACAACCATCCACGTCTCAACCACAGAAACAAGACGATGAACTCGACATCACTGAGAAGGCTAAGACCTTCGGTGACAAGATCACTGGACTCTTCAAGAAGGGGCCTGCTCATCTCGATTCTCCTACCTCTGAATCATATGACGGACCAATGTCATCGACCACCAGAGCTTCTGATGTTGTTGGAGAACCACTCACTCATCATGTAGCCGTATACCATAGTGGAAAGTCTGATGAACAACCATCCACGTCTCAACCACAGAAACAAGACGATGAACTCGACATCACTGAGAAGGCTAAGACCTTCGGTGACAAGATCACTGGACTCTTCAAGAAGGGACCTGCTCATCTCGATTATCCAACCTCTGAATCATATGACGGACCCATGTCATCGACCACCAGAGCTTCTGATGTGGATGGTGAACCACTCACTCATCATGTAGCCGTATACCATAGTGGAAAGTCTGATGAACAACCATCCACGTCTCAACCACAGAAACAAGACGATGAACTCGACATCACTGAGAAGGCTAAGACCTTCGGTGACAAGATCACTGGACTCTTCAAGAAGGGACCTGCTCATCTCGATTATCCAACCTCTGAATCATATGACGGACCAATGTCATCGACCACCAGAGCTTCTGATGTTGATGGAGAACCACTCACTCATCATGTAGCCGTATACCATAGTGGAAAGTCTGATGAACAACCATCCACGTCTCAACCACAGAAACAAGACGATGAACTCGACATCACTGAGAAGGCTAAGACCTTCGGTGACAAGATCACTGGACTCTTCAAGAAGGGACCTGCTCATCTCGATTATCCAACCTCTGAATCATATGACGGACCAATGTCATCGACCACCAGAGCTTCTGATGTTGATGGAGAACCACTCACTCATCATGTAGCCGTATACCATAGTGGAAAGTCTGATGAACAACCATCCACGTCTCAACCACAGAAACAAGACGATGAACTCGACATCACTGAGAAGGCTAAGACCTTCGGTGACAAGATCACTGGACTCTTCAAGAAGGGACCTGCTCATCTCGATTATCCAACCTCTGAATCATATGACGGACCAATGTCATCGACCACCAGAGCTTCTGATGTTGATGGAGAACCACTCACTCATCATGTAGCCGTATACCATAGTGGAAAGTCTGATGAACAACCATCCACGTCTCAACCACAGAAACAAGACGATGAACTCGACATCACTGAGAAGGCTAAGACCTTCGGTGACAAGATCACTGGACTCTTCAAGAAGGGACCTGCTCATCTCGATTATCCAACCTCTGAATCATATGACGGACCAATGTCATCGACCACCAGAGCTTCTGATGTTGACGGAGAACCACTCACTCATCATGTAGCCGTATACCATAGTGGAAAGTCTGATGAACAACCATCCACGTCTCAACCACAGAAACAAGACGATGAACTCGACATCACTGAGAAGGCTAAGACCTTCGGTGACAAGATCACTGGACTCTTCAAGAAGGGACCTGCTCATCTCGATTATCCAACCTCTGAATCATATGACGGACCAATGTCATCGACCACCAGAGCTTCTGATGTTGATGGAGAACCACTCACTCATCATGTAGCCGTATACCATAGTGGAAAGTCTGATGAACAACCATCCACGTCTCACCACAGAAACAAGACGATGAACTCGACATCACTGAGAAGGCTAAGACCTTCGGTGACAAGATCACTGGACTCTTCAAGAAGGGACCTGCTCATCTCGATTATCCAACCTCTGAATCATATGACGGACCAATGTCATCGACCACCAGAGCTTCTGATGTTGATGGAGAACCACTCACTCATCATGTAGCCGTATACCATAGTGGAAAGTCTGATGAACAACCATCCACGTCTCAACCACAGAAACAAGACGATGAACTCGACATCACTGAGAAGGCTAAGACCTTCGGTGACAAGATCACTGGACTCTTCAAGAAGGGACCTGCTCATCTCGATTATCCAACCTCTGAATCATATGACGGACCCATGTCATCGACCACCAGAGCTTCTGATGTTGATGGAGAACCACTCACTCATCATGTGGCCGTATACCATAGTGGAAAGTCTGATGAACAACCATCCACGTCTCAACCACAGAAACAAGACGATGAACTCGACATCACTGAGAAGGCTAAGACCTTCGGTGACAAGATCACTGGACTCTTCAAGAAGGGACCTGCTCATCTCGATTATCCAACCTCTGAATCATATGACGGACCAATGTCATCGACCACCAGAGCTTCTGATGTTGATGGAGAACCACTCACTCATCATGTAGCCGTATACCATAGTGGAAAGTCTGATGAACAACCATCCACGTCTCAACCACAGAAACAAGACGATGAACTCGACATCACTGAGAAGGCTAAGACCTTCGGTGACAAGATCACTGGACTCTTCAAGAAGGGACCTGCTCATCTCGATTATCCAACCTCTGAATCATATGACGGACCAATGTCATCGACCACCAGAGCTTCTGATGTTGATGGAGAACCACTCACTCATCATGTAGCCGTATACCATAGTGGAAAGTCTGATGAACAACCATCCACGTCTCAACCACAGAAACAAGACGATGAACTCGACATCACTGAGAAGGCTAAGACCTTCGGTGACAAGATCACTGGACTCTTCAAGAAGGGACCTGCTCATCTCGATTATCCAACCTCTGAATCATATGACGGACCAATGTCATCGACCACCAGAGCTTCTGATGTTGATGGAGAACCACTCACTCATCATGTAGCCGTATACCATAGTGGAAAGTCTGATGAACAACCATCCACGTCTCAACCACAGAAACAAGACGATGAACTCGACATCACTGAGAAGGCTAAGACCTTCGGTGACAAGATCACTGGACTCTTCAAGAAGGGACCTGCTCATCTCGATTATCCAACCTCTGAATCATATGACGGACCAATGTCATCGACCACCAGAGCTTCTGATGTTGACGGAGAACCACTCACTCATCATGTAGCCGTATACCATAGTGGAAAGTCTGATGAACAACCATCCACGTCTCAACCACAGAAACAAGACGATGAACTCGACATCACTGAGAAGGCTAAGACCTTCGGTGACAAGATCACTGGACTCTTCAAGAAGGGACCTGCTCATCTCGATTATCCAACCTCTGAATCATATGACGGACCAATGTCATCGACCACCAGAGCTTCTGATGTTGATGGAGAACCACTCACTCATCATGTAGCCGTATACCATAGTGGAAAGTCTGATGAACAACCATCCACGTCTCACCCACAGAAACAAGACGATGAACTCGACATCACTGAGAAGGCTAAGACCTTCGGTGACAAGATCACTGGACTCTTCAAGAAGGGACCTGCTCATCTCGATTATCCAACCTCTGAATCATATGACGGACCAATGTCATCGACCACCAGAGCTTCTGATGTTGATGGAGAACCACTCACTCATCATGTAGCCGTATACCATAGTGGAAAGTCTGATGAACAACCATCCACGTCTCAACCACAGAAACAAGACGATGAACTCGACATCACTGAGAAGGCTAAGACCTTCGGTGACAAGATCACTGGACTCTTCAAGAAGGGACCTGCTCATCTCGATTATCCAACCTCTGAATCATATGACGGACCCATGTCATCGACCACCAGAGCTTCTGATGTGGATGGTGAACCACTCACTCATCATGTGGCCGTATACCATAGTGGAAAGTCTGATGAACAACCATCCACGTCTCAACCACAGAAACAAGACGATGAACTCGACATCACTGAGAAGGCTAAGACCTTCGGTGACAAGATCACTGGACTCTTCAAGAAGGGACCTGCTCATCTCGATTATCCAACCTCTGAATCATATGACGGACCCATGTCATCGACCACCAGAGCTTCTGATGTTGATGGAGAACCACTCACTCATCATGTGGCCGTATACCATAGTGGAAAGTCTGATGAACAACCATCCACGTCTCAACCACAGAAACAAGACGATGCACTCGACATCACTGAGAAGGCTAAGACCTTCGGTGACAAGATCACTGGACTCTTCAAGAAGGGACCTGCTCATCTCGATTATCCAACCTCTGAATCATATGACGGACCCATGTCATCGACCACCAGAGCTTCTGATGTTGATGGAGAACCACTCACTCATCATGTGCCGTATACCATAGTGGAAAGTCTGATGAACAACCATCCACGTCTCAACCACAGAAACAAGACGATGAACTCGACATCACTGAGAAGGCTAAGACCTTCGGTGACAAGATCACTGGACTCTTCAAGAAGGGACCTGCTCATCTCGATTATCCAACCTCTGAATCATATGACGGACCAATGTCATCGACCACCAGAGCTTCTGATGTTGATGGAGAACCACTCACTCATCATGTAGCCGTATACCATAGTGGAAAGTCTGATGAACAACCATCCACGTCTCACCACAGAAACAAGACGATGAACTCGACATCACTGAGAAGCTAAACCTTCGGTGACAAGATCACTGGACTCTTCAAGAAGGGACCTGCTCATCTCGATTATCCAACCTCTGAATCATATGACGGACCAATGTCATCGACCACCAGAGCTTCTGATGTGGATGGTGAACCACTCACTCATCATGTAGCCGTATATCATAGTGGAAAGTCTGATGAACAACCATCCACGTCTCACCCACAGAAACAAGACGATGAACTCGACATCACTGAGAAGGCTAAGACTTCGGTGACAAGATCACTGGACTCTTCAAGAAGGGCCTGCTCATCTCGATTATCCAACCTCTGAATCATATGACGGACCATGTCATCTACCACCAGAGCTTCTGATGTTGATGGAGAACCACTCACTCATCATGTAGCCGTATACCATAGTGGAAAGTCTGATGAACAACCATCCACGTCTAACCACAGAAACAAGACGATGAACTCGACATCACTGAGAAGCTAAGACCTTCGGTGACAAGATCACTGGACTCTTCAAGAAGGGACCTGCTCATCTCGATTATCCAACCTCTGAATCATATGACGGACCCATGTCATCGACCACCAGAGCTTCTGATGTGGATGGTGAACCACTCACTCATCATGTAGCCGTATACCATAGTGGAAAGTCTGATGAACAACCATCCACGTCTCAACCACAGAAACAAGACGATGAACTCGACATCACTGAGAAGGCTAAGACCTTCGGTGACAAGATCACTGGACTCTTCAAGAAGGGACCTGCTCATCTCGATTATCCAACCTCTGAATCATATGACGGACCAATGTCATCGACCACCAGAGCTTCTGATGTTGATGGAGAACCACTCACTCATCATGTAGCCGTATACCATAGTGGAAAGTCTGATGAACAACCATCCACGTCTCAACCACAGAAACAAGACGATGAACTCGACATCACTGAGAAGGCTAAGACCTTCGGTGACAAGATCACTGGACTCTTCAAGAAGGGACCTGCTCATCTCGATTATCCAACCTCTGAATCATATGACGGACCAATGTCATCGACCACCAGAGCTTCTGATGTGATGGAGAACCACTCACTCATCATGTAGCCGTATACCATAGTGGAAAGTCTGATGAACAACCATCCACGTCTCAACCACAGAAACAAGACGATGAACTCGACATCACTGAGAAGGCTAAGACCTTCGGTGACAAGATCACTGGACTCTTCAAGAAGGGACCTGCTCATCTCGATTATCCAACCTCTGAATCATATGACGGACCAATGTCATCGACCACCAGAGCTTCTGATGTTGATGGAGAACCACTCACTCATCATGTAGCCGTATACCATAGTGGAAAGTCTGATGAACAACCATCCACGTCTCACCCACAGAAACAAGACGATGAACTCGACATCACTGAGAAGGCTAAGACCTTCGGTGACAAGATCACTGGACTCTTCAAGAAGGGACCTGCTCATCTCGATTATCCAACCTCTGAATCATATGACGGACCATGTCATCGACCACCAGAGCTTCTGATGTGATGGAGAACCACTCACTCATCATGTAGCCGTATACCATAGTGGAAAGTCTGATGAACAACCATCCACGTCTCACCACAGAAACAAGACGATGAACTCGACATCACTGAGAAGGCTAAGACCTTCGGTGACAAGATCACTGGACTCTTCAAGAAGGGACCTGCTCATCTCGATTATCCAACCTCTGAATCATATGACGGACCCATGTCATCGACCACCAGAGCTTCTGATGTTGATGGAGAACCACTCACTCATCATGTGGCCGTATACCATAGTGGAAAGTCTGATGAACAACCATCCACGTCTCACCCACAGAAACAAGACGATGAACTCGACATCACTGAGAAGGCTAAGACCTTCGGTGACAAGATCACTGGACTCTTCAAGAAGGGACCTGCTCATCTCGATTATCCAACCTCTGAATCATATGACGGACCAATGTCATCGACCACCAGAGCTTCTGATGTTGATGGAGAACCACTCACTCATCATGTAGCCGTATACCATAGTGGAAAGTCTGATGAACAACCATCCACGTCTCACCACAGAAACAAGACGATGAACTCGACATCACTGAGAAGGCTAAGACCTTCGGTGACAAGATCACTGGACTCTTCAAGAAGGGACCTGCTCATCTCGATTATCCAACCTCTGAATCATATGACGGACCAATGTCATCGACCACCAGAGCTTCTGATGTTGATGGAGAACCACTCACTCATCATGTGCCGTATACCATAGTGGAAAGTCTGATGAACAACCATCCACGTCTCACCACAGAAACAAGACGATGAACTCGACATCACTGAGAAGGCTAAGACCTTCGGTGACAAGATCACTGGACTCTTCAAGAAGGGACCTGCTCATCTCGATTATCCAACCTCTGAATCATATGACGGACCAATGTCATCGACCACCAGAGCTTCTGATGTTGATGGAGAACCACTCACTCATCATGTGCCGTATACCATAGTGGAAAGTCTGATGAACAACCATCCACGTCTCACCCACAGAAACAAGACGATGAACTCGACATCACTGAGAAGGCTAAGACCTTCGGTGACAAGATCACTGGACTCTTCAAGAAGGGACCTGCTCATCTCGATTATCCAACCTCTGAATCATATGACGGACCCATGTCATCGACCACCAGAGCTTCTGATGTGGATGGTGAACCACTCACTCATCATGTAGCCGTATACCATAGTGGAAAGTCTGATGAACAACCATCCACGTCTCACCCACAGAAACAAGACGATGAACTCGACATCACTGAGAAGGCTAAGACCTTCGGTGACAAGATCACTGGACTCTTCAAGAAGGGACCTGCTCATCTCGATTATCCAACCTCTGAATCATATGACGGACCCATGTCATCGACCACCAGAGCTTCTGATGTGATGGAGAACCACTCACTCATCATGTGCCGTATACCATAGTGGAAAGTCTGATGAACAACCATCCACGTCTCACCCACAGAAACAAGACGATGAACTCGACATCACTGAGAAGGCTAAGACCTTCGGTGACAAGATCACTGGACTCTTCAAGAAGGGACCTGCTCATCTCGATTATCCAACCTCTGAATCATATGACGGACCAATGTCATCGACCACCAGAGCTTCTGATGTTGATGGAGAACCACTCACTCATCATGTAGCCGTATACCATAGTGGAAAGTCTGATGAACAACCATCCACGTCTCACCCACAGAAACAAGACGATGAACTCGACATCACTGAGAAGGCTAAGACCTTCGGTGACAAGATCACTGGACTCTTCAAGAAGGGACCTGCTCATCTCGATTATCCAACCTCTGAATCATATGACGGACCAATGTCATCGACCACCAGAGCTTCTGATGTTGATGGAGAACCACTCACTCATCATGTAGCCGTATACCATAGTGGAAAGTCTGATGAACAACCATCCACGTCTCACCCACAGAAACAAGACGATGAACTCGACATCACTGAGAAGGCTAAGACCTTCGGTGACAAGATCACTGGACTCTTCAAGAAGGGACCTGCTCATCTCGATTATCCAACCTCTGAATCATATGACGGACCAATGTCATCGACCACCAGAGCTTCTGATGTTGATGGAGAACCACTCACTCATCATGTAGCCGTATACCATAGTGGAAAGTCTGATGAACAACCATCCACGTCTCACCCACAGAAACAAGACGATGAACTCGACATCACTGAGAAGGCTAAGACCTTCGGTGACAAGATCACTGGACTCTTCAAGAAGGGACCTGCTCATCTCGATTATCCAACCTCTGAATCATATGACGGACCAATGTCATCGACCACCAGAGCTTCTGATGTTGATGGAGAACCACTCACTCATCATGTAGCCGTATACCATAGTGGAAAGTCTGATGAACAACCATCCGCGTCTCACCCACAGAAACAAGACGATGAACTCGACATCACTGAGAAGGCTAAGACCTTCGGTGACAAGATCACTGGACTCTTCAAGAAGGGACCTGCTCATCTCGATTATCCAACCTCTGAATCATATGACGGACCAATGTCATCGACCACCAGAGCTTCTGATGTTGATGGAGAACCACTCACTCATCATGTAGCCGTATACCATAGTGGAAAGTCTGATGAACAACCATCCACGTCTCACCCACAGAAACAAGACGATGAACTCGACATCACTGAGAAGGCTAAGACCTTCGGTGACAAGATCACTGGACTCTTCAAGAAGGGACCTGCTCATCTCGATTATCCAACCTCTGAATCATATGACGGACCCATGTCATCGACCACCAGAGCTTCTGATGTTGATGGAGAACCACTCACTCATCATGTAGCCGTATACCATAGTGGAAAGTCTGATGAACAACCATCCACGTCTCACCCACAGAAACAAGACGATGAACTCGACATCACTGAGAAGGCTAAGACCTTCGGTGACAAGATCACTGGACTCTTCAAGAAGGGACCTGCTCATCTCGATTATCCAACCTCTGAATCATATGACGGACCAATGTCATCGACCACCAGAGCTTCTGATGTTGATGGAGAACCACTCACTCATCATGTAGCCGTATACCATAGTGGAAAGTCTGATGAACAACCATCCACGTCTCACCCACAGAAACAAGACGATGAACTCGACATCACTGAGAAGGCTAAGACCTTCGGTGACAAGATCACTGGACTCTTCAAGAAGGGACCTGCTCATCTCGATTATCCAACCTCTGAATCATATGACGGACCCATGTCATCGACCACCAGAGCTTCTGATGTTGATGGAGAACCACTCACTCATCATGTAGCCGTATACCATAGTGGAAAGTCTGATGAACAACCATCCACGTCTCACCCACAGAAACAAGACGATGAACTCGACATCACTGAGAAGGCTAAGACCTTCGGTGACAAGATCACTGGACTCTTCAAGAAGGGACCTGCTCATCTCGATTATCCAACCTCTGAATCATATGACGGACCAATGTCATCGACCACCAGAGCTTCTGATGTTGATGGAGAACCACTCACTCATCATGTAGCCGTATACCATAGTGGAAAGTCTGATGAACAACCATCCGCGTCTCACCCACAGAAACAAGACGATGAACTCGACATCACTGAGAAGGCTAAGACCTTCGGTGACAAGATCACTGGACTCTTCAAGAAGGGACCTGCTCATCTCGATTATCCAACTCTGAATCATATGACGGACCAATGTCATCGACCACCAGAGCTTCTGATGTTGATGGAGAACCACTCACTCATCATGTAGCCGTATACCATAGTGGAAAGTCTGATGAACAACCATCCACGTCTCACCCACAGAAACAAGACGATGAACTCGACATCACTGAGAAGGCTAAGACCTTCGGTGACAAGATCACTGGACTCTTCAAGAAGGGACCTGCTCATCTCGATTATCCAACTCTGAATCATATGACGGACCAATGTCATCGACCACCAGAGCTTCTGATGTTGATGGAGAACCACTCACTCATCATGTAGCCGTATACCATAGTGGAAAGTCTGATGAACAACCATCCACGTCTCACCCACAGAAACAAGACGATGAACTCGACATCACTGAGAAGGCTAAGACCTTCGGTGACAAGATCACTGGACTCTTCAAGAAGGGACCTGCTCATCTCGATTATCCAACCTCTGAATCATATGACGGACCCATGTCATCGACCACCAGAGCTTCTGATGTTGATGGAGAACCACTCACTCATCATGTAGCCGTATACCATAGTGGAAAGTCTGATGAACAACCATCCACGTCTCAACCACAGAAACAAGACGATGAACTCGACATCACTGAGAAGGCTAAGACCTTCGGTGACAAGATCACTGGACTCTTCAAGAAGGGACCTGCTCATCTCGATTATCCAACTCTGAATCATATGACGGACCAATGTCATCGACCACCAGAGCTTCTGATGTTGATGGAGAACCACTCACTCATCATGTAGCCGTATACCATAGTGGAAAGTCTGATGAACAACCATCCACGTCTCACCCACAGAAACAAGACGATGAACTCGACATCACTGAGAAGGCTAAGACCTTCGGTGACAAGATCACTGGACTCTTCAAGAAGGGACCTGCTCATCTCGATTATCCAACCTCTGAATCATATGACGGACCAATGTCATCGACCACCAGAGCTTCTCATGTTGATGGAGAACCACTCACTCATCATGTAGCCGTATACCATAGTGGAAAGTCTGATGAACAACCATCCACGTCTCACCCACAGAAACAAGACGATGAACTCGACATCACTGAGAAGGCTAAGACCTTCGGTGACAAGATCACTGGACTCTTCAAGAAGGGACCTGCTCATCTCGATTATCCAACCTCTGAATCATATGACGGACCAATGTCATCGACCACCAGAGATTCTGATGTTGATGGAGAACCACTCACTCATCATGTAGCCGTATACCATAGTGGAAAGTCTGATGAACAACCAATCACAGCTCAACAAGATGAAACCAAGTCAGAACTCGACATCACTGAGAAGGCTAAGACCTTCGGTGAAAGATCACTGGACTCTTCAAGAAGGGACCTGCTCATCTCGATTATCCAACCTCTGAATCATATGACGGACCCATGTCATCGACCACCAGAGCTTCTGATGTTGATGGAGAACCACTCACTCATCATGTAGCCGTATACCATAGTGGAAAGTCTGATGAACAACCATCCACGTCTCACCCACAGAAACAAGACGATGAACTCGACATCACTGAGAAGGCTAAGAGCTTCGGTGACAAGATCACTGGACTCTTCAAGAAGGGACCTGCTCATCTCGATTATCCAACATCTGAATCATATGACGGACCCATGTCATCGACCACCAGAGCTTCTGATGTGGATGGTGAACCACTCACTCATCATGTAGCCGTATATCATAGTGGAAAGTCTGATGAACAACCAATCACAGCTCAACAAGATGAAACCAAGTCAGAACTCGACATCACTGAGAAGGCTAAGACCTTCGGTGACAAGATCACTGGACTCTTCAAGAAGGGACCTGCTCATCTCGATTATCCAACTTCTGAATCATATGACGGACCAATGTTATCGACCACCAGAGCTTCTGATGTTGATGGAGAACCACTCACTCATCATGTAGCCGTATACCATAGTGGAAAGTCTGATGAACAACCAATCACAGCTCAACAAGATGAAACAAGTCAGAACTCGACATCACTGAGAAGGCTAAGACCTTCGGTGACAAGATCACTGGACTCTTCAAGAAGGGACCTGCTCATCTCGATTATCCAACCTCTGAATCATATGACGGACCCATGTCATCGACCACCAGAGCTTCTGATGTTGATGGAGAACCACTCACTCATCATGTAGCCGTATACCATAGTGGAAAGTCTGATGAACAACCAATCACAGCTCAACAAGATGAAACCAAGTCAGAACTCGACATCACTGAGAAGGCTAAGACCTTCGGTGACAAGATCACTGGACTCTTCAAGAAGGGACCTGCTCATCTCGATTATCCAACCTCTGAATCATATGACGGACCCATGTCATCGACCACCAGAGCTTCTGATGTTGATGGAGAACCACTCACTCATCATGTAGCCGTATACCATAGTGGAAAGTCTGATGAACAACCAATCACAGCTCAACAAGATGAAACCAAGTCAGAACTCGACATCACTGAGAAGGCTAAGACCTTCGGTGACAAGATCACTGGACTCTTCAAGAAGGGACCTGCTCATCTCGATTATCCAACCTCTGAATCATATGACGGACCCATGTCATCGACCACCAGAGCTTCTGATGTTGATGGAGAACCACTCACTCATCATGTAGCCGTATACCATAGTGGAAAGTCTGATGAACAACCATCCACGTCTCACCCACAGAAACAAGACGATGAACTCGACATCACTGAGAAGGCTAAGAGCTTCGGTGACAAGATCACTGGACTCTTCAAGAAGGGACCTGCTCATCTCGATTATCCAACATCTGAATCATATGACGGACCCATGTCATCGACCACCAGAGCTTCTGATGTGGATGGTGAACCACTCACTCATGATGTAGCCGTATATCATAGTGGAAAGTCTGATGAACAACCAATCACAGCTCAACAAGATGAAACCAAGTCAGAACTCGACATCACTGAGAAGGCTAAGACCTTCGGTGACAAGATCACTGGACTCTTCAAGAAGGGACCTGCTCATCTCGATTTTCCAACATCTGAATCATATGACGGACCCATGTCATCGACCACCAGAGCTTCTGATGTTGATGGAGAACCACTCACTCATCATGTGGCCGTATATCATAGTGGAAAGTCTGATGAACAATCATCCACGTCTCACCCACAGAAACAAGACGATGAACTCGACATCACTGAGAAGGCTAAGAGCTTCGGTGACAAGATCACTAGACTCTTCAAGAAGGGACCTGCTCATCTCGATTATCCAACATCTGAATCATATGACGGACCCATGTCATCGACCACCAGAGCTTCTGATGTGGATGGTGAACCACTCACTCATCATGTAGCCGTATATCATAGTGGAAAGTCTGATGAACAACCAATCACAGCTCAACAAGATGAAACCAAGTCAGAACTCGACATCACTGAGAAGGCTAAGAGCTTCGGTGACAAGATCACTGGACTCTTCAAGAAGGGACCTGCTCATCTCGATTATCCAACATCTGAATCATATGACGGACCCATGTCATCGACCACCAGAGCTTCTGATGTTGATGGAGAACCACTCACTCATCATGTAGCCGTATACCATAGTGGAAAGTCTGATGAACAACCAATCACAGCTCAACAAGATGAAACCAAGTCAGAACTCGACATCACTGAGAAGGCTAAGACCTTCGGTGACAAGATCACTGGACTCTCCAAGAAGGGACCTGCTCATCTCGATTATCCAACCTCTGAATCATATGACGGACCCATGTCATCGACCACCAGAGCTTCTGATGTGGATGGTGAACCACTCACTCATCATGTAGCCGTATATCATAGTGGAAAGTCTGATAAACAACCAATCACAGCTCAACAAGATGAAACCAAGTCAGAACTCGACATCACTGAGAAGGCTAAGACCTTCGGTGACAAGATCACTGGACTCTTCAAGAAGGGACCTGCTCATCTCGATTATCCAACCTCTGAATCATATGACGGACCAATGTCATCGACCACCAGAGCTTCTGATGTTGATGGAGAACCACTCACTCATCATGTGGCCGTATACCATAGTGGAAAGTCTGATGAACAACCATCCACGTCTCAACCACAGAAACAAGACGATGAACTCGACATCACTGAGAAGGCTAAGACCTTCGGTGACAAGATCACTGGACTCTTCAAGAAGGGACCTGCTCATCTCGATTATCCAACCTCTGAATCATATGACGGACCCATGTCATCGACCACCAGAGCTTCTGATGTTGATGGAGAACCACTCACTCATCATGTAGCCGTATACCATAGTGGAAAGTCTGATGAACAACCATCCACGTCTCAACCACAGAAACAAGACGATGAACTCGACATCACTGAGAAGGCTAAGAGCTTCGGTGACAAGATCACTGGACTCTTCAAGAAGGGACCTGCTCATCTCGATTATCCAACATCTGAATCATATGACGGACCCATGTCATCGACCACCAGAGCTTCTGATGTTGATGGAGAACCACTCACTCATCATGTAGCGTATACCATAGTGGAAAGTCTGATGAACAACCAATCACAGCTCAACAAGATGAAACCAAGTCAGAACTCGACATCACTGAGAAGGCTAAGACCTTCGGTGACAAGATCACTGGACTCTTCAAGAAGGGCCTGCTCATCTCGATTATCCAACTCTGAATCATATGACGGACCCATGTCATCGACCACCAGAGCTTCTGATGTTGATGGAGAACCACTCACTCATCATGTAGCCGTATATCATAGTGGAAAGTCTGATAAACAACCAATCACAGCTCAACAAGATGAAACCAAGTCAGAACTCGACATCACTGAGAAGGCTAAGACCTTCGGTGACAAGATCACTGGACTCTTCAAGAAGGGACCTGCTCATCTCGATTATCCAACTCTGAATCATATGACGGACCCATGTCATCGACCACCAGAGCTTCTGATGTGATGGTGAACCACTCACTCATCATGTAGCCGTATATCATAGTGGAAAGTCTGATGAACAACCATCCACGTCTCACCACAGAAACAAGACGATGAACTCGACATCACTGAGAAGGCTAAGACTTCGGTGACAAGATCACTGGACTCTTCAAGAAGGGACCTGCTCATCTCGATTATCCAACCTCTGAATCATATGACGGACCCATGTCATCGACCACCAGAGCTTCTGATGTGATGGTGAACCACTCACTCATCATGTAGCCGTATACCATAGTGGAAAGTCTGATGAACAATCATCCACGTCTCACCACAGAAACAAGACGATGAACTCGACATCACTGAGAAGGCTAAGACTTCGGTGACAAGATCACTGACTCTTCAAGAAGGGACCTGCTCATCTCGATTATCCAACTCTGAATCATATGACGGACCCATGTCATCGACCACCAGAGCTTCTGATGTGATGGGAACCACTCACTCATCATGTAGCCGTATATCATAGTGGAAAGTCTGATGAACAACCAATCACAGCTCAACAAGATGAAACCAAGTCAGAACTCGACATCACTGAGAAGGCTAAGACTTCGGTGACAAGATCACTGGACTCTTCAAGAAGGGACCTGTCATCTCGATTATCCAACTCTGAATCATATGACGGACCATGTCATCGACCACCAGAGCTTCTGATGTTGATGGAGAACCACTCACTCATCATGTAGCCGTATACCATAGTGGAAAGTCTGATGAACAACCAATCACAGCTCAACAAGATGAAACCAAGTCAGAACTCGACATCACTGAGAAGGCTAAGACCTTCGGTGACAAGATCACTGGACTCTTCAAGAAGGGACCTGCTCATCTCGATTATCCAACCTCTGAATCATATGACGGACCCATGTCATCGACCACCAGAGCTTCTGATGTGGATGGTGAACCACTCACTCATCATGTAGCCGTATATCATAGTGGAAAGTCTGATAAACAACCAATCACAGCTCAACAAGATGAAACCAAGTCAGAACTCGACATCACTGAGAAGGCTAAGACCTTCGGTGACAAGATCACTGGACTCTTCAAGAAGGGACCTGCTCATCTCGATTATCCAACTTCTGAATCATATGACGGACCCATGTCATCGACCACCAGAGCTTCTGATGTTGATGGAGAACCACTCACTCATCATGTAGCCGTATACCATAGTGGAAAGTCTGATGAACAACCAATCACAGCTCAACAAGATGAAACCAAGTCAGAACTCGACATCACGGAGAAGGCTAAGACCTTCGGTGACAAGATCACTGGACTCTTCAAGAAGGGGCCTGCTCATCTCGATTATCCAACCTCTGAATCATATGACGGACCCATGTCATCGACCACCAGAGCTTCTGATGTTGATGGAGAACCACTCACTCATCATGTAGCCGTATACCATAGTGGAAAGTCTGATGAACAACCAATCACAGCTCAACAAGATGAAACCAAGTCAGAACTCGACATCACTGAGAAGGCTAAGACCTTCGGTGACAAGATCACTGGACTCTTCAAGAAGGGCCTGCTCATCTCGATTATCCAACCTCTGAATCATATGACGGACCCATGTCATCGACCACCAGAGCTTCTGATGTTGATGGAGAACCACTCACTCATCATGTAGCCGTATACCATAGTGGAAAGTCTGATGAACAACCATCCACGTCTCACCACAGAAACAAGACGATGAACTCGACATCACTGAGAAGGCTAAGACCTTCGGTGACAAGATCACTGGACTCTTCAAGAAGGGCCTGCTCATCTCGATTATCCAACCTCTGAATCATATGACGGACCCATGTCATCGACCACCAGAGCTTCTGATGTTGATGGAGAACCACTCACTCATCATGTAGCCGTATACCATAGTGGAAAGTCTGATGAACAACCAATCACAGCTCAACAAGATGAAACCAAGTCAGAACTCGACATCACTGAGAAGGCTAAGACCTTCGGTGACAAGATCACTGGACTCTTCAAGAAGGGACCTGCTCATCTCGATTATCCAACCTCTGAATCATATGACGGACCAATGTCATCGACCACCAGAGCTTCTGATGTTGATGGAGAACCACTCACTCATCATGTAGCCGTATACCATAGTGGAAAGTCTGATGAACAACCAATCACAGCTCAACAAGATGAAACCAAGTCAGAACTCGACATCACTGAGAAGGCTAAGACCTTCGGTGACAAGATCACTGGACTCTTCAAGAAGGGACCTGCTCATCTCGATTATCCAACCTCTGAATCATATGACGGACCAATGTCATCGACCACCAGAGCTTCTGATGTTGACGGAGAACCACTCACTCATCATGTAGCCGTATACCATAGTGGAAAGTCTGATGAACAACCATCCACGTCTCAACCACAGAAACAAGACGATGAACTCGACATCACTGAGAAGGCTAAGACCTTCGGTGACAAGATCACTGGACTCTTCAAGAAGGGACCTGCTCATCTCGATTATCCAACCTCTGAATCATATGACGGACCATGTCATCGACCACCAGAGCTTCTGATGTTGATGGAGAACCACTCACTCATCATGTAGCCGTATACCATAGTGGAAAGTCTGATGAACAACCATCACGTCTCAACCACAGAAACAAGACGATGAACTCGACATCACTGAGAAGGCTAAGACCTTCGGTGACAAGATCACTGGACTCTTCAAGAAGGGACCTGCTCATCTCGATTATCCAACCTCTGAATCATATGACGGACCAATGTCATCGACCACCAGAGCTTCTGATGTTGACGGAGAACCACTCACTCATCATGTAGCCGTATACCATAGTGGAAAGTCTGATGAACAACCATCCACGTCTCAACCACAAAAACAAGACGATGAACTCGACATCACTGAGAAGGCTAAGACCTTCGGTGACAAGATCACTGGACTCTTCAAGAAAGGACCTGCTCATCTCGATTATCCAACTTCTGAATCATATGACGGACCAATGTCATCGACCACCAGAGCTTCTGATGTTGATGGAGAACCACTCACTCATCATGTAGCCGTATACCATAGTGGAAAGTCTGATGAACAACCAATCACAGCTCAACAAGATGAAACCAAGTCAGAACTCGACATCACTGAGAAGGCTAAGACCTTCGGTGACAAGATCACTGGACTCTTCAAGAAGGGACCTGCTCATCTCGATTATCCAACCTCTGAATCATATGACGGACCAATGTCATCGACCACCAGAGCTTCTGATGTTGATGGAGAACCACTCACTCATCATGTAGCCGTATACCATAGTGGAAAGTCTGATGAACAACCAATCACAGCTCAACAAGATGAAACCAAGTCAGAACTCGACATCACTGAGAAGGCTAAGACCTTCGGTGACAAGATCACTGGACTCTTCAAGAAGGGACCTGCTCATCTCGATTATCCAACTTCTGAATCATATGACGGACCAATGTCATCGACCACCAGAGCTTCTGATGTTGATGGAGAACCACTCACTCATCATGTAGCCGTATACCATAGTGGAAAGTCTGATGAACAACCAATCACAGCTCAACAAGATGAAACCAAGTCAGAACTCGACATCACTGAGAAGGCTAAGACCTTCGGTGACAAGATCACTGGACTCTTCAAGAAGGGACCTGCTCATCTCGATTATCCAACTTCTGAATCATATGACGGACCAATGTCATCGACCACCAGAGCTTCTGATGTTGATGGAGAACCACTCACTCATCATGTAGCCGTATACCATAGTGGAAAGTCTGATGAACAACCATCCACGTCTCAACCACAGAAACAAGACGATGAACTCGACATCACTGAGAAGGCTAAGACCTTCGGTGACAAGATCACTGGACTCTTCAAGAAGGGACCTGCTCATCTCGATTATCCAACCTCTGAATCATATGACGGACCCATGTCATCGACCACCAGAGCTTCTGATGTTGATGGAGAACCACTCACTCATCATGTAGCCGTATACCATAGTGGAAAGTCTGATGAACAACCATCCACGTCTCAACCACAGAAACAAGACGATGAACTCGACATCACTGAGAAGGCTAAGACCTTCGGTGACAAGATCACTGGACTCTTCAAGAAGGGACCTGCTCATCTCGATTATCCAACTCTGAATCATATGACGGACCAATGTCATCGACCACCAGAGCTTCTGATGTTGATGGAGAACCACTCACTCATCATGTAGCCGTATACCATAGTGGAAAGTCTGATGAACAACCAATCACAGCTCAACAAGATGAAACCAAGTCAGAACTCGACATCACTGAGAAGGCTAAGACCTTCGGTGACAAGATCACTGGACTCTTCAAGAAGGGACCTGCTCATCTCGATTATCCAACCTCTGAATCATATGACGGACCAATGTCATCGACCACCAGAGCTTCTGATGTTGACGGAGAACCACTCACTCATCATGTAGCCGTATACCATAGTGGAAAGTCTGATGAACAACCATCCACGTCTCAACCACAGAAACAAGACGATGAACTCGACATCACTGAGAAGGCTAAGACCTTCGGTGACAAGATCACTGGACTCTTCAAGAAGGACCTGCTCATCTCGATTATCCAACTCTGAATCATATGACGGACCATGTCATCGACCACCAGAGCTTCTGATGTTGATGGAGAACCACTCACTCATCATGTAGCCGTATACCATAGTGGAAAGTCTGATGAACAACCAATCACAGCTCAACAAGATGAAACCAAGTCAGAACTCGACATCACTGAGAAGGCTAAGACCTTCGGTGACAAGATCACTGGACTCTTCAAGAAGGGACCTGCTCATCTCGATTATCCAACCTCTGAATCATATGACGGACCAATGTCATCGACCACCAGAGCTTCTGATGTTGATGGAGAACCACTCACTCATCATGTAGCCGTATACCATAGTGGAAAGTCTGATGAACAACCATCACAGCTCAACAAGATGAAACAAGCAGAACTCGACATCACTGAGAAGGCTAAGACCTTCGGTGACAAGATCACTGGACTCTTCAAGAAGGGACCTGCTCATCTCGATTATCCAACTTCTGAATCATATGACGGACCAATGTCATCGACCACCAGAGCTTCTGATGTTGATGGAGAACCACTCACTCATCATGTAGCCGTATACCATAGTGGAAAGTCTGATGAACAACCAATCACAGCTCAACAAGATGAAACCAAGTCAGAACTCGACATCACTGAGAAGGCTAAGACCTTCGGTGACAAGATCACTGGACTCTTCAAGAAGGGACCTGCTCATCTCGATTATCCAACTTCTGAATCATATGACGGACCAATGTCATCGACCACCAGAGCTTCTGATGTTGATGGAGAACCACTCACTCATCATGTAGCCGTATACCATAGTGGAAAGTCTGATGAACAACCATCCACGTCTCAACCACAGAAACAAGACGATGAACTCGACATCACTGAGAAGGCTAAGACCTTCGGTGACAAGATCACTGGACTCTTCAAGAAGGGACCTGCTCATCTCGATTATCCAACCTCTGAATCATATGACGGACCCATGTCATCGACCACCAGAGCTTCTGATGTTGATGGAGAACCACTCACTCATCATGTAGCCGTATACCATAGTGGAAAGTCTGATGAACAACCATCCACGTCTCAACCACAGAAACAAGACGATGAACTCGACATCACTGAGAAGGCTAAGACCTTCGGTGACAAGATCACTGGACTCTTCAAGAAGGGACCTGCTCATCTCGATTATCCAACTTCTGAATCATATGACGGACCAATGTCATCGACCACCAGAGCTTCTGATGTAGAGGGAGAACCACTCACTCATCATGTAGCCGTATACCATAGTGGAAAGTCTGATGAACAACCAATCACAGCTCAACAAGATGAAACCAAGTCAGAACTCGACATCACTGAGAAGGCTAAGACCTTCGGTGACAAGATCACTGGACTCTTCAAGAAGGGACCTGCTCATCTCGATTATCCAACTTCTGAATCATATGACGGACCAATGTCATCGACCACCAGAGCTTCTGATGTTGATGGAGAACCACTCACTCATCATGTAGCCGTATACCATAGTGGAAAGTCTGATGAACAACCAATCACAGCTCAACAAGATGAAACCAAGTCAGAACTCGACATCACTGAGAAGGCTAAGACCTTCGGTGACAAGATCACTGGACTCTTCAAGAAGGGACC
Organism: Auanema freiburgensis; assembly: GCA_030370435.1. Classification (NCBI taxonomy): domain Eukaryota; kingdom Metazoa; phylum Nematoda; class Chromadorea; order Rhabditida; family Rhabditidae; genus Auanema; species Auanema freiburgense. Next base: position 3,241,016 of record CM059366.1, on the reverse strand, counting down.
TGCTCATCTCGATTATCCAACCTCTGAATCATATGACGGACCAATGTCATCGACCACCAGAGCTTCTGATGTTGACGGAGAACCACTCACTCATCATGTAGCCGTATACCATAGTGGAAAGTCTGATGAACAACCAATCACAGCTCAACAAGATGAAACCAAGTCAGAACTCGACATCACTGAGAAGGCTAAGACCTTCGGTGACAAGATCACTGGACTCTTCAAGAAGGGACCTGCTCATCTCGATTATCCAACTTCTGAATCATATGACGGACCAATGTCATCGACCACCAGAGCTTCTGATGTGAGGTGAACCACTCACTCATCATGTAGCCGTATACCATAGTGGAAAGTCTGATGAACAACCAATCACAGCTCAACAAGATGAAACCAAGTCAGAACTCGACATCACTGAGAAGGCTAAGACCTTCGGTGACAAGATCACTGGACTCTTCAAGAAGGGACCTGCTCATCTCGATTATCCAACTTCTGAATCATATGACGGACCAATGTCATCGACCACCAGAGCTTCTGATGTTGATGGAGAACCACTCACTCATCATGTAGCCGTATACCATAGTGGAAAGTCTGATGAACAACCAATCACAGCTCAACAAGATGAAACCAAGTCAGAACTCGACATCACTGAGAAGGCTAAGACCTTCGGTGACAAATCACTGGACTCTTCAAGAAGGGACCTGCTCATCTCGATTATCCAACCTCTGAATCATATGACGGACCAATGTCATCGACCACCAGAGCTTCTGATGTTGACGGAGAACCACTCACTCATCATGTAGCCGTATACCATAGTGGAAAGTCTGATGAACAACCATCCACGTCTCAACCACAGAAACAAGACGATGAACTCGACATCACGAGAAGGCTAAGACCTTCGGTGACAAGATCACTGGACTCTTCAAGAAGGGACCTGCTCATCTCGATTATCCAACCTCTGAATCATATGACGGACCAATGTCATCGACCACCAGAGCTTCTGATGTTGATGGAGAACCACTCACTCATCATGTAGCCGTATACCATAGTGGAAAGTCTGATGAACAACCATCCACGTCTCAACCACAGAAACAAGACGATGAACTCGACATCACTGAGAAGGCTAAGACCTTCGGTGACAAGATCACTGGACTCTCCAAGAAGGGACCTGCTCATCTCGATTATCCAACTTCTGAATCATATGACGGACCAATGTCATCGACCACCAGAGCTTCTGATGTAGAGGGTGAACCACTCACTCATCATGTAGCCGTATACCATAGTGGAAAGTCTGATGAACAACCAATCACAGCTCAACAAGATGAAACCAAGTCAGAACTCGACATCACTGAGAAGGCTAAGACCTTCGGTGACAAGATCACTGGACTCTTCAAGAAGGGACCTGCTCATCTCGATTATCCAACCTCTGAATCATATGACGGACCAATGTCATCGACCACCAGAGCTTCTGATGTTGACGGAGAACCACTCACTCATCATGTAGCCGTATACCATAGTGGAAAGTCTGATGAACAACCATCCATGTCTCAACCACAGAAACAAGACGATGAACTCGACATCACCGAGAAGGCTAAGACCTTCGGTGACAAGATCACTGGACTCTTCAAGAAGGGACCTGCTCATCTCGATTATCCAACATCTGAATCATATGACGGACCCATGTCATCGACCACCAGAGCTTCTGATGTTGATGGAGAACCACTCACTCATCATGTAGCCGTATACCATAGTGGAAAGTCTGATGAACAACCAATCACAGCTCAACAAGATGAAACCAAGTCAGAACTCGACATCACTGAGAAGGCTAAGAGCTTCGGTGACAAGATCACTGGACTCTTCAAGAAGGGACCTGCTCATCTCGATTATCCAACCTCTGAATCATATGACGGACCAATGTCATCGACCACCAGAGCTTCTGATGTTGATGGAGAACCACTCACTCATCATGTAGCCGTATACCATAGTGGAAAGTCTGATGAACAACCAATCACAGCTCAACAAGATGAAACCAAGTCAGAACTCGACATCACTGAGAAGGCTAAGACCTTCGGTGACAAGATCACTGGACTCTTCAAGAAGGGACCTGCTCATCTCGATTATCCAACTTCTGAATCATATGACGGACCAATGTTATCGACCACCAGAGCTTCTGATGTTGATGGAGAACCACTCACTCATCATGTAGCCGTATACCATAGTGGAAAGTCTGATGCACAACCAATCACAGCTCAACAAGATGAAACCAAGTCAGAACTCGACATCACTGAGAAGGCTAAGACCTTCGGTGACAAGATCACTGGACTCTTCAAGAAGGGACCTGCTCATCTCGATTATCCAACCTCTGAATCATATGACGGACCCATGTCATCGACCACCAGAGCTTCTGATGTTGATGGAGAACCACTCACTCATCATGTAGCCGTATACCATAGTGGAAAGTCTGATGAACAACCAATCACAGCTCAACAAGATGAAACCAAGTCAGAACTCGACATCACTGAGAAGGCTAAGACCTTCGGTGACAAGATCACTGGACTCTTCAAGAAGGGACCTGCTCATCTCGATTATCCAACTTCTGAATCATATGACGGACCAATGTCATCGACCACCAGAGCTTCTGATGTTGATGGAGAACCACTCACTCATCATGTAGCCGTATACCATAGTGGAAAGTCTGATGAACAACCAATCACAGCTCAACAAGATGAAACCAAGTCAGAACTCGACATCACTGAGAAGGCTAAGACCTTCGGTGACAAGATCACTGGACTCTTCAAGAAGGGACCTGCTCATCTCGATTATCCAACCTCTGAATCATATGACGGACCAATGTCATCGACCACCAGAGCTTCTGATGTTGATGGAGAACCACTCACTCATCATGTAGCCGTATATCATGGTGGAAAGTCTGATGAACAACCAATCACAGCTCAACAAGATGAAACCAAGTCAGAACTCGGCATCACTGAGAAGGCTAAGACCTTCGGTGACAAGATCACTGGACTCTTCAAGAAGGGACCTGCTCATCTCGATTATCCAACTTCTGAATCATATGACGGACCAATGTCATCGACCACCAGAGCTTCTGATGTTGATGGAGAACCACTCACTCATCATGTAGCCGTATACCATAGTGGAAAGTCTGATGAACAACCAATCACAGCTCAACAAGATGAAACCAAGTCAGAACTCGACATCACTGAGAAGGCTAAGACCTTCGGTGACAAGATCACTGGACTCTTCAAGAAGGGACCTGCTCATCTCGATTATCCAACTTCTGAATCATATGACGGACCAATGTCATCGACCACCAGAGCTTCTGATGTTGATGGAGAACCACTCACTCATCATGTAGCCGTATACCATAGTGGAAAGTCTGATGAACAACCATCCACGTCTCAACCACAGAAACAAGACGATGAACTCGACATCACTGAGAAGGCTAAGACCTTCGGTGACAAGATCACTGGACTCTTCAAGAAGGGACCTGCTCATCTCGATTATCCAGCCTCTGAATCATATGACGGACCCATGTCATCGACCACCAGAGCTTCTGATGTTGATGGAGAACCACTCACTCATCATGTAGCCGTATACCATAGTGGAAAGTCTGATGAACAACCATCCACGTCTCAACCACAGAAACAAGACGATGAACTCGACATCACTGAGAAGGCTAAGACCTTCGGTGACAAGATCACTGGACTCTTCAAGAAGGGACCTGCTCATCTCGATTATCCAACTTCTGAATCATATGACGGACCAATGTCATCGACCACCAGAGCTTCTGATGTTGATGGAGAACCACTTACTCATCATGTAGCCGTATACCATAGTGGAAAGTCTGATGAACAACCAATCACAGCTCAACAAGATGAAACCAAGTCAGAACTCGACATCACTGAGAAGGCTAAGACCTTCGGTGACAAGATCACTGGACTCTTCAAGAAGGGACCTGCTCATCTCGATTATCCAACTTCTGAATCATATGACGGACCAATGTCATCGACCACCAGAGCTTCTGATGTTGATGGAGAACCACTTACTCATCATGTAGCCGTATACCATAGTGGAAAGTCTGATGAACAACCAATCACAGCTCAACAAGATGAAACCAAGTCAGAACTCGACATCACTGAGAAGGCTAAGACCTTCGGTGACAAGATCACTGGACTCTTCAAGAAGGGACCTGCTCATCTCGATTATCCAGCCTCTGAATCATATGACGGACCCATGTCATCGACCACCAGAGCTTCTGATGTTGATGGAGAACCACTCACTCATCATGTAGCCGTATACCATAGTGGAAAGTCTGATGAACAACCATCCACGTCTCAACCACAGAAACAAGACGATGAACTCGACATCACTGAGAAGGCTAAGACCTTCGGTGACAAGATCACTGGACTCTTCAAGAAGGGACCTGCTCATCTCGATTATCCAACTTCTGAATCATATGACGGACCAATGTCATCGACCACCAGAGCTTCTGATGTTGATGGAGAACCACTTACTCATCATGTGGCCGTATACCATAGTGGAAAGTCTGATGAACAACCAATCACAGCTCAACAAGATGAGACCAAGTCAGAACTCGACATCACTGAGAAGGCTAAGACCTTCGGTGACAAGATCACTGGACTCTTCAAGAAGGGACCTGCTCATCTCGATTATCCAACCTCTGAATCATATGACGGACCCATGTCATCGACCACCAGAGCTTCTGATGTTGATGGAGAACCACTCACTCATCATGTAGCCGTATACCATAGTGGAAAGTCTGATGAACAACCAATCACAGCTCAACAAGATGAGACCAAGTCAGAACTCGACATCACTGAGAAGGCTAAGACCTTCGGTGACAAGATCACTGGACTCTTCAAGAAGGGACCTGCTCATCTCGATTATCCAACCTCTGAATCATATGACGGACCCATGTCATCGACCACCAGAGCTTCTGATGTTGATGGAGAACCACTCACTCATCATGTAGCCGTATACCATAGTGGAAAGTCTGATGAACAACCATCCACGTCTCAACCACAGAAACAAGACGATGAACTCGACATCACTGAGAAGGCTAAGACCTTCGGTGACAAGATCACTGGACTCTTCAAGAAGGGACCTGCTCATCTCGATTATCCAACCTCTGAATCATATGACGGACCAATGTCATCGACCACCAGAGCTTCTGATGTTGATGGAGAACCACTCACTCATCATGTAGCCGTATACCATAGTGGAAAGTCTGATGAACAACCATCCACGTCTCAACCACAGAAACAAGACGATGAACTCGACATCACTGAGAAGGCTAAGACCTTCGGTGACAAGATCACTGGACTCTTCAAGAAGGGACCTGCTCATCTCGATTATCCAACTTCTGAATCATATGACGGACCAATGTCATCGACCACCAGAGCTTCTGATGTTGATGGAGAACCACTCACTCATCATGTAGCCGTATACCATAGTGGAAAGTCTGATGAACAACCATCCACGTCTCAACCACAGAAACAAGACGATGAACTCGACATCACTGAGAAGGCTAAGACCTTCGGTGACAAGATCACTGGACTCTTCAAGAAGGGACCTGCTCATCTCGATTATCCAACTTCTGAATCATATGACGGACCAATGTCATCGACCACCAGAGCTTCTGATGTGGATGGTGAACCACTCACTCATCATGTGGCCGTATACCATAGTGGAAAGTCTGATGAGCAACCAATCACAGCTCAACAAGATGAAACCAAGTCAGAACTCGACATTACTGAGAAGGCTAAGACCTTCGGTGACAAGATCACTGGACTCTTCAAGAAGGGACCTGCTCATCTCGATTATCCAACTTCTGAATCATATGACGGACCAATGTCATCGACCACCAGAGCTTCTGATGTTGATGGAGAACCACTCACTCATCATGTAGCCGTATACCATAGTGGAAAGTCTGATGAACAACCAATCACAGCTCAACAAGATGAAACCAAGTCAGAACTCGACATTACTGAGAAGGCTAAGACCTTCGGTGACAAGATCACTGGACTCTTCAAGAAGGGACCTGCTCATCTCGATTATCCAACTTCTGAATCATATGACGGACCAATGTCATCGACCACCAGAGCTTCTGATGTGGATGGTGAACCACTCACTCATCATGTGGCCGTATACCATAGTGGAAAGTCTGATGAACAACCATCCACGTCTCAACAACAGAAACAAGACGACGAACTCGACATCACTGAGAAGGCTAAGACCTTCGGTGACAAGATCACTGGACTCTTCAAGAAGGGACCTGCTCATCTCGATTATCCAACTTCTGAATCATATGACGGACCCATGTCATCGACCACCAGAGCTTCTGATGTTGACGGAGAACCACTCACTCATCATGTAGCCGTATACCATAGTGGAAAGTCTGATGAACAACCATCCACGTCTCAACCACAGAAACAAGACGATGAACTCGACATCACTGAGAAGGCTAAGACCTTTGGTGACAAGATCACTGGACTCTTCAAGAAGGGACCTGCTCATCTCGATTATCCAACTTCTGAATCATATGACGGACCAATGTCATCGACCACCAGAGCTTCTGATGTTGATGGAGAACCGCTCACTCATCATGTAGCCGTATACCATAGTGGAAAGTCTGATGAACAACCAATCATAGCTCAACAAGATGAAACCAAGTCAGAACTCGACATCACTGAGAAGGCTAAGACCTTCGGTGACAAGATCACTGGACTCTTCAAGAAGGGACCTGCTCATCTCGATTATCCAACTTCTGAATCATATGACGGACCCATGTCATCGACCACCAGAGCTTCTGATGTTGATGGTGAACCACTCACTCATCATGTAGCCGTTTACCATAGTGGAAAGTCTGATGAACAACCATCCACGTCTCAACCACAAACACAAGACAATGAACTCGACATCACTGAGAAGGCTAAAACTATCGGTGACAAGATCACTGCACTCTTCAAGAAGGGACCTGCTCATCTCGATTATCCAACCTCTGAAGCATATGACGGACCATTGTCATCAACCACCAGAGCTTCTGATGTTGATGGTGAACCACTCACTCATCATGTAGCCGTTTACCATAGTGGAAAGTCCGATGAGCAACCAGTCACAGCTCTCCCGCAGAAGACACTTGAAGAAGTGGAGATCACAGAGAAAACGAAGACCATCGGTGACAAGATCACTGGACTCTTCAAGAAGGGACATGCTCATACTGATTATCCAACCTCTGAAGCATATGACGGACCATTGTCATCAACCACCAGAGCTTCTGATGTTGATGGTGAACCACTCACTCATCATGTAGCCGTTTACCATAGTGGAAAGTCTGATGAACAACCATCCACGTCTCAACCACAGACACAAGACGATGAACACGACATCACTGAGAAGGCTAAGACCATCGGTGACAAGATCACTGCACTCTTCAAGAAGGGACATGCTCATACTGATTATCCAACCTCTGAAGCATATGACGGACCATTGTCATCGACCACCAGAGCTTCTGATGTTGATGGTGAACCACTCACTCATCATGTAGCCGTTTACCATAGTGAAAAGTCTGATGAACAACCAGTCACAGCTCAACCACAGAAGATACTCGAAGAAGTGGAGATCACAGAGAAAACGAAGACCATCGGAGACAAGATCAGTGGCCTGTTCCATCTCGGACATGCTCATAGTGATTATCCAACCTCTGAAGCATATGACGGACCATTGTCATCAACCACCAGAGCTTCTGATGTTGATGGTGAACCACTCACTCATCATGTAGCCGTTTACCATAGTGGAAAGTCTGATGAACAACCATCCACGTCTCAACCACAGACACAAGACGATGAACACGACATCACTGAGAAGGCTAAGACCATCGGTGACAAGATCACTGCACTCTTCAAGAAGGGACATGCTCATACTGATTATCCAACCTCTGAAGCATATGACGGACCATTGTCATCGACCACCAGAGCTTCTGATGTTGATGGTGAACCACTCACTCATTATGTAGCCGTTTACCATAGTGGAAAGTCCGATGAGCAACCAGTCACAGCTCTCCCGCAGAAGACACTTGAAGAAGTGGAGATCACAGAGAAAACGAAGACCATCGGAGACAAGATCAGTGGCCTGTTCCATCTCGGACATGCTCATACTGATTGTCCAACCTCTGAAGCATATGACGGACCATTGTCATCGACCACCAGAGCTTCTGATGTTGATGGTGAACCACTCACTCATCATGTAGCCGTTTACCATAGTGGAAAGTCCGATGAGCAACCAGTCACAGCTCTCCCGCAGAAGACACTTGAAGAAGTGGAGATCACAGAGAAAACGAAGACCATCGGTGACAAGATCACTGGACTCTTCAAGAAGGGACATGCTCATACTGATTATCCAACCTCTGAAGCATATGACGGACCATTGTCATCGACCACCAGAGCTTCTGATGTTGATGGTGAACCACTCACTCATCATGTAGCCGTTTACCATAGTGGAAAGTCTGATGAACAACCAGTCACAGCTCAACCACAGAAGATACTCGAAGAAGTGGAGATCACAGAGAAAACGAAGACCATCGGAGACAAGATCAGTGGCCTGTTCCATCTCGGACATGCTCATAGTGATTATCCAACCTCTGAAGCATATGACGGACCATTGTCATCAACCACCAGAGCTTCTGATGTTGATGGTGAACCACTCACTCATCATGTAGCCGTTTACCATAGTGGAAAGTCTGATGAACAACCATCCACGTCTCAACCACAGACACAAGACGATGAACACGACATCACAGAGAAAACGAAGACCATCGGAGACAAGATCAGTGGCCTGTTCCATCTCGGACATGCTCATACTGATTATCCAACCTCTGAAGCATATGACGGACCATTGTCATCAACCACCAGAGCTTCTGATGTTGATGGTGAACCACTCACTCATCATGTAGCCGTTTACCATAGTGGAAAGTCTGATGAACAACCAGTCACAGCTCAACCACAGAAGATACTCGAAGAAGTGGAGATCACAGAGAAAACGAAGACCATCGGTGACAAGATCACTGGACTCTTCAAGAAGGGACATGCTCATACTGATTATCCAACCTCTGAAGCATATGACGGACCATTGTCATCGACCACCAGAGCTTCTGATGTTGATGGTGAACCACTCACTCATCATGTAGCCGTTTACCATAGTGGAAAGTCTGATGAACAACCAGTCACAGCTCAACCACAGAAGATACTCGAAGAAGTGGAGATCACAGAGAAAACGAAGACCATCGGAGACAAGATCAGTGGCCTGTTCCATCTCGGACATGCTCATAGTGATTATCCAACCTCTGAAGCATATGACGGACCATTGTCATCAACCACCAGAGCTTCTGATGTTGATGGTGAACCACTCACTCATCATGTAGCCGTTTACCATAGTGGAAAGTCTGATGAACAACCAGTCACAGCTCAACCACAGACACAAGACGATGAACACGACATCACTGAGAAGGCTAAGACCATCGGTGACAAGATCACTGCACTCTTCAAGAAGGGACATGCTCATACTGATTATCCAACCTCTGAAGCATATGACGGACCATTGTCATCAACCACCAGAGCTTCTGATGTTGATGGTGAACCACTCACTCATCATGTAGCCGTTTACCATAGTGGAAAGTCTGATGAACAACCATCCACGTCTCAACCACAGACACAAGACGATGAACACGACATCACTGAGAAAACGAAGACCATCGGTGACAAGATCACTGGACTCTTCAAGAAGGGACATGCTCATACTGATTATCCAACCTCTGAAGCATATGACGGACCATTGTCATCGACCACCAGAGCTTCTGATGTTGATGGTGAACCACTCACTCATCATGTAGCCGTTTACCATAGTGGAAAGTCTGATGAACAACCATCCCCGTCTCAACCACAGAAGATACTGCAAGAAGTGGAGATCACAGAGAGAACGAAGACCATCGGAGACAAGATCAGTGGCCTGTTCCATCTCGGACATGCTCATAGTGATCATCCAACCTCTGAAGCATATGACGGACCATTGTCATCAACCACCAGAGCTTCTGATGTTGATGGTGAACCACTCACTCATCATGTAGCCGTTTACCATAGTGGAAAGTCTGATGAACAACCATCCACGTCTCAACCACAGACACAAGACGATGAACACGACATCACTGAGAAGGCTAAGACCATCGGTGACAAGATCACTGGACTCTTCAAGAAGGGACATGCTCATACTGATTATCCAACCTCTGAAGCATATGACGGACCATTGTCATCGACCACCAGAGCTTCTGATGTTGATGGTGAACCACTCACTCATCATGTAGCCGTTTACCATAGTGGAAAGTCCGATGAGCAACCAGTCACAGCTCTCCCGCAGAAGACACTTGAAGAAGTGGAGATCACAGAGAAAACGAAGACCATCGGAGACAAGATCAGTGGCCTGTTCCATCTCGGACATGCTCATAGTGATTATCCAACCTCTGAAGCATATGACGGACCATTGTCATCAACCACCAGAGCTTCTGATGTTGATGGTGAACCACTCACTCATCATGTAGCCGTTTACCATAGTGGAAAGTCTGATGAACAACCATCCACGTCTCAACCACAGACACAAGACGATGAACACGACATCACTGAGAAGGCTAAGACCATCGGTGACAAGATCACTGCACTCTTCAAGAAGGGACATGCTCATACTGATTATCCAACCTCTGAAGCATATGACGGACCATTGTCATCGACCACCAGAGCTTCTGATGTTGATGGTGAACCACTCACTCATCATGTAGCCGTTTACCATAGTGGAAAGTCTGATGAACAACCATCCACGTCTCAACCACAGACACAAGACGATGAACACGACATCACTGAGAAGGCTAAGACCATCGGTGACAAGATCACTGCACTCTTCAAGAAGGGACATGCTCATACTGATTATCCAACCTCTGAAGCATATGACGGACCATTGTCATCGACCACCAGAGCTTCTGATGTTGATGGTGAACCACTCACTCATCATGTAGCCGTTTACCATAGTGAAAAGTCTGATGAACAACCAGTCACAGCTCAACCACAGAAGATACTCGAAGAAGTGGAGATCACAGAGAAAACGAAGACCATCGGAGACAAGATCAGTGGCCTGTTCCATCTCGGACATGCTCATAGTGATTATCCAACCTCTGAAGCATATGACGGACCATTGTCATCAACCACCAGAGCTTCTGATGTTGATGGTGAACCACTCACTCATCATGTAGCCGTTTACCATAGTGGAAAGTCTGATGAACAACCATCCACGTCTCAACCACAGACACAAGACGATGAACACGACATCACTGAGAAGGCTAAGACCATCGGTGACAAGATCACTGCACTCTTCAAGAAGGGACATGCTCATACTGATTATCCAACCTCTGAAGCATATGACGGACCATTGTCATCGACCACCAGAGCTTCTGATGTTGATGGTGAACCACTCACTCATCATGTAGCCGTTTACCATAGTGGAAAGTCCGATGAGCAACCAGTCACAGCTCTCCCGCAGAAGACACTTGAAGAAGTGGAGATCACAGAGAAAACGAAGACCATCGGTGACAAGATCACTGGACTCTTCAAGAAGGGACATGCTCATACTGATTATCCAACCTCTGAAGCATATGACGGACCATTGTCATCGACCACCAGAGCTTCTGATGTTGATGGTGAACCACTCACTCATCATGTAGCCGTTTACCATAGTGGAAAGTCTGATGAACAACCAGTCACAGCTCAACCACAGAAGATACTCGAAGAAGTGGAGATCACAGAGAAAACGAAGACCATCGGAGACAAGATCAGTGGCCTGTTCCATCTCGGACATGCTCATAGTGATTATCCAACCTCTGAAGCATATGACGGACCATTGTCATCAACCACCAGAGCTTCTGATGTTGATGGTGAACCACTCACTCATCATGTAGCCGTTTACCATAGTGGAAAGTCTGATGAACAACCATCCACGTCTCAACCACAGACACAAGACGATGAACACGACATCACAGAGAAAACGAAGACCATCGGAGACAAGATCAGTGGCCTGTTCCATCTCGGACATGCTCATACTGATTATCCAACCTCTGAAGCATATGACGGACCATTGTCATCGACCACCAGAGCTTCTGATGTTGATGGTGAACCACTCACTCATCATGTAGCCGTTTACCATAGTGGAAAGTCTGATGAACAACCAGTCACAGCTCAACCACAGAAGATACTCGAAGAAGTGGAGATCACAGAGAAAACGAAGACCATCGGAGACAAGATCAGTGGCCTGTTCCATCTCGGACATGCTCATAGTGATTATCCAACCTCTGAAGCATATGACGGACCATTGTCATCAACCACCAGAGCTTCTGATGTTGATGGTGAACCACTCACTCATCATGTAGCCGTTTACCATAGTGGAAAGTCTGATGAACAACCAGTCACAGCTCAACCACAGACACAAGACGATGAACACGACATCACTGAGAAGGCTAAGACCATCGGTGACAAGATCACTGCACTCTTCAAGAAGGGACATGCTCATACTGATTATCCAACCTCTGAAGCATATGACGGACCATTGTCATCAACCACCAGAGCTTCTGATGTTGATGGTGAACCACTCACTCATCATGTAGCCGTTTACCATAGTGGAAAGTCTGATGAACAACCATCCACGTCTCAACCACAGACACAAGACGATGAACACGACATCACTGAGAAAACGAAGACCATCGGTGACAAGATCACTGGACTCTTCAAGAAGGGACATGCTCATACTGATTATCCAACCTCTGAAGCATATGACGGACCATTGTCATCGACCACCAGAGCTTCTGATGTTGATGGTGAACCACTCACTCATCATGTAGCCGTTTACCATAGTGGAAAGTCTGATGAACAACCATCCCCGTCTCAACCACAGAAGATACTGCAAGAAGTGGAGATCACAGAGAGAACGAAGACCATCGGAGACAAGATCAGTGGCCTGTTCCATCTCGGACATGCTCATAGTGATTATCCAACCTCTGAAGCATATGACGGACCATTGTCATCAACCACCAGAGCTTCTGATGTTGATGGTGAACCACTCACTCATCATGTAGCCGTTTACCATAGTGGAAAGTCTGATGAACAACCATCCACGTCTCAACCACAGACACAAGACGATGAACACGACATCACTGAGAAGGCTAAGACCATCGGTGACAAGATCACTGGACTCTTCAAGAAGGGACATGCTCATACTGATTATCCAACCTCTGAAGCATATGACGGACCATTGTCATCGACCACCAGAGCTTCTGATGTTGATGGTGAACCACTCACTCATCATGTAGCCGTTTACCATAGTGGAAAGTCCGATGAGCAACCAGTCACAGCTCTCCCGCAGAAGACACTTGAAGAAGTGGAGATCACAGAGAAAACGAAGACCATCGGAGACAAGATCAGTGGCCTGTTCCATCTCGGACATGCTCATAGTGATTATCCAACCTCTGAAGCATATGACGGACCATTGTCATCAACCACCAGAGCTTCTGATGTTGATGGTGAACCACTCACTCATCATGTAGCCGTTTACCATAGTGGAAAGTCTGATGAACAACCATCCCCGTCTCAACCACAGAAGATACTGCAAGAAGTGGAGATCACAGAGAAAACGAAGACCATCGGAGACAAGATCAGTGGCCTGTTCCATCTCGGACATGCTCATAGTGATTATCCAACCTCTGAAGCATATGACGGACCAATGTCATCGACCACCAGAGCTTCTGATGTTGATGGTGAACCACTCACTCATCATGTAGCCGTTTACCATAGTGGAAAGTCCGATGAGCAACCAGTCACAGCTCTCCCGCAGAAGACACTTGAAGAAGTGGAGATCACAGAGAAAACGAAGACCATCGGAGACAAGATCAGTGGCCTGTTCCATCTCGGACATGCTCATACTGATTATCCAACCTCTGAAGCATATGACGGACCATTGTCATCGACCACCAGAGCTTCTGATGTTGATGGTGAACCACTCACTCATCATGTAGCCGTTTACCATAGTGGAAAGTCCGATGAGCAACCAGTCACAGCTCTCCCGCAGAAGACACTTGAAGAAGTGGAGATCACAGAGAAAACGAAGACCATCGGAGACAAGATCAGTGGCCTGTTCCATCTCGGACATGCTCATACTGATTATCCAACCTCTGAAGCATATGACGGACCATTGTCATCGACCACCAGAGCTTCTGATGTTGATGGTGAACCACTCACTCATCATGTAGCCGTTTACCATAGTGGAAAGTCCGATGAGCAACCAGTCACAGCTCTCCCGCAGAAGACACTTGAAGAAGTGGAGATCACAGAGAAAACGAAGACCATCGGAGACAAGATCAGTGGCCTGTTCCATCTCGGACATGCTCATACTGATTATCCAACCTCTGAAGCATATGACGGACCATTGTCATCAACCACCAGAGCTTCTGATGTTGATGGTGAACCACTCACTCATCATGTAGCCGTTTACCATAGTGGAAAGTCTGATGAACAACCATCCACGTCTCAACCACAGACACAAGACGATGAACACGACATCACTGAGAAGGCTAAGACCATCGGTGACAAGATCACTGGACTCTTCAAGAAGGGAGATGCTCATACTGATTATCCAACCTCTGAAGCATATGACGGACCATTGTCATCGACCACCAGAGCTTCTGATGTTGATGGAGAACCACTCACTCATCATGTAGCCGTATACCATAGTGGAAAGTCTGATGAACAACCATCCCCGTCTCAACCACAGAAGATACTGCAAGAAGTGGAGATCACAGAGAAAACGAAGACCATCGGAGACAAGATCAGTGGCCTGTTCCATCTCGGACATGCTCATAGTGATTATCCAACCTCTGAAGCATATGACGGACCATTGTCATCAACCACCAGAGCTTCTGATGTTGATGGTGAACCACTCACTCATCATGTAGCCGTTAACCATAGTGGAAAGTCTGATGAACAACCATCCACGTCTCAACCACAGACACAAGACGATGAACACGACATCACTGAGAAGGCTAAGACCATCGGTGACAAGATCACTGGACTCTTCAAGAAGGGACATGCTCATACTGATTATCCAACCTCTGAAGCATATGACGGACCATTGTCATCGACCACCAGAGCTTCTGATGTTGATGGTGAACCACTCACTCATCATGTAGCCGTTTACCATAGTGGAAAGTCCGATGAGCAACCAGTCACAGCTCTCCCGCAGAAGACACTTGAAGAAGTGGAGATCACAGAGAAAACGAAGACCATCGGAGACAAGATCAGTGGCCTGTTCCATCTCGGACATGCTCATAGTGATTATCCAACCTCTGAAGCATATGACGGACCATTGTCATCAACCACCAGAGCTTCTGATGTTGATGGTGAACCACTCACTCATCATGTAGCCGTTTACCATAGTGGAAAGTCTGATGAACAACCATCCCCGTCTCAACCACAGAAGATACTGCAAGAAGTGGAGATCACAGAGAAAACGAAGACCATCGGAGACAAGATCAGTGGCCTGTTCCATCTCGAACATGCTCATAGTGATTATCCAACCTCTGAAGCATATGACGGACCAATGTCATCGACCACCAGAGCTTCTGATGTTGATGGTGAACCACTCACTCATCATGTAGCCGTTTACCATAGTGGAAAGTCCGATGAGCAACCAGTCACAGCTCTCCCGCAGAAGACACTTGAAGAAGTGGAGATCACAGAGAAAACGAAGACCATCGGAGACAAGATCAGTGGCCTGTTCCATCTCGGACATGCTCATACTGATTATCCAACCTCTGAAGCATATGACGGACCATTGTCATCGACCACCAGAGCTTCTGATGTTGATGGTGAACCACTCACTCATCATGTAGCCGTTTACCATAGTGGAAAGTCCGATGAGCAACCAGTCACAGCTCTCCCGCAGAAGACACTTGAAGAAGTGGAGATCACAGAGAAAACGAAGACCATCGGAGACAAGATCAGTGGCCTGTTCCATCTCGGACATGCTCATACTGATTATCCAACCTCTGAAGCATATGACGGACCATTGTCATCGACCACCAGAGCTTCTGATGTTGATGGTGAACCACTCACTCATCATGTAGCCGTTTACCATAGTGGAAAGTCCGATGAGCAACCAGTCACAGCTCTCCCGCAGAAGACACTTGAAGAAGTGGAGATCACAGAGAAAACGAAGACCATCGGAGACAAGATCAGTGGCCTGTTCCATCTCGGACATGCTCATACTGATTATCCAACCTCTGAATCATATGACGGACCCATGTCATCGACCACCAGAGCTTCTGATGTTGATGGTGAACCACTCACTCATCATGTAGCCGTTTACCATAGTGGGAAGTCTGATGAACAACTATTCATGTGCTGCGAGCAAAACGTTGAAGAAAATGACCAACCGTCAAGTCAGAATGTAAATAGTAGTTTGCATTCGGTGCTGGCCACATCCTCCAACCCAGACTGCAAAATGCAAGCAGATACGAATAACCATGAGATAATTGTAGAACACAAGGATCGTACTGTGATACGTGATCGTACGGGTGGCAACCACGGCGATGAAAAGATGGTTAATCTATCTATGACTTTGGATCGAAAAAATGTTCAATCAGCTTGTAATTATTCGTCAAGAATGTCTTCTGAAAAAGTAACACATGATGGTGTAGAAGACTCCATACTCTCGCCATGCAATCTGCTCAAAGAGGCTTCTCCTTCATCAGCACCTTTCGGTTTCTCCGTTTCAATCAGTGCTCGTCAACCGGAACAGAGATCTCGATCTGATATATTCTCTTCGAACATTAGAGAATTGCCATCAGATAGCTCTTTACTCCGACCAAATACAACGCGGGCTCTGTCCAGTCGACAACGTCGGCTATCGCCTCACAATTGGACGACTGTTTATGAACGAACAGAGATATCGTATGTTAAACGTTTAACTTCAAAATCTCCATCACCGACTAGACCAGCATATACAAACTATATGATGACGTCAACATCATCAACGCCAATAAGATCTAATAACTATGCTGCAGCTGAAGATCGTACTACAACTCCAGAATTCAATACTACTCGATATACCTCACCATCATCCAGGAGAGCGTTCAGCCATGAACCAATGCGTGGATACAGCACAGAAAAGTCATCAAAGCGCATTGTCAGTCGGCAATCACGTCAACAGTCTTCATCAACATGTCGTTGGACAACATTCGATGATTCTGTTAACGTTCATCATGCTATATATCCACCGCGTCAATCTCCATATGTTCCTAACAAATCATCACCAACATCACGTCATCAACCATCAGATACGTTTGGTAAAGTGCGCGAAGTAGCGGCCATAGAGCGCACTGAATGGCTCCAACGCTCTGATTACATTCCACCATCAAGAAGGAGCGACGATATCTTTACGATTGGAACACCATTCGTTATAGGACGTCAAGAACGCGATGAAAACGGTTGTGAATACCTGCGATATCAAGCAAGTGGATTGCGCGAAACAGAGTTTCCCATGATTGAAGATGGTGCAACTGAATGTCGTCGTGCTACTGTCGAACGACAGAACGATAATAATACGAATAAGCGTATTAAGCAGAAAAAGCTTAAACAACAAACGAATGGAGATAATCTTCATCAGCCTCATATAATCAGTGATGAGGAGATGGAGCAACGACGTCGAACCATGAGAAGAGCTCGTCAACGTATGCGAAACTACTGTACAATGCTCTAGAGAACGTTATACGATTAGTTTGATATAGATGAATCTTTTATATTTAATACTCTCATAATAATGTACACATGCAACTCTCTCTCTCTCTCTCCCTTCCTTTTCTCTTCATTTTTCCCTCTTTCTTTCTTACTGTAGCTGCTTAGAGAAAGGTCAACATCTTTGACTCGGGTATTTGCCATTATTTTCAAAGATTCTATTAAGATGTTCTTGTTCTGTTAATAAATATTTTTATTTTAAACCATCTTACTGATGAATATGGAAAAAGCCAAATCAAACAAAGACACAATCAGAAACTGATGATCACTCTATTATATGGTTATGATAAGACATTGATTTGATTGAGTCTTAAAACAAGCAATTGGCACATGCAATCCTCCTTGAGTTACTCATTCCATTAGCAGTATTGGTAACATAGTCGTAGGAAACAGTCAATAGCTGGTTACTTATCTATCTTTGGAACTGGTAATCATCTGGTTTGTTCTCGAGTACTTGCTATTAGGTCGGAGAAACGATTTTTGGGAGTTGGGTCCTAGTGCAACCGTTCTGAACGGTCAGGATGGAATGCAACCGTTCTGGACGGTTAGAGTTGGAATGCAACCGTTCTGGACGGTCAGGATGGAATGCAACCGTTCTGGACGGTCAAGATGGAATGCAACCGTTCTGGACGGTTTGGTTGAGCTGCTGAGCTTTTGCTCCCTCTCTGGAGGACCTCCAGGGATGAGAGCAGTGGAACTCACCAGCTCACACCGCCAACTGACGTGATTCATACGTCTCACGGCTTATATACCCTCCCGACTTCACGTGAGCCAATCAGCGACGAGTTACGTGAATGTCATTTTCACGTGAATAAACGATAATTCGGTCGTTCCGTTTGG
This sequence comes from Auanema freiburgensis, assembly GCA_030370435.1. Taxonomy (NCBI): domain Eukaryota; kingdom Metazoa; phylum Nematoda; class Chromadorea; order Rhabditida; family Rhabditidae; genus Auanema; species Auanema freiburgense. Next base: position 3,222,264 of record CM059366.1, on the reverse strand, counting down.
AAAAAGGGTGAAACTTGGCTCAAATTTTATAGAAACAGTTAGTTGTTCATGTTTTCTTGATCAGAATTTCCCGCTGAATCTGATGATCCAGTTCATTTTCTGTTTTCGGAATGATTTTCGTTTGAAATTTGCTGTTTTCAGCTTTCTTTTTGAAGTTATCGTTTTGTTCCCGCCTTTGATAAGGAACTGTTCAATTTATTTGGTTAACAGGGAAACGATGTCTCACGGGAAGGTAAGGTATGCTCAGATACGCAGAGAAGGACTTTTACGCAGTCTTTTCTTGACGAAAAAACGATAATTCCGTCATTGTTTTTTAGAAAAACTATGAATGTAGGCTCATACTTCATGAATCCTGTAAATTTGTAATATTCTCTTCATCAAAAAACTGTTCTGAATTTGTAATAACTGTTCGCTATTAAGAGTTCGAGTTATACAACGTTACTCTCTTTAACGATGTCTAATTGAAGTTATGAAATACGCTCCCTATTGTTTTCGCGGCTTTTCACAGCAAAATTCATTTTATTATTGATTTACATGTTTGAATAATATCAAACATGACATATATCGGTATTGAATAGAATGGATTGATCTATCCAGAGAACGGTAATACGTTTCTTATGCAAACCGGTCAATATGCATATATCATATCCTCCAAGTTCAATATATGTTTCTTCCGCATCAAATTTGTTTATTTTGTTAAGACTGTATTGTAAAAATATGTTTAATTTTCAGAACTCTTTCTCACTCTTCTGATATTTTCAGTTGAAGCCAGCAGTCGCTATGAATTTCAAAGTTGGAATCATAGGAGGTTCTGACCTGAAAGATCTTCAAATTCTTGAAAACCCAGTGGTAGTGACAATGCGAACTCCGTTTGGAATCCCTAGCGACAGCTATACTACTGGTTAGTCTTCCGTATATCCACTTCTGACTTGCATCCGTTTCAGGCACCATAAATGGTGTACAGTGTATTCTTCTCTCTAGACCGGGGAAGAAACACGACATCATGCCAGGCAATGTCAATTATCGCGCTAATCTCTGGGGATTCATGAAACTAGGTATGAAAGGCCTAGTTTACACTCATAATGTTGCAATTAGGGGCTTCGGTCATTATCGCCTCAACGGCTTGTGCATCACTCCAAGAACATATTGAGCCAGGACACATGGTTTTTCCAAATTCTGTTCTTGATAGGTTAGTTGATAAGTTGAGTAAGACTAATAGGATGTTCATTCAGAACAATTGGTAGAAAGTCTACATTCTTCGACAATTCTTATTCGGAGTGCCCAGGTGTTTGCCATATCCAGCCAGATCCAATCTACCACCCGCTTCTTCGAGAGGTAACAGAACATTCACTAGAAGCCATGATCTTTCAAAATAAGATCTTGATTGATGGAGCTAAGGAACTTGGATATGAGCATCATGTTGGTGGCTTCGGAGTCTGTATTGAAGGACCACGTTTTGCAACTCAGGCGGAAAGCCAAATATTCCGATCGTATGGAGCAAGTTTTGTTGATATGACGATGATGCCAGAGGTGAAAAAAGTCGAGATTGGCAGCTATTTTTCATATATTCAGTGTGTTCTCGCCAAGGAACTCGGTATGCTCTATGTCTCTGTAGCTTTTGTCACGGGTTACTCATGCTGGAAAGAAGGCGAACATGTCTTTAAATATCATTGAGCGTTCATAATCGACAAACATTGTAGGTGTCCATGGAACAAGTAATGACTCCGTTCGAAAAAAACTCCGAAAAAACTAAGCAATTGATCATGCTATCAGTTCAGAAAGCAGCTAAGCATAAATGGAGAAAGCAATATAAACCACTAAGAGTATACTAACGTTTCTTTGCTTCAGAACCTTTATCCTTCCAGAAATCTACAAGATCATCTGTTATGCTTCCAGAAAATATTATTATCCCTCATTTGGTAATCAATAGAAGCCCTGAAGTGTTTACAAGTTTTTTTTGTAGGATAACTATGGTGGAAAAATTAATGTAAAAGTAGAAAACGATAAGAGTATGAAGGAAGCGTTGAAGAGAGAAAGAAATTTACCATCGAATGGTTAGTTTCATGGTTTAATTCCTTAATTACTATCATCCTAAGTTTTGATTTGTGTTCTGACCGTGCCTTATCCGAAATATTCCTATCTGACTGGTTTTCAGGTTTGGATATTTCATTTTCGGAAGTCGAGGAACAAAGCAATGGAAAGAGTCACTCTTTTAATGAACCAAATAGAAAGAAGGTATGCATTACCAGAACACATCCTATCAATATGCTTTTGTCTAGATGGGTTTTTCACGCAGAGCGGAAAATCCTTGGAAGCCCGACATACTAAAGAATGAAGATGAGAAAGATGACCAATTGATGGTTAACACAGTTGTATCGAATCCTACACACCATGATATACTTCCAGCAGCTACTTCGCAAAGTCAGAGCTTTGCTCAATAAGATAACGCCAACTACGAAAGAAGAACTTATAGAGGAATTCATTTCATTCAAGATCTGCGAAGTCTCTCTCGATGCTGAGCACACAGCTGAGGATCAGTTGGATAAAGTAATTTTCTGAGTGTTCTATCTCTTAATAGAAGGTAATTGAGGTTATTGACATCATTTTCGATAAGGCCGTTGAAAATTCTAAGTTCTGCCCCCTCTACTCTGAGGTGTGTAAACGTCTGGTAGACGAAGAGATCACTGAAAATTCTAAACTATCTAAGCTTCGTAATGGTCTTCTGAACAGAGCTCAGTCTCTATTCGTGAATAGAAATTTCCAAGAAACATGGGCTTCGAAGGTACATCTTACATCAGAGCTTAGTATCTAATTACGAACATTCAGGTTAAAGCCATGGAAGATGAAGCTGATGCTGAATTGAAAGCAGAATTAAAGACCGAAATTGAGCAGTTGGAAGAAAAGTTCCGTAAAAGGAAGTTTGGAAACATGATGTATGAGCTATTTTTATCATTAATTTCTCTAAGAGTTGATTTCAGCTTCATCGGACAATTATATTATCAAAAGTTGTTATCGATTGAGGTTGTCAACTGCTGTTTGTATGATCTCATCAAACACACGCGTAAGCCAAACGAGCAACTCCCAAAACCTGCTTATGAAGAAGTGATTGTTTCAAAAATCAATGAGAAGTAATGTAATTGTCTAGGAATCCCTTCAATGTGCCGTGAAAATGATGGAATCACTTAGAAAACAATTCGAAACTGCTGATGACTTTGCAGGAAAACAGTATTTGAATCGAACTCTAGATCATCTGAAGGAAATTTCCTGTTTCTGCACCAATGGAACCAAGTAAGGCTTTTATAGTCGGTCCTTAATAGAATATCTTTCATTTTAGATTCATGATTCTTGGTTTGGACGAATTACGTTGTAACAAGTGGAAGCAGCTCAAAGCTCTCGATCAAGGACCCAAGAAGATCACAGAAATTCATGATGAGATCAAGCAGGAGGAAATGGAACTTTTGCACCTAAGACAATGCGTATGCTTGCTTATTGTCTTTTTTTCCGGTTGCATATGTTACAGTTCATGAGAAAGCAAAAATCGCGTACTTCTCGTAAAGCACGGTGTAGACCAAGCTCACCATCAATTCAAAATTCATGGCGAATTGGTCTCAGCGGCTCAGTTGGAGTCAATCAAGAAAGCAGTAACCCTGTAACAGAGGCATCCAAGAAGAAAATCAAGAAGACGAGCAAGAGTAGTAGAGATGGAAGTGAAAATAGAAAACTTGCTGATAGAGCAAGTCCTTTACAGGTTTTTAGTAAAAAAAAACATTCCATGAATCTAACGATTTTCTAAATATCCTCCGCTTCTCAGGATAACGAAGAAAATCAAGAAGACGAGCAAGAGAGAGAACGAGTTATGGAACGATTAGCCAAGTGCATCAGCAGTGGCTTGGAGGAAGTCGAATCCAGCCTGATGTCAGTGGAAGTAGTATGTGTTTTCATGTTCAAACTGATTGACTCGTTTCACCTTCAGATGTCATCTGACTTAAAAGCGAACGTTGTAAAAAATTATGAAAAACCTACAACGTCTGACGTCTTCCAACGAATTGTGAAATCTGCAGTAGAACGCGTGAGGATACTCACTATCTATCTTCCTCACTATGAGTTATTGTTTTCTACAGATTCCCCTCAAATCATTGCCAACTTTGGGTCATGTTCTCTTTGAGGCTCTTCAAGAATCCGAAAATAAAACTTCAGCTCCTACCGAGTACGCCATATCCCTGTTTTGTCAACATTGTCATCTCTTTACAGTATTGCTAACTATTGTACTTATGCTGTGAAAACTGAGGCCTGGTGCGATTACCCTAAGGTTGTTTGGCACGGAATTGCTGAGGTTTGCTCGAGAACAGTCGAGAGAGGCTGAATATACTTCTCTTCAGGTCATCATTAACTCAATCTTCTGTAAAACTGCTTTGTTCGAAGGACCTCAATCGTGCTACAATGATTTCGCTCAATCTTTTATTAACGCAAGTGAAGATTCTCGTAACAATCGTCCCAATGAACTCCCAGTCACATTGTTACGGCTGATGGTTTGTAGTTTGTTCCGAGAAAGTATTACTGACTATGATCATTCAGGCTGAGAAATTAGAAGAGATTTCAGTTAGTCGCACCACACATCACTTTCCATGATTTTCTACGAACTGCCAGTCCTCCCAACGTCTGAAGCGATAGACTGGAGGCAGCATTCAGAACTTGAACATCTAATTTACAATTTATCATTTCGGATCTTAACCATTCACTTATAAAATTGTGCATTTTAGTACTTTCCAGAGAGAGTACGACTAAGATCTTACATTCAACTGAACTTATTTCGCATAACATCTTGACAATATGACTTTTCTTTCTTCATCAATATTTTAATGTTTTTTGTTATTTCATTATGGAATACCTGCTCCAATGCAAATAGATTGAACCACTACGAATAACTAAGAGAAGATTTCAATATTACAGAATAACTTATATAGTTAGTTGTTTTCGATTTTTTTCCTATTTATGCTTGTAGTTGAATGCAAAAAACATTCTTTTTTTGCTCGAATTCTATCTTTTCATCGATGAATTCTCAAGAAAAGTCACAAAATTACAATATTAATCACGTTAAAAGAAGTGTGTGGACGATGAGCGAGATGAAAAGAAGTTTTCAAAGGTTCTGTGTTTTGTTGGATCTTATGAGGTCGGTTTGTCTCTTGGAAAACAAAATCTATTCTTCAATTTGCAGATGTACTTCTATGTATTATATTTGGTGGTTGAACAGCTCGGTCCCAGGAAGTTACCAGCTTATCTCAGCAGTTTTGGTAACATAGTCGTAGGAAACAGTCAATAGCTGGTTACTTATCTATCTTTGGAACTGGTAATCATCTGGTTTGTTCTCGAGTACTTGCTATTAGGTCGGAGAAACGATTTTTGAGAGTTGGGTCCTAGTGCAACCGTTCTGGACGGTCAGGATGGAATGCAACCGTTCTGGACGGTCAAGATGGAATGCAACCGTTCTGGACGGTCAGGATGGAATGCAACCGTTCTGGACGGTCAAGATGGAATGCAACCGTTCTAGACGGTCAAGATGGAATGCAACCGTTCTGGACGGTTAGAGTTGGAATGCAACCGTTCTGGACGGTTAGAGTTGGAATGCAACCGTTCTGGACGGTCAAGATGGAATGCAACCGTTCTGGACGGTTTGGTTGAGCTGCTGAGCTTTTGCTCCCTCTCTGGAGGATCTCCAGGGATGAAAGCAGTGGAACTCACCAGCTCACACCGCCGACTGACGTGATTCATACGTCTCACGGCTTATATACCCCCTCCAGAGTCACGTGAGCCAATCAGCGACGAGTTACGTGAATGTCATTTTCACGTGAAAAAACGATAATTCGGTCGTTCCGTTTGGGAAAAAGGGTGAAACTTGGCTCAAAATGAATAGAATCAGTTAGTTGTTCATGTTTTCTTGATCAGAATTTTCCGCTGAATCTGAAGATCTAGTTCATTTTCTGTCTTTGGGACGGATTTCGTTTGAAATTTGCTGTTTTCAGCTTTTTTCGACATTTTTCAGAAGACATTGTATGGTTCGTTTCCTCGGTTTTGGTTAGAAACTGTTCTGTTCGTTCCATTCATTGAACTGGAGATTGAATTCATTCAGAACTTAAGCTGGAACATGCTTCGAAGCTCAGAAAAAGACTTTAACGCCAAGTCATTTTTGGACGAAAAAAAAAAAGACCCGGTCGTTCCGTTTGGAAATAGGGTGGAACTTGGGTCAAAATGGATAGAACCAGTTAGTTGTTTATGTTTTCTTAATCAGAATCTTATTCTGATTTCGATTATAATACTCAATTCATGTTTTGAATTCTTATTTTCTCCAGAAATCCGTTTTCGAAGATTCCTTGAATAGAGGAGGTTGAAAGTCTGCTCCAGTGACAACTGCTCTCGTTGTTGTTTATTCAACAACACGGTTGATCCCTTTCTTGGTTATTAGCTTTCTTCTCGATAAATCATAAAGGTTTCTTGTTGAAAACTTTGGAAGTAAAGCCATTAAAGAGGTTTCAAGCAAAGTCATTTCTAAGCGAGAAAGGAAAAGACCCGGTTGTTCTCTTTCCGAAGATCACCATACGCGGTTCAGAACGGGTAAGAGCAGTTGGTTTTCTTGTTGTTTTCCATGTAAATGATGTTGTCAACCTCGTTATGTTGTTTATTCGATTATCTGAGAATAAACTCTTTTAGAAATTCCCTGTTTCATGTTGTCATTTGATTCTCAGTTTACTCTGATGGTATACCTTGAAGTTATTGATTTTTGGATAATCCATGAACAAGAATTGCATTACATTGTAGTTTTGTTCTATCCTTCGGGTTTCTTGTACACCATCCCACCTTGGACGATCATCATTTTGTTTTTGTATTTCTTTTCCATTTTCCTCTTTCAGTCTTCACATGAAACTTCGCGTCATTATTGAATTTAGCTTCTTCCTTGCGTTGTTGAGTTGAAACAAGAAAGAGAGTAAGATGAAATGAAGTTTATGAAAAGGTAGGTGTTCAATCTTTAGATAGGATTGTTGTATGCGTTCCAGCACTTGTTTGTGTTGTTAAAAGCAGCAGCAGTCATGCAGCACCTGGAAGATAGTAGGTTGAGACAGCCTTCAGACTACAGAACTCACTGATATCTTTGGTTGCAGGTGACAACACCAACATTGTTACAGTTGGAGAGACATTGTCTTCCGCATTTGTGAACCACCCAGCTATAAAAGATTGAATTATAGGCAAAGATGTGCAGAATCTTACGTATCGGGGTAGGCGGGAGCGCAGTTACTTGGCATGATTTCTCCTCGGCAGTATCTTTCGCAGTTGATTTGAGCGAGGGCGACAGCGCAGAGAGCGGAGAGAAGGATGAAGAGCTTCATGGTGAAGGTATACTGCATCTGATTTCTCTTCTCTATTTATAGTTTCTTGGATCTTCCATTTACAATGAAATCTAATCAGAAATCCACGAAAAGCTTTGGTTACGTTTGTGAATCGAACGAAGCTTTCTGATGCTCAGAGAGAGAGTAAGAGAGAACGTGACTATCTTTGTTATGATCCATTGATATCTATTGAAATGTATAGCACTACCGGGTTCCTCCAATAGAACACAAGGATTTGGTTATTGCCATTCTTCTCTAACGGCCGAACCCTTTGGCCTTTGCGTCCTGAGGTTTCAATTGAAATGTTCGATGAAACTCTGCGTGATTTCTCACCCCGTCACGTACTGTTTGAAAACGTTTAGAGCTTTGAGACTTTTGAATAGCTGGCTTTATCACTGATTGAACTTAACATTTGATTTCATCATTCACTTCCTCGAGTGAACTTGTGTGATTAACAAGTTTTTAAACTGAATTTGCCCAATGTTTTTTCTCACGTTTTGTGAATCAACTTCGTGACTCACCCATAATTAGAGCTCGGAATTTGCTTCCGAACAAAATAAAAATCAATAAAATCGGTTGATTTTGCGTCGAATTATGCTCTTTCGTGCTTTCATTGATTAACGCATGCACGACCGATCCCCAGCTCACGTGCACGTGAAGAATGAAATCTGTGAACGACCGCTCCAAGCGCGTCAGATGGTTGGAAATGAATGAACGACCTCGCACTGTAGAGTTGAAATCTGAAAAATGAATTTTCTGAAATTTTCATTTTCCGACTGCGCGCTTGAGTGAGCGGTGTGTGCGCCCTCTAAGCCTTCTAACAGTCGTAACTTCCTTCAAACTCATCCGTTTTCAATGATTTTTTTTTCATTCGAATGCTCTCAACTCCCTTGTTAACGTTATCATAGTCTCGAACACTGAACTCGATTAATTCCATTCGATACGACTTTTTTCATTAATTCCCTCTGATAATCGGAAAGATCAGACCGATTTTTTGATGATCGTTCTCTGAGTTCGTAGTCTGATCTTGTAGTTAGCTTGTTGTTGTTGACTCAAATCACCTGACCTTTTGGAACTTCAATCGTCTCAGTTAACATACGTGACTATTGATTGTCATGGGATGAGTGACTGTGAGCTGAGTATTCGAGTTGTTCTTGGAGTGATTGTGTCTTGTTTCTTCTCCATTACATTCATTTACTGTTTCATCTTAGTTTTGTTCATCCGTCTGTGGTGTCTCTCACCAACAAGGGAGTTCGTAGCGTAGTGATTCTGATTTCTTTTTCCCCTTTGTGTCCGCATCCACTTCCTCAATGGTCATTCCGATTTGTGAGCTGAATCCTCTTTAGCCATTGTATTGTATGATTGATATCTTACACAATGTCAACCATGGAGTTCTGTTGCGGACTTGGCCTCTCTTGACTGGTAGCTCATTACTACAAAGCTGACACGATATTCCTCGTTTCTTCGAAGAACAAGTGTTCGGTTTTTGTTTTTGTTTGTTTCTTCTTCTTCTCCGTCTTCGATATCTTTTCTTTGTTTGATTGTCAATGAATGTTTCATTTGTAGGGAAGATGGGTCCCCGTAGTTCTGTTGGTGTTCAGTGCTTCTGTTGCATGTGCTATCGAGTAAGAACAACATAATGATAGTTATAAACGTTTATTTCAAGGAACAAGTGAACAATGATAATGGAAGAGGACCATGGACGGTTCAGGAGGATTTCCTTCTAGCATACTCGGAGGCCACAGAGGGCCAAGTATTGCTAGAAGAAGGGGAGGGGAAGGCCCGAATGGCTTCTTCTCCCGCAGGGGAGGGGGGAATTAGATTCCCTCCTCTCGACAGGTGGGTGGAGAGGCTTCTCCGCCCATCCACAGAGGGGGGAGAATTCTCGACCCCTCTTTTTGAGAGGGTGAGAGGTGTTCTTCCCCCTCTGAAGAGGGGAAGGGGAAACAAAGGGTTTAGACAGGGGGGCCTCGCCATTTTTTTTAAAAACCTGATCAAGAGTAATCTCCTTCCCTACTCTCCCCGATAGAGGGCTCCAAAGAGCGGGGACCCCGAAAAACGCGTTTTTTGCCGACATAGCTAGATTTCCGATTTTTCGCATATCATTAAATATTTCATTAATAATATACTCCATACCGAAAACTTAACTACGTCGACTCAAAACACGTCTTTCGGGGTCCCCGCTCTCCGGTAGCCCTCTATCCTGCGTCCTCTCAGCTTGATTCCGCGATATACTAACAAGGATCTCTAGAAACGCTAGAGCTAAAGCTTGACAGCAATCAGGGAGCCGAGTGGACGGACCCAAAGGATACCTGGACCAGGCCGCCGAAACCTCCCAGAGGATTCTCTAGTCCAGGCACCTTACCCCTTTCCCGGTGAACACAAGCGAGCTGGCCCACAGCTCTTCCGCGGCCAGGAAGTTAAGGACGGCACGGTCGCAAGGTTCACCCAACCTCAGGCATCGGTAGCACTGGGAGGCTCGGGAAAGGAGTCTCCTACAGCCGCTACGTTGATCCTCGGCCCACCAACAGACTTCTTCCTTTCTGAAATCTGAACCAACAATCAATAATCATCTTCAGTATTAGCCTACTCTTACCTGCTAGCTATCCACTTCGTTCAACTGTGCACGCACTCGGAAGCAGTGAATACAAAATTGAATTCTAAATAAATAAAGTAAACAATCAATAAACTCGTTTGACAACATACTGTTAACTTCCGAATCATTCCTCTTCATCCCATTCCAGTGTAGTCGATCATGCAGGAGTACGGGCTTCTGAAACAACCCAAACTAGTAACGATATCGAAAACTCATCTTTTAAGCCTTAGTTAAATGTGCACATGATGATAAGGTTGAAGGAGGAACCAAACGAAAATGGAAACTTCAAATAACCCAAGTGATAACAGTTGATAATCCAATTAAACTCATCTAAGGGTCTGCTGACAATACATCGCGCATGGCAAGGAATAACAGGCCGAGAGAAAGGAACTGTCAGTACAGAGCTGGTTACCTATAACCAAAACCATATAACTCTTCTCGGAACTAATTCATCCAATTGATATCGGTAACGAACCCTCTGTGGTTCCATTGAAACTACTGAATAATCGAAGAAATACCTCAGAAGCATGTGAACAACAGGAACTCACTGCAGAATAGAGTTCTAGAAGGACATCATATCGGAAAGGATTCATATCTTCCACTGGAAAATGAAATAATCAAGAAAAGAAAACGAATTTTGAAACATCTACTATGTGATCAAATCAATCGATATCCCATTGTCGTATGCTCCATATGGATTATCCAAAAATCAATAACTTCAAGGTATATCATCAGAGTAAACTGAGAATCAAATAATAATATGAAACAGGGAATTTCTAAAAGAGTTTATTCTCAGATAATCGAATAAACAACATAACGAGGTTGACAACATCATTTACATGGAAAACAACAAGAAAACCAACTGCTCTTACCCGTTCTGAACCGCGTATGGTGATCTTCGGAAAGAGAACAACCGGGTCTTTTCCTTTCTCGCTTAGAAATGACTTTGCTTGAAACCTCTTTAATGGCTTTACTTCCAAAGTTTTCAACAAGAAATCTTCATGTTTATCAAGAAGAAGACAAAGAAAGAAACAACCGTGTTGTTGAATAAACAACAACGAGAGCAGTTGTCACTGGAGCAGACTTTCAACCTCCTCTATTCAAGGAATCTTCGAAAACGGATTTCTGGAGAAAAAAAGACTTCAAAACATGAATTGAGTATTATAATCGAAATCAGAATAAGATTCTGATTAAGAAAACATAAACAACTAACTGGTTCTATCCATTTTGACCCAAGTTCCACCCTATTTCCAAACGGAACGACCGGGTCTTTTTTTTTTTCGTCCAAAAATGACTTGGCGTTAAAGTCTTTTTCTGAGCTTCGAAGCATGTTCCAGCTTAAGTTCTGAATAAATTCAATCTCCAGTTCAATGAATGGAACGAACAGAACAGTTTCCAACCAAAACCGAGGAAACGAACCATACAATGCCTTCTGAAAAATTTCGAAAAAAGCTGAAAACAGCAAATTTCAAACGAAATCCGTTCCGAAAACAGAAAATGAACTGGATCATCAGATTCAGCGGGAAATTCTGATCAAGAAAACATGAACAACTAACTGATTCTATTCATTTTGAGCCAAGTTTCACCCTTTTTCCCAAACGGAACGACCGAATTATCGTTTTTTCACGTGAAAATGACATTCACGTAACTCGTCGCTGATTGGCTCACGTGACTCTGAAGGGGTATATAAGCCGTGAGACGTATGAATCACGTCAGTCGGCGGTGTGAGCTGGTGAGTTCCACTGCTCTCATTTCTGGAGGTCCTCCAGAGAGGGAGCAAAAGCTCAGCAGCTCAACCAAACCGTCCAGAACGGTTGCATTCCATCCTGACCGTCCAGAACGGTTGAATGGTTTCGACCATTTGAGAAATATAACAACTGCTATTAACAGTAAAAACTGAGTCTGATCGTTCGAATAAAAGTTTATTTGTTAAATATGAAACAAATAAAACATTCAGAATATATTTCGTCGTAGACGGATTTTAAAAAAATCATAAAATTAAGTTTTTCTGACACGAAAGCTGGTGAGAATCGCACTACGCCGATGAAATAGCGAAGACAAAAAAAAAGAAAATAAACGCAAGAATAGTAGAAGAGACGGAAGAGAAGACTGCCTGCTATCTTGAAATAGGAAGAAGAAGAGAGAGAGAGGGGGGAAGAGGGAAGAGAAAGAGAGACATTTATGGGATGAAGATATGATAGAGGGGAAATGGAACGAAGACAATATTGTCGACGATGGGTAACAAAGTGTAGAAGCAGGAGCACTAGAATGTATATGATACATACGGTTACAACACATTCGAAAGATGTGACAATGGATTCACGAACGAAAAACAACGCGATGTAGCTTGCTTTTGAACTGTCTTTCAGGCTTTAGCTTACTCATCAACAACGAAAAGCTGAATACACGACTAAACAAACTGCAAAAATTTGATTTCAACTGCGATTGAGTGTGGAGCAACTATTGCCGTTTTTGGTTCATGAGGATTTTAATACAACTTCAGCTTGAGCTGAAAAGCAGCGATATGTTAAAACCTGAGGATCAGGTGTGATGGTTGGTAATTCTTGGGCGAGTTAACTCCTCTACAACGCATTTTTTTCTTTAAAAATTTGTGAAATAAAACAAAAACAAAATCATCCGACAGGATGTTGCTGAGAAAAGAAGGGAAGAAGATGGAAATTGATAGAAATTCGAATAGAAAAAGCATATTAAGACTGTTCTGAGAAGAAATTATAAGGAATTGATGAGAACATGATGATATCATGTCAGATCGGTAGAACAGCTTAAGCCTTTCCTCCAGATCCCAACTGGACTCGGCAACAGATGAATCCGTTCTCGTTTCCAGTGTATAAACAGGCAGAGTTATCGGGACAACTCTGTGGAGTTCCGGTACGAGCATATCTAATATAGAAAGATATATTTGATGAAACGAGGCGAAATGTGAACTTACGGATTACATGTGCGGTAGTTACCGGCCAATTCGACTGGAACAAGATTAGCTGGTTGTGGTGGGCAGACATTTGGAAGTCGAACGTCAGATTCCAAACCACAACAGATATATCTTTCCAAGTTGGTACTGAATTGACAATGACGGTTAGCTCCACATCCTTGGATGTTATCGTTTAATGGAGCTGATGGTGAGCAGTACTTGTACTGAGCACCACTTTCTCCTGGAACAGGAACAAGCTGAGGTGGACAATCTGCAATGAAAAAGGATATGAGATGATGTTGCATTTAAAGAATAATTACATCCAGTATCAACACTGTCAGGGGAACGGCAACAATAGAATGCATTGACAGAGGTGGTTGTAGTAGAGAACCAACAGAAGAAGTTTCCTGGGCAGGCTCCATCAACATTTGGTGTACATTGCATTGGTTGCAATGATAATGCTGAGATAAATGGAGTCGATTGAGCTGGGCAAAGAGCTGAAAAAGGACAAAATGAGAAACTCTACATAGCCATGAGTTCTTACATTGTAATTCAGTGCTGGCTCCACAGCATACATTTTGGTCCAAGAGTGGTGAGCTGTAGCAGGTGTATCCATCTGGGCATCCTCCGGATACTCTTCCGTTACCTCCAGGATTGCTACATTGGACGAGACGACTACCGTCTCCGTCTTTAGCAACAACGGTTCCTGGTGGGCAGGACTCGGATAAGCAATAGTTTTGACAGGATTTTTGACTGGCAAAGTTATTGCGGTTTCCTTCACATCCATTGTATTCGAATGTTTGGCATGTCTTGCTGTCGGCGTTGAAGTACCAACGAGTGATTCTGGTAGAGGAGCAACGAACTCCAACATCACGAGGTTGGGAGCAGACGTAGTTCTTAGATGGGCAGCAGAGTGATTTGGTTTGGTAGACAGTTCCTGAAATTATAAAATTGAGCATATATAAACTCGATGAAGTTCTTACCGGTCCACGTTGTGACTGGGGTACAGTAGTGAGTGGATGGGCATTGTCTGTTAGTGGTACAAGCACGAGCAGCTCCGTTTTGCTCTTTCCATACCTTAAACGATAGTAATTAGAATACGTTGCTTTCGGTTTATTTTGTATATAGGAAAGTGATGTATGTCAAGTATCAAGTAGTGGAAGAACGAAAGTCATAAACGTCTAGGACAATCGTCTCATGTTATCAAAGGATCATTCATCCGACAAAGCTACACTCCGTTTGACAAATTATCTTGTGATTACAATTAATGAGCTTATAAGATTTCCAAATATGGCTGACCTCAGTGAATCATCAGCAAATATTATGAATAACCTTCAGATATAAGCTTATAAGTTCTTTTCTCTATCTCTCAAAGTATAAATTGGTAAGAGTTTATTTATATGACTCTTATAGTTGATCGGCTAAAGATGAGAATACGACACTTATCTCTCTATATGGCTGATGAAGATTTGTCAAAACTGTCTGATGATGGATAAGAACATCAACGTCTAAGAAAGAGACAGATAATGACAAAAACAAACGTGGCACAGCTAGACACGAAATGACAGAAAGACGTTTCGACAAATAGAAAGCTTTTGTGTAAAACGAATAAGGAAAACATTTAATTATAGGTCATCTCGTCAACCTTTTTTTTTTTCTTATTTTCTTTGTGTTCTTATCTGTCAAGTCGCTTTCGACGAAAAGCTCTTTTTCTCTCTCTCTCTCTCTCTCTCACCTTCTCCACCTATCTCTAGCTATACAGAGAGACTTAGTTCGGTCATTGCTTTTGCAAACACAAAACACAAGAAACGAAAAGCTCAGTTATCAAAGATGTGACAGGAAGAACTTTAACTTGAGCTACATAAGAGAGCCTCGATTGAAAAACAAAGAAAGTCATACTGCTCATCTGATTAGACAACATGAAGCTCAATGAGCATCACGAACACTTCTTTTTGTTCATTTGTCAAAACCTTGTTTTTAAATATAATATACTGACCTCTCCTCCATCGGGACAGGACTCAACTCTACAGTAATCTTTACAATCTTGTTGAGTTGCGAAGTTGTTGGAATTTCCGTCACATCCATTGAAGCTGTAGGTTTGGCAAGTACGAGTGGTAGAATCGTAGTACCAACGTGTAACAGCTGGACCACAGCTAGCTCCAGATTTGTAAGATAAGGAGCAAGTGTAGGCTGAAATGAGAAAATCAGGTCGAGAACTAAATTGAATAAGTACCTTGGGTTGGGCAACATCCATAGGTGGTTCCATCATAGTAACAGTAATGGTTAGCTGGGCAGGTAGTAGAAGCTGCTGAGCTTCCTCCGCAAATGATGAAGTTACCGTTGGAGTCGGTGAGGGCTGTTCCTTGGATACATTGTGGTTCGCCTAGGGCAGGAATTAAAGAAAAGTTTCTAAGCATTAATCTTACTTCTGGCGTCACGACAGTAGTCTTGACATTCCTTGTATGTCTCGAAGTTGTTGGCATTACCCTGGCAACCAGAATAGATGAACTCTTCACAGTTTCCAGTCTTGGCGTTGAACCACCAGCGGTTAGAGTATGTTCCGCAGTTACCTTGTTCACGAGGCAACTTGCACACGTACTGCGGACGTGGACAACAGACTCCACCGAAAGTTGTGGATCCTGAAAATTGTTGATCATTAAATAATCGAACGTAGAATATATATAGTACCAGAAGTTGATTCGCAAGAGTGAGTGGATGGGCAGGAGTTGGCTCCACTTCCAGTTGGGGAGCATTCCATGTTACGTTCTCCAGAAGAATCCTTAAGTGGTTCACCAGCAGAACAGAGAACTGAAACGATTGATGTGAGTCAAGGAGGTTTTATCAGCATGTTCTTACTTCTGGAACAGAACTTTTCACAATGATCTTGTGATAAGAAGTTGTTGAAGTTTCCTCCTTGTCCAAGGTACTGCAAAGATTTGAAATAATGACTAGGACTTTCCAATCAAAACAAACCGAGAATTGAATACAACGTCCTTCACGAGAATCATAGTAGAATCTTGGAGATGTTGTACCACTGCCATCGGGAATACCGACATCGAAGTATTCGGTTGGGAGACCACCAGCAGTATTGTAGACTTCGCTTGGGATACCTCCGTTGCGAGAGCAAATGAAAACTGCAAAAAGGGTCTTATCAATTGAATTATCACTTATAAGAAGCATACGATAGGTAGGGCAGCATTGTTGAAGCGTTCCCATGGTTGTGCATTGATAGTTTGGATTGTTGCATCCGTTATCATTTCCTTGGCAGTATACTGGCTCTTGTTTGACTCCAGTAGTGCGGTCACGGTATAAAGGAAGACCACGGTTACATGCTGAAAGAAATTATGAATATTAAGCTGATTGAGATGATGCAATGTCTTACTTTGTTTACAGTATGACTCGCAGTGATCTTTTGTCTGGAAATTGTTAGCATTTCCACCTGAAATGATGAGATTTAATGGCTTTCTTAGGTCAGTCAGTAGTACCATATCCTTGGTATTTCAATTCACGGCATTCACCAGTGATAGGATCGTGGTACCAGTGATTGAGAGTAGTTCCACCTCCAGGTGGGGTGTATCCCTCATTTGGTGGTTGGATACAGGCAAAGGCTGAAAACAGAGAATATAGGTACACGTATTCGAATATAGTGCTACGTAAAAATCACGTGAAGTTCACGTAAAGCATAAAGCGTCATTTTCACTCAAATTTCTTCAGAATACGGTTGCATCAGAGCATGCTCCTAGCAATCTATCAACCCCTTCAAGTTATTCTCATTTCTTTTGATTATTATTACAGGCTCTCCAATTCCAAAGTTTGCTCTCAATGTGCTCCATTTCACGAAGATATTTGTAAGTTCTTTTAGCCATCGTCATCAAACTACTTTTAGCTCTTCATAATCCTCCCGTCATTTCTAACGTTTCCTATTATAGCGAGAGAACGAGAGATAGGGAGTAAAAGAAAATAAAAGAGAAAGATGAGCGGAAGTACTGTTCGTGGGGATAATCGAAAAGAAAGCGAATGTGAAGACTGTCTATCTATCTGTCTGTGTATATGTGAGTGTGTGTGGAGCTCAGAGCAAAAGTCAATAGACTTTGACCAATCAAAAAAGAGTATTGTTGATAGAGAAACTTGGGAATGACTAGCTATTAAGATCTATAGGCTCAATATAGTGAAGACCGTATGCATAACTCACGAACTACAGGTGATTCAAGTAATCTTATGAATGATCTTTATAGATAAGACAGTTAAGTAGTTCAATACGCATTATTCCCTAATGGTCAGCGTTGCAAGCGGTAGTTGATTATCGTCTTCAACCACCTTTTCAAGTCATTTGAGCTCTACAGCTCTGACAATACCATCGAGCGGAAAATACGATATGTTCGCTACATGTAAACACGAAGCTATCAATCATTCCGAAAAGTCGAGAAGAAGTACGATTCAGCTTCTTCCTCATTAAAACATTCTCAAACTGAAGTTCCTTTGACACTTTTCAGATGAAGGGAAATGGGATAAGCGTTTCTCTTCATATTGTCGTAAGGGAATCATCAATGGCTCACGAAAAATAACTCAAATAAGCCAAGGTGTAACTTCCTCACGCGTTCAAATAACAAAAGAAAATGGTGATTGAATTGAAGAAATATGAAAGAACCGCTGCGAATCGTACGTGTTAAAGTGCAAACTAATGTATATACTCATTTTCAAGTTTCACGCTATTGCCGCTCTCTCGAATACTGACCGCTCATATTCACTCAAAGCATCAAAGCGTGATCTTAACAATCTCACGCCCACTTTATTTTTATAGAACTCTCTCGAATCTTCGTGATGTTCGGAAGAAGTCTGTATAGTCTGAACAACTAACCTCTGCTTGGGCAACAGAAACTGATTGGGTTGTTGACAGTGCAGTCATCAGAATCACAGATACAGTCATAAGCCAAAGCTCCAATAGCTTCACAAGTAGCATCAGCACCTTAATAGCAAGACGTATGTGAGGAGGCTGAAGTGTTTCCGGTTACCTCCGTAGCATTGTTGAACTTGATTTTCAATGCGGAACTTAGGATTGTTACCGTTCAATGGACAGAACCCATAGTTCAGACAGACCTGATCGAAAGATATGGTGACTATACGACAACTTAAATGCTTACAAGTCCATCACGAGTACGGAATGGTGGTTGATTATTGGCACAGCGACATTCACCAGATCTACAGTAAGCTCCTGGCCAAACGGCTTCACATTGTCTGTTTTGAGTACATCCGGACTCTCCGGGATTGATTTCTATAAGAAGAGATGAAAGTGTTCGTAGCGACGTTGCTGATCATCGGAAGGTTGGATCCATGGGTTAGTAGAGTTCGGTGGTGATGATGGAAGACGCTAACGGTCGGCTCATTGAAGTAGTATATACAATTCTATTGTGAGAAAAAGAAAAAAAGGAAAAAAAAAAGTACAAAAAGGCTACTCTTTACTATCATATTAACACAAGCATTCATATTCATTCTCAATATTTTATAATTCCAAAAATTCGATATTATTAGTGTCTCCATAATGACTTAATATATATATAGCACAAGCGAGGCCAGCTAAAAAATGAAAACAAAAACACGAAAAAAGAAAGACGAGAAGAATAGGGAAGGAGGATAAGGAAGTTCTGTTCGTGTGTGTGTAGAAAAAAATGAATCTGGATAATCTACTGACCTCTCAAGTCTATTCATGGTCTGTCTGCTCGGGTTGACGCGGATGGTAAAATAAATTGCTAGGAAAAGTACCAGAAATTTTACTGTTTCAAACTATGTTCTCGTGGTCATCGAGAGCTAGACAACTAGAATTTTGAGAAGAACAGACCGGAAACTGTTTAAAGTGTGTCTGGAACGTAACCCAGGACAGACGCATCAAGGAGAGGAGAAAGCTGAAGCGATCAGCATCAGCGCATGAGAGGTGATGAAGTAGGGAAACTTTACAAAAGCAATAAAGACTACCATATATTTATGTGTCAAGAAAATCGCCGAACGTGCAATTTACAAAACACGTCAGTATAGACTAGGTGAGGATTTGGATACGAAAAGACAAAAAAGCTGGAGCAAGTTCACAATAGTGCTGATTTGGGTGTGTACGCGCGTCAGATGGGATCATGTTGGGATGGGTTCAATGAACGAATGGATAGAAATGGAAAAAATAATAAACTGTTAATATAAAGTCTTAGGGAAGATGAACCAGTACAAATAATAACGCATATGAAGAGCAGACTTACTTCGCCAACAGTACGAATCAATTTCTACATAGGTAGTGAGGCAAGCACAGCGCTTATTACCGGCACAATAGTTACCAGTACCGCAGTCGGTGGAAACCTCACATGGCCGGCCTACGGTACCATGTTGGGCAGAAACAGAGTAAGGGCCTAGATTTAGTAGAAAGGATGGAATTAGTAGAACAGCGACCGCTGACAGCCACGCCATGTCGAGTGCCGTCTATGGGGGCGGAGCCATTACCTCAGCCAGCTCTCGCTCCACCCGCCAGCCGTCCGCCTAAAACAATCAAATTAGATTTTGCCAAATAGACTGGCACGGCCATTATCACGACGAACATAATCATCATTATCTTCTCCTTCAACACGGAATCTAGTCTCGGATTTAAGTTTAACCTATACTCACAGAGTAAACAGTTGAAAGAGAGAAAGAGAAGTTCGCATTACAAACTTGGAAAGAACACGTAAGGGATGAAACATACACACACACAGAGCTCCGAGGAAATACTTTTTTCGTGCTCTCTACTTTTTTTTATCGCATGCACTCCGTGTTAATCTGCAAAAACCAGGAAGCACAAAAGTTACCACAGTTGAGTGCCCAAAGCCGAACTCGAGCGCATCTCTCTCTTTTGATTATCAAAATACATTCTACGCAATTCGTGATAAAGCTAAGATCGAATTCGCTCTGTTTCTCCCTTTTTCATAGATAAAACCATCTAATTCACTTTTTTGAAGACTCTGACGTATCTTTCTTCCTCTTTTCTCTTGTCATCTCAGAATTCGTCATTGTCCTCACAAGGAAGAGCCAGAGCTTCTCTCTCTCAAATAGATATAATCTGGCACTATCGGCTGAGGTAAGAGACAGCACAAATAGAGAATTGAGAAAGTCTCTTAGCAGGTCACAGGTCAGTCGTGCAAACATAGGAGAAGTCCACTAATAGACTGGCCCACACACAACAGTAACTGTGACGGCTAGAGTTATACGAAATACTTATATGGTTGAAGGGATCGAAGAAGAGAGAGAAGTAAAACTCACTTCACATATGAAACCGTGATGTATTAAACTCCTAGTAAGCGATTCCGCTGTGTCTCCTTCTACTACTTCTGTGGTTAGTTGTCGATTCATCATATCTTCGAGTTGCAGCGTTATCGTCAGTTCTCGCAAAAAACTGAAACATACTATTCAAACTTGAACCGAGAAAGTTAAGCAAACCTAGTTTCAGATGTTATCTTAATATTTAGAATAGTCCTATTTTCTCTATGTGACTCTTCTTCTATGATACCCGGAGGCAACGGAGTAGGTTCTGGATCCGGCCTTTTTTGTGTTGAACTCGAGGATTGTGACTTTTCGAGAGCTTCGACCCGTGTTATCGTGGGAGGTTTCATAGAATCAGAGGAAGATTGACCCTGCATATTGCAACTTTCATATACTTTCAAGATTCACTTGGATCATACCGTATTCTTCTTGCTAGGTTCTCGACCGAGCCCAAAGGCTGTTAAAGGATAGATCCCGTTTCGAACATCTTCTAAAAATTTCTCAAGGTCCACTTGGAACGCAGGAACTTGACAGTACGCCATTTCTCGTAGTTTACTAGTAGCGGCAACCTACAAACGGTCACATCAACATTTCGATTCATTATTAACTATCAATTAAGCTGTTTTTTCTCTCATTTTCTAAATTTGGAAAACGCTTTCACAATCCGCGGAAGTAAAAATTCTTAGTACGCGGATTGTCCGCGCATGAGAGGATCGGTCCGTAAAGTTAGGCAACAAACAAGAGCCGTTCGTGCAAATATTGACCACTGCCATGGCATGCGAGCATATATCGAGAGCTAACGCACAAGTAAGAAGCAATGTCGCAAAGTCTCATAACGTTTAAGAGAATGCAGAGTACTAACTTTCTCGTTGTCCGGAACTCGAAAAACACTATCGGAGACATCATCATACATTTTGCTATCCACTATGGCATGAGCTGCAAGTATCTTAACGGAGGGAACCTGGAAGTATTCAGATGAGCGATTCACAGCTGTAGAGTAACTTACCTCAAAAAGGGCAGGGTGAAATAATAACTCTCTAGCATTGGGCCTGTCTTCAGGATTACGTTGCAAACATTTTTCAAGAAAAACCTTAATATATACTTCAGTGACAAACTCTCTTCTGATATCTAACCCGTTGAGTAGGATCTTCTATAGATCTTAGGGCGCGTTCTATCACTTCGTTTGTTACAGGTCCTTCATTACTTCCATTAGGACTTCCACAAAGCCCTCCTACAACAGCTATCTGGAAAGATATCGATCAGTATCTGTCCTACAAAACTTGACAGTACTTCCAAACTACACATCCCAAAAGAATATATATCGGCTGCAGGAGTGACAGAATATGAATCTGAATTATCAGATTACCAAATGTCTATGACTGATAAGCCCTTACTTTCATATTCCGGAGCTACATAATGCATATTCCTCATATTTTCTCTACACGTTTTGACGTGATGATTTATGGCATCCGGTGCTGCAAGTACCATACATGGATAATCATATTACACATATCATTCTCTTCATCAATTGCACTCTAGTACGCCGTTCAAAATCATATTTACAAAGAGGTCAGAGTAACTATTTGTCCTGAACTTGTTCGAAGTCGATGTGCTCAAAGGATTGGCAGTATATCTACTAATCATCCTGCCGATGAACAATCTTCACAATTCACGGCAACTTACGTGCCAGCTGGTTCAAGCATAGGTTCGGTATTCACTTCCTGATCAAACAGTAAGTGCGCACAAGCGAACCGGCACGTAGAAGCACAGACTTGAACCGAAGATTGCTTGTCAATGTCTTGAGACAAACAGTCTTCACTACTCATCATCACCGAGCGGTCATCACATTCACATCTTCTCGTTATGACAACGCACTCACAATGCAACTTAAGCACTGACATTGATAAAGCGGAAAACGCGTTTCAACTGCAGAAGCACAAGAGAAAGTTCGAGCAGCAACCGTTCTGCACAACTGGTGCGATGAGTAGAGCACTTCAACTCTCACGTTTTCTATCTACATACTGACTAAACTTGGAGTGATTCGATCACTTCAACAATAAGAACATGCTCATTGCTAATCACGAAAACAAAAATAAAAGTTTGAGCAAGACTCACCACATCCAATCTTAATCAACCCGTTTTGTTGGATGAACACTGTATTACAAGTAAGGTTCCCATGCGTAATTGGGGGAGAAGAGCTATGCAAATAATTCAAAGCAGACAAAATCTGCGTACACCATTTTTTCCAAGCCTTAAACGACGACGATGAGTATGCTCTCTCAGGAATGCGAAGAATGCTCACTTTTATACTAAGGGGTGTTCCAGATTTCCTAGTTCGTTGTAAAAATAAGGACATAGATCCAGAAGACATATACTCAGTTATGAAAATAATCTGCAACATTCAAAACATGACAACTAGGTCTTGCGATATGAAAACATACACGAGGTTTTTCAGACTTCTGATCCGTCCAGTATTTATGAAATTTAACAAGATTCGTATGATATAAACTCGTTAAATGATCGAAGACGCTGTTTATTTTCTCCTGAAATCGAATGGCTTGAGCTGAGTCTGAAGAAACTTAAAACCTCTTGGGCCCTAAAGTTCTTCCTTTCAGAAAACTGCACCTCATTCCAAACTACTTCGTTGCCTGGAAAAGGACGGTATGAATGTATGGTTTCGAGAGCATTCGCTCACCTGTTTCGTTATCCATAGCTAAATAAGCAGCGTCAATTCCTGGAACATCCCGTTGTTTAACTTGTTCCCTTCGTTTGGACCATCGTCTACATGGGGATTCTTCTAAAATCTGCAAAAAAGACAGTTGAGAAAGCTGTAAGAAGATAAGGACAAACTTCTTCAGCTCCTTCCCCATCAGTATCAGAATCCTTCGCGTCATCGGGAACGTGATCTTCACCACCGGCCATTGCAGCCACTCTGAAGCATCCAGCAGTTGTTAATAGATGTAAATTTAAGTAAAAATTGAAAAGCAAAATGTAATGAAAGTTACTCAGAAAATCAATAAAAATTTCAAACAAAATGAAAAAAACATTAGAGGATTGCGTGAAAAAAACGAGAAAAGCCACATAATGAGCGCAAAATGAAATAATTAAAGAAATGAAAACAAAAAGTGGGAAGAAGCACACAGAGGAGGCAAAAGATGAGAGTGTGTTGAGAGCATGTCATAATTTTGAAGCTTTGGCCAAAAAAAAGTTACAATAAGGCCCATCGAACACATATAATAGACATCAGTTCAAAATAATGTTGAATCATCGATGGAACATCCAATTTATAACAACCGGCCGGCAAGTTATGAATTTTGAAATAAAATGATAACGATGTAACTGTGTCAGTCACACGCACACGAATTTCAAATAAAAAACGCAAGGTTAACATGAAAAACTTCGAGAAACTTTAAAAATTATCAAAACACTTACCAATAATCCTAACAAAGTACCACGTGATCGATCGATTCCCAATGTCACAAAAGTTCTCAAGACCTGTAACAGTGCATAAGCCATTTATAAGCAAAATGAACAAATACTAATGCATATGAAGACTATATGTTATTAGCGATTCGTGGGAATTGCGAAATTGATAATGATCGAGGAATCGCACAGGAAAATAAAAAATAAAGATTAACTACGGCTTTTGCGATGCACGCTGCCAAGCTGGCTAACTAGCCGGTGTGGCTCAGTCAAGCAAAAAATATTTCCCCACAAGATGAATGATTGAACAGATGAATATCCAGAATACGAGCACTACGAATGTCTATGTATATTCATTGGTGTTCATGCGAACCGTGCTGAGCAGTCTGATTAATCGTTAAAAAAACTACTGAAGTTTGCATATCTGAACGTTTAATGAAGTCAAATGCGTGTGAGCGATAGACCAATCGATATTTGACTCGAGAACTACTTCAAAAGCTCAACAAATCACATTCAGCACACATTTGAATTTATAAAAATCACAAACAGCAATACACGCTAATCAGAAATTATAAATCATTAATTATCAAGGGAAAATAAGAGCATTTGTAGAACCTGGAATGCAAATTTTGCAGAGAAAATGTGCTAACACTGCAATTACGCCAACGCTCACAAAAGGCGCATTTTTAGTGTGTTCTCAGAATGAACGCATCCCATCGACAGGCGCAGCAACAGTTGTAGCAACAAATGGATACTCTGCACAAAGCTCAAAGTGATTTAGACAGCTTTTGCTGTGAGCCTGAGAAAGGAAATTATGATAGTTTGCATGTGTACTCTGTTTGATTCCTTTGTTTTCTACGCGATTAGTGCAGCTGCTAGTATGTCCGCTGCTGGTTATTTTAGAGAAACAGAGAAAAAGATAAGAATTGCAGCGAACACGACGTGGCGTGTTCTTTTTCAGTGTAACATTGAAACAAAAAATGATTTTAATATTTATATATCTACATTATCTCTATTCGTAACCCCTATAACTTAAGCTTGAGCTAGTATGAGCTTAGTAGCTTCACACGATTTTCGATTACACATATCGCAGTATTGTGATAGTTGAGCGTTTCGTCGGCCCAGCAAGTGATTTTTTATCACCTCAGCAAGACCTTGTTCTAACAATTGGCTATTATCCAAAGGTCGCACCAAAAATGAATTATTATGCTGAAAATTAAGAATGAAGCCAGAGATGACAAAAGCAAAGAACCTTCGCCAGATAACGTGGCAAAACTGTCACCGTATTGAAATTTGGGAACAGATCGGGCACTGGAACTACGGCTACTCGTTTCCTATCGGTTTGCTTCCCACCCAACTTCTTGATCTGAAGAACTCAGTCACGTTTATGTATCCTTTACGAATGCTTCTCACCTGTTTGTTCAGGGAATCTGACAATGGCAAGGACCATTCAGACCATCCGTTATAGTATCCTATTCTCCACGGTACAGATTTCGTTAAATTACTGGCAATGCGTTCACAGCTAGATGCGAGAGATCTCTGATATTCCAATCGTCCAAGGCCTCTCTGAACATTTTTGGGTTATTGTATGAAAAAATACGGCGAGAGATTTACCATGGCCGGCGAAGCAAAAACTATCCCATCATATGCTTGTTCACTTTTATCGAGACGATCAATCCAATACTAGAACAGGAATATTGATCATCCTCTCTAACGTCAATTACCTCGGCTACTGTTGGATGAGAACTCCATCGATGAATTGTTGATACAGTGAAGGATATGTTGGTATTGGGCCTAACTCTAACATTCTCAAGAGGCTGTCCATCTTTGGGAAGGGGCACAGTCGTTTTGAGCAGATGTTCAGCCATAAGATTAAGCAAAATTCCCGAATGGCTACAAGCGAAATGAGGCAAAACTGGCGCTACCACGAGCTGATCGATTCCTGAACTATAAATCCCAATGAGAACGACATCAAAATAAATTTACTTCAGAACTGCTTCAAATTCTTTGATGAACGTTTGTGATCGTGATGGGAACAAACTGGTTACAGAAATATTACTGAATTCTGGGACAAGATCGTTCAACACTACTTCGACGTCGGAAGCCAATTTGCTCAGACTATCTTCGATTGTCAAACGTTCACCGTAATCTTCCACACATTTGCGAACTGTATCGTTTACGAGCAAAGATTCTGGGACATACCTGCAAGTATCTGTATTAAGGACGAAACTTGCTGATATACCATACTGTCTCAACTTCTCCGGCACATTATAATACTCTGCCGCAATATTTTTGAGGAAATCCTTAGCATAAAACTCTGTGCGAGGTTGACCTTCATGCAGTAAAACGATCGCAGTCTTCGTTGTTCCACCATTTTCCGAACTGAACCTACGACAACAGATCGTCAAACTTCGACGGCACAGCATATTTTCCTTGTTTGAAATGCGAAAGAATTATTGTATTTTTGTGTATTTTTCTTGGAAGTTTCACTTTCGGCTCATCTGCAACGATGAAGAACTATGAAAATAACAAATTAAATGTAAAACTTGTATTTCAAAAAAAGGAAAACCCGCAGGTTTCGATTGTTTATTCATACAACCACCATGCACGCAGTTTGCGCCTTATCTCACGTTGTTTGCGCAGAGGTCATTTAAGCACTACGTGCAGCCCGAGCGTCCCTTAATTGCCCATTAATTATTCAATTTTCTTCTCTTCTCTCTCTATTTCTCTGTCTTCATCTCATTTTGCCTATCTGTTTCTGTCTCGATGTTTCAAATTCATTATTGGAAATCATTCATACCTATTGTTTCCGTCTTCTATTGATTTTATACACTAATGAATCAGCTTAAATTCCTCTGACATTTCATCTACTCAAGCCTTATCTACCCTCTCATTCTTATAGAAATAGGTGGTACGGGTCGGTAGGTGTGAGTCACAGCCTATTCTCACTGTTGACGTTTTATATGACTGTTCCTGTAGAAGACAACGATTATGTCCATGAGTCGCAGTATGATGGAAGAACTGTGCGAGTATGTGTTACGTAAGTTTACCGCATCTCCATTCATCAATATTTTATCGTTTTTTCTCAGATAAACCATCTGTGATATTAGGCAGTAAATTCTTCGACTGTCGAGCGGCTTTGGGAGTGGAAATCGCTCACAAAGCCGAGAAATTTGAGCCTAAACTATTAGTCTTATCAAAGTTCCGAGTATTTTTCGTGGTTGGAAAGAGTCCGTCTTCTTTAAAAATCGAGCGAAGCTTCCATATTCTAAATGTTAGAGGGATCCACATAGTCAAAGACAATGAGGTTTTATTTCTCCAACTGCTTGCTCTCAACGAATTGTTTCAGCTATCGATTTTCGTAGATGATTCACAATCTAAGAAACCTTATACTATACGTTATGCGAAGCAATCAGCTTATCAAGTTGCTCTCCTCATTCTTTCGGCATTAAAGCATTATTTCCCTGATATCAGTAAGTCAATCACTCACATAGTTACATCTAAAGGCTCTATTCAAGAGTCTCAACTGCGATCGCATATTGACCTAGCACCAGCTTCATTATATGATGAATTTCCTTCAATCACTATTGATGCTGCTGCTAGGCCCTGTCACAGCTTTCGGAGGACATATGCTGCTCTTTGCGACTTCTACGAACAGCCATATAGGGAAGAAGTATCATGGGACATCGAGAAAATATACACAATTAATAACCTGAAATGTCTTCGCATCGATGATTTCTCACACTTGCTCCCAAGGTTTTTTCAAAGTTCAAACATATATCTCACCAATATCATTATATAGAGACTTGCTACCTATTGTTGGGGTTCTTTCGTATTCATCCTATTTCACGGGTTTATCTGCTGATGGTGTTCGAATCCCATCGGAATTGGTTGAAGTCATACTATCGGTTATGAAGAAATCACCCTTTTTGACGGAGCTCCGGTTGAAGAACTGTGGCCTTCCAAGGTAAATTCTTGTTTACTTAAAAGTTTTGCTCAATTCCTATCTCTATATAGAGACTTCATTTATTTGTTTGCCAATGCCATACAGCAAATCAGTTCGGCTCCTCTGGAAACGTTAGACTTATCAAAAAATGCTTTGGACGACAAAAAAGGTTAGGAGACAGAGTTAAATGTCATCATCAATGCATTGTAGGGTTTTCCGCCTTGTGCACGGTGCTGTTTAAACTAAATTCCCTCCGATATCTCAATTTGACAGAATGTGGCTTGAGCGACAAGTGTGTTCAACTTCTCTGTTCTGGATTGTACAAGTAATATATTAATTGGTTGTTATTCTTATCAAGTTATTCAGTGGCTTAACATCTTCGAAGTCAAGTCCTAATCATGGTTTGATTGAGCTTAACCTGGCCTACTGTACCATCAAAGATGACGTTTGAACTTCTTAGTTTTTTTCTTCTCAACAACTTGTTTACAGGTTTCACCACTTGTAAATCTGGTATCTTTGTGCACCCCTCTGCGTGTTCTCGACCTCACGGACACGCAGTTTCCTTTGGATAAGATTTGGCCTGCTCTTAAATTTGGAGGTTTACAAATGGAAAAACTCATATTAGCGGGATGTCAGGCAGGAAAAAAGAGCTCGGAGTCATCGAACGTTAGTCGTCTGGAATGAAACAAAGCAAAATTCCTTTCTACAGATAATGAAAGAGTTTTTCGCAATGGCTGTTAACTTGAATCATATTAGTTTTGCCGGCACTGCTCTATCAGCTGATAACCTTAAAGCTATTCTTTTGGGGCTGGCTTCCAACCAGCAAGTAAGTCATACGCACAAAACCGTTGCATTCCACTGTTTCCTCACCAATTGAAGTTCACATTTTCCGCGTTTACTTATATTTCTCTTTTAAGCTCAAGCCCTATTATCTGGATCTAGAAAGTACATGTGACAAGACCTGTGGTGTTGTTCTCGAAAGCTGTCTCTCTAGTCTCCGATGCTCAGGCATCAGTCTTCGTGATAATAATCTCGAAACTGATCTTCAAGTACTTACATTCAGTATTAATATAACAATACACAATCATTCAGGGTATCATCAGAGCTCTCTTAGGAGTGACCACTTTGAAAAAGTTAGACATTGGTGGAAACAACTTATTGTCTTTACGGCGATCTTCCAAACCTTCTCATTCTACAACTCTTAATCGACTTCTTTTGGATGTTGTGAAGCTATGTTCAGACGATTCGGTAATATTTCTTGGCTCAGCTAATCGTAACGGTTTTCTTCCAGCCACTCGAAGAATTGATTTTATCTAAGTCCCAGCTCGGTTCACATTTAAGTGTAATTCTCAATACTCTTGGCGCAACTACATCCCTACGTAGTTTGGATATTTCTCATAATGAGATGACTAATTTTGGCGCTAGAATCTTATCAAAGGTTAGTTCATAACTTTATTCCTTTTTAAACATTTGAGAATAGGCTCTCCAATTGAATGTATCTCTTCGTAACCTCTCAATTGACAATAACAAGATAGGAGCTGAAGGGTTTGTCGATCTAGCATCAGCAATGCAATTGTAAGTTTAATTTTTTTGAAAATCATTATCTTAATGGTCTGTATTATTTTAGGAATTTCACACTTACTTCTCTCCCATACCCCGTGAATGATCTTTTCGAATGTAAAGCACGGAACGAACATAATCGAGCTCTCACAGCGTTGTCTCAAATTGAAATAGCCCTGGAGCGTAATAGATCAGCCGATTGTTTTGATATTGCAAACTCGAAAAAAGGCCTCAATGGAGGTATTCAAAGTGTAAGTGTTTTCTACGAATATGGCTTCATAATTTTCTGTTCAGCTGATTGATTTGGGTACTTCGGCTGGAGATGTTGTGAAAGGAACGTTCCACGATTCACGCTCGGAACCATCTATTCCTCCAAAAATTGAAGACATGGTCTCTAGTTTTGTCGATCAGGTATCAATCGTCCAGCGTTCATTTTTTTTTTACTTTTTTCTTTAGCTGCGTCAAGAAGCTTCGGCTGTAATTCAAGATACCATGGCTCGTATGGGTGATCTAGCCATCGACTATACTGGCGATGCAGCACGAGCAGAGCGTATAGCAGCCGATCGACTGAAAGAGTTGTTCATGAGGGATGTAAAGATGGTTGTCAGGTGATTAAAATTTGCGTTTTCGAATAGCAAATTCATTCTTTTTAGTGATTGGAGATGGCGCGAACTATGCGATCGTAGTGAGCAAGCTTTGAGATCAGCAAGCGCTGGGAGAACAGCTAGTTTAAGCAGCACATCAGTGGAAGATTCTCCCAGTATTTCTTCTCCTCGTATCCATAAAAAGTCAGTTGCAGTTGGTAATATTCAAGTTATCAAAACAATTTCAGATC
Source organism: Auanema freiburgensis (assembly GCA_030370435.1). Lineage (NCBI taxonomy): Eukaryota > Metazoa > Nematoda > Chromadorea > Rhabditida > Rhabditidae > Auanema > Auanema freiburgense. The sequence continues at coordinate 3,192,324 of CM059366.1, read as the reverse complement.
TCTGGAAGCTCCATCACATCGTCCAAGGAGCATAATAGGTGATCTGACCCCCAGCTCTCCCACAGCTGAAGAAGAATCCGGCCTCAATTTAGAGACACCTCCTAAACCTGCAAGTCTTACCCATTTGCAAAAGATGAGACCTCGTCGAAGAGGAGGTAATTGACATAATATAACTCTGAATCTATTCATTTTTGATAGTATTGGGGCGTGGAGATAGTAAAGAAGATGAAATTATGATCATGAACAGGAGCTGTGACATGATTGAGCAAGACGAAGATAGTAGAAGTGAAGACAGCGTTCGTAGTGAACCGAAGAAGGTTGGAAAGTGATTTTAAGCATCAATTACAGTAGATTTTCAGCCTCTTTCCGAGAGAGTAGGTTTCCGAGTTGCTATGCTGCCGGAGGCAGCTTTTGTAAATTCTGCCAACCTGAGGCCTGCTACAGATCGTGGGATGTCGCCACGCGAGCCTATTTCACCTTTCAGTACCTCTTATAATAATGATAATTCCCCACCTCAGCCTAGTCGTAACAGGTACTAATTGTTAATAATCCTAAGATGCTAATTTCGTCTCTCAGAAGTAGTGGAGGATCGAGTCAGTCCGAGTCTAGTCCACCTTTCCTACCACCTAAACCGGAACCTCGCTTGAGAACCTTGGCTCCTATTCCGACACTTCCGTCTGCCCCACCGAGTGAAGATGAACAGAATGCAAACTCTCGTTTATCCGTTGCAGATATGACCCGCATTTTTGACCGTTAACTTGCCTTTAATATATCCATGATATTCACCTAGTCCTTTAAAGCTATATTATAAATGAAACAGGTGGCTAATGCTTTCAATGTTATTTCACTTTGTAAAATTTTACAAATATTGCGTGTAAAACATTATTCATACGTGAGCACCCTTATTCGGGTATTTTATCTTACAATTGTATCTTACCATGTGATCACATAAGCTTCTAATGGAAATATTTTATTTTATATATATAAATATTAAACCTTATGCTGGTTTCTTTGAGCATGCCTGTACAAAAAACATTACGCATTGTCACCACTTTGTCCAGCAGTACCCTTCAGAATGCGATCAAGCTGAGCTTGTGCATCCTGAGGAGAAGGAGCAGCTCTAGGAGAGGTGGCTGGCTTGTCCTATAATTATCGATATAGTTAAAAATATGGTAACAAGTCACTTACTTTCAATAAGTTCGAGAAGAAACTTGCGAGAGGACTGTTGTTCTCTCCTCCTTCGTCTAGGAGTGTTGCTTTCTTGACAGGAGCTGGTGTAACAGACTCCGCGGCAGCTAGGCGAGATAGAAACATCTGATAAAACAATTTATGTTCAAGACATTTCTAACATTAGTTATAACCTGTTCATTTTCAGCTTCAACTAACTGCTCTTTCACAACAGCAGGCTTCTCTCTGGTGGGCTCGAGAGGCTCATCTACATCTGGCACAGTTTCCTGAAGCAGACATTCCCTTTTTTTCGAACCCATTTACATCTAATTTTACCTTAATTATGTCAATTTTTTTTTGGCCATCCCAGCCGGCCGGCACGAAAACTGAATCTCGTTCAATTAGTTGCGGTTGTTGAGTAAAAGGTAACCCATAAGCACGATGAATTATATATTTGTAGAGAGTCTGAGGATGAAGGAATGAGTCTAGTAAGAAAGGCGAGACAAACCTGGACTCCCTTGGAAGTTTTGGAGCTAGTATATACAAGTGCAGCTCCCAATTGAAGACAGAGCTGACGTACTTGAACAATTATTCTGTCGGCCTGTTGACTAGTCATTTCAGACCCTGTAAACAACTTCGTAGATCGACCCCTTATTATTTCAAATTTTTTTATAGTTCGAAAACTATCCAACTAGTAGTTTGTATTCATTAGTATTCTTTCCCACGTGAGTTTACGTGGTTCAGAATTTTTCACGTGAGTTCACGTAAATATGAACGAGTACATTAAACTAGACGTGAGACCACGTGACTCCACGTAAGCTCCGGGAGTTCACGTGGGCCCACGTGAACACGTAAAAAAGCATTAACACTTAATCCCTCGGCTTCGCGAAGAACGGTTGCATGAGTTTCGAACTCTCATATTTATATAAAAACATATATAAAACACAACGTACCTAAGTCCGCTTTAGTTATCACAACAACAATGTTAGCGCCACAATTATCAGTCAGTACTCCAGGTTCGACAGGTAATAGACCCGTTTCTTCAATTCCTGTCACCATAGATGTAGTCATGGAGCATTCGATAGAAGGCTCGACATATTCTTGCCAATATCTCTCCTCTTAACAAAACGGAATGATGAACAAATCAGGTAACAAGCGAACTTACGAAGATTTTTAGCTTCTGTTAAAACTGTTTTGTCATATTTCTGGTTGATATGAAGAGATAGGAAGTTAGCCCATCGACGGATGGAATGAATAAGGCCTAAATGTGTATTTTGGAAAGCGTAATGTTTCTATCTTAACATACCTGGATTGTCTAGGGAAGCGCATAGCAAAACTACTGCTCGAGAAGGAACAGTTGCAGGAAGAGCGTTTCCTAACAGAGGGGCAAAAGTTTCATCTCCATCTAATGTCCATACCTAGACAAGAAGCAATGAGGTAAACCCGATTCTAATCTCATTACAGGTAGATATAGGTTCTCCACTCCCAGTCCTCCAGCTGTACCTAACTGATAGGCATAGCTTCCATCACTAGGGACATTGAGAATACTATATTCTAAAGCAGATGGTCGGATAAGGGTATCTGACTTTTCGAGTTTGCCGAACAATGAAGTCTTTCCGCATTGTTTCTCTCCTATAACAGAAAGCACATTGTCATAGACATAGAAGCTTCAAGTACCTAGCATTATTACGGAGGAACCTTGGAGAGTATTACGGGCCTTAGAGCTTACTTCTTGTAAAACTTTCGTCCTGAATGTTTCTCAAATGAATACAGGGCATTTTTGTTATTACAAACCAAATTTTTTCTTCATCTTGTGTTTGAGTGTTACTTGTCGGTAATCCGAATGGTACGTTGCTGCTTATTACATCAGCAGCAGACATTGTTCAATTACTAGCGTTATTCAACCTGTAAATTCTGTTGCTGTATTAGATGAAGCCTAGCGTTTAATGATTGGAAATATAATGAAAATTCATGAAAACGTGTGTTAATTTTAGCTTTATTTGAATTCCGAATCAATGGGAGGACTAATTCCGTGCAGGACCAATAAAGATGACTAAGAGGGAGGGACAGTGGAGGTCAATCCTCGTGATGTTACACTGGTAATCTACGGTTCCTTTGGTATCTTGAACTTCTTTTCTATGATCTTTCGAATTGTTCAATTATTACAAAAATTTTCTTTCGATTTCACAAAAATCCCATGGCTCAGGATGCTCATTGAAACGATGAAAAAAATTGTTGTTGGAGCATGTTTTTTGCGTTTTTCCAAACTTTCTGATGTTATCAAACTACAAAGGAAGAAGCTTCGAATAACTTTCTTATAGAACCATATCATGTCTGCTGGCGAAATCAAAGGTACTGAAACCGTGAATCTCCAGGATCAAGCCGGAGCTAACGAACTTTCGTCCTTGGTAAGGGGGATTATCGATTTTTATTGTCTTCCACCATAGTAATAGTAATAAAGCGTATCACATGTCGATTTAGATACAAGGCGTTTTGAGTCAGACACAGGAGCGTTTCCAAAGTTTGTCGGATCAAATTTTGAGAAGAATAGATGAAATGACAAAGAGGATTGATGCTCTGGAAAAGAACATAACGGAATTGATGAGTGAAAATATCGACCAGAATCAGCCATAATCTGTACGCTCAGCAGGGAAACATTTGCTCTTCTAATATATTTGTAAACGTTATGAACGTCTGTATTATGTTTTCATTCCCAACGTTTATCTTTGTTTTAATTTTTATTGGCTAATGAATCTATCCGAAACCAATGCCAAGCGTTGATTATCGTTCAAGCAGTTGTTCACGCAGCGTTTTATTTCTGTCTTGTCATCGTCACGATCTCCTAATTGAGATTTAGACATGGGTGCTGAAGCTTCCAAGAATGGGAAAGAGCCTAAGTATGAGAACATCACTACAGAGGTTCTGGCAAAACTGAAGTTGAAACTATCTGCTCGTGGAATATCTTCGGAGTTCACTTCCAAGGAATCACTACTGGTTAGTTATTGCGGTTCTTCTATATCCTGTGCTTCCCGCTTTATAGAGCTTTTACTCCGCCGAGAGAAAAGATGTTCTTCTTTCTGCTATTTTTGCTAAATTCCAAAGTAATGGCAAGCTTAAAGTACATTCCTTGATAGGGGTAGTCGATAAACTACTTGGTGACGTGTCTGATCAATCTGAAGCTTTACTTTCTATTTATATCAAGCCTTCGAAGGTATGTTCAAGCTTGTATCAGCTGAAGAGAACTTGATTGGTTAAGGCAGTGACAGGCATTGTTGACCTATTCGCTTCCTCTAAGGTTATTCCCCTGGAGGAGAAAGAACCCTTCCTCGAGTTCTTCTTGAGCAGCCTACCCGATGACGGCGCACAATTCTCGAAATGGATGATGAGCACGTAAGATTTTCTTATGGAACATCAAATTCACCTTATATTTAAGACCCGTCTTTTCGAAATTGTTAACCGAGGAAGTATACCCTCTTACCTACCGGCAGAGTCCCAAGGGGTTCATTCCTTTCTTAAATGGAAGTCGAATGATTATGGCACCCACTCCTGCTTTGGCAGTTTTGAACTCTTACATGCCCATGGATCGACGAGAGAAATGGCATCTGCTTTTCGACAGGTAGGCCCAATCACTATCCCTTATTTTAGCAGTCTCTGTTTAGCGTTGTTCACGGGAGCAGCTTCTCGCAACTATTTTCTCGTGTAAATGGTGAAGGACCTTGTATAATTTTGGTTGAGTCTACGAAAGGAGCCATATTTGGTTGTTTCGCCAGTGAAGGTAAGCTATAATCTCAGCGAAATTGTTGTAATAAGGGCTTTGTGATAGGACTGGTTTCCGGACCGCAATATAGAGGAGATGAGCGCTGTTTTCTCTTCGAAATAAAACCAAATTTACGAATTCATATGGCTACTGGACGGTCAACGAGCTTCGGATATTTGAATGTACAACAGAGTACTTTACCCAACGGATTGGTACAAAACTGACAGAAACGTTCTTTGTTATAAGCCTCATGTAGGGAATGGGTGGTTATGAGAGCACATGGCCCTTCTTTATCCATGAGGAATTTGGTGCAGGAATTTGCATTGCCAACATGACCTCGTTCGAAAAATGCGAAATCGCTGGAGAATCTGAATTCCAAATAAAGTAAGTGAACATATCTGCAACTCTTCCTAATTATTGTTGATTTCAGAAGCGTAGAAGCATGGCGTGTAGGTGAAAAACCGAAATTGAGTGAAGAAGAAGAGGAGCGAATTCGTACAGAAAAGTCCATCATTGATAAGGTAAAAGGAAGTATCCATGTTCTAACTATTTTTGATATTTCAGGACCCTGAAGCGAAGGCTTTGTTGGAAATGAGCGGACACAAAATGCATTCCGAAGCTTATAGAGACGCCCAACCTATATTAGATGAGGACGAGGAATAAACTCGCATTCCAATAAAAAAAAGATAACATTCCTGGTCATCTACATAATATTAGTCATCGAGATAATAAACTTTACTATTTCTTATGAACAGCAACTTTATGAAACTACAATCCTAGAATTTATTTAGATCCGCTTGGTTTGTTAATATCGATTTTCTCATATCCACTAGTAATCGAAGCGTTACGGAAGGCTGGGAATGTTTCCCATGGAGTTTCCAAATCAAACTTACGGAACTCTTGAGCCAATTCACTAGGCTCGTAAACGACACGCTTCAATTCAGGATCGTATCTGACCTGAACAGAATAATGCATTAGGCAAATCAAATTAGAATCAATTACTTCGTTGTAGCCGGACAAGGGGAAATCTTTTCTGAATGGATGACCCTCGAAACCGTAGTCAGTCAAAAGACGACGAAGATCGGGGTGGTTGTTGAACCAAACTCCATACATATCATAAACTTCACGCTCAAACCTTAGAGAAGGAATATAAAAAAAAACTACTGGGTGTACTCTAGCTTACCAATCAGCTCCCTTGAAGATGGGAGTGGCAGACTCGATGGCTGCGATTTCATCTGTGTAAGTGCGAATACGACAACGAGCGTTGAAACGAGGAGAGTACAGAGCATATACAACCTGAGTAAAACACGATTAACTCGAGAAATTACGGCGACAAAAACCTCAAATCTGTTCTTTCTAGTTGGAACATCAACTCCACAGATGAAAGTCAAATTGGTGAATTGAGCAGAATGGTTACCCTTCAAGAAAGAGAGAACTGGGAGTACTCCTGTTGGATGAATCAGAAACTCGAGCTCATCTCCAGCAGCAAACTAGAGCACGTTATTGTAAGGAACTTCGTAGTCGTAGTAGAGCTTACCTGTACTTGCTGTACAAACTTGGGAAGACACTCAGCAGCATAACGGCCAAAGTTGGCTAAACGATCTCTCTGGTGCTCATCGATCTTCCAGATTGTTGCTGAAAAGCTTCAATGTTGCGAGAAAAGATGAGAAAAGTTCACGTTTTTTAGCTTTTCCCTCTTGCTGGGTGGTTTGAGCTTGAGAGAGAGGAGCTGAAACAGATAGACAAGCAGTCCTTACGTGTTGAACGCCACGAATGGCACCTCGAAAGGCTGTTGGTAGCATCTGTGAATTAGAGATTTAAGAAAACATACAAGTAAGAGGAACAAGATAACAGAGGTTTGAAAACCGCGGAATGAATATGAACTCTTGTACTCAGATTTATAAAAACAACAAACAAGTAAAAGTCGTTAATAACTATCTTCGCCTGAAGCGACTCTTCTCGATAAGTTGGAAACATAGTTTTCGTCTTCAATTTGGTTAATGCGGTCAAACCTTTCGAGCCTTCTCAGAATTAGTTCTACAGCAGCACTGATCATCGTATAACTACCTATAATCTCATAGTGGGATAATGAAGCTCGAATATCCTACCTTAAATTAAATTACCAAATCTTTGCGCATATTCAAGCTTTGAATGACGAGACCCAAATTGCCTTCATCGTAATTCTATAATGTTGCAAATCATTAGATATCAAAACTTTTGAATGTTCTGTCTGGAGGTTTAAAATAAAGAAGAATCGCAATAACGGAATGGACGAATGATTACCTTACGCGGAGAATAATAAATTTTGCAAACAATAATATTTAAATTCCATTTTAAGATATAAAACGATTATAATCAATATTCATATTCTTTTAAGTATATAGAGAAGAGGTTATCTGGTAATATTTTTAAAGGTTTGAGAATTTATGGGTCCCGCACGGAAGTCGAAAGTTGCAAAATGTGACTACAATTAGGGCGTACTTAACAAAAGATTTTGCTGTTCAACTCACAACAAATATTTTTGATAAATGTTGAATAAGCTTTATCACTATGTCAAAAGAATACTTTCGAGAAACAATTCAAATCGATCAGTTCGCTCAGCCAAAAACAGTCTCTAGGTTCATAGGGTGTAAAGGCAATTCCTTAACCTCTTTCGAAAAAGCTCTTAATGTATAGTATTCTATTTTAATTATACATCCTTATGTGTTTACAGGTTAAAGCCGTTGTAATCTCTGCAGATGGGAACGTTTTTCTCAGAACTTCTGGAAACCGAGACAATGTTGATAAGTCTATGTTCAAGTTTTATGGAGCCATAGCTGATCTGGAGGATTCTCTCCAACTGTATGAACTAGAAGTTCCGAATAGCAAAGTCGGCTTTCTGATAGGTTTGTAGTGTTTCCATATAGTATGTTTCAGTCAGTTTAATATAGGTGCTCATGGATGGTCAGTCAATGAAATTATGCGTTTGAGTGGTAGCAAGGTGTTCTGTAAGCCAGGAGTAGGAGACATGTCGATTTTCGTCATTGAAGGTAGGATATTCGAGCTTCATTATCCCACTATGAGATTATAGGTAGTTATACGATGATCAGTGCTGCTGTAGAACTAATTCTGAGAAGGCTCGAAAGGTTTGACCGCATTAACCAAATTGAAGACGAAAACTATGTTTCCAACTTATCGAGAAGAGTCGCTTCAGGCGAAGATAGTTATTAACGACTTTTACTTGTTTGTTGTTTTTATAAATCTGAGTACAAGAGTTCATATTCATTCCGCGGTTTTCAAACCTCTGTTATCTTGTTCCTCTTACTTGTATGTTTTCTTAAATCTCTAATTCACAGATGCTACCAACAGCCTTTCGAGGTGCCATTCGTGGCGTTCAACACGTAAGGACTGCTTGTCTATCTGTTTCAGCTCCTCTCTCTCAAGCTCAAACCACCCAGCAAGAGGGAAAAGCTAAAAAACGTGAACTTTTCTCATCTTTTCTCGCAACATTGAAGCTTTTCAGCAACAATCTGGAAGATCGATGAGCACCAGAGAGATTCCAGGCTGATTTATACAGTTGACTTGTTGAAGGAGAAAGCTAGTCAGTATTTGAACGAGTATGATAGTGCTCAGGCGTGTGAGAAATCGTTTCAGGTTTATTTTTTGAATTTTACTTCTTATTTGATCATTTCGGTTTCACAGCTGTTCTTGCTTTTACTTTGATTCTTCATCAAAATATTTCTAGGCTTGTAAGCTGGCCATGATGAATTATGTCAAAAGACTAGAAATGGCTCATGATATGATAATAGTGCCTAAAAATCTACCTGATCCGTGGAGTTACAAAAGATTTTCTAAACTCTGCCTTCTCTTGAGTAAGAAAGTTGATCCTTCTATGGCTAAGGACTTGAAGATTGGTTGGAAACAAGCGTACGAGTATGATATATTTAAGAAATCTCTCAAGTTAGTAATCATGTCTTCAGATTCCATGTTCAAGGATGGAGCCAGAATGATATGAGTGTTGAAGAAGTTGAATCATACATTCCTGACGTATTTCGGTGGAGTTTTTACCAAAAAATTATTCATATCGATTATTATTCTCAGTTTCCTGGATATTGTGGAAAAGGAGCTAAAAGTTGATCGGTGTATGGCGGAATACATTCAGAAAAATCTTTTTAATCTCGATCTAGGACAACTTGCAGCAGATATTAAGAAGGCATTATTAAAAAGTTTCGATATCTAATGATTTGCAACATTATAGAATTACGATTAAGGCAATTTGGGTCTCGTCATTCAAAGCTTGAATATGCGCAAAGATTTGGTAATTTAATTTCTTGTCCTTCTTTTTTAACTAAGTTTTCAGCGTAAGGAATTAAATGATACATACAAAAGCAAATATGGAGAAGATTTGATAGATGGTCTGTTCCGAGAAGAGATAAGATTCAAACAGCATATAACTTCGTAAAATGTTGTTTCTTTGTCAACTATATGATAAAGTTGTTTTAAGTGTACAGTCTCTAGGTTCATAGGGTGTAAAGGCAATTCCTTAACCTCTTTCGAAAAAGCTCTTAATGTATAGTATTCTATTTTAATTATACATCCTTATGTGTTTACAGGTTAAAGCCGTTGTAATCTCTGCAGATGGGAACGTTTTTCTCAGAACTTCTGGAAACCGAGACAATGTTGATAAGTCTATGTTCAAGTTTTATGGAGCCATAGCTGATCTGGAGGATTCTCTCCAACTGTATGAACTAGAAGTTCCGAATAGCAAAGTCGGCTTTCTGATAGGTTTGTAGTGTTTCCATATAGTATGTTTCAGTCAGTTTAATATAGGTGCTCATGGATGGTCAGTCAATGAAATTATGCGTTTGAGTGGTAGCAAGGTGTTCTGTAAGCCAGGAGTAGGAGACATGTCGATTTTCGTCATTGAAGGTAGGATATTCGAGCTTCATTATCCCACTATGAGATTATAGGTAGTTATACGATGATCAGTGCTGCTGTAGAACTAATTCTGAGAAGGCTCGAAAGGTTTGACCGCATTAACCAAATTGAAGACGAAAACTATGTTTCCAACTTATCGAGAAGAGTCGCTTCAGGCGAAGATAGTTATTAACGACTTTTACTTGTTTGTTGTTTTTATAAATCTGAGTACAAGAGTTCATATTCATTCCGCGGTTTTCAAACCTCTGTTATCTTGTTCCTCTTACTTGTATGTTTTCTTAAATCTCTAATTCACAGATGCTACCAACAGCCTTTCGAGGTGCCATTCGTGGCGTTCAACACGTAAGGACTGCTTGTCTATCTGTTTCAGCTCCTCTCTCTCAAGCTCAAACCACCCAGCAAGAGGGAAAAGCTAAAAAACGTGAACTTTTCTCATCTTTTCTCGCAACATTGAAGCTTTTCAGCAACAATCTGGAAGATCGATGAGCACCAGAGAGATTCCAGGCTGATTTATACAGTTGACTTGTTGAAGGAGAAAGCTAGTCAGTATTTGAACGAGTATGATAGTGCTCAGGCGTGTGAGAAATCGTTTCAGGTTTATTTTTTGAATTTTACTTCTTATTTGATCATTTCGGTTTCACAGCTGTTCTTGCTTTTACTTTGATTCTTCATCAAAATATTTCTAGGCTTGTAAGCTGGCCATGATGAATTATGTCAAAAGACTAGAAATGGCTCATGATATGATAATAGTGCCTAAAAATCTACCTGATCCGTGGAGTTACAAAAGATTTTCTAAACTCTGCCTTCTCTTGAGTAAGAAAGTTGATCCTTCTATGGCTAAGGACTTGAAGATTGGTTGGAAACAAGCGTACGAGTATGATATATTTAAGAAATCTCTCAAGTTAGTAATCATGTCTTCAGATTCCATGTTCAAGGATGGAGCCAGAATGATATGAGTGTTGAAGAAGTTGAATCATACATTCCTGACGTATTTCGGTGGAGTTTTTACCAAAAAATTATTCATATCGATTATTATTCTCAGTTTCCTGGATATTGTGGAAAAGGAGCTAAAAGTTGATCGGTGTATGGCGGAATACATTCAGAAAAATCTTTTTAATCTCGATCTAGGACAACTTGCAGCAGATATTAAGAAGGCATTATTAAAAAGTTTCGATATCTAATGATTTGCAACATTATAGAATTACGATTAAGGCAATTTGGGTCTCGTCATTCAAAGCTTGAATATGCGCAAAGATTTGGTAATTTAATTTCTTGTCCTTCTTTTTTAACTAAGTTTTCAGCGTAAGGAATTAAATGATACATACAAAAGCAAATATGGAGAAGATTTGATAGATGGTCTGTTCCGAGAAGAGATAAGATTCAAACAGCATATAACTTCGTAAAATGTTGTTTCTTTGTCAACTATATGATAAAGTTGTTTTAAGTGTACAGTCTCTAGGTTCATAGGGTGTAAAGGCAATTCCTTAACCTCTTTCGAAAAAGCTCTTAATGTATAGTATTCTATTTTAATTATACATCCTTATGTGTTTACAGGTTAAAGCCGTTGTAATCTCTGCAGATGGGAACGTTTTTCTCAGAACTTCTGGAAACCGAGACAATGTTGATAAGTCTATGTTCAAGTTTTATGGAGCCATAGCTGATCTGGAGGATTCTCTCCAACTGTATGAACTAGAAGTTCCGAATAGCAAAGTCGGCTTTCTGATAGGTTTGTAGTGTTTCCATATAGTATGTTTCAGTCAGTTTAATATAGGTGCTCATGGATGGTCAGTCAATGAAATTATGCGTTTGAGTGGTAGCAAGGTGTTCTGTAAGCCAGGAGTAGGAGACATGTCGATTTTCGTCATTGAAGGTAGGATATTCGAGCTTCATTATCCCACTATGAGATTATAGGTAGTTATACGATGATCAGTGCTGCTGTAGAACTAATTCTGAGAAGGCTCGAAAGGTTTGACCGCATTAACCAAATTGAAGACGAAAACTATGTTTCCAACTTATCGAGAAGAGTCGCTTCAGGCGAAGATAGTTATTAACGACTTTTACTTGTTTGTTGTTTTTATAAATCTGAGTACAAGAGTTCATATTCATTCCGCGGTTTTCAAACCTCTGTTATCTTGTTCCTCTTACTTGTATGTTTTCTTAAATCTCTAATTCACAGATGCTACCAACAGCCTTTCGAGGTGCCATTCGTGGCGTTCAACACGTAAGGACTGCTTGTCTATCTGTTTCAGCTCCTCTCTCTCAAGCTCAAACCACCCAGCAAGAGGGAAAAGCTAAAAAACGTGAACTTTTCTCATCTTTTCTCGCAACATTGAAGCTTTTCAGCAACAATCTGGAAGATCGATGAGCACCAGAGAGATTCCAGGCTGATTTATACAGTTGACTTGTTGAAGGAGAAAGCTAGTCAGTATTTGAACGAGTATGATAGTGCTCAGGCGTGTGAGAAATCGTTTCAGGTTTATTTTTTGAATTTTACTTCTTATTTGATCATTTCGGTTTCACAGCTGTTCTTGCTTTTACTTTGATTCTTCATCAAAATATTTCTAGGCTTGTAAGCTGGCCATGATGAATTATGTCAAAAGACTAGAAATGGCTCATGATATGATAATAGTGCCTAAAAATCTACCTGATCCGTGGAGTTACAAAAGATTTTCTAAACTCTGCCTTCTCTTGAGTAAGAAAGTTGATCCTTCTATGGCTAAGGACTTGAAGATTGGTTGGAAACAAGCGTACGAGTATGATATATTTAAGAAATCTCTCAAGTTAGTAATCATGTCTTCAGATTCCATGTTCAAGGATGGAGCCAGAATGATATGAGTGTTGAAGAAGTTGAATCATACATTCCTGACGTATTTCGGTGGAGTTTTTACCAAAAAATTATTCATATCGATTATTATTCTCAGTTTCCTGGATATTGTGGAAAAGGAGCTAAAAGTTGATCGGTGTATGGCGGAATACATTCAGAAAAATCTTTTTAATCTCGATCTAGGACAACTTGCAGCAGATATTAAGAAGGCATTATTAAAAAGTTTCGATATCTAATGATTTGCAACATTATAGAATTACGATTAAGGCAATTTGGGTCTCGTCATTCAAAGCTTGAACAAGTCAACTGTATAAATCAGCCTGGAATCTCTCTGGTGCTCATCGATCTTCGAGATTGAAGCTTTTCAGCAACAATCTGGAAGATCGATGAGCACCAGAGAGATTCCAGGCTGATTTATACAGTTGACTTGTTGAAGGAGAAAGCTAGTCAGTATTTGAACGAGTATGATAGTGCTCAGGCGTGTGAGAAATCGTTTCAGGTTTATTTTTTGAATTTTACTTCTTATTTGATCATTTCGGTTTCACAGCTGTTCTTGCTTTTACTTTGATTCTTCATCAAAATATTTCTAGGCTTGTAAGCTGGCCATGATGAATTATGTCAAAAGACTAGAAATGGCTCATGATATGATAATAGTGCCTAAAAATCTACCTGATCCGTGGAGTTACAAAAGATTTTCTAAACTCTGCCTTCTCTTGAGTAAGAAAGTTGATCCTCCTATGGCTATGTACTTGAAGATTGGTTGGGAACTAGCATACAAGTATGATATATTTAAGAAATCTCTCAAGTTAGTAATCATGTCTTCAGATTCCATGTTCAAGGATGGAGCCAGAATGATATGAGTGTTGAAGAAGTTGAATCATACATTCCTGACGTATTTCGGTGGAGTTTTTACCAAAAAATTATTCATATCGATTATTATTCTCAGTTTCCTGGATATTGTGGAAAAGGAGCTAAAAGTTGATCGGTGTATGGCGGAATACATTCAGAAAAATCTTTTTAATCTCGATCTAGGACAACTTGCAGCAGATATTAAGAAGGCATTATTAAAAAGTTTCGATATCTAATGATTTGCAACATTATAGAATTACGATTAAGGCAATTTGGGTCTCGTCATTCAAAGCTTGAATATGCGCAAAGATTTGGTAATTTAATTTCTTGTCCTTCTTTTTTAACTAAGTTTTCAGCGTAAGGAATTAAATGATACATACAAAAGCAAATATGGAGAAGATTTGATAGATGGTCTGTTCCGAGAAGAGATAAGATTCAAACAGCATATAACTTCGTAAAATGTTGTTTCTTTGTCAACTATATGATAAAGTTGTTTTAAGTGTACAGTCTCTAGGTTCATAGGGTGTAAAGGCAATTCCTTAACCTCTTTCGAAAAAGCTCTTAATGTATAGTATTCTATTTTAATTATACATCCTTATGTGTTTACAGGTTAAAGCCGTTGTAATCTCTGCAGATGGGAACGTTTTTCTCAGAACTTCTGGAAACCGAGACAATGTTGATAAGTCTATGTTCAAGTTTTATGGAGCCATAGCTGATCTGGAGGATTCTCTCCAACTGTATGAACTAGAAGTTCCGAATAGCAAAGTCGGCTTTCTGATAGGTTTGTAGTGTTTCCATATAGTATGTTTCAGTCAGTTTAATATAGGTGCTCATGGATGGTCAGTCAATGAAATTATGCGTTTGAGTGGTAGCAAGGTGTTCTGTAAGCCAGGAGTAGGAGACATGTCGATTTTCGTCATTGAAGGTAGGATATTCGAGCTTCATTATCCCACTATGAGATTATAGGTAGTTATACGATGATCAGTGCTGCTGTAGAACTAATTCTGAGAAGGCTCGAAAGGTTTGACCGCATTAACCAAATTGAAGACGAAAACTATGTTTCCAACTTATCGAGAAGAGTCGCTTCAGGCGAAGATAGTTATTAACGACTTTTACTTGTTTGTTGTTTTTATAAATCTGAGTACAAGAGTTCATATTCATTCCGCGGTTTTCAAACCTCTGTTATCTTGTTCCTCTTACTTGTATGTTTTCTTAAATCTCTAATTCACAGATGCTACCAACAGCCTTTCGAGGTGCCATTCGTGGCGTTCAACACGTAAGGACTGCTTGTCTATCTGTTTCAGCTCCTCTCTCTCAAGCTCAAACCACCCAGCAAGAGGGAAAAGCTAAAAAACGTGAACTTTTCTCATCTTTTCTCGCAACATTGAAGCTTTTCAGCAACAATCTGGAAGATCGATGAGCACCAGAGAGATTCCAGGCTGATTTATACAGTTGACTTGTTGAAGGAGAAAGCTAGTCAGTATTTGAACGAGTATGATAGTGCTCAGGCGTGTGAGAAATCGTTTCAGGTTTATTTTTTGAATTTTACTTCTTATTTGATCATTTCGGTTTCACAGCTGTTCTTGCTTTTACTTTGATTCTTCATCAAAATATTTCTAGGCTTGTAAGCTGGCCATGATGAATTATGTCAAAAGACTAGAAATGGCTCATGATATGATAATAGTGCCTAAAAATCTACCTGATCCGTGGAGTTACAAAAGATTTTCTAAACTCTGCCTTCTCTTGAGTAAGAAAGTTGATCCTCCTATGGCTATGTACTTGAAGATTGGTTGGGAACTAGCATACAAGTATGATATATTTAAGAAATCTCTCAAGTTAGTAATCATGTCTTCAGATTCCATGTTCAAGGATGGAGCCAGAATGATATGAGTGTTGAAGAAGTTGAATCATACATTCCTGACGTATTTCGGTGGAGTTTTTACCAAAAAATTATTCATATCGATTATTATTCTCAGTTTCCTGGATATTGTGGAAAAGGAGCTAAAAGTTGATCGGTGTATGGCGGAATACATTCAGAAAAATCTTTTTAATCTCGATCTAGGACAACTTGCAGCAGATATTAAGAAGGCATTATTAAAAAGTTTCGATATCTAATGATTTGCAACATTATAGAATTACGATTAAGGCAATTTGGGTCTCGTCATTCAAAGCTTGAATATGCGCAAAGATTTGGTAATTTAATTTCTTGTCCTTCTTTTTTAACTAAGTTTTCAGCGTAAGGAATTAAATGATACATACAAAAGCAAATATGGAGAAGATTTGATAGATGGTCTGTTCCGAGAAGAGATAAGATTCAAACAGCATATAACTTCGTAAAATGTTGTTTCTTTGTCAACTATATGATAAAGTTGTTTTAAGTGTACAGTCTCTAGGTTCATAGGGTGTAAAGGCAATTCCTTAACCTCTTTCGAAAAAGCTCTTAATGTATAGTATTCTATTTTAATTATACATCCTTATGTGTTTACAGGTTAAAGCCGTTGTAATCTCTGCAGATGGGAACGTTTTTCTCAGAACTTCTGGAAACCGAGACAATGTTGATAAGTCTATGTTCAAGTTTTATGGAGCCATAGCTGATCTGGAGGATTCTCTCCAACTGTATGAACTAGAAGTTCCGAATAGCAAAGTCGGCTTTCTGATAGGTTTGTAGTGTTTCCATATAGTATGTTTCAGTCAGTTTAATATAGGTGCTCATGGATGGTCAGTCAATGAAATTATGCGTTTGAGTGGTAGCAAGGTGTTCTGTAAGCCAGGAGTAGGAGACATGTCGATTTTCGTCATTGAAGGTAGGATATTCGAGCTTCATTATCCCACTATGAGATTATAGGTAGTTATACGATGATCAGTGCTGCTGTAGAACTAATTCTGAGAAGGCTCGAAAGGTTTGACCGCATTAACCAAATTGAAGACGAAAACTATTTTTCCAACTTATCGAGAAGAGTCGCTTCAGGCGAAGATAGTTATTAACGACTTTTACTTGTTTGTTGTTTTTATAAATCTGAGTACAAGAGTTCATATTCATTCCGCGGTTTTCAAACCTCTGTTATCTTGTTCCTCTTACTTGTATGTTTTCTTAAATCTCTAATTCACAGATGCTACCAACAGCCTTTCGAGGTGCCATTCGTGGCGTTCAACACGTAAGGACTGCTTGTCTATCTGTTTCAGCTCCTCTCTCTCAAGCTCAAACCACCCAGCAAGAGGGAAAAGCTAAAAAACGTGAACTTTTCTCATCTTTTCTCGCAACATTGAAGCTTTTCAGCAACAATCTGGAAGATCGATGAGCACCAGAGAGATTCCAGGCTGATTTATACAGTTGACTTGTTGAAGGAGAAAGCTAGTCAGTATTTGAACGAGTATGATAGTGCTCAGGCGTGTGAGAAATCGTTTCAGGTTTATTTTTTGAATTTTACTTCTTATTTGATCATTTCGGTTTCACAGCTGTTCTTGCTTTTACTTTGATTCTTCATCAAAATATTTCTAGGCTTGTAAGCTGGCCATGATGAATTATGTCAAAAGACTAGAAATGGCTCATGATATGATAATAGTGCCTAAAAATCTACCTGATCCGTGGAGTTACAAAAGATTTTCTAAACTCTGCCTTCTCTTGAGTAAGAAAGTTGATCCTTCTATGGCTAAGGACTTGAAGATTGGTTGGAAACTAGCATACAAGTATGATATATTTAAGAAATCTCTCAAGTTAGTAATCATGTCTTCAGATTCCATGTTCAAGGATGGAGCCAGAATGATATGAGTGTTGAAGAAGTTGAATCATACATTCCTGACGTATTTCGGTGGAGTTTTTACCAAAAAATTATTCATATCGATTATTATTCTCAGTTTCCTGGATATTGTGGAAAAGGAGCTAAAAGTTGATCGGTGTATGGCGGAATACATTCAGAAAAATCTTTTTAATCTCGATCTAGGACAACTTGCAGCAGATATTAAGAAGGCATTATTAAAAAGTTTCGATATCTAATGATTTGCAACATTATAGAATTACGATTAAGGCAATTTGGGTCTCGTCATTCAAAGCTTGAATATGCGCAAAGATTTGGTAATTTAATTTCTTGTCTTTCTTTTTTTTTTACTATGTTGAACATACATCCATGTCTACAGGCTTATAATAATGGAAAATGAGAAAAGAAAACTTACCCTACTGCTATTCTGTGACATAACCAAACTATAAATCAGAATTTTTTACTAAATCTTTTTTAATCAAAATATTATCTTGATATAACACATTTATCCAAGTTTTTTACGTTATTTTATTAAAGGTCTAAAAATTCTGGGTCCCGCCACGGAGGTCGAAACGTTGTCGAAAGTGAGAAGATTTAGTGGCTTCTCTTTTGTTGAACGTGTTTAAAACTCTCGAAACGATTCGCAACACTTACCGCCCTTCAACAGTAGAGGTCGACTGGCGGCTCACCAGTTGCACAGTCTGAGACGTTATGCAAAGATGAATGTTTGCTCCGTTTCAAATTTGGGCAGTTGGTTCGAAACACATACTCAGGAAACACATTATGGTAAGACGGAAGATACATTTTGAGGTTTATTAACATAAAATGTTATTTTCTTATCGAACCCATAATATCAAAACTATCCTTCCAAAAAAAAACTTTTACTGCAGAACTTTTATTCATAAACATGAGAAGGAAACAACTTTCTTACTCAAGAGACGGCAAAGTTTAGAAAATCTTTTGTAACTCCACGGATCAGGTAGATTTTTAAGCACTCGTACCATCCGGATTGCACACGTCAGCTAAGACTCTCAGAGCACGCGTGCTATCCACAAATGTACAAAAGAACAACTGCAAGAGAAGAAGGTAAATGAACAGCAAAATCTTTTGTTGAACGTGTTAAAAACTCTCGATACGATTCGCAACACTTACAGCTCTTCAACAGCAGAGGTCGACTGGCAGCTCACCAGTGGTTCAGTACTTGTTTACTCGTCAAGTTGAACAAACACGTGGATGTGTCGTAGTAGTATTTACGCCATATGCAAATGCCGTCGCGTTTTGTTTTTATTTTGCGCGGAGAGAACGTGTTGAACGGTTGTTCGTCGCCTACTCCCACTTTTTATTTCGTTGTTTTCTCTTCAACCCCCTTTAGCTATCTCTCGTTTTATGAGCTTAATGCATGTCAAGTAAAAAATACGGAAATTCTGAAAACAACAGAATGAAGTTTCTTTTGTTTTTCTTATGGAATTAATTATTTGTCGCATTGTGTGTCGATTGCGTATAGTATTGAGAAGACAGGAGAGATGGGGAATCACGTGAAGCATAGAAAAGCTAAGCAAAGCATGCATTTTGACTCAATTTCAAGAGAGCTAACACTTGATATTCAACGAAACTGAATTAGTTCCATACTTGAGATTTCTCTGAAAAAAAAAACAGATCAATGTGTCTGTTGGCATCCGTCCAACTGAATTGAGCTTTTGAGCCATATATGTTGGTCTCCAGGTGTTTCTTTCGTTCAAAAGCTCAAAAGTGCTGGTCAGGTCACGCAAATGATGTCAGAATTCTTTGCTTTTGCCATTTAGCTCATCTGTCATTCCAGCCACCGTCTCTGAGTGTCGCTCAAAGACGTCATAAGGTTTTCAAACAACTTTCAATTACAAACATATTCAATTATTTTAATTCATCAATCATCCTTTATTCTCTGTTACGCAATAAGTGAAAAGTTTATGGAAAGGGTATGTTTACGACCAGTTCACAACTTGCTTTATGCAAATCGTGAATTTCGTGGACGTAATCAGCACATATGAAAGAACGTTATCCACAAGAGGACCCACTCTGATTTGCAGATTCAACATCAATTTTTCGATTACAAACACAAATTAGCCCAATCCTGTAGCTTTTTCTATTCTGAACAAGTCAGCGGAAATAGGCTTAAGACGGATTCTTTTACTTCAACTTTACCGCTCGTTGCTGCTATCTACGCGGAGAAAGACATTCCATTTGAGTACATCGACATTTTTACGTGGTCCCCCCATACGACAACTCGCCCATCCCCATCTCACACTATTTTCTATCTCACATTCATTCCCTTCATTATTTTCCCATATTCTCTCTCACTCTCTTTTTCTCTTGCTCAACTCGTACTTCTTATGAAACTCTCAACACTTTTATCTTTTCACTCAACTTATCTCTCCATTTTTTCAAGCTATTTGCCTTTCGCTCATTCCTCATTCTTTCTTCGTTTCTCATACACTTAGCCTCTTTTAGTTTCACCTCCCGTTTTAAATCCAATTCGCCATATCCACGTCATGCTCTCAGTAAATGGTAATAGAAGAAGTCTAAACTGGATCAAATTCTGATATTTTCAAAATGCGGGTTGTAAAAACGCATCAAAATGACTTAATTGTCCCCAGTCATCTATTAATATTATAGATGGGAATGGGAAATGCGGCAAGGGAATAAGAACTTCCATGATCGATGGTAGGTAGTGAACTATCAGGCAGACCAATGAGCAGAAGAACTATGAACTACGTTACCCATCTCATGTCTAACTAGTCATATTGTCCTCTCAACAGTCGTTTTAATCAAGGCGCGCTGCAAGAAGATATACATACTAGAATATATATATATATATATATATATATGTATAGTCAAAGTAATTTTAGTCATAAGACTTAATTTATGCGTCGCAGAGCACTCTTCCGGAATCCGGAAGTATTAAACATTCCTTCTTTTCTTGCTCTGTGTATGCCTAACTTAGCTAATTAAAGCAATCGATGACCATCATGATTCAAGCTCATCCCTTGAAATGCAAAGTCCCTGATTCAGACATAACATTAGCCGAAAATAGATGAAGCAAAGAGAGAGCTTAGACTGAGAAAGCAGTGGTCGCTGAGCTTTTCTAATTACGCACATATCATTCATAAATATCAGACGAACCAGAGCGGCTTTCACATAATCAATTTTACCGCATATTATGATTTTACTGAATATATATCCGATATTCCATAAATAGGCCTGCTCTTCATATGTTTGTCTCGAAATGCTAATGACATTCACTATAGAAGCAGTATGTTTCACAATGGTTGTCATAGTACGCAGGGAAAAGGAGACAAAGAGGAAGCCAGTGAGAGAGAGATGAGGGAAACAACCGTTCTGGGCGTCTGCAAGAGAAACGAAAGAGCTCAATTGAAGAGCCGGAAAGAGAATTGACATCAATAGGGTTTATGTCAATTTCTACGATTGGCACTCACGTCATGTTCAAAACCACTTACCTTTTTAATGAGTTAGCTTTTCATTGCTACTAAAACATCAGAATGATTACCCTAATCACGTGATTTGTCCCAATTCTATTGATTCGTACATATTACTAGAATCTATTTATCCGTATATCACACGACGATGGAAACCCGATAGAAATTAAGCTACGATGATGGCAAGAATCAGGATTCCTCTTCTTTCTCTTTCCAGTCTGGGTTGGTGTATCTGTAAATATTTATACAAAATGCTACAAACTACATGACGTTTAGTGCTACCTGTAGTGGCTGATTCTCACTATTTGAGCAAAACCCGTGAGGAAGACGAAGAAATTGACGCTAGCCAAGTAATGATTAACTGGTCGAATGACAAAACAATATCTTGTCCATATAGCTCCGGTAGCGCATAAGGCTCCGTTCTGCAAAAACATAATAAAGAGGTAAAATAGAAAAATAGAAAGGGAAGGGAGGAAGTTCATCGATCACACGAATAACTTCAAATTAGAGAAAATTAATTAAACATCTATTAAACTCTCAAATGGGAAGAAAATGATCTCCCAGATTGGCTATTTGAAACATAATGCTTGAAACCCCAAATATGGACGGAGATCTCAAGAGTATTGGAAGATATCTAGAGAATCAGCGATTTCGAAGCTGAATGAAATTGATACTAAAACCAGGGGAATTGATGACTTACAAGTCATAAGTGAAATCATCAGCAACCAAAACCCTTTCAGAACGTTATAGTGCAAGCTGTTTCTGAGACACAAAATGTTTGCGAAGGTCGAAAAACGCAGAAGACATCTTGTGAAATCGGAAAAACATTTAAATTTTTTTAAAAGTAAACTTCGATCTCTGCATACATGAATAGCAAAAAAACTAAAGCGGCTAAAACTCCACTCATTCTTATGAATATTATGGCTGGAGGGCACAAGTTCTTATTTGACAAAAATAATAAAAGTAATAATACTATGTGCATAGTTTATATTCTTCCATTCTGCATAGTTTATATGACCAAAGACGATGGGGAAAGAAGACTCATAAGTATTATTCTCGTCTAGACGCTGCCCAATAATGAGAAAGAAACACACACCTGATAGAAACTGAGCTTATCAGCAGGACGGGCAAGATCAGCAAGACCAGCGAAAATGAGTGACCACTTAATGGTAGGTGCCCAGAAGAATACTGTTTTTGGTCCAGCCGGATGATTCCATGCAGGTTTGGCAAACGCTGGCAAGACCGGATAAATAACTTTATCTGCCACATTGCATAAAGCACGATAAAGTGATTTATGTGGCATCTGGAAGAGAATGGAAATTTTAATCTTGTTACATGAGATCAAGATGAGCTCAGCGAAACTCAGTCTTCGCTGACCCATTCTGATTGAATTTTACGAAATATACGAGGTTGGGATGGCTGTGACAAAGACTACAAAATTGAAAAAAAATGAAAAACAAGGAAAGCTCTGGGACGAGCAGGATGATGATGATGAGTACGTTGACAGAGAGAGAGATAAAGGAAATATGGTAAAGGTATCAAACCCAGAACATAACAACTTGAAAACAACTATGTATAGAACCTTTATTTGCATAATATAGATGATCCATTAAAATTATTTAGTTAACGAACTCCAGAGCTCTACTATTATACCAATTAACCCAGCTTTTCAGTGGGGCAATCAATACAAACTAACGGATTCAAAGTCGGCTTTAGACTCATCATGCACAGCTGCAAATAAGGTCCAAATGCAATCTTCATCTGTGGGAAATCTGATAGTTCGAAGAAGAGTAGGAAGGGGAAAATTAGTAAATATTAAGAAAAAAATAGAAAAAAAAGAGTTATATTTCAAACAAAAAGAATGTCGATCACAGAAAAGCGGAGACATCATTACCAAAGAGAGGAGGAAGAAGAGGAGTAGTAGAAGGCAGGAGGACACGAGTAAGGTGATAAGTTGTGAACAGACAGAATAGGACGCATATGTCTTTTCAAAGAAAAGCAGCAGATAAGAACAGATAGGAATCAGCAATTACACTAATGTACAACAAACCATTCACGCACACTCACACAACCGAGAAGGACGGACATTGCTATATCGACAAGAATAGACTAGAGGGTCGTGGGATGAAATAAGATTTGATCAGGAGACACCATGAATTGCCATATCAGCAACAATTGGACCCGCCTAATCCTCCGCTAGCGTTTCCACCAGGCGCAGATGGCGAGCTTGGTGAATGCTGTGGTCCCAATTTAATTCCATTAGCCTGCAACAACAATTGGTCAACTCGTAACAACACGAAAATATTATTTCTCAATTTCAAGAGAACGAAAAGATTCACCTCATTGTTAATATCGAAAACTCCCTCCTGGATCTTTCGGTAGATTTCCTTTGCGGTATCAATGAAAGCCTTAAAACGATATCATAAAACCGTACCATACACATGAAGGTCATACCTCCTCAACGTTGGCAGCAGTCTTAGCGCTAGTCTCCATGAAAACGAGTCCATGCTCGCGAGCGAAGGCTTCTCCTTCTTCTTTCTTTACTTCTCGTCGAGCTTCCAAGTCACTAAAAGATAAGGTTGAATTCAAATCCTTGATATTAATAAGGATTAACCTCTTATTTCCAATAAGCATAATGACCATGTTGCTATTACTGTGCTGACGAGCATCCTCAAGCCAAGAAGTCAGGTGATTGAAAGTGTCTCGGCTTTAAAATAATTTATGTGAATCCATGAATCATCAAGTGGTCTCTTACCGAGTAATGTCGTATACGAGTAAAGCTCCAGCAGCTCCACGATAATAGGAGCGAGTGATTGAACGGAAAGATTCTTGGCCTGAAAACGATTTGTGGTTTAAAGGCTTCAATGTATGCTCAACGTACCAGCAGTATCCCAGATTTGAAGTTTTATTTGTTTGCCATCAATTGTGACCATACGGGCACCAAATTCAACTCCTAAAGTAAAATGTAAAAAAAAGTGAAGACAGATTGTTACCAATAGTCAAGTCATGAACAGGCTGGAAACGCTTGTCTGTGAATTGAAGAAGGAGACAGGATTTTCCGACTCCAGTGTCTCCAATGATGATATACTTGAACAGGTATGCATACGACATGACTTTTTAAACTTTTATGTATCAGCTAAATAAGGAATTTGAATTTGATTGAAAACAATGTATAGTCTTGAAAATTAACAAAATGAACATTTTGCAAAGAGAATAATTTTAAAACAGAGCATAAACTAAACATAGAATCGATGCGAGAGACACGGGCATTCTGGGCGTGTGACTAGGTTATTGATTCCACACGGCCAAATTTTAAAGGACTATTCGCGACGGGACACGGAATCCTAGCAAACTCATTAAGTGACAGCTTTTTAAAGGCAGTTTTTGTTTCAAACACATGATAGAAACTGAAAGGCAGGTTACAATGGATGAATTATTATGGTAATACTCTATTAGCATATTACTGCAAATTATCCTTTTCTACAATTACTTGCCAATCATTCAAAGTGCATGGCATTACTGCGACAATGGCTTAGATGTGTTTTCAACCAAAATCAAGAGATTTTGAAACTCATCAAAGAAATAGAAAAGGAAACGAACATAAAGAATGGGTTGAAAACGCGTGATATGTGGAAGTGTGGTGCGCTATTAGTCGAACCATTTTCCAGGCTCTGTGACGCATACTCATTCTGGCTCTATCACGTGCTTCTGACACTCAAGCTTATTTTGGCTTGTCCGAAATTCTTATAACTTCAATAAGTCTATGCGCTGTTTAGGCATAAAGCAAGACCTATTTCATTATATTCTGAATGAAAGCGAGTGCCATTGCCATTTAAATAAATAGAAATATATGAACTCAAAAATCAAAAAAAAAAAGAAAAAGGAATTAAAAGGAACTCGAAAGCTAGCGCAGACGCACGCACAGCACACATGAATTGAACAAAGAATCGAGGAGGCAGTTGAAAATATTAACACAAGGAATAGATGAGAGAGAATGCAGAGACAAAGTAGTCCTTCTTCAAAGAGTACTTTTAACTACTCTCTCTTTATTTCTTCCTCCTCCCTCCCTCTCTTTCTCACGCTCTTTCTCTCCCTATTCCGGAAAGGGAAAACCTTTACTACTTTGAAGACAACGTGAACTCATCATGTTCATTTCTCTCCCTCCAACAGAATTAATTATAGTAACTTTCGTTTACTATAAACATTTGCGAAATTAAAAAGAAATTTCATAATAAATCATAAAGCAGAAAGATATTTACGACGTACCATACTTAGAGCTGATTCTTCGCTGTTTATTACTTCGTATTCACTCTTTGAGCATTCCATAATGAAGGATGATGATGTGTGCATATGTGCAATAGACACAGGATTGAATCAGTCGAGCATTTTCAAGCAAATCCTGTTTACTGTTGAGAATACAAAAGAAATAACTAATTATTGATAGTACCACTGGAGGAAAGAAGAAGCTGAATATCGTCTCATACAATGGCCATATGTAGTTCCATAGAGATAAGACATTAATCTGAAAATATAATAATAACTTATTAAGTAACAACATATGCTGTATGTGTGCATCATCAACCCATCTCATGTAAATTTCAAAATTAAAATGACGCCAGACGTCTTTGACGTATTCTTATACTTGGACGGAAAATCGCATTTTCAACAAAATGCGAATTGCGACTTTTCCATTTTTTTCAAAAATGTTGGTTCGGCAGTCAATCGCATCAACCCCCCTGACTGCGAATGAATTACAACTGCAGTCGACAACTTGTTCGAAGTTGGATATTGCTCGGAAAAGTTGAGTATTTGAATGAAAAAGAAAAATTTGCAGCAATCATTTATTAAAGGCGCATTGTACAGAAATTCATTTGATCACTTCAATCAGTTCATTATCGTTAGATTACTTCAATTATTTCATTATCGAAGAAAGAGTTCTCCTCATCCGATTGATGATATTCCACGTCATTTTGCTCGTCGTTCTCGTTTGTTAATTCGTCTTCATCTTCCTCGCTTTCTAGTTCATCTGGTACTGATTATGAATTTAACCTTTTCGATGAGATAGTTTCTTACATGTAGCACAGTACCGTCCCATCCAATTTCTCGACCAGTCTCTTGTTTCTAAAGCGTTGCTGTGCGCGCCGACTATGAGAAGGCTCCGTGCTGTAGATCCTTTCAGTCTCATCCTCCTTTTGTTGCCGTATAAAATGCCAGCAATACTGGAATAGTTAAGATTGGAAGGAAGAGAGAAAAAACCAACCTGAACAAGCGTTCTGAGTCGACGGAAGTGGATTGAACGGTAAAAAACCGGAAAGCTAATTTTCCCAAACATGGCATGTCTATTTCGTACAGTTTCCAAAAGTCCAAGGCCTCTTTAGTCCAATTTCGATGACGAGAGAGCACCGTTTTGTATTTGATTATTTCATCCTATGTACGAAATTTTGAGTATGTGAAAAGAGAGAACCTTACCTTCAAAGTAGATATGGTATTGTTAGCTTCATCTCTTACGAATCCACAGTATATGGCAGATCTCGATAAGCCTTCTGGTATTGGGTCTGGATCATAACTGGAATCGTAAGTTTCGAACGTTCTCAGGAAGTCGTCCTCGATTTCTCTCCATTGAGTAGTGGAGAAGAGCTTCGTCATGCAAAATCTGCAAATCAGTGTTGAAAAACGAAACTAATAGACCTACCGTGGATCTAAAAAACAATGGAAACGTCTAATTCGATCTCCAAAATATGGACTCCAAGAACTCCTCAAAATGTTTAGCCACTCCACAAGGAACAATCTGTTTGATGTTGTCATCGTCAAATCCCTTGATATCCTGTAGAGTCTTTATAATCATTTCGTAAACAAAAATCACTAACATTTCCCATTGTTCCTCGACATACCGTAAACAAGGCAGCACTGAGCTCTGTGGGCAGAATTTTTTGCACAATTCTTCTGTCACCGAAAAAGGAGCGATCAAAACTTTCTTGAGAAACTTCATCGTATGAATTTCATCAGGACTGAAGCTATCATTTTTGTGTTCAATGAGCGTAGATTGAACAGCGTTCAAGCAATTGAGTGTGTCTGAAATGCACATGAAACATGAGTTCCAACGAGTCGGAACTATTCCTTGAATTTCTCGAAATGGTTCGTTAAAAGTTTCACAAAATCTGAAATGTTGAATTAACAAACCAAAGTTTTGATTACAAACCTTTTTAAAGAAATGTTGAAGACGTGGGAGGTGTGCATACTTCTCACCAGTTCCTGTAGCTTTCTGGTCAAACTTGCGATAAAAGGCTGTTCGAGCATTTTCTGTATGAGAATGTTTATGATATGAGCGGCACAATGATAACTGGAAATTTCTGATTGTTCGTTTAATACAATTCAACCTACTAATTAGTGCCCGTGTCGAGGATAGCTCTTCTGATATTTGCTCCTCCGTCAGCAACAATCCCAATAAGTTTTTCGGATGTAATCCCAAAAAAATCCAATCTCTCCTCGAGGCAAGATCTCAAATAATCGGCGGTGTGTCTGTAATGTGCAAAGAGTTAATTAAAAAGAAAAAAAAGAAACATCACCTCTTCTCATCAAGCACGAAACAGTCCAGGATCAGTGATTCCATCTCAAGGGAGCTGCTCAGGATATTACACGTCAAGGAAAGAAAATTTTTCTTGCAATTAGGTGTAGACCAGGTATCGGTGGTGAGCGATAGTGAAAGACAATCTCTCAGTTTTTTCCTTGTCAAATCGTCAATTTCATTGGCGTATGTCGTCAAAAGCGCTCTACACTTGGTTCTGCTAGGAAAATCGAAGTTTTTCGGACAATTTCGGCAGAATTTTTGGAAGCTCTTCGATTCAACTATTCTCAAAGAAGAGTTTGTAGCGGCAATCATGGATATCAATTGTTTTTCAATTGGATCTTCAAGGAAACTATCCAAAGTGACATGCTGCGTTTGTAAGACAGCTCCTTCATGTTTCAGCCGGAAGTGCGCCCAAAGATTACTTGTAGAGCTCCTTTTTGCCAAGTTGAATATGGTACTGCAGTGTCGGCAGGACGCCTTGTTATCACGAATCTTATCGAAATGCAGCCAAATTTGCGATTTCAGCATCTTGCATTCGTTGTAATATTCCAGAAGATTATGAAGATTTAAAATTTCAATTTTTATAAGTTTTTTGGGATGTGTGTGATAGGTAGCTTCTTTTCGTTATGAGACTTGTTTCTTCCCCAACCCAAGTTGGCAGTCATATTCAAATATTCGACTTTCTGATAATTATGAGGAAGTTGGATATCGCAAGTTGGTGTGTACGCAAAAAGTCGTTCCGCAGTTGACTGCAGTTGGAATTCAACTGCAGTCACGTCCAAGTATACGTATTCTACGTAAATACGCAATATGCTAATTACGCTAAATTGATCAATCATTAGTTAAAACTATTTCATATTTATATGTATATAACGATTAAAGTACAAAAATCTGAGACAATGAAAAGAAAAGTTTCATTTCCAAACTTCTCTGGCTGATCATCTTATCAACGGAAATGAGATAGCAAAAAAGATAATTGAAGTTGCATTGTTTTTTTTTTTTTTCTGTCAATATGGAATGTGAAATATCATTTTGCGAATTCTCTCGCAATTTTTATATTATTTCTTGGCATACAGCA
Source organism: Auanema freiburgensis (assembly GCA_030370435.1). Lineage (NCBI taxonomy): Eukaryota > Metazoa > Nematoda > Chromadorea > Rhabditida > Rhabditidae > Auanema > Auanema freiburgense. The sequence goes on along the minus strand of CM059366.1, from coordinate 3,163,936 downwards.
AGAGAGTAGCACAGATGTGTACAGCAGGAGAACAGTTTCATTGAATTTCACAAAAATAATTCAGAACGTTAAGCTACTTTTCCGTACTTTCCATATACCTTTTAGTGTATTACATTTTATGTTTAATTAAAATTAAATTTGATTTAAAGTGACTTTCAGAGAACTTTGGGTTCAGTTTCGTTGATCGGAGGGTGGGGGCTGGATTGATATGCCTAAATATAGAAATGATTGCAAATATAATATGATGAAAGAGAATATGAGAAAAAAAGATGAAGAACCAGCTCTATAAAGTTGTCTGGGACATCTTAGGAGTTCAAGCAATTTCAAAAATATTGAACACAGATAGATGTAATCAGGAATATTTCAGAAAGAATTTTCAAATGACAGACGCCTTATAAGGCCTATCAATTGTCTTTTATCATCATTCTCTCTATATGATCATCTACTTCAATTGTGCATTGTAATTAACACAAGTGAAACAGATAGAGAAAGAGAGAGAGAGAGATCCTCTCTCTATTCCGTATTTATCATCATTTTTGCTCGTTTCTTACATCTCCCTGCCATGTTTGGCACATTAGTTGCGTATCTTTGTTACTTCAGAGATCTCTCTCTCTCGCTCTCTCACTCTTTCTTTCTGACAGTTTCTTATGAACTATCCTTCATTTTAAACATGAAATCAGTCCCTACTGAAGTCAGTCAAATGATTTCTGTCCCTCGTCTTATCCGTTTTTTCTTTTTTTTTTCTTTTCTCGTCGTGAACAAAGTATGTTCCATTTATTCCTCGCTGATTGCTGTTGTTGTTGTTTTTCTGTCTGCCTCTCTATCTTCCTCTCTCATATTAAACATTATTTTTCGTCTACTTCAAACATAATTGCGTATTTCAGGCCATGATTATCAAGAAGAGTTTCAATGAGTCTGAGGAAGTTGTCGTTTCGAAAAAAGACGTTTGTGTTTTTGTTTTCATTTGCTCAGTGTTTTCAATTTTCTCTAATTGTTTTTCCTCAATCTTTATTCTCTTAGCCTGCTTCGTCTTCTTTTTCTTCTTCTTCTTCTTCTTCTTCTTCTTCCGTCTTTTGTCAGCTTGTAAGCGATCCTGTGAAGTCAGAAGTTCCGAGTTGCATTTTATATTTTTTTTTCAAGACCTTTCGTTAGCAAGAGAGAAAGAGAGAATGAATGAATAACGAAAAAGGAAAAGAAAGAAGAAACGAATAGGAAAAAGTATTAAAAGTTATTTTTTTGTTTGCCGGACAAGTTACTATATAACATTTCCAGCTGAGACGATTTGTCCTTGACTGCTTAAAGCAAGTGAAATGCTCTGATGACCATGCCCAACAGTTGGCTGATATTCTCATATGTTCCGATTACAGGTTTGTATATAACATATTTCCATGCAACTACTTCTCATCTCTTTCAGAGGTCACTATTCGCACGGATTGAATCGTCTGCACATCTATGTGCGTGACTTAGCTGAAAGATCAACTGATGTCGCAGGTTCGTCCATTACTAATATCTTCATGAATACTGCAACAAGAAATTTGCTAGCGCATTCACATATGACATTGTCCTTTTCGATGCAATTCTTCTTTCTAATTTTTTTTCCCACATCTCTTATCGCAGTCCGTATTCGTCATTCTTTCAAGTTTGCCCTGAGAGTTGTTTCAACGGGCTTGTACTAAAGATTCTGCCGCTCTCTCTATCTCTCCCTCTTTTTGCTGTCTTTTTTTTCGACCATCCTTATCCAAAAGTTTCTAGGCGAACCTGTTATAATCAAAGAGAAGGCATCAACAGCTTGGGTTGACGGCAAGAATCTTCTTGGTCCTGTGGTTGGCAACTATTGCATAAGGCTGGCTGTTCAAAAAGTCATTTTTAGCTTTCATATCCGTTCTATTATTAAAAAAATCTAGGGATATGCGTTTCATGTAACATAATAATTTAGGCAAGAGAACATGGCATTGGATTTGTTGTTGCTCGTAATTCAAACCATTTCGGAATTGCTGGATGGTACGCCGACTATGCAATGAAACATGGCCTCATCGTAAACCTCTACTAATTGGTATAGTTATCTTACTAATTACAGGGTATGGCTTTCACTAACACATCACCATGTGTTTTCCCTACTGGTTCAGCCGAGAAGAGCTTAGGTTCCAATCCTATTTGTATGGCTGCGCCAGCAAAAGATGGAGATAACTTCTTCCTTGATATGGCTTCCACCACTGTCGCATACGGAAAGGTAGACTGCTATTCAGGAAATGAGAATATTAGGAAGTCGCTTTGAAGATAGAAGTTGTTGATCGCCGTGGTGGCAAGCGTATTCCACCTGGCTGGGGGGCAGACGCTGATGGAGTAGAAACTTATGATCCAAAAGAAGTTCTCAATGGCGGTGGGCTTCTTCCTCTAGGGGGGCAAGAAAACACAGGTTAAAGCCGAATCTATTCACGTGTCTAACTTTTTGAAGTTAGGAGGATACAAAGGCACAGGTCTTTGCATGATGGTAGAAGTCTTGTGCGGAATTTTGGCAGGATCTGCATTCGGAAAAAACATTCGTCAATGGCAGACAACAGAGACTAATGCTGACTTAGTAAGATACCGCATTGTTCAATTGTTCTCAAAGCAATGATCTCTTCAGGGACAATGTTTCATAGCTATAGATCCCGAATGTTTTGCCCCTGGTTTCCCAGAAAGAATGCAACTATTCTTGTACGAAACAAGAAATCTCACACCGGTAAGTACTCAAACATTCATAGAGAAAACGTACATATTCTGGTACCACGTGAATTACCACGTGGTAATTCACGTGGTAATTCACGTGGTAATTCACGTGGTAATTCACGTGGTAAATCACGTGGTAAATCACGTGGTAAATCACGTCAACGTTCACGTGAAACAGAATGTTATTTCGATCTGAATGCACTTTGAAGCGGTTGTGTCATAGTTCAGAGTCTATATACATTATATATTTGTGACATTCAGATGAACCCATCAAAACCAGTTCAAGTAGCTGGAGATCCTGAGCGAGCTCATATGTATATGTGTGATGACTTGGATGGTATTGTATATAAGAAAAGTCAATTGGAACATTTGGTATAAAAAACATATATTCAATAATAATAATCGATACGTTTATAGGAACAACTCTCGCGAGGATTGGGTGTGAAAATGTTCGAAACAAAAACTTTGCCCAAGATTGAATCAAATTGTCAAGAACAAATTATATAAATGTGTTGAGTTACGAACAATTTCTTTATTGGCAACAAGTGAAAAATGTCCTCTATAAGGCAATCAGATTTTTCAAAGTTGCGAAGCTTCGTGAACTTGCTAACTAACGTGTGGAACGAAGCACAAGTCAGAGAAATAATACTAAATGATCTAATCATGTTGTGAACACATGCAATTTTACGATGATATATGATGCGATTAAAATGAAGTAATATCCTAATTTGAAAGATACCGGTGAAATAGTGAACATAGCTTCTTAACAGCAACCGTATAAAACTCATGGAAAGTGGAAGGGAAGTATGCTATATCAAAAATCAGGATTGAAAGGTACAATGAAAGCAAATTTTATAAATCACGTAAACTTTGGAATATTAAACAACGTCTTCCATATCATCATCATCGTAATCGTCATCTTCATCACTAAAGTATACCCTATTACCTATCAATCCAGAAGTACGTTGGGGAGGGGAATTATTAAAACGTTTGATAGGTGGTTGTCTGAAAAGAATACGTATGACATTCATCAAACGATCATCAACTCTACCTCGGAACGGTTGTAGCTATCCTCTTTCGAACAGTCTTCGTTGGCTGGTTCTCTCTATGGCGCATCGCACAACGGAACTGCCGAACTATTGGATAAATATTCTCAATCGCCTGCATTACATCAGCTTCAGACGATGCTGAAAAAATAAAATAAGCTAATCAGCATATCTTTGTTGTTGTTGCCAGTTTCCAATCTACACAATCCTTAACTCTTTAGGATGCGAGCCCGATAGTGGCATTTCATTTAGGCGTTTCATAAAACCATTTTTTTGGACATTTCAGCAAAAATGGGGAACAGATCGCCAAATGGAATTGACAAGTAGAAGGTGAATAGTTACCTCCAGTGACTGTTATACTTCCTGTAGTGTGTATCCTCAAGGTTGCTTTGGGCTGTTCTGATCTCCAGACCAAACCGACAGATAACTCAGGTTCATATTGAGATTGAGCAGGATACTTTTGAGCTAACTTAAAGTAACCACATCGATAACACAACGATTTTACGAAAGATCCCTTCTACCTCTTCAATTTTGATTCCGAAAGGCATGCGACATGTGGCCAACACGTTACATACCTAAACAATCGTTTAAACGATGAATCATGTATGAAAACAACCTTGAAGTTTCGTATCTTTACTACTTCATGTAGCTTGTGCATTGCTTTTTGAACTCTGCGGGCAACTGATCGTGAGGCAGTCATACAATCAGCTTCACTAAAACAAAAGCCAAATAAGGATAAGACGTACGAATAGCGAGATCATACCTCTTACAACCCACAATATACACTTTCCCAGAACTGTATATTTTGACGTAGCAATTGGGGTTACGTTTTTGTTTCAAAAGTACCTATGAAAGTTCATAAAAACAAACTTGAGTTCAAACTTACTCCACGACCACGGTCGAAAGTGACGTTGTTTGTACAAAGTGCAAGCTTCCGCAGATCAATATGTAAAGGAAGTGTGTAATTACAAACCACGTTCCTTATCTGGTGAAGACAGTTATACAAACTTTACAACATTTTCAGATGAAAACCTGTATGTCAATCTCGCCATCTTCCAAACCATCGTCAATATCGTCATTGGCGGTGGTTGGCTCTGCCACATCCTCGCTATTGTTTTTGGGGACAATCTATGATAGGATGCCTTTTCACAAAACGCATTTATAGACGTACTTGTGGTTCAGGCGTTGGCTCTCGTATTGGAACAGCCAAGTTTAAACTGGGAGCATGCTGCATATAGCTAACGCCTGCATGAAGTGGCCTGGGCATTACCACTATAAAGTATCAAATACATGATGTACACAAGAGTATGAGCAAACCTTGTGGTCGAGGAGGGGGCTGATGAGATACAACTCCATTCGGATGATATATCACTGGGTGATCTGAACGCCCCATATGAGACATCGGTTGTTGAGGAGCGTCTGAAACAAAGAATTTTCATGAGATTGGTTACGTCTTGTGACAAGTGGATGAAACAGTTGTGGAGGGTGATAAACACACCTTCCGGATTAACCATTCTAGCTCTTATTAGAGTATTTGTAACGATCGATATACTTTTCTATCGAAACACAAACGCTCAACCTAAGAGCTAGCAAGGTTACCAAAAGAAGAGAAATGCAAATGAACGACATCTACGAAATGTTTTGAAAAGTAATAACGGGTGAAAAACCCATGACACATAAAGAGTCAGAACAATTCAGCCTTAATTCATATATTTTGAAGAAAAAAAAATTAAAAACTCGGATTGAATCACCAAAAAAACGAATGAGTGAAAACAGTGCTTCTGTCGGAGTCATTCGCATACCCCGCATGAGATGAAAGATTGTAAAGAATGCTAGAAATTTCGAATATACATGAAGGGGTCATGTCAATTACAGAACAATAATCAAAAAATATAATACATCATCTACGATAAAAACATGGAAACATGAAGGTTAAAATAAGCTTATAAGAGTTTGACTGATTGCAACAGCTACAATTAATGAAAAGAATCGAATCTACTGTAAAGATGAGATGAAATCTGCACATGAATGACAAAAGCGAAATGAATAATTTGAGTTAATTTAGCCTTCCTGCTTGGGAGGTGTATACCATCCAGATTTTTGATGAATCTGTACAAGACTTTTAAAGGACTGTTGCGCACGAGCCAATGAATACTGTCCCTGTAAGTACAATAAGGATATTTTGCTCAATTGTACTCAGGTCTCAAACCTTATTATCAAACTGGATTCGGGCTTTGCCTTTGACTAGAGTTGCCGCGATTTGTAAAACAACTGATTCTACCGAATAGGCAGAAGACCACCCCTGCTTTGTTAAAAGCTCCATGCAAATTGCTCCACCGCCCAATACAAATCCATTTTGGACCTGGAATCCGCGATTATCATAATCCAGTTTTCTGTCTAGCTTACCGTGGGGGAAACCAATCTCACAAACGGAGGCTCCATTGGGAAATTCTCGTTAAATACAAAGTGAAATACAATATGATCCTGTTTTTGCTCTTGAGCAAGCGTTACCAAATCAGCTGCTAGCGGGCTATCAGAATCGACCTTCAGTCGCGATTTATTAAATTTATGAACAGATGGCACATACCTTATACAGCTTAACCCACCATTCGTACAAATTGGTATCATTATGAAGCTCAATCGTATAAACACCTGCGTAAGGAAATTAAAGGTTTCCGTCAAAAGAATGACTTACCATTTTTGTAATGAGAACTACGATATATGTCTCTTATTTCTTTCATGAGACGATCTGTGGCAGTTACAGAACCTTGTACCTACAACAACAAAGTAAAGAGAGGGAACTACTAATGTTTTAAACCATTCCAGACAAGTGTTGTTGTCGGTTTACTTTACTGATCCTATCCAATACTTGAATACCTTCAGGCGCCACATCTTCATCCACACCACTTGGTGTAGTTTCATCTGCCATTTCAACTACCTGATAAGATGAACAATTATAAATGAGCACGATACTGTATTGTACATCATCAACATTGATTTGGTCATCGTCGCTTTCCATATCGCTACCTTGGCCTTCATCTCGCTCTATTTCTTTGTGAGGATCGAGTCGCACGATTTCAGAAGGCAAACTCAAGTTAAATTGGTTGCATAGCTCCAATAGTAGCCGATGAATCTTAAGAAACGAATGTAGGAGAAACAATCATGTGACATGTGTTACCTGGTACAGAATAGTGGTTGGCTCAGTTGTCTCCGTTAGTTTTTCCAGAGTAGCTCCAACAGCAGGATGATCCGATTCGCTAAACCATATAGGAGGCTGTCTCGGGTAATTTTCCTGAAAAGGATAGGATACTTAATATGGAAATAAAGACCAGAAGCACCTGAATATTTGCATTAATGATTATAGATTTTCCTGAATTATCAATGAACTTTACCGAAATTTCATCCACGGAAGCGACAATAACCTGAAAAGGACAATAGGATCAGCAAGAGGAATATGCTAATTAGCAAACCTGCAGTCGTTCATGGCTCTTGGGGAATAGACTTTCTAACACAGCAATATCCTCCTTTAACTTTCTTAGACAAGCCATCCCAGAGCGGGCACCCGGGCCTGAAAACTCAATCAATTTGGTGGTAGCTAGTTGATGTTATATGATGAAAGCTATTTGTGTTTCATATGAACATGTGCATTAGAACGAGTTGCGTAAAGTGAGAAACTGGAAGACATGTATCTCTGCGACACTGGACAATATAAAGCTGACAAATATTTCAGAAATACTGATAGATGATGAGAATGAATTGAGAGGTTGCAAAAGCAGAAAAAGCAGCAAAAGCGAAAAGAACCTTTGTTGATCAGCTGATCTATGCTAAAAAGCCGCTTTGCAGAAATGGGCTTTTCAAACGGCAAGGATATTAAATATTGATTATGAAGAAGGCAGAAGCATGAGTAAAGTAATGAAAAGAGTGTCTGGAAGAGATCGACGACACCAAACATGACCGGAGCTATTGTATGATCTATGATTAATGCTTATTAGGCAAAAAAATAAGGAAGTACATGGGAAAACAGAAAGTTTAAACAGTTTACTTGGGCAAAACTGTCACCCAGAAATACTCGGGCGGGTTCCGGGTGCTCCCCCATTTTCAAAAATGGACTTGGGCGGTATACTAGGGCATTCGAATCAACGCTCAACTCAGTCGACACTCACCCAATTCAATGAATATGTTGAGTGTCCAATGAGATATCATTGTTCAAAATGATAGCTAATGTCATATCCAACATACTTAATACATTGATTCATAGTTCGATTTTGTAGTTTTAAAAATTTGAATGAAATGACAGCTCTATCTCACTTACAACCCCTTAAGCCATGGCCAATCCTTCACGTTTTACCAGCATAATCCTAATCGAAGCTAGGATCATCCACTTATTCACTAAGAAATTGAACACAAGAAATGCAAACAACAAAAGGATCTAACTCTTGAAAAGTACTGAACCTGATGGTATCACTACGCACGTATCCAAACCTATGTTTTTGAGAGCGTTCATAACAATAGTAGAATAGCACGCTCGCGTAGTGCGATCGCGAAGCAACAGTGAAATAGTTAGTTGGAAAACGATTCTGCAATAGTAATACCATGCTTCTCTTCCTACATGATCTAATCATAAATTCTTCCCACACCCATTACACAATAAAAAGCGAACAGTATACTTATACATTTGATCCTACTTACTCCACATACACATACTCGTACACATACTCACACTCACATGCACACACATGCAGACTCACACACACATACATAGAGATAGCGTACGTTCGCTACCTAATGAATATTCCAAATATTGTTTCACTATTTTGGTTACAAAACTTGAAATTACGTCGAGGATGATCAATAACTCACGTTTTTCGTTTTAAGACCATTAACGATACAACGACTCTATTCTAATTCAACATTCGACACATTCAACTTTGTCAAATGAGCCAAATTCGATATTCAACAAAATAATCAATACATCGCCAATGTGGTGAGTCGAGAATGCCCAAGAATATTGGGCGGGTTCGGGCAGTACCCGAAATCGATAGCAAATGGTGAGCGAGTTACGGGGGAATACCCAAAACTTAAAAAAACAACTGGGTGGATTTCGGGTACTAGCCGATTCCCAAGAAGAACAAGAGTGCTGTATGCAGTTCACAAAATGAGAAAAGGTATGTTATACTGTTGTTAAACAGATTCCAACATCATAATTCCATAATAAAAAACGTTTATTCAATAGTAATATATGTTTTATCATATTTGATTCCTTCTTCTCTTCTACACTGGAGGAGAGCTTCCCAAAGCACATGGGGTGATAACGAAAGGAAACACCATCAAGCATCATCCATTCATTGATCATTCAGAACAAAGCCTGAACATTACTTGATATGTCAGAGTTGTATGTCTTGAACATACCTGGGGTTCATGAAAACCAAAATTTCTATGTGTTTGGTGGGTGTTTTCTTGATTTACTTCATCCACAAATTGAGCGCTTACGCGGGCATGACCTGATACCGGCCTCTCCCTGTTTTACGCTATAATCTTAGGCTTTCGTAAGACCAATGAAGTAATTACATCAGCAGAAACAGAGCTGCTATTTCTTTGAACTACGAAAAGTAACGTTGTTGGGTCGAAAAACAAAAACGTACCGTTAGAAAACCATGGTAGACGACAACTATCACAAGTCGTGAGAGCAACAGCAGCCAACGAACTATTTCACATTCCAAGCAAACGTCAACATTCATATCAACCTTTTTCAAAGAAGGTTGAGCAAGCTCTTATGAAGTCAAGACATGACATATTGAAGGAAACAACACTGTACAAGTTGGATGATGTTTATCAGGCGGGTACGCGTAGTTAGATGATGTCCAGCCTGGCCAAGTATATTAGATTATCAATATTAGACAAAAAAATAGTTAATACACACACGAAATAAAAACTGTAAGAAAAAACACAAAGAATAAATGCATAAATCATGTGACACATTTTATTCCAATGAAACGATGTGCCCCACATCTAGTAAACATGTATTTTATTGATGAAACTCGGTTTTCAGTGTTTTATGCAATTCTTCAAGGTTCTAGCTTGAAATGAGGTAATTTCAACATATGAATATTTCATAATATAGTTGTGGCTATGGATTTATAATACCACACCTTTGCGATACGAACACACATCAAAAACCTGGTATAGATTGAGGATGAGTGCTAATCGAGGACAGAATTTCGAGATCGTGGTGAGACTATTTTACGTCTTCGCTCACCAGTCCTTCAAAACCGAGAACCGCAGACATTAGAACATTCGTGTTCCACCCGCCTTAAGAGGATTTGCATGTATTAAGAGGAATAGCAACTGAATAAAGTAATGATAGTAGGTTGATGTGCTATAATAGAATAGAACACTTGCATTGTAACAGAAGTCAAAGACTGGTACGATCTATATGAAGTTCTTTGATTTTCAGAATTTCGGACTGATCTATATCATACAGGTGAGAACACAGGTGTTATTCCACGTTTTGCTCTCCGCTCAAAACTGCATAGCAATATAGAATCTGTCGGCTGTGGATGCACAGACATTTCCTGATATTAAGCCAACAACTATACCCAACCAGGTACAATGATTCTTTGTCATAATAACAAAGCTTTTAAACAATGTTTATTCAACAACATCCAACAATTACTTAAGAGGAATAAATCTGGAAGAGTGGGTAGCTCCGATACCGGGTCTACCGTGCTTAACAGGCTTGTAGGTGATAGCGAACTCTCCCAAATAGTATCCAATCATTTCTGGCTTGATCTCAGTCTAAAAATAATATGAATAAGTTAAGAATTATTAAACCCTTGTAAGATTTCGCGACATGAATCGCAAAAAAAACCAAACATGGGCATGAATACTTTCTGCTAGAGTAACCCTCGATAGTACAAATACCATACTGTCAAGGAGTATAATCTAGCATTGAAGAATCGTAAAATTTACCAACCTGATTGAAAGTCTTTCCGTTGTAGATTCCGACAACAGCTCCGACCATTTCTGGGAGGATGATCATGTCACGGAGGTGAGTCTTAACACAAGCTGGCTTTTCGAGGACGGAAGCAGCCTTCTTAGACTTTTGGAGACGGTTGAGGAGACCCAAGTGCTTTCTCTTAAGTCCACGAGCAAGACGTCTACGCATGCGGCATGGCAAGAGCTTGGCGAATTGTTCTCTAAATATGCATACAATAAGAATATGAAAAATGGAATTAGGATTACCTGGACATGTCGAGGAGTTGATCAAGATCAACACCACGGTAGGTGAACTTACGGAAAGTTCTCTTCTTCTTCAAATCAGCAAGATGAGCCTCATCTTGTTGAGTGGACATGATTAACCCTGCAACAACGGATCATGAATGAAGTGCTAGTGGTACTCAAAAGACAAAAATGGGTAATACGAGACATCAGAAAATGGCGAAAACAGTTGGAAAACAGTCGAAAACCGAAAAACCCAACTTAAGCACACTCACAAATCCTTCATTTCATACTTCGATACTAGATATAACAACAAATCAGAAAACAAAAAAAATTCTAAATTAAAAATAGCGGAAAATATAGAAAACCCCATTTCTCGGCAAAGTCTATGCTGCGTATCGTTTGTCAAACGCAGCTGATGCGCAGTAAGACCCTGCCTAGTCGAAAAATTTGGCAACTCGCCAAGAAATATTTTGTTCACATAGTAACACTCTTAGGTTAAGACGGATCTCCTTCCATGAAGTTTTACATGTATGGGTAACCATGGATTCAAACATATTACGTTTATTAATATGCATGCTGCTTGTCCGAAATGTGTTGACTATTCCTGTGAGTGATGTACCCAGGCTTGTGACCAGCGTTCCCGGTTAGTGCTTTGTGTTGATTTGGTATATTTGGTTGCACTCTGTTTTAAACTAATATAATATTTCTCAAACTCGTTCAATCCCAAATATAGCAAGTTGTCAACGAAAAAGAGAATACAGTAACTAATGAGGTTCAGATGCAGTAAACGAAACATCAATTTTCTTCTCTTCCAATCATACATCGACAAAATCACTTGGTCATACCGATAGTGATGAGGAGGAAGATGATGAGGGTTCAATTGAAATGGAAGAGTTTGAAGGGTACTTTCTTGAACAAGACATTAAAGCAAAGACAAGTCGATTTCAGTGACGCTGACAGAGACACTTTTTTCGATGAAACTTTAGGAGTTAAGCAATCTCCTTCACTTATAGAAAGTTCTTTCAAAAACAAGTAATTTCATAATCTGATTGACTACTGAGAACAATGCAACATTTAAGAAAGACCTTCTCATGTCCTAAAATTAAAACTGATCTAATAACAGGAACATCAGTAGGAGATTTGAGTCCTGAAGATGTAACTATAATAGCTGCTATGGGTGATGCTCTTTCTGTACGGAGTTATTTCATATGGAGACATGTTTCTCGTTATTGTAGACAGGGATTGGATTGTGGCCAAGAACTAATATTGAATTCCGCGGAGCCGCCTTCAGTATTGGAGGAGATGCCACTATCGATGGCTTAGTCACCGTCCCTAGTAATCGATAAGAAAACAAGTGTTAATACTATGTTTCTTCTTAAGATATTCTGAGAGAGTTCAGTCCCTTGTTACTTGGGGTTTCTCATGGAATGGGATCAAGTGATCAGCTACCTGAGCATCAACTGAATATGGCTGAGAGTGGAGCTACAAGTACCGATTTGGTTGCACAGGCTCGTGCTCACTCAATAGAAAATGCTGATTTTATATAATTCAGGCTGAGAGGCTGGTTAGGCGTTTGAGTGTTCTGAGGGAAGTCAATTACCTGAAAGAGTGGGTTATGATCATAATCACCATCGGAACAGAAGATGTAACTGGTGCATTCTAAGTACTAACTACAAATATGTTGTAGATGTGTCTAAGGTGTAGCGGAGCAAATTTCAATGCCATAGCCTCGGCTATCGACACCCTGCGCAGTGGGATTCCTAAAGCTTTTGTGGTTTTGCTAGGTCCTTTACATGTGGCTTCAATGCACAATCAGAATGAGAACTTGCTAAGGTTCAATGCTCATTAGAAATCAAAACCTATCCTCTTCGATTCTAGCAAGAGATGCCCATGTATAACAGGGAATGATAAAATTGAAGAACTGGCTAAGAACTGGAGCTCTGTTTTTGTAGATATTCAGAACTATGTTGATAACTACGAATTTAAGGTTAGTTTGAATTATCCGATTTGTACTTCTTTCTTGTAGAGTCCCACTTTCGGTGTTCTGGCTATACCATCCTTGACTATAACTTCTCGCTTTCCTGATGGACTGTTTCTTCTAAAGAAACCTTTACTCAGTCGTAGAGGGCATATGTACGCCACCAAGTGGCTTTGGAATAGGCTTATAGCTGGTAGCTCTTACAATTTGTCATCAGCTATTCTCTCTAGAGATACTTATTTCTGCCCTTCTACGGTACATAGAAACGTTGTTTGATATTCAAGTTCTCGCCTCTCAGGGTTGTCCTTACTTCCGCACAACAGCTAACATGCACGGATGCCAACTTTTGAGCAAAGCAGAATTCCAAGAAGGGAAAGAGTTATACTTAGGGCAAGATGGTAAAGTAGTGAAAAAGGTAAGAAAATCATTGAGTCTCTCCTCTATTCAACTCAAATCTAGCCTCGTCGATCGAAAGAAAGCTTGTATGCTATTGCATGCATCATAATAGGTATAGCATTCTTTATAGTTCTTACATTAGGAACTATATTCTACCAAAGTAGTAAACAGGTAATGATCTCACTTGTTTAATGAACATTAATAAATCGTGTTTTTAGAGCGATCATGGCCGTTTTGACGTAGTTGAACCATCCACACTCAAATTTGAGCAGGTCAAGAAGGAAGAAGAGAGAAACCTTTTGAGTCGACAAAACACGAGAGCTAAAAGTACAGAGCCCTTCAACAGAGCTCAGAGCATGAGCACTCGCAGATTAAATTCAGAATGCGAACGTATTTCCATTGTGGAATAGCTCTTATACGTACATGTACAGAACGTGCCTTTAAATTCAGCATTAACTTATGAGAAAACTAGTCGTTAAGTGTCGATCGTCCATATCAGCTTTTACCTCGCATTTCATTCCGAAGCCTTTAATTATATATTGTGATAAATAAAGCCTTATTTGGAAGAATTTATGAACATGCTTGCCTAAACTAGTAATTAATGTTTATTCCAACCAAATTCTACACAAGTAGGCGTAAACTATTTATCGAGTTCCTCTTTGCTTAGCGGCAGCAACCATCTCGTCTTGAAGGATCTCCATGAGTTCGACTCTCTTCTTGGTGACTCCTTCGGAATCGAAACTACAACAAGCAATAAGAATATAGAAATTGAAAGCAAAAACATACGCAAGAGTTGGCTTCTTCCAGTAGTTATCACGAGATCTCTCCCAGTCCCATGGAGCTACGGAGTGGCCTGAGATTTCGTTATTAAGGATAGACGATAAGTAGAAACATACTTCTGTCGAGCCAGATTTCACTCTTCTCGAAGGAGTAGTATACAACATAACAGAAAAGTCCGAACCAGAGTCCAGTGAGGATGAAGAGAGGATAGATTTCATAAGCATGACCAAGCTTGCGGAGGAGGAATCTAGCAAAAAAATCTACTTGACATGAACTTTAAAGGAGCGAACCTGGATGGAAGATCTCCTGGCTTTTGGGGGTTGGAGTATTTCTTATCTCTAGAAATATCACGCTCATACTTGAAAAATCCTGGTTGGCTGATCTTCAATGACTGATCTCCTGGCTATAAACATATATGTTTTGGGTAAAAGATTTTTTATTTTAAACCTTGTAGACGGCTCCTCCTGATGAAGCTCTAACGGCCACAAGTTGAGCGAAGCAGCGCCCGGAGACTAATCGTGGTGTCAACAAGGACATGGACATCCTTAAAAAATCAAATTCAACACCGTTCAAGAGATGAATGAACTCAAGAGAGAAATAACAGTTGAAGAACACACTTTTAACAACGGCTCAAACATCATTTTTGAATGGATAGAAACTAGGTCTCATTTATATTTCAATTTTAAATCAATAATGATATTCGCTATCTTCATAATTATTTATACAAATGGTTATGTCTCAAATGCTATATTATAATACTGTACAAAAATACAAAGTAATATTCAAAAAAATACGATTTTATATAGGGGCGGAGCTACGGGCGGCCGTCTTATACTCTTTTATACACTTTTGCAAACACGCAACACGCACAACCCATTACGCCGCAGTAGATCCTTCAGTACATGCTTAATGCACATATCATTTTAATCAATCAATATATGCTCTTCAGGAATGGCATAGTGAGTTGGTTCCCTTTGAGCTTGCTTTTATATTGTGTACTTTACAGACAAAGATAGGAAAAGAAAACTTTATTTCTTAAAATCATTAAAATCGTAAAGTGTACAGAACGGTAGCATTCCCTGAAATGTTGTAATCTCTTTAATTCTGATGGTTTTTTATCATCTGTTCTTAATGGGAATAGAAACAAAATTTAGCTATTACTATAGAAATCTTCAGAAATATGATGGTCTGCGAGTATTTAAATACCCCTAACTGGTTACATGAATTAAAAAAACCGGGAGTTTTTCTTACATTAAACGTAACTATAAAACAGGTGATATGCAACTTTAATTCAGGAAGATCACTCTGTTGCCGTCTACAATAACACAAATGAATGAATAATCCTGGAATGAGGTCGTGAAGGTTGGTAATGGTGGCCCAATAGGCTTAAATGAAAAATCAGTGGTCGACTTGGGTCTGATCAGGATATTCTTCAGCCTTTGATCATCACCAATAGCACTGACGGGTTGGAACCCTTAACGTGACACACGGTCGACAAACTTTTACACGTTTTTTCGTCTCCCTTGGAAATTCTGGTACTGAAATTTCGAGACGACGTGTAATACCAACTGAATTGTCTTTTAAATGCCACATATTCACACCCATGCCGTCCACCCTTCGTACATTAAAGCCAACAAGGATTTGTTTGTAGCTTGTTGAATCCAATGATCAGCCTGAAAAGAAGAAATCAATCAAAGTCATTTTTTTGGTATCCACTTACTTGTTCTTCACATAGCAATGGAGCCTTAGAGCCCGATTCAACATGTCCTTCCAAACGAGCTTGAACCCTCTTCACAATACTACGAGCATGGGCATTTTGCTCCTGTTCTTGCTTCTGAGCAAAGGTATGCAAGGATAGGTTTTGTAAATTGAAGGTGGGTTGCATCGAAGGTGAACTGGAAGCAGAAGAGTTTTCTGCTCTGCTATTCAATAACAGAAGGTCGGAATACACTCTATAATGAGATGATAATAGGAAGACTGCTTACTAGTCTTACATGTCAATATTTTTCAACACAGTTTCAAACAGTTCTATACAAGCCGGTAGATCGTTCGGCTGTGCATCGAGTAACTGATGTCCCTTGACCAGAGGCTCACTGAAGACAGCTCTATACGTCTTGGTATAGTTTGCAAAACGATCGTCACACTGCAAAAGATGACTCTGGGGGATAAGTTCATTGAGATTTACCATAGCAAGGGCACGAAGTAAAGGTCTAACATCTTTCATCATTTGATGATGCTGTGAAATGGCTACTTTCAATCGCCTTCCAGCTTCTACTCTGTCCTGTTCAATGATATCAATAGCGCTCCAAGCATTATCTTTCGGGTTCGTCATCTGTCTGGTTAGCACGTTTTTAACATTTTGTAGAGCAAAAGTTAGTTCGTTACTAAATAAGAGAATCAAGTTGGAACTTTTTTATCACGTCTTACCAGTTATTCTTCCAAGGTATGGTGAGCTCTCTCACACGAACAGAGAACATTTCTCGTGCAACAGGCTTGGCACCTGATGCTCGTAGATGAGTACCTGCATAAGTGAATTGAATATCATAACGCGTACTAGAACCTACCGTAAACTGCAAGAGTAACTGCGACTCCAACAGTGGCTGAGGTAGAAGTCAGATGATCATTAGCTGCCCAGTCAACTAAAGGATCGTAAACAAAGGCATCTAAGATTGTTAGCAGAATTTCTTTCTGTTCCCGCAAAGTTGAAAGAACATGATAGCACGAAAGGCGGAATGTACCCTGAGAAGCATAAGAGTAAAAACAGATAGAATTTAGAGCGAACCTCTAACTGCGTGGGACCCATA
Source organism: Auanema freiburgensis (assembly GCA_030370435.1). Taxonomy (NCBI): domain Eukaryota; kingdom Metazoa; phylum Nematoda; class Chromadorea; order Rhabditida; family Rhabditidae; genus Auanema; species Auanema freiburgense. The sequence goes on along the minus strand of CM059366.1, from coordinate 3,147,002 downwards.
GCAGAAACCATGTTTTGAGTCATTCTGAATGGTACTGTTTCAGGCACTCGTAAATTTTTACCCTAAAGGTATGGTTAATGAACATTTCTGATATAGTGCAAACCTTATCGAAACATATGTTGTAATCAATATGAACAATATCTCCCGTATCAAGATTGACAAGCAAATTATCCAAATGCCTATCACCTAGACCAAGAATAGCTCCAATCATTGACATAACAGCAGTAGATCTAGCTAGACGACTGACAACTCTCCACCACGTATCTCCTCCTCCCGATTTCAACCAAAGTTCTCTTAAAAATTTCAATATAAAAAGAAGAGAATTTTATCCTCACCTGCTAAGAATATCTTTAGGAGTTTCCTTAAGCAGTGATTCCAAAACTTCTTTCAAAACATCATGAGGCCATTTTGAGCGATCAGCAGCACAAGCAGCATCTACATTCTGAACTCGAGTGGTGAAAAACCAAATTCTAAAATAGCAGCTTACGTGGCTAGCAAATGCTCTACGCAGAGTTTTGTGGAAAATATCTGTTGGACGCTCCGCTTCGACAGTTTTGGCTGAACCTGTCTTGGTATCTGCCTTGAGCTGCGCCTATAAGAAAAGAATTGAAAGATTGATAAGGAAAGAGATCAAACTTGTCTTGTTTGCCATTTCCTGTATAAGTAAAACATAGGAGTTGCTCCTACTACCCACTGAATCAAACCAGACCTTGTCCCCAGAGGTGTAACAGCGTAGTGACGAGCATTGTAGGCTGGCCAACTTCTGTAATGGCCCAATGAGGATCTAAAAAAGAGATAAAAACAAACCTCTTCGTAGAAGAATGTAACATAAGATTACAAATGTTTAGCAATTGCATAATACGCTCATCCAAATGAAGATCTTCTTGACCTTTGAATAGGAAAATACGCCTGAAACATGTTGTTAATGTTTTAGTTGTTGTGAGAAAACGAAAATACATTTTCCCATCGCTTCCGACGAAAGACATCTTCTTAGGACGAGTCTTAGTCGCCAAAACTTGAGCAGTCGGTCGAACTTTACTTATGTAAACGATATCCTCGTAAGGCAAGTTCTCTTGTCCAGGAATAGGAACGTTACTGGATGAAAGCTGAAAAAATGGAGACTTGATTGGAAAGGATATTATAACGCTCACATTAGTTAGATAAGTCGAGATGTTCTCCATCACTAAAGTTATCTGCCCTGCCCTGGAGTTCTTTTGAACAAGAGAAGTTAGTAGCTGCAAAAATTATAATAAACTCTGTAGCTATCAGTAATCATACTTGTTTGAAAGGTGACCAAGCTTTTTCTGGACTCTTCTTATTTGCCTTGGAGCTTTCAAAAGCTGTCTTCAATTGCTCTCCATATGAATCGACAAAAGCCTTCTCATTGGGAGTGCTTGGTGGTTGTAGGCAAGTTCGTTCATACAAATCCCAAAGAATTCGGTAAACCTAGAAAGGAATGTTCCGTTACAATATTTGGCGAAAAACTAACGGAAGTTGTTATAAGTCTTGTCTTCTCTGCTACGATATCGGTTTTCGCTTTATCATCTAGATGCGAAGCTTGCATGGTCCTTAGACTCTCAACTCTGATTTGATCGAGTCGCTTATTCATTTCATGATCCAGATGTGATAACACAAACATCCACCTGAGTTCCAATTTTATGAACTGTTCTACTAATAACCATACCTCTCTTCGTATAAAAGATTAATTTTCTGAAGCTCAGATATAAACTCTCTTGTATCTTTGACTAAGGCAGGATACTCTGGTTCTATTTGCTTTTCAATTTCTTCACAACAACTAGACATTAAACTACGATCCTGAAACATTCCAAGTCTCCTTAGATTATTGATAGTCCTCAAACCTTAGTAGCTATATCATCTTCATCTTTTTCCGCTCCTATGGCGTCATCTGATTCATCAACAACCATAGTAGAAGAAGCACCCGAAATTATTTGGAAGATAACAGAGTGAGGTGATATTAGAGCTTAATAGTCGCATTGAGAAGACTTACAAACCAACAACACTTACCAATTTTGGATATAACATGGACAATAGCTTGTCGGATATGTTCAGAAGGATGGGATAATCTCGAAAACAACTGAGGTAAAATGTCTTTCCAAACGTGAGGAGAGACACTGTACAACCCGTCGATAATTTCAGGAGCCGCCAAGAAATTGGGATATTTCACAAGAAGACCTAGAATTCGTAAAGCTGCTGATACGGTTCCGATTGACTTCTGTACATATATAAATGATTCTCATAATCAAACAAAATTGCACATACGCTCTTTTCGTAGTCCAATAAACGCATGAAATCGAAGTATTCGTTTATGGCATAAGGAATCAGACTGAGAATACGCTCATCACGAGCGCGATAGGATTCCATGAAATGAGAACCGGGGTTCAAGAGTCTGAAATTGTAGGTATGGAAAGAATGAATTCTATAAATTCTTACAGTTCTACAGCATCTTCGTCTCCTCCCAAGGCAAGCATGGCGTCTTTCCGTAACTTTGGAACCGTTGAGGAATTGTTGCAGGAGTTCCATAATCCGTCTAAGGCGGCTTGTGAAAGTTCACAGCCCAGAGTTAACTACAAGACGTTGTTATCACCTCAAAGGTTTTCTAACAAACCTTTTGTTTTATATCAAATATTGTTCTTTCTTCTACGGGGGCTGTCGCAACTTTATAAATCCAGTCGGCTAAGCGGAGATGGGCCTTTGCATTGCGTGGCGAGCTCATTGTAGCCATGTACAGAAAACCATAAATTATGTTTTCGGGGCGAGCATCGGGGAACAGACAAGGTAATTTCAATTCTCCCTGAAGTGCAACATAATAGAGAACTCCTACAAATCGAACTTACCCAAACATTCTTGAATTCATTGTTTTTCAGCACAGGAGTCCCGATATTTTCGTCTTCTAAGAGTTTCGCTAGAAGGAGGCAAGAAGAAGATATCGTATCGTTCATACCCTTCTCATCGAACTCGAATTGTTTCTGTGAACTCATAAAAAACTGTCTACTACAATAAATACTAACCTTCAACATGTTATAAGCAGGGAAACGGTTCTGTTCCTGCACCCGAAGCTCCAATACAAGGGAATTGTATAATCGTATTAGTTGAGCTTGTTTTTCAGGAACAGTTCTGGCGCTCATCAAATGCTGGAAGATGGACATCAGAAAACTGATTAGAGAAATCAAATTACCAGTTTTATCTCTTGGATAGCAATTTTGAAACACGGAGGACCAGTGGTTGGTACATAGTTATGGAACTTGAGGAGAATAGCGTTTGCTGAACGGACGTTTCCAGATTTTCTTGCCAAACGAACAGCTTCGCGATAGAAGTCGCGGGGGATTCCAGCTAAAGTCTACATGTTAGCTATGCACCATGAACAGAACCAACTGCGCAATGCCAAACGATCAGCCCAAAACAAGAGTTTCACACATTGTGTGAACCTCAATCCCAGATCTGGTAGAGAACTTTCCGTGAATAATGTTTCAACCGACAAATCATCGACAACAGTCTTCAAATCGATAATAAACAAATGAAATGAGAAAGCAAAACCTCCAAAACTTCTCGTGACATTTTCCCAAGAACCGCTGTAAAGATTCTATCAAGAGAAGCAAGGTTAGTAGAAAGTCGTTGCCCAGAATCATAACAGAAAACAAGGTGACCAATTTTAGTCATGTCTTTCTTAATTTCCTGCACGTCAACCCTGTAATATATGTATAAGTAAATCTTGGTTTCATGTTTCTATTACCGTCTCAGCGTCTGCATCAACGTCAATTCTTTATGCTCGACCATTCGGGTAACATCCCAGGAGACATTAGCTGAACCCACTTTATCTAGGATGGTGAAGGAACACAATTTCTTGACCCTGTTGAAGAAAAGAACGGAATATCTTCAGATCTGATAAACTTACTTGTCCCATGCGTCAGCTTCAAAGCCATTAGGTGTATAATCGTATTGTCCTTGTCCTGGAGGAGACCAAATAGAAAAATCAGTTGGACATGAGAGTGGGTCGAGTAATTCGGGAAAACGTAAAATTCTCAAAATGTCTAACACCTTAAAAACGGACGTAATTAGACAAGATATAAACGAAAACTAACAATGTGGCGTAACAAAACTTTTGTGGTGTCAGGTAGAGAGTCACGCTCCAAGGAGAACGTGATTTTACTCAAAGCCAACTCATAGCTGTAAACATTTGAGTTTGGGTCAAAGTTCAATAACCTAACTGTCCGGCAGCCATCTCAGCGATTCCATCCAACCAGTTTATCTCAACATTGTAAACTTGAAGAGCCCATTTCTTCAAGCCTCGAGCGGACTGTTCCGCACCAAGTTCCGCCATAGCACGTGCCAACCAACCTAATACTACGTATCCCACTGTGGGAACGACCTTCTTAACTTCTACTGTAACAAACAAAATAAAAGATATCAGAAATAGTTGGACTCACAATTCTTCTCTTCGGCTTCTTGTTCAAGTTTCTTTTGCCTTCGTTCAAACTCAGAGAGAGCAGCAGTACCGAATCTCACAACCTGAGAAAATATAAGATATCAGTGAATCGGAAACATACTTGAGCATAGTAGCCATTATGATAGGCCACAACCATTGCTGAAGAGTATACGCGATGTAGCCATTCTTGACAACTTGCGACGTTCATTGTGAAGAATTGACGAGCTTGCTGAAAACATTTCACATGGGATTTGCGTTTTGATATCCGATGAACGAACCTGACTCATATTAGCGATTGGATACAATGACCCACTATGAGCAACGAACATAATTTTATCCAAAACATCTATGAACTCCAAAAGACAACGAACACGGAACCATTCCTCAGAAGAGCTAAGTGGTCTTGAAAACACAACGTGAGACGTAGATTCTGTATAATTCATTACCTAGTAAGTCCATAGTCATCATCTTCATCCTCGTCTTTGTCTCTGTGAATTTTTTTAGGCAAACTTCTCTCACTAGTAGTTTCGTGTGCTTTCGACGAAGAAACTCCTAAAGCCTCCTTTGCGAGACGATTAATCTCAGCTTAAACTTCGGTTTAAAAGCATTTGAATGATGAGACAAACCACTGAAATGTTGGAATGTGTCTGCTGGCTTTCCGAGCGGTGTTTTCATCTTGTTCTCCACACAGAAAAATGCTAACTGCGCCAATACCCATCTCCATTTCTAAATTGACTGGGTCATCACGATTTATTGAATCTGTCCAACCTCATCAAATGAACTTTCGTCGAAACCGCCGTTCTTCCCCATAACTTTACCACAAATCTGCTGAACAGAATCGATCAACCAATTATCATCGCATTGACTGAAATAAACAAGTGTGGGTCGAAAAGGAATGGATGAACTGACGGATTTTTTTTATACGAACACATGGTTCTCTTCAAAAGGAAATCCATCAGAAAAACGAAGTCATCCGGTCCAATGCAGGAAGAGTTTAAGCGAACTTGTTGCATTTCACAAGCATCCCATCCTTTCGGGTTTAATCCAGATCTAAACAAGTGCGTAAGAAGTAGAAGATGAGGGAGGAGTCTGGAAAGAATTCCTAACGATCAAAGAGCTAAAAAAGCAATTGATAATTGAGCTTGAATGAGTAACTAGGAGAGAGATGTTGGGACAGAGACTTCCCGACACGCAGTCCGAACTATAACAATGGACACAAGTTGGTCATTGAATAATTTTCAATAGCCGCAGAACGGAAATGTGCATCTTGTCATACGAATGCACATAATAATGTGCTTACTCGTAATAGAGGTGAAAGGGTCATTAACATATCGGAGATATACACTTGCACAACTTATTGATTGAATAGTTACCTAATGAAGTTTTTAGTATCTAGCCGACTCCACATTTTGGCTCCTTCATTCACATCCAGTTGTCGCATCTAAACGAGTTTACTCAGTTATTCTCTTCCACCAAAAATTCTTTGTTTACCGTTCGTACTGTTGTTATGGCGTAGTCGATGGCTTCTGATTCTGTGACGACGGACAAAGGCTCAAAACGCTTCACTAAGGTCTGTAGTCTGGAATAAGAGCGAAGTCACACATCAGCTTCCTATAAATGACGTGAATGTACTTACTTCTCGTTTTTACATCCCAATAACAGCTTCTTTTGAAGTTGAGTGTGTAGTTTTTTAATTAGTGGTTGACCGTAATGCCAGATTTGTAAAGTGGTTTCGCTGACTAATTCGAACAGCCCCGTCAGCCAATCAGCCAAAATATCACTAAGAAACATGGTAAAAAAATTTTTTTTTCAAACTCGCTTACATTATCAATTTCCAGCTGATGTTCACGGACAGTAGCTCAGTCACTTTTTGAATTTGGAACGCCAAGTTGTTTTTAGTGCGAGATTCACTAATAGCCGCGTTAATAGCACCCGATCTTACCCAATCAGTGCTGGCCAAGAAGTACTCATGACTAGAAAAAAAAAGTCTATACAGTAAACAGAAAAAAACTCACGAAGAAGCATGTTGATATACAACGTTAAGGATGGATGTAAGGAGCGTTGGGTGATTATCCACAAACCATTGCTGTGTTGCCGGGAAATCATCGAGCATTACATTTAACAAAGACGGTGATAATCCCATCATCTACAGTTATGATTACAAGAAGGGAGATATGGGAAAGGGCTTACCACAATCAAATTGTTTTTAGAAACAGCGATTTGCGAGAACGAATGAACCAAGGTGATCAATTTGGGCTCAAGCATTCGGATTTTCCAAAGTGGCTTATAGGTCTTCTTTGAAAACTCTTCGAGTTCCACAACAAGCTCTAAACGTTCCATACTGAGTTGTTTACTCTACCATCGCTCATACTGACCTTGTATGATTCTCCTTGAATGAGCATAAGTTTTCTGCAGAATAGGAAGTGAGGTATGAGATAAACAGGATCTAATCACAGAAGAAACAGCTTTGCAAACAGAAAGACTAAAGTAAAACGTAAATACGTGATTTTAGGTGGAACGAACTTGTCATAGAAAGCAATCTTGTCAAAGATTCCATTCTCCTCTAGGAATTTATCGATAATGGGAAGGAGCATTTGACTTGGCAAAGTTGAAATAAGAAGAAGCTGAGAAAACGAAAACGATTGAACTAAATTTGTACTTGAATACCTTTGAAAGATTGTTCAAGAGACTAGTCAAAGGCCCAACATGAGCAGAAAAGTCTGATATGAGAGTCAATATGTGGTCGATCAAACAATTAACAAGAGCTTCCAACTGAAAGAAAGTTTCAGTAACTGATTTCACTCATTGGTACTTACCGGTTCATAATCTAGAGTATGCAGCTTACAAAAACCTGTGAACAGATCGGCAAAAGAGGTTATGAAAGCGGCAACTTCTACTTCCGATCTTCTATCATCTAATTTCTGACGTGCTTGAGTGAAGATTTGAACCGCCTAAATTCAGAATCAGAAAGAACGTTTCAAAAAAACCCAACCCGACGAGCTATTTTTTCGCTTGTTTCGAGTACACCAGTTCCCCCCACATCTATGTAGATCTGGGCAAAACCAGAGAATGCAAGAACCATCGTTTTTGCTCTCGGGAAAGCAGAGGCCGGATTCCCAGTCTGAAAGAGGATGGAACAGGTGAATAATGGAAAGTTTGGAAACTTACAAGACAGAAACGTTGTATATCATCTGACAAACCATTCATCAACACTTCACCGTATTGCAAGTTGTCGAGCCAGAATTTCTTCATTTGAGACAAAACTTCAAAGCAACTGGATATGAAAGTTGGTGATGTTGATCCAACCATCCAGCCAAGAATAAAATCAACAAAATCCTGCAAACCAGACATATCACTGGGATCTCTACAAGGTTATGTACCATGAAATACGATTCAAACTTATGGGTCATTTTTCCAAGTAAAAACCCAAAATCCAATAAAACCAAAATCGTTGATTCGGACAAGTTCACTTCTAACGATTTCATCACAAATTTGATCACACTCTGGAAATACGGCTTGAATACATGACGATGTTGAGAGAAGAACGTACTTGTAAGGCAGTGCCGCACACGACAATAGAATTTTCAAAAAAATAGTTGGTGATATCATAAAAAATCTTGATTCGCGTGGATTTATCTTCAATCGCGTTTGTATCGAAGTATGTCTCGAATAGCCTATAACGATTCTGACAATGAGAACTGCTGACATCAATTTCAACTTGCCATTGATAGTCTTTAGGTAATAGAACTGCAGTACTTACTGCAGCTTCAGCAACAACCTTTTTGAACTCATTGTTGCCATGTCGTAGGTTCAAAGCTATCACAAGGTTGTTGAAAACTTTTCTGATGATATCGGCATCATGAGCACTTAGTGGCTGTAACGTAACGATTATGATAGACTGAAGATCTCAAACTTACAGTAAAAGCTAATTTTCTAATATGAGTAAGAAGAAGATCAGCTTTTCTTTGTTTAAGTTCTTTGTTAAGACTACGGTCCAAGATCTGTAAACGCAGAAGGGTTAGAATGAACAGAATGAATGGGGAACTCACATCCAAGGAAATCTCCAAATACTTCTGGACCGGATAAGGAGAAATAGATATAATGTTGTTCATGTTGTTCATGTTGTTTTTGAGAAATACCATAAATCCATCAACAAATTATTATAAAATCATCGTCACACCGAATGAAACCCGTACTGTTATATGTTGATTGAGAATCTTTGATAAACTCCAAATGACTTGTTGCTCATACTTCGGAGAATCCCAAAGTATGAAAAGAAAATGAGAAGAACTTTTTGTGAGTCCTAAAACGAACATATAAAGATAGTAATAGAAGATAATGAACAAAAACGAAGGCGATGGTTGATTTTAATAGTTGAATGAGCAACCCGACCGGTATGCCTGAACTTTTCGCAATGAATGAAAACTCGACAGTAACGACGCGGCGCGATTCGAAATCAGGCAGAGCTTTATCGGTCATGAGTAGTTTTAGGGATTGTTAATATGAGTAATGATAGTGATATGATGCACGAGTAAGCACGTTATCACAGGTTTGAACAAGAACAAGTTAAGTATGAAATATATTTTTGTGTTTGATGAATGCTATTGATATGTGTTAGTTCTAACTCTTTAAATAACAAAACAATCTAATTAACCAAGAATCATGTAATGAATGCCCTTTTTTTTTTAGGAATTTGTAAAGTTGATAGAAATGAAAAATATAATGATGGTAACATATGACAGTCCGCCGAATCTAAATTACACTGCACGCTGTTTACACGCCTTGCTAGCTTCTTATATTGGCATGTACGGTCTCGTTCATCATTTCAATTTTCATGTTTTATCATTAGACTGTGAGCTTCAAAAATTTTGATAACCAAAGAAGATTCCGTGACCGCCCAAAATTAGCAACGTACGGAAAAACTTGAGTTTGAACTGTGAACTATTCGTTGAACAATGTTTCCGTGTGAACCTTTGCTATACTTTTAAATTACCGTTAAGTGAGGATTGTTTAGGTGTCGTTTATGTATTCTCAAAACCCCAAGTATGAAACTGGGGTTTTGCCTATTTTCCGGAAGTTTCTTAACGAGCTAGATGTGTCTAAACATGACTGGAAAGATGAAGCTGAGAGGTACGTCCGTGTACTGTATGCACCCCTTCTTACTTTTTTCTCAGATGGTTTCAGTTCACATTATTGCGTGAAATTGATAAAAAAGATCTACCGAAAAAGCGAGTAGCTTTATTTTCTGTCGGCGATGATAATGACACAAATTGTTAGTTTCCGAGAAAGTTTTTCTTTTTGTACTTTAGTCATATTCAGCTGACAGCATCGAAAACAGTTTAGACAAAGTTTTGATCGATGTTGAAACGCAATGTAATTTCGATGAAGATGTCAAAGTTACTGTCACTGAACATGGTACTCTAGATGATATAGCTAAAGCATGGAAAGACGGTAAGACTATTCTTTGCGCATTCTTTTTCACAAAAATTTCAGGTAATGATGTAAGACCAGGAGATGCCTTACGTTTGCTCAATCGCGGAATGGCCAAAAGCCGAGAACTAGAATTACGCTTCGATCCAGAGACTGCCGTTTCTATCAGAAGGTAGTATCTATGTTAAATGTCCGCTTTACTTTATTTGCTTTAAGGGCATTTGTAGGACGTGATATATCATTCAAAAGTTTGCCATATAAAGGATTTGAGTATAAATATGTGAGTTAGTGTGTATGATTAATGAGCAAATATATATATTTGAAGGTTACTAACTCGTGTTGCGAAAATGTGATTGGGTTTGTTCCAATCCCTGTGGGTGTCGCAGGCCCTCTTCGTGTCAAAAGTAAACATTGCAAATCTGTTTTCCTATACTCAGCGAGTTGATTATAGCTCGTGATGGTGACAAGGTGATACATGTTCCGATGGCTACAACAGAAGGAGCCTTGATTGCCAGTACTAACAGAGGATGTAGTGCAATTTATGTTCGTGTGGATAAGAAGTGAAGAAATTGTTTTTATTTGCTTCAGAATTCTGGAGGTGTTTGCGCCATGGTTCATGATGATAAGATGACTAGAGCTCCAATCGTCAAGTTTCCCAACCTTGTTCAGACAATGTAAGTTGCAAAAACAATTCTTTGTTCTGATGAGTCTTTGTTTAGCGAATTCAAAGAATGGTTGGAAGATCGTCGAAACTATAGGAAAATAAAAGAAGTTTTTGATTCAACCAGTCGGTAGGGATCACTTTATTTTTGTCTGACATTCGATCCCTTTTTCAGATATGCAAACTTGAGTACGATAAACGTTGCCTTAAACGGTAATCAGGCGTTTATACGTTTCAGTGCAAAAACCGGAGATGCAATGGGTATGAACATGGTGTCCAAGTAATTACTTGCAGTTTTTGATTTCTTATCGTGAATTTCGTTCTTTCAGAGCGTGTTCTTCAGCTATAAAAGCGTTGAAAGAAGAATTTCCCACCATGGAAATACTATCGCTCAGTGGAAATTATTGTGTTGACAAAAAATCATCTGCAATCAATTGGGTTTATGGGCGTGGTCGATCAGTTGTTGCTGAGTGTGTTTTGCCTAGGAATGTTGTAAGCTCAGTATTAAAAACCACACCGAAAGAGATGGCATATGTTGCTTCTGTAAGGCTTCAACAAACAGTCCAAAAAATGAGTTTATTCATCGTAGGGAAAGTTGCAACATGGGTCAGCTATGGCTGGATGTTTGGGAGGTAATAACGCTCACTCAGCCAATATAGTTGCTGCCATCTTCTTAGCCACTGGACAGGTATAATGAGAATGTTGAAGGGTAGACCATGTATGATTTCTAGGATGCTGCTCAAGTTGTTTCGTCATCTATGTGTTCAACGAGAATGGAGGAGACTGAAGATGGAGATTTATATGTTTCATGTAGTATGCCTTGTATTGAAGTAGGGACAGTGGGTGGAGGAACGATTTTGCCTCCGCAAAACGAGTGTCTCCAGGTTTGATTTTGAAGAATTTTGCACTTCACTGTTTGGCTTAAGCTTCTCTCGTGTGCTGGACCGTCTGTTGATGTAGCGGGAGCGAATGCGTCCGCTTTAGCAGAAATCATTGCCTCGACAGTATTGGCCGGAGAGCTCAGTCTGATGGCTGCTTTGGTTAAAGATGAACTTGTATCAAGTCATATGAAACTCAATAGGTTTGTGATAGATGCAGTATTTTAACCATGTTGTTTCAGATCCACGTTGAAGCTTTACAACCTTGAAACTCCCTCTCTTCCTAATATGCCTCTCTTTAAACAGGCACAACCTGGAGAACACTTCAGAATTAGGAAGAAAAGCGAGAGAGCACATTGTTCTAATATTTTGTAAAGTTACGGATGCGTTTGAGGAAATTTTCGTTGTAACGCGGAGTTCACTTCTGAAACCTACCCGGTTATATCAAGAAATCTTTCTTTTAATATTTTTATATTGTTGATTTTACAGATTTTTCTAATATTCGCATATTATTTATATTTTTTTCTTCCTTACCAAACCATGTATCAAAATTAGACAGGCGCATGTTTAGACACTTTCTAGGTAGCTTTCGTTCTTTTCGCTAGGATTTAGTCAATATAATCGAATGTCAAAGACATTTTATCACTATGCAGATCATAAACGACATCTTTTTTATAATCTTGTTTGTTTCATATTTTTTATCAGTGGGCTTCCAAGTACTGGCGCCATTAGTCTGCTGGCGTCGTTTGGTGTGATCTCGAGGTCAACACAGTGAAGTCGCAGCTTTACGTCGAACAAAACACGAAAATGTTGATATAGCTTGGGAAAAGACCTAGAACATTGGTCGTCAACAATAATGAAAGTGCGAAGAATAGACGTGAAACTTTCACACTTACATCCTTAGTTGACTTTGTCTCAGTTACCATAGCCGTCCAACGATGTGCCGTAGTTACATTGCACTCTGTTTACCAGTTTGCGTCTAGGCAGCGAGAAGGCGGTGCGGATGATGTCGATTCGCCTGGTCATACGATGCGGTCTGTGCCGCATGTTATTGGAGAAATTTATTGATATTATGATGAATTTATAATTTTACTTTGATTTTTGAAAAAAATACAGTAGAGATGAACATGAGTCGTTGACACAAAGTTTATTACAGTCTCAACCAATGGCTAATAATCAAAATCACATTTTCACTCAGTTAAAAGATTGTGGAGATTATTTTATTGAGGAAGATGAGGACACAAAGCGCCTCTGGAAAGAGTTTCAGGTATGTACAAGCTGTTTAATGTTGTCATGTTGTTTTTAAGTCTTGTGCTCGATCGGTAACTAAATTATATACGGACGCCTCTTGGAAATCATTACAAACGGCCGCAGCTGATACAACTCAACTTTATAAGGTTTGCTTTTTGTGTTTTAAGTTCTTTAATATGTATATCTACTTTGAGACTTCACTTGAAATTCGTAGAACTAGCCATACAAATGGATTTAGGGATGGCCGAACGGCTTTAGCTAAGGTTTGTCTTTTTTGCGCTATCATTCTCCAGTTTAATCGAACGCATATCCGTTGTTATTGCTTACTTGTGATTCCAGGAATTATTAGCAGCTTTGTCCTGCAGGAACTCCATCGATATTCACACGCTTATGGAGTTTTTACGAAGGAGTATTGATGGTAATAATGAGAGCCAACGACGTTTTCACGACAGGCACGATTTTGACGAGCCTGATGCGGGACATGGACTAGCGTTATTCGAAGAGGTTCGTGTGGGTGTTGATGCGTTGTAGATGAAGTTGTACATTAACAGGTGCTAACTCCGAATCTTGCCACAAATGCCCGAGAAGACGAATTAGACACTTTTTTGGCGCAACAAGTACAACGTCATCAACGCAAACGACAACGGGATACCTCACCGACGTCGATAATCAAAAAGTTCAAGAAACAGTGATGTTTACAGCACCAAAAAGGATATACTGAAAGAGATTTTTATATATCCATATATATATATATATATTTCACACTCAATATTATCTGTGAGCTTTCCTTCTTTTGCATCTGTTTGATACAGATATCACAAGTTAGTAGGATCTTAGGAATTGTACATAAAACTTCCACATCTCCTTGCTATGTGTCCTCTTCTCCTCTCTTCCTCCCCCTCTCCCTCCTTTTCCTCCTTTTCCCCCTACCCCTTCCCTCATAGTAGATCAGCTATGATTTCGAATTTGATTAGTTTTTCCAAAAAATAATTGTACGTCATTACTGCCAAATAGTGTTCATAGAGTATTTGGTGTGTAACATTCGAGTTTAACTATTTTATCCAAGAACTACTCGAAAAGGAGTGATTCGTTGTCCTTGTATAGAACGAAGTTTGAACAAGCCTGTATCGGGTATGAGTCCTCTTTTCTTTCTACTATTAATACTATGTAATTGACCATATTAGCTTTGCTTTGTCCATGATTGGCTTCTTTTTGCTTGCGATATTTTCTCAAATTTTTTCTTTACCAATGAAGGAAAGTAAAGATGCTATTTTATATTATTTTGCACATTTGCCTTTGACTGTTCGATTGCAGTTCCATTCCTTATACATCTTGTGAGATGCATCTAAATCTGTTTTAAGGTGAAAGATGGTCCGTAAACTAAAACTTCATGAGCAGAAGCTCTTAAGAAAAACTGATTTTATGCAATGGGAGGTTGATCAGTTCGGCAAGCAAAACGATATGCTTAGAAGGTTGGAGTTTTCGTGAAAGCTTGGGTCTAAGTTGTTGTTCCGTTGCAGATTCCATATTCAAAAGAGAGAACACTATTCTTTGTATAATAAATTGGCTAGCGAGGTTTGTTGCTCATTTTCAGCGATTGCGATTTGTCCTTTCTAGGCTAGAGCCATTGGTGAGCAGCTGAAGGAGTTGCCCTTGAACGATCCTTTTAGAAATAAATGTGTAAAGGCTATGCTCAGCAAGTTTTATGCCGTTGGGCTTATTCCTACAGCCGATAGTGCTGAAAGATTAGGAAAGGTTTGTTATTAATCTGCTTTGCATTCATATTGTGCTCACAATAGGTCAGTGCGGCGTCTTTCGCTCGTAGGCGTCTACCAGTAGTTATGAAGAACTCCGGAATGGTTGATAGTATTAAGACTGCTAGTGATTTCGTACGTTGTCTAATGAGTTAGTTATTGTCATTTACGGGTTCAGGTCGAACAGGGACATGTCCGTGTAGGACACAAATTGATTACTGACCCGGCATTCATCGTAACAAGAGCACAAGAAGATGCTATCACATGGACAAATGCTAGTAAAATCAGACAGCATGTTGCAGAATATAACAACAGTCGTGATGACTTCGAATTGGCATAACTTCTTCATTGTTCTCGTTAAGTTTTTTGTTTGTCAACTAAAATATACAATTGTTATCATGCCCTCGATCCCTGTTTCATAATCCATTTTGTTTATTGTTATTGGTAAATGAAAAAGGATTAGGTTCTGTGTGTGTGAAATTTCAGTATTACTAAAGTCTTCATTACCTTATTAGTAATATAAAAACTTAAGTGGTCGTGTTCAGGAATTACGTCAGATGACGATTAGAGATTAATTGCTTATCATCTAGCAAATCAACGATCGTCTTTATCATTTGTATGATATTAAAGATCTAGAATGGAATACAACACCAAAGCTTAGCGATTGATGTTGAAGAGGATACTACGAATTCTCAGCTGTTTCATCAAAACCCTCTTCTTCTCCCTCTTCTTCTGCTATATGAGTGAGAGTTTTCGTAGCTTGTCTACACAGCGTTCCGAGCATTCGTAGGGGATCACCTGAGAAGCCAGCTGCCCATGCCAAACGATCTTTCAATGACTGAAACTCGTTATATTTCCATAAATGACCACAACTGTGCCTTCCCACCTGATTAGTATCGCAGTAGAAATACCCATTGATTGTGGTTTCAGCGTCAGGATTAGACATGAGCAATGCTATGACATGGAAGAACGACATCAATATCTTATTAGAATCAATTAAGCTTTGTCTGATCGTTCGTTGCTGATCGACAGCTTTTATGAGCTTAACAGATCACATCTTGTTGAGGCTAAAACGTCAACAGACCTGATCGTGTGCTTTCTCCATAAGCGTATCTAGTGGTACCAGATTTTCTGTTTTTGTATTCCGTAACTTGTTAACAATGACTATCTCTATTTCACGAACTTCACGAGATATGCGTGTGATTTTATTTTTCAGTGCTTCTGAGCGGCCCTCAAGCTATAATAACAAGTTAGCTTCAAAAGTTGTCATGAAAGCTGACCTGTAGATGACTATCTAAGATCGGAGTTACAATTTCTAACGGAACATTTCCATGTATATTAATGTCATTTTCCAGTTTTTTTAGTCGAACAGTCATTTCATGAATAATAACGTATAAAAGAGATGCATCATCAGTTTGTATACGATATCGATCTAAAACAGAAATTAATGTTTATCATACTTCGATTCCCCTTTCGCATCCCCCCCCCCTCAACAAAAAAACATGTTGCATACTCGATTTGTTCCCGCTATATATTGAGACGATTGAATTTGAACCATAAAGAAAAAGGGCGATTGAAGAGGGATTTTCTGTCTCGAACTCTGAAATGGACATTTATTCTTGTGGTAATAGGATAGCCGTATTTATATTTTTATTTACCTGGAAATACATTAACCAAAGATGCAGCTGGTCTGTCCGTATCAAGTGTTATTTTATATTTTGCATTCCTTTCGGGAGATGTTTCGAAAAATAATAAACGAATCGGCAGAGTTATTGTCGCTACACAAGTGGCTGAAACAAAATTTCTTCTTTCTTACAACAGAAACTTAAGCTATGTCATCGTATAGATAGTTTGTTCTATTGACACATTATTCAAGTCCGTTGTGGTCTAGTGGTTAGGATTTATGGCTCTCACCCATAAGGCCGGGGTTCGATTCCCCGCAACGGAATATCTTTTGCGTTTTCAGTTGAAACATACCTTGACTTTCAGCTGTTACAGCTACAAGTTGTACGTTTGTACTAGCTGGCCAAGAACTGTTTGGATCCACAGTAAATTCTATTATTGATTCTTTGTTCGAATGTTCTAGAAACAACGGTTTGTAAACATTAAATAAAATGCGCTAACTGATGATTTGGTGTGAGAACGAGGATCTTATATTCAGGAAAACTCGCTCTGTTGTACCAACACCCCCATATTGTACGGTAACTGTACAGCTTGGAGCATCAGATCGAGAACCCTGAAAAAAAAAACAAATAGAACAAAGTTGTCGAATTCGTGGTATTCACAACGATAATACTCACTATGCCTGATTTGTCAATCTCACCAATCACAAAAGTCATTTGCAAATTTCCTGTAGATGAAGTCAGAGCTGAAAAAAAATTAAGATTAAGTTGAATCATATGAAGGCTAACGTATTGGTCCTGTAGAGTCTTTTATGTTCTCCTCGAGCGTTTTTATTTCTTGTAATTTGGAGTTGTAATCGACTATTTGATAATCCATGTCTACCACACGGTACAAGCTTGGTTCTGTTCCGAGATATCCAATGCACAAACGGCCTTCGAATGATAAAAGAGAAAGAAGATACTGATGTGTTGCACTGAATGATTTCTATTTGTCTTCAAAGAATGAGTAGAGAAAGCAAGCTACCTGAATGATCCAACCCCAACAGCAATTGGCAGAAAATTTGTTTGACAATTCCATAAGAGTACGTTATCTGCATAAATGAGTAATGTGTTAGTATTGACAATGACTCCAAAGCGAGTAGAAGGAATGGTCACTGAAAAGCTTTTTGTGAGTTGTGTATCTTAAACTGTCAAGCATTACATCCTGAACGGTATACGAAGAACGTTGTAGCTACACAATCCAAACGAATTTGCCATCTACAATAATTTTATTAATAAAATAAGCAAGTAAACAAATGATTATATACCTTAGATTGCCACCCGTAGTAAAACAAAAAACGTTTCTCCTGCACAAAACCAGAACAGACGGCTGCACAGGTGGACCATCATCCATGGCTATTTGTAAGGCGACATCACCCAGATTACAAATCCAGTCGAACTATAAGAGACAATAATAGAATGAATTCACGCTGGGCTTACTTACTGTCACTTTCTTCCCACTATTGCTCAAACTAGCTATTAAACTGAATTTAGCAGAATGTAGACGAGCTCCAGAGGCGATAAGTACAGAGGCTGACGGTATATTGTAAGCAATCGGCCCAGGATGTAGTGCAGGTAAAGGGCTTCGCGAGAAAATACATTGATCACCTAAATCAGGCTACAATTAATGATTAGGGTATGAGGTTACCTTGGAATAAAGTTAAACCACACGAGACACTTTGAACAAGAATTTGGGTAGTTCCTGTCTGGTTGTTAACGACCAAGCACATATTGTAGGCTGGCTCGGACAGAGGATGGCTGAACATTTCTTGTAACTCTGTGATTGATAAATCATTTGGATCTGAAAGATAACTATAATTTGTAAATAAGTAGAAGAATGAGTTGTGCACAGCCGCCTCTTGCTGATATTTGAAATGAAATGACGCTTTTCACTCGGAAAGAGCTCGGTATGCTAATTAGCCCAGGTAAGCAGTGTTTATCTGCCTGCACTTGATTATTGATTGGTTTGTGAGTAATGAGACTGTAGTTAGTTCTTTAGAGCGACAATGCAATTTGAAAAAAAAAACGAAAGACTAACTAACCATATTTGAATCTATAATATGTTAATGAGCTAGTGCTCAGTATGGCAATGGTCTTTCCAGGAATAGAGAGAAACTCTCCAATCAGAATCTCAATAACGCATTTGTCAGTTGACTTTTGTAACAATAACGATTCTTCCGATTTTTCAGTAGCTCCCGGATCGAGAATACTAACTGTTCCATCTTCTGCGCCAATAATTATTTGATCTTAAATCAAATTTTTATAATTGAAAATCACGAAGATAACTGACCCCGATTTGCAACTAGATTTTCAACAACCATACAACTGGCAGTTGCAAAATCGTTAGTATACCATTCGCAAAAGTTAAAAAGAGACATGTCAGTTAGTTAGAATGAGTAGTGAATGAATCAAAAATGCATTGGAGAATCTCTCTTCATATGTTGTAAGCAGACCTGGAAGCATTTTGGCCTGGCCGAGTTACCCTGGCAACCATACCCAAGCCCGAATTGGAGATTTTTTCAGCCCATTGACCCAATTCAATCATTTTGATGAAAACAATTGTTTAAAAAAAATTAAAAATTTATATTAAAAATAAATATTTTGAATAAATTTAGGAATGTGAAATGCATAGTTCGGGCAACAATGATCATCAGAATACTTGATAGCTATTCAACGATTCAATTTTTCATGATCTACTTAGTCTTGATTGTCTTCTTTTGTTCCTTCTTTGCCTTGCGTTCAGCAGCCTTCTGATCTTTTTCCTTGATGGAGTTCAAGAGCTTAAAACCACAGAAAACTGAAAAAGATAGTTCAAGAGGTGTACGTATCAGTGTTGATAAGATGCTTTATAACTTTGACAACAAGCATTGTATAGTCATGTAATAACCTAATACGATTAGAAAACAAGATTTGAAACGAAAAGATTGAGAGGAAGATGAAAACGAATGCAAGGTTCAAACAGTTCTTTCAAAGTTTTTGGGAAGGTTGTATCAATGTGTCAGATTAAGTTATCTGTATTTATCAAACACTCACCGGCGAGAGCTACGATCACAATAGCGGGTAAGATGAAGACAGTGTTGTCGAAGGATTGTCCAAATGGAGTCTTGCTGCCTAACTCAACCATTCCGAAAGCTTCGTCGAGATCTTAGCGAGGAAACCGTAGAAGCTGCGGACGGACCGTTGTCTGATAAGTACAGAAGGCACTCTGATCTGAATTAGTTGCGCCGTGTTGGATACGCGCCGCGTACGCTCGCGGCCAGTATTGCATGGCTATAGAGCATACTTCTTCTATCAATTCTATGAGCTCTTTAAGGGTGTGTTTGTTCAATTTTTTTCATTTCATTGACATTCTTTGAATAATATGTATATCGGTTGCTAGAATGATTCGAACATTACAAACTTGTTCAATAGATTTATCCATATTACATACGTTTAAGCGAAAAATAGAAATAGCTCAATAGTATATGAAGATACAAAAGTGTTGAGAAGGAAGAAAGACAGACTGTATGTAGAATCGTCTACAACTATCTGATTGAGACAGTCTCAGAGGTTTATAATGGAGAGTATTGTATGTACATCTTAGCATGAGAACCCGTCAAAAGAAGTGTATTCGCTTCTTAAGTATATTCGTATAGAGGGAATGAATGTTCTATCTATCAAATGTATCAAACAAGTGTTGCGAATTGTTTGTAAGTTTGTCTGTTGTGACTGGAATATGTTGTGTTTGTCCAGATACAAATAGTTTTAATCGCTGTGAATGTGGCGAGAAGTAAAGCACAGACGCCAATGGATACTCCAACTCCACGGGCTGACATGCTGCGTGAATTGTCAGTAGCACATCCTATCAAAATAACTGAAAGAGGATATTTATATAATTGAAGCAATGATTCAGCAGTTTACTTATGAGAAAGACTACTAAGGCCAAAAACCAGAATGAGTTAACGACCATTCGAAGAAAGCTTGTCTTCTCAATGTAGCTCAATGCTCTGAAATGGATTATTTAATTTTCACAGATTATTCCAAGAAAAATCAAGTACATCTCAGGCTCTTCAGGATGTGATTTAAGCATTTTCAGCATAAAAAAGGATTGGAATGCTGAAAAGGCAAAAGTTGCTAATGACAGAGCTATGACAGAGAGCTCTGCTGCATCCAGACAATCCTTCATTACATCCTACAACGTTTGATATTGTCTAATTACAATAACTTATGTGATACCTTGACAAATATCTTGTTTATCTTGATACGATTAGTCCAATCAATGCTATAATATGTCAGAAACGAGATAATTGCCAGTAGAAAAGCTGCCACACAAATGCAACTACTCAGACAAACAGAATAAATGACCTGAAATCAATTACAAGATGATATAACTGTTTACATGTAATGTGTATCAATCTCAGTAACGAACCTTCGAACGGAGGAGATTCATCTCGTTCTGAGTCGAGTAGGAAGTATCAGAAGCTCGACTCGAAGTCATATCAACCATTTTTGGCTTTTTCAAGATAGATGCTGGTTGAGTTGTATAGGAGACATGACTGATGGGTGAAGCAGTATTGTTCTGAGAAAGAAAAAAAAAATGAAATTTTTAATATTTGTGTTTAAAAAAAGACGAAAAGCTCAAATGCAACAACCGATCTACGTCTATGCAGCAGCTTAAATGATTCATTTTTACGTAAAACACGTTGAGCTGGCTGTTTTGGCGGCAAAAGTTCATTTTTGAAATGTGCACTTAGGTACTTGCTTAACTTACCACGGTATAGTCAGATATGGAATTGGGTATATGATTACGCATTGGACGAGTTACAGCCATATTAGCTGAAATGATTTGAATAATGAAATGAATAAGAAAAGAATAAGACAGAAGCAGAAGGAATGTTTGAATGAAAGATTTGATGAACGAAACGATTGGTTTTTAACGGTTTTACAGAAGAAAATTTATTTTTATATCTTTCATCTATAAGAATAACAGATGTGAAGACTCTTCTTCACAAATCATCGTTTCATTCACAATAAAAACAAACATTTTTGATGATTTTTCAAGTGAAGAAGAGACCAGGAAGAGAGTGTATGAGAGGATAACAGTCAAATGTCATCACAAATGGTAACAGATGTGATAGTAGTGGATGAAGTAGTATGTGATCATGGACTTGTGTGCTGAAGCTCATTCACATCATGCCATTGGCGTTCAGCACAATCATCTTCTAAACACAACAAAGACATTCGATATATGTGAACTTGTGAAAGATGATGAAGTATACGTTGATAAGAAATGATATTTGCATATGAACAATCAGGCTGTGAATGGCATTAAGAAAGGATTGAACAGAGATGAGCACAGGTTGAAAGGGATAGCCGATATGAACTAATGGATATGAGTTTGGAGGGAGAGTAGAAGAGAAGAGGCAATATAGAGGTTGACCAGATGTCAATTTTATCCTTCATTTCTCTATTATCTCTCTATATTCTCTTTCTCTCTATCTATCTCATATCTATGTATCTCGTAGAGGTTTCAATTTTCCTGCGAACATCTTTTACTTGAGTTTCGTAAGTCTCTAATTGCAGTTTTACAGTTAAGAAATTCACTTTTTCATTCTGTTGGTCAGCTGGCTGAATGAAAAGGACAAAATGAGGAATATTCATAAAGCTTTAATGAAAACGGATGACCACTTGCACACACAAAATTGAAGATTTCTGGTGGAAGTACTTGAACGAAGAAGCTCTATGCAAGGCATTTGTGGAAAGTATTGGAGTGAAGTGGATGATACAATTGCTTTCAGAAGACATACGGCATGTTGTAAACTCAAAAATGAATAAAGCAAAGTCAGAAAAATGTTTCGAAAAAGAAAAGAAAAGGAAGATTTCTTGAAATCAACTCTCTCACTCTTTCCCTTCTGCCTTGTTGGGTAACATCCGCGCAGCTGAGAGACAACGAATAGTTGAAGACAACTGAAGGGAAGCAGCTAAAGAGGAATGGAATTTGAATGAAAAGCTCAATTAGCTTTTTTTCAGATGACACATCAGATGAAGGCTAGTTCAAAGGTTGCTTTGTAAAAGGCAAATAGCTTAGAAAATGAAGAAGATGAAGCGAATGAAGAAGAAGCAGAAATTCAAGATGAACAAAACACAGAAAATAAAGTAAAAAAAGAAATATTCTGACGAACAGGTGACAATAGAAAGCTTAAAGTATATTGCAGGTGATGAAGAGATAATGATGAAGAAAGAGCCTTATGTTAAGATGATTGATGACAACTTTGCAGATCTTCTCTTCTAGTACAACAACCTTTTATTCTAATTGGAAGCTTGTTTCACAAAAGTATCTCATTTATATGCTAATTTATATCAATCAATATTCATTTTTTGAAGTTGCTGTTACACTTATATACATACAGAGAGAGAGAGAGAGAGAGAGAGAGAGAGCAATGAAAGCTTCTATGAATGAAACTGGATGGTCAATGCTTGTCTGGCGTATCTGGGAGGATGAACAACAACAAAAAAGGAAAAAAGACGAACAATCAAACATAAAAAATGCGAAAGGTGATGAATATGGTGTGTAATGAGATAATTAGGGATGGCCATCTGTTAAGCGGCAAACTAACCATGGCCTCAGATGCTCAAATCTCTTTTGGCGGATAGAACAAGAGAGCTAAAGAGCTCTACCATTTTTAGATTTCATATAATGAGCTTTATGCTGAGCTTTTCCTTACTTAGCTGCTTCAGCTGTTTTGTGTTTTACAAAGTATTCAACTATTTCATTTGAACAGAAGTCTTCTCTCCTTCAATTTGCTAATCAACTGATTGATTGCTGTTTACTCATTGTCAATTGAAACCTAATAGGCAGGTGCATAGAAGGAGAAGAAGCAGAAGAGACAAGAAAATAGAAAAGTAACAGAATTGGAACGACAAAACAATAATACGCATGTGAATGTTGAAGATGATGATGCAAACGGTTCACACATATGACCTCAACAGAGATTATCGCGTTAGTTCTGGACCATACTCGGGTCTGAGACAAAACTTGAGACGCATTATATGTCTTATTGATTGCAATAAGTCCTTTTACATTCAATCGCATGAGATTTAGACCAAAAACCATTTTGAAATGAAAAGAGAATGATGCCTTATCTGGCTATTTATGCAAATTGTCTTCAGATAACACCATTAGTAACATCATCATCAGTCAGATAGGCACGTCTGACAGATTTGCCTTGCCTCACTTCATGTTCAAATCTCTGTGGAAATCAAACAAAACCTCGCACAAAAGATTTCATAAAGACCTTTAATCCATCCACAACCGCTTGCAAGAAAACAGTTTTAAGAATCTGAAGAGACTTGTGAACAAGAAGACAGCCACTAACTATTATTTATAATATTAATATTTATTATTAAAATAAATAGTTAAATATGAATCTGACTGCTTTATGGAGCTGATGTTGTTGTTGTTCCTCCGCTTCTGACCATTGCTCTCTCTTCAGTAGTACAACAGAACTCTTTCAAGAAATCATCAGAACACTTAGCCTGCTTACAGCAGATATCCGTTAGAGTTCCACGAAGCTGTAACTGTCCAGGTACTGGTGTGGCTAAAACAAATAAGAATATACAAGCGTAAGAGACTAAGATATCTTACATAGTCGTTCATCGATAGCTTCTTGAAGGATCTTCTTATCTATAACGGGTTCACCTCCTCCAATTGGACTCAATTTTTCGCCAGTCGGCTTTGTACAACCAAGGCAGAGGGTATTCATCTGTCTGACTATAGCTTCAGCACATACACGACGTGTTCTTAAGCCAGGCTTGACAGGGACTTCTTCAGTTGAAGACGTAGCCAGTACATCAGTAACAGATAATCCAAGAACAATAATAAAGAAGGAGCAGTAGATGTTCATGGCTGATAGTCATACTCGATTCAACAACTCATCTCCTTATAAAGGCTTCAATCAAATACATGCATTTATTAAAATGAAATGAAATATCATTTATTCCTATTCGTCTCAAATGTTTGAAATAATCACAAAATCACATGTGTGAAAGCATGTATATCTCATTGCTTATTCATATTTGACAAATCCAATCAATTTTTGAGAACAGTTTTATCATTTCAACAAATCAGACCATTGTTAGTCAAAGCGAAGATGTCACAATAACACCTCATCTCAATACATATCATTTGAAATGATACAACAACATTGACAAACATCTTTTCATATCAAAACGATAAGCTCATGAGAAATCATTCGTTAAATTCGCACAATTACAAAATCATAAGTTCAATATAATCATTACGCGCTGAAAATTAGCATAATTAGCTGATGTCTCACGTATGCAAAGTGTCATTCATCATTTCAGCACACGCGCAGATCGGTTGCTTCTTTATGTATAAACAAACATTCGCTTACAACAAGATGCATATTCATTATTTCAAGTTTTACTTGTCACCTCTCAATCTTGTCAAATCTTTTTACTTTCAAGGTTATACGCAGATGGACGTTATTCGTTTTGATCTTACGGTAACATCGTTTAAAGGAACATCTGGCGCCATTTTAAATCGGTTTTTGACAAATCAACGTAAACATCTTAGTTGTCAATAAGAGTTCAAACTTCGAATATCATCTTGTTTATAGTCTTGTTGTAGTATGATTATATAAACTTCGGCGGGAAATAGTTAATGTTACAAAGAGCTATCATCAGTTTTTGTGTTTTGTATCTGCCCAACTCGTAATCTGCATCACATATTTCCTTCAGCAAGTGCAGTGCATCCTGTCCTACTATCATAGTCTTATCATCATCATTCTTAACGTTGTTACTTCTTCTTAACTTTCTTTGTTTATTTGCTTCATTCAGGGCGCTTCTAGCCTGACTAATACACAGCCATGAACGGTTAGTAGTATTCATGTTGTACTTAGAATTATCATTTTTCAGATCTCGGTTTTTCCCTTCCAACCGCTGTTATGCCACCACCAGTTTCGTCCATGAGCAGCTACCAGCGCCCCTCATTCAGTGAAGATGGAGCCTCTTTACCAGGATATAATTCTCTGCTAAATGCGTAAGATAATACTTTCGAAATGGAATAGACTAAGATGTTACAGAGTGAGCTCCTCCACCCTAAATCAAGATATTAGTTATGATACTAGCTCAAAAGACCCCTTAATGGTCAGGTAAGACGATATTTCCGGTTTCCGGTTATCAATGTACTTATTATCAGAGCTCGTGTTTTTATCGGAAATATTATTCGTGGACCAATTACTAGAGATGATTTAATCGAACTTTTTAAACCTTTTGGAAAGCTCTTAGCTTTAACATTTTTCAAGGTTTGTAGATGTAGATAAGCTTTTAAATTTTGAATTTATTTCAGCAAGGATATGCATTTGTACAGTTTTCTGAAGCACACGAAGCTGATGCGGCTTGTACAGGATTAAACGGCAAGCGTTGGAAGGGTGCCATAATTGGTATGCATCATACGTCAAACCTGCTAACTATGTTTATTTGATCTTTAGACGTACATTTGGCCATGACTGGCCCTGTCGGAAAGAAGAAGTATGATTCTGTTGAAGGAAGGTATCTACATTGTGGAATGAAAAAATTGAAAGAGTCTTTCAGTTTCAGTGATTTCAGTCGAAAGCGGAGATATGACGATTTCAGTCGTGAAGAAAACGTTTTAGATGAAACTGCTGAACAAAACAAAAGAAATCGTGATATCGCTTTGCGTGATATGACGTGTAACGAAGATCTTACTGACAGTGGTTGGTGGAATTCCAATAAAGAGGACCATGCGAGCATTCCAGTTATGGCCGACACTTTAATTTGTGGCAGCTGCCGTTTCGTTACCTGCGATTTCGAATCCTATAAGGATCATCGTATCGCTGGCTGTAAATCGTTGAAAGTTGATGGTAGTGTAACTTGCACCAATTCTATTTTACCATTCTGATTTCAGGCGAGCCAAAGATATTGCGTTGCGCTTCTTGCAGCCAAAGATTCCTAAGCGCATGGGCTTTAATTTGCCATCTCACCGATTTCCATAGAATGATGCTCTGCCGTGTTGAAAAGACCGAAGAGAAGAACGATGACGAGGTTTTTGTTGCTTCAATGTGAATCATCTTATCCTATGATTTCAGTCTGGAACTCCACCAACTAAGCGCGCTGGACGTGCCCCAAGTCCTTCTTCCACAAACGGTCCATTCAGTACCCATGATTCGAGCGGAACAACTCCTGCGCTAAACACTAGTGATTTATCAATCGGCGAGGTTTAAATGACACTTTCTCCATAATAACGAGTTGGTTCCGAATTTCAGAATCGTGCTCCCTCAGCCGCATCTTACATTCCTATTGGAACATCTGCAGCCCAATCCGTTGCGCCTCCTCAGGAGGTAGTAGTTATTGTTAAAAGTTGTTCTCCTGACCGATCTCCTCAATGGAATCCGCTAACTGGTCAGACCATATTAGGCGGTCCATCAGTACAATCAGATAATTTTTCTGCAATTTATGGAATGCGTTAGTCTCACTACTGACTCTGTTTTACTTTGCTCAACACCACCGCCAAATTTGTTGGCTCTTGTATATTATAACTATTTATAATTTTCTGGTTACCATATTGGCATAATTGCTTTTTTTTTACAAATTATTTACCTAAATACTAATGTGTCCTAAGACTATTACAGGTGTACTTTCATTTTTCATTGATTTTATTTTATTTATATTTTTGAGTCGTGTGAATATTTTTTGTCGTTTCGCAGATAAAAAGAGCATTTTATCATTTTGATAAAACATAAGATGGAATAAACGGATTGTTTTTTAAAGTTGATGAACTTCTACTGAAGGCTGTTTCTGATACACGCGTGCATTTACTACGCTACATCTTTCAAATAACTGAAATATGTGTGATAAGCATATTGTTCTTTAAGTTTCTGTACCGTCGTTTGTGTCGGCTGGAATGTTCGTGACGCG
Organism: Auanema freiburgensis; assembly: GCA_030370435.1. NCBI lineage: Eukaryota > Metazoa > Nematoda > Chromadorea > Rhabditida > Rhabditidae > Auanema > Auanema freiburgense. The sequence continues at coordinate 3,119,985 of CM059366.1, read as the reverse complement.
AACTGTGAGGTCCATTTGAAGCCTGATAAACCTGAGATGATCAATTCGCGGAATTCTGGATTTAAAAATGCATAGAGTAACGGATTGGAGACACATGACATCATGGCAAGTCTGAATTGAAAGTTTAAACAACCGTTCTGCGCGCGTGCACTTTTTAAAATGAATTGTGCGCCACGTGTGCACGTGTATGCTAATGGCGCGAAAAGGAAACTTACAGATGTGTAAAGAGATTTGTTAGATATGTGTAATCTTCTTTATTGAACATTAGCATGCGCGTGTTGTCAGTAAACTCAATGAGAGTGCTGACTATATTGTGTGGAAGTGATGTGATCAGGAAAATAAGCACCATTGAGACCAGTATTAGAGTGACACGCCGTTTCTGAGCCATCACGCGTTTCTTTTGTTCGAGTAAGTGTGTCAACTGAAATGATAATGATAAAATGAGCTTTATGAAGGATGATGTTTGAGCTTTTCACATCACTACCTCTATAGTTGGAAGCCATTTATCCCATATTTCAAGTTTTCGAATGTTTGTGAAAGATAGATGGGGATAATTTTTAGTAAAAGCTCGTCAACATGAAGAGATCTATAGCTCGAATTGAAATGCCACGTCGATTCACTTGTATCATTCAATGAGCATTTGAATACTATATATGGCAATGAATTGAAAGCTTTGACATGTTGTTCATTTTGTTAGAGAAATGCACTCAGAGAGCTTTTGAGTCAGTACATGGTAGTTAGCGAATTCCGCTAAAGTCACTGGTTAATGGTCAATAACTTCTTAGGCTATGTCAAATCGTATCTGCCCCGCCAACAGCATATCCATGCCTACTGATCACTATATGATCTTTGACTATTCAAAGGTTTTATTCCTTTTCTTGCCAGTCTCATTCTTGAGTTGTCTTTCGTCAACTTTTCATTCTAACATGCTTAACTGACTTTAGTGACATCTAGACGCTCATGATACCTGCAAAACAAATTGCTGTCTCGTTTCTCTGTTAAACGTATTCCCTCTATTCCTTAATAGTCTGCTTCAACACTCTGTTTTACATAGATCTCTTTGAGCTAGATCTTGAACTCTCTTCTTGTTACTTATATGACAATGAGTTATTGGTCTATCGTTTGACTTTCAGAGTAACCTCGAAACGTCTTTGAGCAAACATCCAAAAGTTATCCCAATGTAATGACTGGAATACTTTCGAGGAATACAAAGAAGGAGAAATGATCGAAAACACAGCTTAGCGATATTGCACTCAGCAATAATCAAGGGATGAGCTCTGTCCTCTTTGTTGGGATCATTTTTCAATTCTGGATGGCATCACGTCACTCTTGTGAACGCAATATGAACGGAAAAGAATGTGCGACTAAACGCTTCTCACCTGCTCTTTATGTTGTTGTGTTTGTCGTCCAGCGGTGGCAGCAACAACTAATAAAAGGTTGGCTTGTTGAGCGATACTGGTCAAGCGAGACTTTGCCCGTCGTCGTAAAAATGCAAAAACCTAGATGAAAAATGTGAAGAGATGATGATGTACTGAGAGCATTAGACATACAGCGTGATAACATATTGCCATGATTGTGAATGGAATCAAGAACTGAACGACAAGTACAAATATGGTATAAGTACGCTTTGAAGCGACGTTCGGCCATTCCTCAGTGCAGAAAATGCCGCATATATCTGCAAGTATTGGAATTGATTATGAATTTGGTGTTCATACTCCTTACTAAATTCATCGTAAGTACGCATTTTGACGTGAACCATGTATGGTAATGCTATAACTATTGATATAATCCATAAAAGGATTGTTATCCGTATTGCATTCTTCCGCCTCAAAGGGCTTCCTACGATTGTTTTCGATACACATTCTTGACTCTTAACTGACAGGACATACCTGGAGCTATCACTAGTCGGAAATAGCGGTCGACGGCTATTGCACAAAGTGAGAACGTGCCGATGAAAACACCGACAGCTTGAACTCCGGCAAATGTTCGGCACATAGGTGCTCCAAAAAACCTATAAAATTAGCATAAAGATTGGAATGATGTCATAAGAGATTGCTTACCATTCTTTAGCTATATTGGTTACAGGTGTTAATGGAATTGAAATAAAAGCTAATATGACGCCACTGACTGCTAAGTTGACGATGAAGATGTTCTGAACCGTTTGCAGACTTCGATACTTGATTGTAGCATATATGACACCTAAAGCAATAATTGGTCTCAAACAGACTTGGCAAATTATTAGTTTTTCTTCTCATCCGGAAGAGACAAGTATAGAAGTCTGATGGATGATGACAATCAGTCATTCACATCTTTCAAATTACTTTTCTCTTTATGATGACTGTGAATGATGGAAATATCAACCGAAAAAAAGTTGGAAAATTACTTCTTTTTTTTCGTCGTCCTATTTCTAAGAACACGAATGAACTATGGTGGATGTTTTGGGTATGTAGGGTTGTTGTGAGGACAGATATATTTGAAATGAGCTTCATTTACCTGAATTGCCTAGTACACTGGCTACGAATACTAAGGTGTAGAGTGTTGTGAATATGGAGATTGATGCTGGATGATGGCTGAGATCAGGGAAAACCTGTGTGTACGGAAGACATTCTCGCATCTTCGTTGTGTTTGTTGTTGGTGTTGGCGATGTGGTTGTTTTGTTTGAAACACCTAATGATGTGTTCGATGCTTTTGAAGTGGATGGAAGTGCCAAACTAGTGATTGTGCTTGAGTTGGTAGCCAATGCTAGATGAACTGTCGTTGGAGCTAATGTATAGAATAGTAACGCAGCTGCATTTGCCATATTACGAGATCGTATACGAAAAGGTGTTGGAGTAGTATTGGAGTAAGTAGAAGCTATCATAAGAAAGGAATGTGTAGATGAGAATCAGTCTGCTGTTGAGAAGGTATCCCACTCTGTAAGCATATAAAATAAAAATAGAGAACAGAAAGATGAAAAAGAGGGAGGAGGAGGATGAAATTAAAATGTTTTTTGGAGTTGAGCGAGACTAAACGGCCGTCAGTCAAAGATGAAGGTGGAAAAGCCGTTAGTTTTGGATTTTCGAAGTCTCGAATGATGTGAGAGGAAAAGAAATGAAAGTTTTTTTTTCTTGGCGTCCAAACATGTTTCTTTATAAAGACAATTATGATATTGTGGAGATGTGGGCCCAAATGAGATGCTTGGCGCAAAGATGCTTGTCATGTTTTCAAAGCGTCCTCCTCTCTCTCTCTCTCTCTCTCTTTATGAGAGACGAGACTTCGTGGGAAGCTCTTAATTGGTCTGAACTCTTCTGATTTGAAATTCAGGTTATTGGCTTAAGAAATTTATTGTCACGTTACATGAATATATGAGCTTAGATAGGAGAGAAAGACATTCGTCATATCGTTGATGAGTTATTGAACAAGTCAAGCTGAATTGGATTGACAAAAAATGTGATGACATGCAAAGGAATATGCAAATGATAAGCTCGAACGAAATGAATTGTCTCATTTGAGTCTCAAGAAATATGGGAGATTGTGAGAATGCAGGTAAATAACGTTGGCTCTCTTGTAAGCAGTGTAAGCATAGGAATGATGGCTTGTATGAGATTTGTCATCAACCCTCATCCATCTATCTATATACTCTTTATGAAATATAAAAAAAAATGTCTCAAAATAAGACACAATAATCTGTTTTATGTCATATGAAGAAGATAATTTGAAGGAATGACAGGAAAAGCATGGGGGAGTAGATGGCGGTATGGTCGACGGAAACTTCAACAATTCTCTCCCCCCCCCCCCACTTCGATGAACGGCAATCAATGAAGAAAAAAAAGCTGGCTGCTTTCATGAAAAGCTCTTCGTTTTTGAGTTAAATAAGAGTTAATAGGTCAACTTGTTTTACATTAACTTAAACTCCGCGAAGCTGATGAAGGGCGGTTCTATAGCTTAAGAGAGAAGGGAGGAGAGCAGAGGGAGGCAATGCTGTAGAGCAATGAAAGGGGTGGGAGGAAGAGAGAGCAGAAGAAAAGGATATATTTAACTGACAGCCTTATAAGGCGCGATGACATTCGAGAGTCATGAAGGTGGCACAATTTTTACGAAAGACGTTTAAAGCTTAAAAATCAAAGTTGGGATGATAGAGAGAGAGAGAGAGAGAGAGTAACAGAGAGACAAAGAGAGAGAATGAGAGAGTTGAAGCGAATTTATGGAGTAGCTGGGTGAGCCTTGATTTGGCAATGAAATGGAACTTTTGCATGTTTTTATTCTATTTTTCTAATTTCCATAAAAGGAGTGGTTCATATACTTTACGAAAAATTCAGCTGTCCAAAGAAAAAATCATGAAGAATGTAAGATTTGAGAGATTATTCAATTAAAGAAATCCAAGAAAACTCTTTTTGTGAGTTTTCTGATTTTGAAATTTCTTTCTTCTACTTCTACTACTTCGTTATTTAATTCCAATCATAACGAACAAAAGCACAAAGTATAAAAGCGAAAAAAACATTTCCCTCTTTCTTGCTCTCTCTCTCTCTCTCTCTCTCTCTCTCGCCTCTTTGCTCACTGTCTCTCTCTCTATATATATGTATGTGCATGTGCATGTGTATCTCTGTATGTGTTTGTGTATGTGTGTTCATCAAGACATTAAGCTTCCTCAACAAGCGAGCAACCGTTCACCAAATGCCGCAGAATGGAAATGAAGCTGTATAAGCCTACGTGATATGTGTACTGGAAGTTTACGTGTGCGCGCGCGCGCGCGCGAAACCTATTTCAAAAATTAGCTGAAAGCATTTACGCAAAAAAGTGGGTTTAGAAAGAAGAGTAGAAGGGCATTCATTTAAATTGATTTCAATACATTTTTGTTATTTTTAGAGAAAAACTGAGAATATGACTGAGGAATGGAGCGTTTCCATGTCATTTCCGTATTGAATGCTGTAAGAGGCTGATTCAGGAAAATGATAACATCAGACGATGTGAAGAAGGAAATGACTCAGAATGAAATGAAGATGAAGTGAGTTTTGAACATTTGTTTTATTTATTGTCGCTCACCTTCTGGGTGGAATTAATGAAGAAGCTATAGCGAGAAGTGAGAGAGACGAGAGAAGAAGAACGATTCAGACATTGAGGTAGAAAGAAGGATGGATATAAACAGAAGGGTTGAATGGAGACAGAAGAGTTGAATGAATATTAGCTTGCGCTATGAATCGAGGAGACGCAAAGTGCAAGCCGAAAAATTTTGATTTTCATGTTTTGAAACGATTTTTCCGCTTATGGCAAAGATATTCTTATAAGCAACATTTGGATTAGCAGGCACAGGATGAGGCTTGAAATTGGGAGAAGCTGAGAGCCAGAGTGAGGAAGTGAGGAGAATAAACCATTTCGTCTAGTAAACAAGGTCATTTCTTCTGGTGGCAGAAAAAAAAAAGCTTGAAAATCCCCTCTCTCCGTCTCTATCGGCTTCTGAAGAAAAGGACGATTGTTTTGTATTTAAAAGTTTAGACCTTTTGAAGAATTCAAAGAAATGGCTGGGAATAAGGTCGTTAGAACTTTCAAAATCAGTGGCTCAGATGTTGGGGAGTGGAAATAATGTTTTGTTAGAACACATAATATAAAAGTAAATTTGAGATAAGTTAAGAGAGAATGAGAAGGAGATAGAGAGAGAGAGATATGTAAGGAGAGTACATGTGGATGTTGAATGATAAGCTGAACAGATTAGAAGATTTGAATAGGTAAGAGTGACCGCCTATTGAGACACCGAGTATGCACATATATGGGTGAGAATTTCCAGAGCTTTAAAGAAAAGTGGGTGGGATTTGGTAATTTTGAAAACTAGCTTATGTGTCATCAACATTTTGTTGTTAGCTCATCTCTCCCTTCCTCTCTCTCTCTCTATATATATATGTTAGAAGATGCTTATAATATAATTTATTAGCTGAAAAAAGGATGAGATGATCATTATGTGACAGATAATGCATCATACAATCCATGTGGAACGGTCTCGACTCATTGATAATTCCATTGAACTTAAGTACTGCTCAATCAAATGAGTTTGATGCTTTACAACCTCATTTGTTCCTGTATCTATCTAGCTCGATGCCTCTCTTCATTACATATTATCCATCTGGATCTCTCTTCTCGTTCTATTCGTGTGCCTTCTAGGATATGAGTTGAAGTAAAAGAGAGCAGCTTCATCATTATGGATGAGGGTGGATGAAGATAAAGGTTTCAATGAAATAATCAATTAACTTACTTAATTTGAGGCGAGAACAACGTATTGTCAAATCTGCCAACATGAATGTGAGACGCGGAAAGAGGAAAGACGGACGGGGTAACATAATAACATTTTAAATCTTTTTATAATGTTAAAAAGACTATTTTGTGGAGAGGCATGGTTTTGTGTATGTGCATATGGCTGCAGCAGCAGCAGCAGTGTGAAGCTGTAGAGATTCACGTGCTTGTTTAGTCTTCTCTCGCACAGACTTCGGAAATTAGCTCAAACCTCTTCATGGTCTAGCTGTAGTTTAAATCTATTCTGTTCTTTTCTTTCTTCGTCTTATTTTTTTTCACATTTAACAAGCAGCAGAACTTTCTTGTTCTTTTTTCTCTCTTCCTACGTTGAGACAAAACTGATTCTTGTGTGCATGTATGTAAGTGTGTGTGGTTGGGCTTGAAAATAAAGTTCTTGGTCAGTCGGCTTTCTCGTCATTTACATGATCTTTACAACTTTTCTTTTACTTTTTGTCAGTTGTATCTGAAAGATGGAAGAAATTAAGGGAGATTGAAGAATCTTCATACAGAATGCAACCGATTTCCGTGTACGAATAGTGAAGAATAACAATTTACGTGTAAATTCACGTGAAACCGAGCAGAAAAGCCGATTTATGCAAACGGATCGCAGTTGGTTTTGGCGCGAAATTGAGAGGAATTCAAATGCTTTCAAGTACATCACTATTGATTAAAGCTTGGCACAATTCTTTATTATAATTTAATATATTTTTGCTATCTGAAGAAAGTACTCGTAATGTAAAAATGAGCGGATTGTAGACTATGCTATACAGAGAATCTATTAAGGCAGTGAGCATGCAAGCTATTGAGGTGAGCTACTTTTCAACTCGGCCGTTATTCTTCCTCGGAAAACTGGTAATATGGCTGAGTCGTCGTTGATGAGTAAGAGCTGATATGGTGCGGACGATATCTCGTCATCATCATCATCGTCTAGAGGTGATTTGAAGAAGAACCTGTAAGAAATATTCGATAAAAAAGTATTCATAGCGTATTACACTTACTGAACGTGCTGGCTCGATGAAACAGATAGATGTTTTCGAAACTCTCTCAATGTCATCATGCCGTTCACATATGGCACATGAGCTACTACTGGAACACCATCAGATCCTGAAGTCAAAGTTTGCTTACACCCTTGAATTGTTTTGAACCTTTATAGGAAATGGTGATAAGAGGATAAACACCAGAAGAAGAATGACCATGAGTGCGTAAACGTGATTTGCGGTTATGGTTAGCACTCGGAGCTGTTGGGATACGACGAGTGTGATTCGAGTGTTTTGAATGGTCGGACGGAGCCATGGATTCTATACCCGATGAATCATATACAGCACTTCTTGTGCTATAACTGCAAAAGGGATTGTATCAGCTTTGTTATTATGTTTAAGTATCCTACTCATTTGTTTTATAGCAGTTGAAGGTATTCATTCCAGGTGAACTCAAATATGAGTGACCATGAGTTGATGAAGGAGCTGGTGGAAGGGCCATAGAGGCAAACGGGTAGTCAGATGATGTCATGAGTGGCATAAAGCCGTTTGAGCTGATTCCTGTCGAAGATGAAGAACAAGCTGGCAGCGCAGTTGACGGATTCGAGCTACTTATGACATTTGAGGTTGGGATCGTTGGCCCTGCAGGGCCGGATCGACTTCGTTCACGGTTGGGTGAATGGGGACCTAAAGTGTGATATTAAGACTGATGCTCAATGTGTTCAGGTTGAATTTGCAAAAAGTTTGCAGAAACTATTGAAGTAGTGAAGGAGCTTACATGGAGATAACAATTGACATCTGGGTGAACGTTGGGCAGAAGCTTTCTGGCTATCGTCTCGCATTCTTTCCACATATCTGAACTAGGATATCAAAAAGGAAAACCATACTGCATACCTGTCAAGATCGTCATCATCGTCAGGATCGACTGGCTCAGCGTTAGATACAATTTCGCGAGCCTAGAAACAGAATATTAACGTTTCTAAAAAAGAAATGTACTCACTGTGCACCTCCGGTCTCCAATGTCTCGTAGTTGTCGTTCGGTTTGTTCGTTTTGCTCCCTTCTATGGTGCTCACGCACCAGCTTCTTCAATAGTATATTTGCAAACAGACGTCTACCTGTTAAAAAAATTATGAATGTTGCAGGCAATCAGTCGTTTATTACCTTCTTCACTGTTATGATCATACTGTTGACCATCGCTTCTTGAAAAATGCTCTATCCGAGGTAATGCGAAAGTTGTTGGGTTACCACGACGATGCTCTTCACGTATACTACGCAATCTTGAATGATCTCATGAACCTTCTATTAGCTCCCTTTTCAGTACCTGGATGTTGGATGAGCTTCAGAGGAGAAAGAGGAACTAACAGCGCTATCATTTTGGCTTGTTGTTGCCCGACAAACATAAGGTTGAGCAATATATCCTGTTTGTGCTGGGGTTGAATACATGCGTTCAACAACACTTAAATGGTACATTCAAATAATGCTTTTTTTGGAAAAAATTACCTCTCTCCCAAACGTGTTTGACGTGATCGCAACAGCATTTCAGCAGTTAACTGGGGATTAGCAGCATGTGATGAGGATAGCATTGCATTGCTATGCCGTTTGCTCCTTCTTCCACTTAATGGTGGCGTGTCTACTCCTAGTGAGACCTGAACCGTAATGATGTTATACTCATATTCTTGATGGAGATCTTACCTTATTGAAAACATCGAGGAATTCGTCTGATGAAACGAATTGAGCATGTTGCTGTTTTAAGAAGTTTTTAACTGATGCTTCAATGCACGAAAAGAGCGAAGTATCAGGAATCCCACCAGTGCTGCTGAGCTTCTTTACGCGTAGACCAACCTAACACAGAGTAATCGGCTCATAGTTCTAGTTTTCGTTTCGAATTTTCCATTTTTCTCAGAATTTAAAGTTATGAATAGGAAAGGCAAGATTGGTCGGTTTCCGATAATTCAATTGATAATGATCATTACGCACAGAACGGTTGCATTCTATTTATAATCAGAAAACATTCAGCTAACCTCTTGTCGTAATTTTTTCGAAATGAAATGACAGCATCCCGTACGAAGAGACGTATATTTCATGTGAATTGATGTCGCTAAATCAACAGTCTGTGGATGTCCTTGCTGCGCCATCCGTTCATATGCTCGTAAGGCGAAATACAGTTCTAGAGGCTGCAAATAGCATGATTCAATTCAAAATCACATGAATGTAAAGAATGATCTCGAGAAGAGAATAGCTCTCACCTCTGAGATGGAATTTGATGCTATCCAGTCGCGAAAAGCATCCAGAGCTGGACGGTCTGATAGAACGAACTCCAGTCCTTTTGACCAGCACAAGCTTGAACCATAGGGACCCGTGGAAGAAGCTGAGTGACGATATTGTTGCCAATCAACCAATGAAGACGACATCATGTTATTATGATGGTGGGATGATGCACTAGTCGACGACGTAGCGAACGTCATCTCTGCGTCTTCTATAATTCAGAAAATGACTACGTAGGTCAAGCAGAATACTCGAGATGACAATATACGAGCAGAAGAAAATCGGTTAAACCGAATGATAATGATCGTTAAGTTAGAAGTAAATATAAAGATTCAGAAGACTAAAAATGATAATAAAGAAGAAGAAGTCTTCGGGAGACTGGGCGTATGCTATGATGAAGTAGATGATGAAGGAGAATTAATTGACCTCCGTTTCTCAAAAAACTGTGGAATAACCTGACGTTGAAAAGCGGACGATCATTGTGTTTCCTTGCTACGGGTTGCCGAAATTATTTGATGTTGCCGCAGCTGGGGCTAACTTTAACAGTCTCCAGTCACGGTTATCAGTCCATAAAAGGGAGAAGTTTGTCACAAACGTCGACAGAAGACGAAAAAGAAATAAAAAGTAATTATGCTTTCTTGTGCTTTTGGCCAGAAGCTAGGACTTGCCCATCAATTGTGAATAAAATTCAAATTTGCTTTAAGACGAAATTGTTTTGAGGAACATGAATGTTGATATGAATTGATAGGAAACTGCTATCACATGTCTTATCATAGTAAAATCGATTTTTGGTTCGAGTTTTGTTGCGCCTGATGAAAGTTGAAGAGTTGAAATATCGGTCGAGAAGACAGATCACTGAGGCTGTGTGAGATACAAGCTGATCAGAAGGTTGAGGGCGCTTAGTTACCGCCCAGGCTGTCACAAAAGCTACTTAAAGCGTTAACAAATCTAAAGCATAAGGCATACATGTACATCTCGGTTAAGCTCATAGAAAATACAGCAGCTGCTGAAAGTAGAGAAGGAAATGCCAGAGTGTCTCTCTTGCGTTTGTTTATATATATCTGTTCTCTCTCTCGTTTCTCAATGAGCATATGGTTAAACAGGGAGGGAAATTGTCATCAAGAAGAAGCTTGGGTAATGTAAGAAAGTGTTATAATGCCGTTTGGCATGAAGCCAAGACGTATGAGCCATGTTTCCAATCATGCGCTCGCGCTAAAACCATTTTAGGAAATTAATTAATTTTGTATTGCAGAACTACTAGCATGCGCAATGATTATAATGCTGGACAAGGTAATCAATAACTGTTTTGAAGTCAATACGTCTTGTGAGAAACCGGAAGTGAAACAGTGACAGAATGACCGGAAACGGAAATGAAACTGGACGTGAGCCAAGCTGATGATAACCAAAAGTGCGTGAGACTGCTCATTCGGTAGAACATATCAAGGAACTCCTGTCTAAAGCACGAAATCTTTCTAACTATGACAGATGAAATAAATGAGAGAGTGGTGAATAGAATTTGAAGCTTGACAGTGATAAAGCGTTTCGGAATTTCATAAAAGGAGAGGCGAAAGCTCTGCTCCCGCTTTTCTTCAGTTTATTTCTGCCTATCTCTAGTTCTCTTAGCTGTTCCATGTTAAAGATGAGAATGTTTGATGGCACACGAGATAGAAAAAGAGGTCTAGCGCTTGTCCATCTATGGTAATGGATGAGATGGTCTCATTCTGCAGTCTCACTTTCATGTTATTTCTTTCTCCTCTCTTTCTTCAGTTTTGAAGATGAAGAGCTACTGGTCTCGCTTCTTCGTCTTTCAAACTGCTTGTGACCAATGATTTGTCTATGTGACGGATAGCACTAACTAAAAAGCTAAAACCCTACCACGGAAATGGATGAAAACGATTTGCCAAATGACGTCTCTTAGTCTGTAAAATCGGCAAAAGCTGGTAAAAGCGAAACGTACTTCATACATTATATCGTTACGAAAAAACCCTCTTCAATCATTCAAAAAGTTTTTTTTTTAAACTTGGCGCTCAAAGTCAAAGAATGTGAAAAAAATAGAGAAAAGGAGAGAAAATTCAGAGAATGCAACCGCTCACCTTCATGCGCAACTCATAAAATGAAAATGACGACCACGGAAAGCTAATTACTGAGTGAATATGCTAATCAGCCACCGAGCATGCTATCATTTGAAATATTTGGGTGTACTTTGTAAGCTTAACGCAAGTACACACAATATAAGCATCAATAAGACATACACATCGAATGTTCTCAGCGTATAATGATGGACAAGGACATCATCCCTGCTGGGGCTTCTGGGAAGAAAACTTGAAAACGAGCAAAAAACAAATGATAAATATGTATTTATAACGGAATTTTACACAAAATTAGCTGCAGCATTGAGAATAATGATGATGAGTAGAGCAAAGTTATAAAGTTTATGCGAAAATAGTCATTTACTAGGATGAGATGAGAGAGAGTGAGTGCAAAAGAGAGACAGAGAGAGATAGAGAGACGAGAAACAAAAAGAGAAAAAGACAACGAATTGAAATTGTTTTGAATTTGCATTGGAAATATAAGGCGAAGACCACCGGCAGCGATGACAAAGTTGTCAAAATAATAGAAAGATGTCAGATAAACATTAAACTATATGTATATAGTTAGATATATATGGTATTTAAATGATTGTTTCGAGGCGACGCTGAAATGAGGAACTCTCATCTCTATATGATGGCTATGGGAGGCGTGAATGCCATGGGCAAGTATCCAGATCGTTTCGGCATATCTCTGACCAAATGGCCGTTTTGCTCGAGGCACAAAGACACACACACACACAGTTAGAGAGAATTAGAAATTGATGAAGTCAATAGAAGACGAATCAACAAATCATTTTGCGAGAAAATGATGAGGAAATGAGGAAAAAAAAGTTTTTTTGGTCAACTTTCACAGCTTGTATTTCGTCAGTTGTTCTTTTTTTGCTAATGTTTTTGGGTGCTTTTTTTTAAAAAAAATCGATAAAACGTAAGAAAAAGTGAGAGAAATGGTGCTGAAAGAGATCGCTCTTCTTACATACCTTTGTAGCACCTCGAATTGCTGGAAATGAGACAACAACGTCAGCAGCCAGATAGTTCGGACTAACTGCCCGCACCCAGAATGGAACAACGGGTATCAGCATCATCACTTCTTCTTTTTCTTCAATTCGTTTTGTCGTCGTTCTTGGTCGTCTTTTCCCCCCCTAATTTCTGTGAAGTGCTTTTGATCTTGCCGACATGGCGTTTAGCGTTGGACAGAAAGTTAACTTCAAAAGATTTCCGATAAAGACAACGTTTTCAATGATGGTCGTAACGATGTTGTCGTTCTCTTCGTACTGTCTACGTTTCTGTCCAAATATGGTGACGATCCTAATAAATTTTGAAATGCATCTTGTTTTTTGATTTTCTATCTTTCTTCAAAAATTCTGATATGGTTTGATAGAATGCATGGACTACTGCTAATTGTAAATTCTGATCTGTGGATGCTTTTCGGACCTTTAAAGTACGATTATGTCATTTTCTCAAGGGAACAATGATGATTGTTTAAATTGGCTATAAAACCATCCGAAATGGATAAATGATGAAGCTGACGCCAAAATCTGTTTTTGGATGTTGGGAAATGCCAAATATGGGTTGACTTGTATGAAAAGCTCCCTCAGGATCGTTTTATGAGGTTGGTCAGGCTCGACCGAGGAAGTTTTTAGTTTCTCGCTTATTTTTCAGTTCATTTCCATGACGATGAATGTAAGGAGAGAAATGGTGATTTATGATTCGTACAGTATGTGACAGATGACGTCACCTATCCCTGAATTATGCACAAGACCATAGGAGTATTTTGTCATCTGATGGATATGAAGAGGTTGTAATTAGTTTTTGATTTAAGGGTTCTTGCTCGCCTTCCGCTCGTTCTGCCCCTATCTGTTGTATTCTGTTGCTCTCGTCAGTCTTTTGTATTGATAGCCAAGCTTTGTATCTGTCGTGTTGATGATGTAATCATCAATGGCAAATTGTTTCTTCTTACGCCTCAGTCAAATCCCTTAGTACTCGACCGAAGAATCACATCAATTTTATTTTTTTGTTCATTGATGATCTTCTGAATATTCAAATTTCCTGTCTTCACAATAGATGTGTTTGACCTCTTCTGTGTCTGCCCTGTATCAACAGACCATCAATTCCCTTTTAGAATCATATTTGTCAGTTTTTTTTAATAGAACATTATGAGAGAGAATGGAAAAAAGTTTGGCAACAGGACTCGCAAACGTTCTCATTCATTATGCTAATCATGTTCTTTGTTTGACTGATAGGAAAGGATATCTTCTCCCTACTTGTCCTCTCATTTTTTGGTCATTAACCTCCTGCCCTTTTGTGGTAGTCTTATCGTTCAAACATTTCTTTACTCATAAGGCAGATTCAAATTTCGTTATCCTGCTTGTCTCTCAATTCTGTACTATCTCTCAGTTTCTCTCTTTGCCTTATGTAGTAATTAGAGACAAGCTAATGGATGGTCTTAAAAAAACTAAAAAGAGACAAGGGCCACATGACGCAATCCATCCTCTTACTGGGTCTCTTACTTTCTTCTGATGACCGACCGACCGACCGCGTTTGACCGAACGCAACAGGTTTGAACTGGTTGCCCTGTTGTTTCTTCTCGTCTAAGTACACAAAACAGTACATGGTGTGGAGATGACAGAGACAATCAGAGTAATGCTCAATTCAAAGTTGACCTGGTCTGACCGCAGATGACCTCACATCGTTCGTTTAGAATGGTCGGCTCGAGATAACTCTGATGGCAGAGCGAATGCAACAATCTGCTTTTTTTCGAACATTAATTCTCTTACCTCTTCTTTTTTGCTCATTCAATATTCTTATTTTCAGCAATTACCATAAGTTCCTCTTTTCCTGACATCATGACTGCTGCTTTCGAATCTTTGATGGCCGGAAAGTCTTTAACAGAGCTTCTGGCTCAGACTTCTTGCAAGAAACAAAAGTATCACTTGTTGCTTTCTTTTCCTTTTTTCTAACAGAATTCTTTCCTCCCAGAATCTCATCACGAGCTACCTCAGTTACATCGAACAGTTCTGAAGATGACAAATTGGCCACGGAGAAGAAGGTTTATATAATGCATCCTATCATTTGCTCATTATTTAAACATTAAGATGGACTACATGGAGAAACGACGACGAAACAACGATTCAGCTCGTAGATCTAGAGAAGTCCGCCGTCTAAGAGAGCAACAAACTAGAGAGAAAATGGAGGTAAGACTTTTCCACGAATATCTCTGTACTTGATGTCTTACAGGAGTTGGAGAAAGAGAATGTTTTACTTCAAAGCCAAATTGCCTTGCTCAGGCTAGAGTATAACCAGTTGGTTTTGCTATTGGTTGCACAACAGACAACGAAATCAACATCTTCGTCTGTATCTTCTTAGTTTCTTTCTTGATTTTATATGTGCAATTGCTAAACTGGATCTCTTTTTATAATAATTTTGTTTTCACCTTGTTCCTCAAGTAATACAACTCTCAACAGAATGTCATCGTAAAATCCTTGATTATCCATGTGTGGCGAAGAAATGTTTTGCAACAGAAGCTTCAAAACATTAATTATGTGTTTTATCAATTTTACAATGACTTCCATTGTTCTTACGCTTCTTATCGCTCCAATTAAATGTGGCCGCGTGGCGCAATGGATAACGCGTCTGCCTACGGAGCAGAAGATTGTAGGTTCGAATCCTGCCGTGGTCGTAACTTTTTGATTGTTGCAATTTTAAAGCAAATTTGAATTGTGTAACAAACCCATATTTGATACGGCGGCAAAAAAGGTTTGGGTGAAATCTGCAATGCCCATTCGGTTTAAACCCAGTACTCAAAGGTATGTCGGGTCTAAAGTTTTATAACTTATAAACTTTAATTTTTGGAAAACCTTTTCGGGGAATCCGATTAGGTGATAAGCGTTGGGATAAAAATAGATTTGAGCTAAGTTACGGGTTAACGTTGTTTTCCAATTTGCAACATTAGTTGAGTAACTATTGGTTCCCGACGCGAAAAACAAAGGAGGAAGGCTATTTTTCTCGTTTCCGGATGTGTTTCGTAACTCAACGCTCTCGACTTATTAATCAATCACCATGTTGTGATGGTTAACAGGTTTTTGACTGATTTAAAGCTGCAACACGAGAAGAACTACAACAGCCATCTTTGTGAAAGATTCACTCGCCTTTGCAAACTATTTGAATCGTAGCCGGCAGCAGTGTCGCCCGTATGTGATAGTTGTAGAGACAACAACAGAGTACAAAAGATCGTTTTTCCGGGAGAGTCTATTGATAAATAACACGATGGGTGGTTGCCCACGACTGACTGCATGTAGTTTGCGCCAATTAAAACTGCTTAACTGTTTGTGAGTTCTATTCGTTGCAACAATGCTTGCAACTTTTGAAAATGGATACGTCCCGCTGCTACCTTTTGAGGCAGCTCCTAACAGTCATCAACCATATGAAGCGCCCACGTATTACTTTAGAAATCAACACATATAAATAGTGAGGATGAGGTAGATGAAGCATCTTCGAATCATGAAGCTCTTCTTCCTCCTCGCTGCTTTCTTAGCCGTCGTCTACTCACAGAACGAGTGGTGTCACAACTACTGTATCGGAAAGGACTATCCACCCAACTGCGTCCCCTTCTTCATGAAGTAAGTCCCACACAACATCATCTTGAGACACTCATGATTTCAGCTTCACCGAGACCGCCTGCTACCGTCAATGCTATAACAACTGCGCCAATGTTGGAGTTTTCGAATGTCTCACCAGACACAGGTAGAGTAGAGTAATTGATACCTTCTTTATCAAAGTTCTACAGATGCTGCATGCATCTTGCTGGTTTCAACAAGAACAACTGCACTGGACTTATGTAATAACTCGAACGATAGTCTAATAAAACTTAAAATACGAATTCTTCTTTTTAAATCCTGGTTCCAACCCATACATTTCCATTTTCGAAGCTAAAAATTGTGATGAAAGCTTATGACACTTAGACGTTTGTGTCATGTTGAAGTTTCGGGTTTTATAATTTGACATAGTTTGACCTACCCTGTTTACTTGGTAAACTGTTCACGAGCAACAAAATAAGCTCTGATGCGAAAAGGTAGCTCTATTACGAAAATTCGAACTGAAGTTCATGCCTTTAAAGCATAAGTGGAATGCAATTGTTCTGGACGGAAAGGAACGGAATGCAACTGTTCTGGACGGTGAGCAGTGGAATGCAACCGTTCTGGACGGTCAAGATGGAATGCAACCGTTCTGGACGGACAGGAATGGAATGCAACCGTTCTGGACGGACAGGAATGGAATGCAACCGTTCTGGACAGACAGGAATGAGAGCTGTGGAGCTCACCAGCTCACACCGCCCACTGACGTGATTCTGACGTGTCACGGCTTATATACCTCCGTGGAGTCTCTTCACGTGAGCCAATCAGCGACGAGTTACGTGAACGTCATTTTCACGTGAAAAAATGGTAATTCGGTCGTTCCGTTTCGAAAACAGGTCAAACTTGGCTCAAAATGGATAGAATCAGTTAGTTGTTTATGTTTTCTTGTTGTTGGATGTTCTCACTCTAGGAATCAAGAAATATTTTTTTTTTCAATTGGCTAAACCCCAAATGGAAGGTATTTAATTTTATATGTTTATTCGATTAAAGCTATTTGTATCATTTATGACATAAGTCCAGTGCAGTTGTTGTTGTTGAAGCCAGCAAGATGCATGCAGCATCTGTAGAACTTTGATAAAGAAGGTATCAATTACTCTACTCTACCTGTGTCTGGTGAGACATTCGAAAACTCCAACATTGACGCAGTTGTTATAGCATTGACGGTAGCAGGCGGTCTCGGTGAAGCTGAAATTACAAGTCCTTATCAGGAACTGGTATGGTTTAATTACTTCATAAAGTATGGGACGCAGTTGGGTGGATAGTCCTTTCCGATGCAGTAGTTGTGACACCACTCGTTCTGTGAGTAGACGACGGCTAAGAGAGCAGCAAAAAGGAAGAAGAGCTTCATGATTCGAAGATGCTTCATCTACCTCATCCTCACTATTTATATGTTTGGATTTCTAAAGGGATGTGGTAGCACTGATAAGAACAACTCCATTCATAAAGAGCGGGAGGCCATTATTTGGTTCTATTGTTGAGTTTATTACATTTCAAACACGCTGGTCTCATTTGTTGAATTGAGACTGCACTCAGTCTTTGATCTTTGCTGTATCATCATCTCGGTGAAATCCCTATAACGACTTCTGTCGGTTTAAAGATGGATAGATTCTCAAGCGATAAAATTAGCTTTGTTTTTTTAAATATTGTGGCCGCGTGGCGCAATGGATAACGCGTCTGCCTACGGAGCAGAAGATTGTAGGTTCGAATCCTGCCGTGGTCGAAATTTTGCACCCCAAAGTTTCCCACACTACACACAACTGTAGAGCACCCATAATGAGAAAGTTCATTGTGGTCTCACAATGTAAGCCAGACAACAAAGAGTTTTTTGAATCCATGTGAATTCAATCGTTTTTGCCTGAAAAAACTTCAGGTTTCCCGAAATGGACGGAAGAGAATATTAACTAATTCATGGTAAATGAACACCCGCCGCTCATGAATGAAGCGATTGATGATACTCCCTTCACAGTGGAGACCATCTAAACATCCCTTTAGAAATCCAAACATATAAATAGTGCGGATGAGGTAGATAAAGCATCTTCGAATCATGAAGCTCTTCTTCCTCCTCGCTGCTTTCTTAGCCGTCGTCTACTCACAGAACGAGTGGTGTCACAACTACTGCATCGGAAAGGACTATCCACCCAACTGCGTCCCATACTTTATGAAGTAATTAAACCATACCAGTTCCTGATAAGGACTTGTAATTTCAGCTTCACCGAGACCGCCTGCTACAGTCAATGCTATAACAACTGCGCCAATGTTGGAGTTTTCGAATGTCTCACCAGACACAGGTAGAGTAGAGTAATTGATACCTTCTTTATCAAAGTTCTACAGATGCTGCATGCATCTTGCTGGCTTCAACAACAACAACTGCACTGGACTTATGTCATAAATGATACAAATAGCTTTAATCGAATAAACATATAAAATTAAATACCTTCCATTTGGGGTTTAGCCAATTGAAAAAAAAAATATTTCTTGATTCCTAGAGTGAGAACATCCAACAACAAGAAAACATAAACAACTAACTGATTCTATCCATTTTGAGCCAAGTTTGACCTGTTTTCGAAACGGAACGACCGAATTACCATTTTTTCACGTGAAAATGACGTTCACGTAACTCGTCGCTGATTGGCTCACGTGAAGAGGCTCCACGGAGGTATATAAGCCGTGACACGTCAGAATCACGTCAGTGGGCGGTGTGAGCTGGTGAGCTCCACAGCTCTCATTCCTGTCTGTCCAGAAGGGTTGCATTCCATTCCTGTCCGTCCAGAACAGTTGCATTCCACTTATGTTTTAATACAGTAAAAGGTATGAACTTCAACTCTAATTTTCGTAATAGAGCTACCTTTTCGCATCAGAGCTTATTTTGTTGCTCGTGAACAGTTTACCAGGTAAACAGTGTAGGTCAAACTATGTCAAATTATAAAACCCGTCCAAGTGTCATAAGCTTTCATCACAATTTTTAGCTTCGAAAATGGAAATGTATGGGTTGGAACCAGGATTTAAAAGAAGAATTCGTATTTTAAGTTTTATTAGACTATCGTTCGAGTTATTACATAAGTCCAGTGCAGTTGTTCTTGTTGAAACCAGCAAGATGCATGCAGCATCTGTAGAACTTTGATAAAGAAGGTATCAATTACTCTACTCTACCTGTGTCTGGTGAGACATTCGAAAACTCCAACATTGGCGCAGTTGTTATAGCATTGACGGTAGCAGGCGGTCTCGGTGAAGCTGAAATCATGTGGGACTTACTTCATGAAGAAGGGGACGCAGTTGGGTGGATAGTCCTTTCCGATACAGTAGTTGTGACACCACTCGTTCTGTGAGTAGACGACGGCTAAGAAAGCAGCGAGGAGGAAGAAGAGCTTCATGATTCGAAGATGCTTCATCTACCTCATCCTCACTATTTATATGTGTTGATTTCTAAAGTAATACGTGGGCGCTTCATATGGTTGATGACTGTTAGGAGCTGCCTCAAAAGGTAGCAGCAGGACGTATCCATTTTCAAAAGTTGCAAGCATTGTTGCAACGAATAGAACTCACAAACAGTTAAGCAGTTTTAATTGGCGCAAACTACATGCAGTCAGTCGTGGGCAACCACCCATCGTGTTATTTATCAATAGACTCTCCCGAAAAAACGATCTTTTGTACTCTGTTGTTGTCTCTACAACTATCATATACCGAGGCTGCTTTTCAATTAAACTGAAATAGCGACAATGGATGACAACATAACGATGAACTGAAATAGAAGATCTGTGAAATGCTTGTTTGAGTTCTGAACAGAATAGAGTTTGGCGTACTTATTGGAGTTACTAATCAGCATACTCATTGATCCAATCATATACTTTGAAAGTGATCCGATAACCTAACGGCGATAGGTTATGTGTACGCAATGGACCGTTCTGTTTTGTTATTTCGAAACATAAATATCTTTCGAGGTATGGATTAATCAACATTTCCCAAAGGTATATCTATGTTAATATAAAGAAATATTTATTCAGAATCTTGCAAAGAGTATTAAACGATGGAAAGATCGTCTTGACATCTGATAGTGGCATAGTTAAACTCATTGGAGTTCTTCTTAGCTCCAAGAATGAATTGCTTAACTCTATGACAATCATCTTGAACTCTGTAATGACGTACAAGTAATAGTTCTTTCACGCCACTACACTCACTTGTATTCAACTGCAAATTTACCTCCTTCATTTTTCATTTTACGAGGCAAAGTGTTAACATCATATTGGATTCCTTCTTGTGATTCATAATCAGCAACCTATATAAGCATCAAGCATCTTCGAGGCAATCGTATACTTACAGCTTTTTGAAGAATTTCAAGGTTTGCTTTTGAAGTCGAAGGATCATAAGACTTCAGACTTACAATCGTAACTATAACTTCTTCCTCCTTTTCTTGTTCAGACAGCTCTTGAATACTCCTGCGACGTCTTAGTGGGTCAGGAGAAGAGTCTTGCTGGACGGGTGCACAAGCCTACAATGTAAGTTCAAATGTAATTTTCTTGAACAGTTTATAGAAAAAGCAAAACTCACATTGGCAACAGCCACAATAGCGAGAAGAAGAAAGAAGCCGAAGAAGTTCATTTTCTGGATTGTTGATACAAACCAAGGTTGGTCAGCTTTTATAGTTTCCTCTTGTTTATTCATCAATATGTTTAGTTGACTTACGAAAACTGAAAGATTTATTTTATAGCGTAACGTCTATTTGAATCCTTTAGAAATCTGAGCGTATTCATTGAGACGAACATGCTTCATTGAGTTTTGATTATGTTGGGAATAGACACTGCTCTCTTCCTATCCTCTCTCATACAACTTTTCGTACAAAACACATACGAATTTGCTCTGTTCAATCATGATCTCAAAGATTCAGTCCCTTCTTCAATCGATATTAATCAATTCTATGCAAGCTTTCGTCGAAATCATTTTTGGGTCTTGTTTAAAGCAATCTGTGCTTTCAAGGAACCTTCTCTCTTCTGAAACTAACGACTCAACTTTGTGGTGTTCATAACATATTCAGCTATATGGATGAGGATGTGAGTTATTGTTACTGCCCAATGAAACCTCTTTCCTTCACTGTGGTTTCGTAATGAACAGCGTTTGCTATTACGCGATTCACTTGTGGTCTTATCGGCTCTTTGCTATACGTACCATCTTGGCTGCAGCTGGAGCTGGCGAGAATGTACTTGGTCGCTTTGTTTTACTTTACTTACTTCAGTTCTGACTATGACTCTGCCGTACGCTTCCATCTCTCATAGTTGTGATAAAGCCCGCAGTTTTCGTTTTGGGATTACGAGAAGCCATTCAAGCTTGAAGACTTTCGAGAGAGGTTTATGGGTTATAGTTTATGACCGACTAAACTGCGATATCAGCTATAACACTCTTAAATGAATTTGCCCGAATTCTTCTTTTGAACGCAAGAAAAAAAACAGCAAAAACGGTCCTTTTTGCGTCAAGTTATGCCGTCTTGATGCACACGTTGCTTCGCCCACGCACGACCGGTTCCGTGAACACGCGCACGTGAAGATTGAAAGTGAACGAAAGACCGCTCTGAGCGTGTCCGATAATTAAAAATGAATGAACGACCGCTCCGAGCTTGGCAGATTGTGGGAAATGAATTTTCTGAGTTTTTCATTTTCCGAGTACGCCCTGTGAGCGGTGTGCTCGTCTTCGGAACACTCCCATCGTCATGACTTCCTTCAAACTCATCCGTTTTCAGTCTTCTTTTTTTCATTCGAATGCTCTCAATCTCTATAAGAACGTGGTTACTATTATGAATCCTGGCTTCCAGTGTTTCTATCGACATTACCCATTCCGTCTTTGAAGGAACAATTCTGCAGACAGAGGTGAAAAACGGCCTGTAACTGAGCTCGTTGTACCTACAATGATTTCTGGGAGTTGGGTCCTAATGCAACTGTTCTGGACGGTCAGGATGGAATGCAACCGTTCTGGACGGTCAAGATGGAATGCAACCGTTCTGGAAAATCTATTGATAAATAACACGATGGGTGGTTGCCCACGACTGACTGCATGTAGTTTGCGCCAATTAAAACTGCTTAACTGTTTGTGAGTTCTATTCGTTGCAACAATGCTTGCAACTTTTGAAAATGGATACGTCCCGCTGCTACCTTTTGAGGCAGCTCCTAACAGTCATCAACCATATGAAGCGCCCACGTATTACTTTAGAAATCAACACATATAAATAGTGAGGATGAGGTAGATGAAGCATCTTCGAATCATGAAGCTCTTCTTCCTCCTCGCTGCTTTCTTAGCCGTCGTCTACTCACAGAACGAGTGGTGTCACAACTACTGTATCGGAAAGGACTATCCACCCAACTGCGTCCCCTTCTTCATGAAGTAAGTCCCACACAACATCATCTTGAGACACTCATGATTTCAGCTTCACCGAGACCGCCTGCTACCGTCAATGCTATAACAACTGCGCCAATGTTGGAGTTTTCGAATGTCTCACCAGACACAGGTAGAGTAGAGTAATTGATACCTTCTTTATCAAAGTTCTACAGATGCTGCATGCATCTTGCTGGTTTCAACAAGAACAACTGCACTGGACTTATGTAATAACTCGAACGATAGTCTAATAAAACTTAAAATACGAATTCTTCTTTTAAATCCTGGTTCCAACCCATACATTTCCATTTTCGAAGCTAAAAATTGTGATGAAAGCTTATGACACTTAGACGTTTGTGTCATGTTGAAGTTTCGGGTTTTATAATTTGACATAGTTTGACCTACCCTGTTTACTTGGTAAACTGTTCACGAGCAACAAAATAAGCTCTGATGCGAAAAGGTAGCTCTATTACGAAAATTCGAACTGAAGTTCATGCCTTTAAAGCATAAGTGGAATGCAATTGTTCTGGACGGAAAGGAACGGAATGCAACTGTTCTGGACGGTGAGCAGTGGAATGCAACCGTTCTGGACGGTCAAGATGGAATGCAACCGTTCTGGACGGACAGGAATGGAATGCAACCGTTCTGGACGGACAGGAATGGAATGCAACCGTTCTGGACAGACAGGAATGAGAGCTGTGGAGCTCACCAGCTCACACCGCCCACTGACGTGATTCTGACGTGTCACGGCTTATATACCTCCGTGGAGTCTCTTCACGTGAGCCAATCAGCGACGAGTTACGTGAACGTCATTTTCACGTGAAAAAATGGTAATTCGGTCGTTCCGTTTCGAAAACAGGTCAAACTTGGCTCAAAATGGATAGAATCAGTTAGTTGTTTATGTTTTCTTGTTGTTGGATGTTCTCACTCTAGGAATCAAGAAATTTTTTTTTTTTCAATTGGCTAAACCCCAAATGGAAGGTATTTAATTTTATATGTTTATTCGATTAAAGCTATTTGTATCATTTATGACATAAGTCCAGTGCAGTTGTTGTTGTTGAAGCCAGCAAGATGCATGCAGCATCTGTAGAACTTTGATAAAGAAGGTATCAATTACTCTACTCTACCTGTGTCTGGTGAGACATTCGAAAACTCCAACATTGGCGCAGTTGTTATAGCATTGACTGTAGCAGGCGGTCTCGGTGAAGCTGAAATTACAAGTCCTTATCAGGAACTGGTATGGTTTAATTACTTCATAAAGTATGGGACGCAGTTGGGTGGATAGTCCTTTCCGATGCAGTAGTTGTGACACCACTCGTTCTGTGAGTAGACGACGGCTAAGAAAGCAGCGAGGAGGAAGAAGAGCTTCATGATTCGAAGATGCTTTATCTACCTCATCCGCACTATTTATATGTTTGGATTTCTAAAGGGATGTTTAGATGGTCTCCACTGTGAAGGGAGTATCATCAATCGCTTCATTCATGAGCGGCGGGTGTTCATTTACCATGAATTAGTTAATATTCTCTTCCGTCCATTTCGGGAAACCTGAAGTTTTTTCAGGCAAAAACGATTGAATTCACATGGATTCAAAAAACTCTTTGTTGTCTGGCTTACATTGTGAGACCACAATGAACTTTCTCATTATGGGTGCTCTACAGTTGTGTGTAGTGTGGGAAACTTTGGGGTGCAAAATTTCGACCACGGCAGGATTCGAACCTACAATCTTCTGCTCCGTAGGCAGACGCGTTATCCATTGCGCCACGCGGCCACAATATTTAAAAAAACAAAGCTAATTTTATCGCTTGAGAATCTATCCATCTTTAAACCGACAGAAGTCGTTATAGGGATTTCACCGAGATGATGATACAGCAAAGATCAAAGACTGAGTGCAGTCTCAATTCAACAAATGAGACCAGCGTGTTTGAAATGTAATAAACTCAACAATAGAACCAAATAATGGCCTCCCGCTCTTTATGAATGGAGTTGTTCTTATCAGTGCTACCACATCCCTTTAGAAATCCAAACATATAAATAGTGAGGATGAGGTAGATGAAGCATCTTCGAATCATGAAGCTCTTCTTCCTTTTTGCTGCTCTCTTAGCCGTCGTCTACTCACAGAACGAGTGGTGTCACAACTACTGCATCGGAAAGGACTATCCACCCAACTGCGTCCCATACTTTATGAAGTAATTAAACCATACCAGTTCCTGATAAGGACTTGTAATTTCAGCTTCACCGAGACCGCCTGCTACCGTCAATGCTATAACAACTGCGTCAATGTTGGAGTTTTCGAATGTCTCACCAGACACAGGTAGAGTAGAGTAATTGATACCTTCTTTATCAAAGTTCTACAGATGCTGCATGCATCTTGCTGGCTTCAACAACAACAACTGCACTGGACTTATGTCATAAATGATACAAATAGCTTTAATCGAATAAACATATAAAATTAAATACCTTCCATTTGGGGTTTAGCCAATTGAAAAAAAAAATATTTCTTGATTCCTAGAGTGAGAACATCCAACAACAAGAAAACATAAACAACTAACTGATTCTATCCATTTTGAGCCAAGTTTGACCTGTTTTCGAAACGGAACGACCGAATTACCATTTTTTCACGTGAAAATGACGTTCACGTAACTCGTCGCTGATTGGCTCACGTGAAGAGGCTCCACGGAGGTATATAAGCCGTGACACGTCAGAATCACGTCAGTGGGCGGTGTGAGCTGGTGAGCTCCACAGCTCTCATTCCTGTCTGTCCAGAAGGGTTGCATTCCATTCCTGTCCGTCCAGAACGGTTGCATTCCATTCCTGTCCGTCCAGAACGGTTGCATTCCATCTTGACCGTCCAGAACAGTTGCATTCCACTTATGTTTTAATACAGTAAAAGGTATGAACTTCAACTCTAATTTTCGTAATAGAGCTACCTTTTCGCATCAGAGCTTATTTTGTTGCTCGTGAACAGTTTACCAGGTAAACAGTGTAGGTCAAACTATGTCAAATTATAAAACCCGTCCAAGTGTCATAAGCTTTCATCACAATTTTCAGCTTCGAAAATGGAAATGTATGGGTTGGAACCAGGATTTAAAAGAAGAATTCGTATTTTAAGTTTTATTAGACTATCGTTCGAGTTATTACATAAGTCCAGTGCAGTTGTTCTTGTTGAAACCAGCAAGATGCATGCAGCATCTGTAGAACTTTGATAAAGAAGGTATCAATTACTCTACTCTACCTGTGTCTGGTGAGACATTCGAAAACTCCAACATTGGCGCAGTTGTTATAGCATTGACGGTAGCAGGCGGTCTCGGTGAAGCTGAAATCATGAGTGTCTCAAGATGATGTTGTGTGGGACTTACTTCATGAAGAAGGGGACGCAGTTGGGTGGATAGTCCTTTCCGATACAGTAGTTGTGACACCACTCGTTCTGTGAGTAGACGACGGCTAAGAAAGCAGCGAGGAGGAAGAAGAGCTTCATGATTCGAAGATGCTTCATCTACCTCATCCTCACTATTTATATGTGTTGATTTCTAAAGTAATACGTGGGCGCTTCATATGGTTGATGACTGTTAGGAGCTGCCTCAAAAGGTAGCAGCAGGACGTATCCATTTTCAAAAGTTGCAAGCATTGTTGCAACGAATAGAACTCACAAACAGTTAAGCAGTTTTAATTGGCGCAAACTACATGCAGTCAGTCGTGGGCAACCACCCATCGTGTTATTTATCAATAGACTCTCCCGAAAAAACGATCTTTTGTACTCTGTTGTTGTCTCTACAACTATCATATACCGAGGCTGCTTTTCAATTAAACTGAAATAGCGACAATGGATGACAACATAACGATGAACTGAAATAGAAGATCTGTGAAATGCTTGTTTGAGTTCTGAACAGAATAGAGTTTGGCGTACTTATTGGAGTTACTAATCAGCATACTCATTGATCCAATCATATACTTTGAAAGTGATCCGATAACCTAACGGCGATAGGTTATGTGTACGCAATGGACCGTTCTGTTTTGTTATTTCGAAACATAAATATCTTTCGAGGTATGGATTAATCAACATTTCCCAAAGGTATATCTATGTTAATATAAAGAAATATTTATTCAGAATCTTGCAAAGAGTATTAAACGATGGAAAGATCGTCTTGACATCTGATAGTGGCATAGTTAAACTCATTGGAGTTCTTCTTAGCTCCAAGAATGAATTGCTTAACTCTATGACAATCATCTTGAACTCTGTAATGACGTACAAGTAATAGTTCTTTCACGCCACTACACTCACTTGTATTCAACTGCAAATTTACCTCCTTCATTTTTCATTTTACGAGGCAAAGTGTTAACATCATATTGGATTCCTTCTTGTGATTCATAATCAGCAACCTATATAAGCATCAAGCATCTTCGAGGCAATCGTATACTTACAGCTTTTTGAAGAATTTCAAGGTTTGCTTTTGAAGTCGAAGGATCATAAGACTTCAGACTTACAATCGTAACTATAACTTCTTCCTCCTTTTCTTGTTCAGACAGCTCTTGAATACTCCTGCGACGTCTTAGTGGGTCAGGAGAAGAGTCTTGCTGGACGGGTGCACAAGCCTACAATGTAAGTTCAAATGTAATTTTCTTGAACAGTTTATAGAAAAAGCAAAACTCACATTGGCAACAGCCACAATAGCGAGAAGAAGAAAGAAGCCGAAGAAGTTCATTTTCTGGATTGTTGATACAAACCAAGGTTGGTCAGCTTTTATAGTTTCCTCTTGTTTATTCATCAATATGTTTAGTTGACTTACGAAAACTGAAAGATTTATTTTATAGCGTAACGTCTATTTGAATCCTTTAGAAATCTGAGCGTATTCATTGAGACGAACATGCTTCATTGAGTTTTGATTATGTTGGGAATAGACACTGCTCTCTTCCTATCCTCTCTCATACAACTTTTCGTACAAAACACATACGAATTTGCTCTGTTCAATCATGATCTCAAAGATTCAGTCCCTTCTTCAATCGATATTAATCAATTCTATGCAAGCTTTCGTCGAAATCATTTTTGGGTCTTGTTTAAAGCAATCTGTGCTTTCAAGGAACCTTCTCTCTTCTGAAACTAACGACTCAACTTTGTGGTGTTCATAACATATTCAGCTATATGGATGAGGATGTGAGTTATTGTTACTGCCCAATGAAACCTCTTTCCTTCACTGTGGTTTCGTAATGAACAGCGTTTGCTATTACGCGATTCACTTGTGGTCTTATCGGCTCTTTGCTATACGTACCATCTTGGCTGCAGCTGGAGCTGGCGAGAATGTACTTGGTCGCTTTGTTTTACTTTACTTACTTCAGTTCTGACTATGACTCTGCCGTACGCTTCCATCTCTCATAGTTGTGATAAAGCCCGCAGTTTTCGTTTTGGGATTACGAGAAGCCATTCAAGCTTGAAGACTTTCGAGAGAGGTTTATGGGTTATAGTTTATGACCGACTAAACTGCGATATCAGCTATAACACTCTTAAATGAATTTGCCCGAATTCTTCTTTTGAACGCAAGAAAAAAAACAGCAAAAACGGTCCTTTTTGCGTCAAGTTATGCCGTCTTGATGCACACGTTGCTTCGCCCACGCACGACCGGTTCCGTGAACACGCGCACGTGAAGATTGAAAGTGAACGAAAGACCGCTCTGAGCGTGTCCGATAATTAAAAATGAATGACCACCCAACTGCGTCCCCTTCTTCATGAAGTAAGTCCCACACAACATCATCTTGAGACACTCATGATTTCAGCTTCACCGAGACCGCCTGCTACCGTCAATGCTATAACAACTGCGCCAATGTTGGAGTTTTCGAATGTCTCACCAGACACAGGTAGAGTAGAGTAATTGATACCTTCTTTATCAAAGTTCTACAGATGCTGCATGCATCTTGCTGGTTTCAACAAGAACAACTGCACTGGACTTATGTAATAACTCGAACGATAGTCTAATAAAACTTAAAATACGAATTCTTCTTTTAAATCCTGGTTCCAACCCATACATTTCCATTTTCGAAGCTAAAAATTGTGATGAAAGCTTATGACACTTAGACGTTTGTGTCATGTTGAAGTTTCGGGTTTTATAATTTGACAGTTTGACCTACCCTGTTTACCTGGTAAACTGTTCACGAGCAACAAAATAAGCTCTGATGCGAAAAGGTAGCTCTATTACGAAAATTCGAGAGGAAGTTCATGCTTTTTACTGTATTAAAACATAAGTGGAATGCAACCGTTCTGGACGGTCAGGATGGAATGCAACCGTTCTGGACGGTTAGAAGTGGAATGCAACCGTTCTGGACGGTTAGAGTTGGAATGCAACCGTTCTGGACGGTTAGAGTTGGAATGCAACCGTTCTGGACAGTTTGGTTGAGCTGCTGAGTTTTGCTCCCTCTCTGGAGGACCTCCAGAGATGAGAGCAGTGGAGCTCACCAGCTCACACCGCCGACTGACGTGATTCATACGTCTCACGGCTTATATACCCCTCCAGAGTCACGTGAGCCAATCAGCGACGAGTTACGTGAACGTCATTTTTACGTGAAAAAACGATAATTCGGTCGTTCCGTTTGGAAAAAGGGTGAAACTTGGCTCAAATTTTATAGAAACAGTTAGTTGTTCATGTTTTCTTGATCAGAATTTCCCGCTGAATCTGATGATCCAGTTCATTTTCTGTTTTCGGAACGATTTTCGTTTGAAATTTGCTGTTTTCAGCTTTTTTCGACAGTTCTCCGAAGATATCGTTTGATTTCTTCTCGGTTTTGGTTAGAAACTGTTCTGTTCGTTCCATTCATTGAACTGGAGATTGAATTTATTCAGAATTTAGAATGGAACATGCTTCGAAGCTCAGAAAAAGACTTTAACGCCAAGTCATTTTTGGACGAAAAAGAAAAAGACCCGGTCGTTCCGTTTGGAAATAGGGTGGAACTCGGGTCAAAATGGATAGAATCAGTTAGTTGTTTATGTTTTCTTAAGCAGAATCTTATTCTGATGTCGATTATAACACTCAATTCATGTTTTGAATTTTATTTTCTCTAGAAATCCGTTTTCGAAGATTCCTTGAATAGAGGAGGTTGAAAGTCTGCTCCAGTGACAACTGCTCTCGTTGTTGTTTATTCAACAACACGGTTGCTCTCTTTCTTGGTTATTGTTCTTCTTCTTGATAAACAAAGGTTTCTTGTTGAAAAGGTTGGAAGAAAAGCCATTAAAGAGGTTTCAAGCAAAGTCATTTCTAAGCGAAAAAGGAAAAGACCCGGTTGTTCTCTTTCCGAAGATCACCATATTCGGCTCAGAACGAGTCAGAACAGTTGGTTTTCATGTTGTTTTCCATGTAAATGTTGTTCATTCGATTGTCTGAGAATAAACTCTTTCGGAAATTCCGTGTTTCATATTATTATTTGATTCTCAGTTTACTCTGATGATATACCTTGAAGTTATTGATTTTTGGATAATCCATGTTGAGCATACGACAATGGGATATCGATTGATTTGATCACAGACTTAGATGTTTCATAATTCGTTTTCTTTTCTTGATTATTTCATTTTCCAGTGGAAGATATGAATCCTTTCCGATATGATGTCCTTCTAGAACTCTGTTCTGCAGTAAGTTCCTGTTGTTCACATGCTTGTCAGGTGTTTCTTCGATTATTCAGTAGTTTCAATGGAACCACGGAGGGTTTGTTACCGATATCAATTGGATGAATTAGTTCCGAGAAGAGTTATATGGTTTTGGTTATAGGTAACCAGCTCTGTACTGACAGTTCCTTTCTCTCGGCCTGTTATTCCTTGCCATGCGCGATGTATTGTCAGCAGACCCTTAGATGAGTTTAATTGGATTATCAACTGTTATCACTTGGGTTATTTGAAGTTTCCATTTTCGTTTGGTTCCCCCTTCAACCTTGTCATCATGTGCACATCTAACTGAGGCTTAAAAGATGAGTTTTCGATATCGTTACTAGTTTGGGTTGTTTCAGAAGCCCGTACTCCTGCATTATCGACTACACTGGAATGGGATGAAGAGGAATGATTCGGAAGTTAACAGTACGTTGTCAAACGAGTTTATTGATTGTTTATTTTAGTTTTTTAGAATTCAATTTTGTATTCACTGCTTCCGAGTTCGTGCACTGTTGAACGAAGTGGATAGCTAGCAGGTAAGAGTAGGCTAATACAGAAGATGATTATCGACTGTTGGTTCAGATTTCAGAAAGAAAGAAGTCTGTTGGTGGGCCGAGGATTCACGTAGCGGCTGTAGGAGACCCCTTTCTCGAGCCTCCCAGTGCTACCGATGCCTGAGGTTGGGTGAACCTTGCGACCGTGCCGTCCTTAACTTCTTGGCCGCGGAAGAGCTGTGGGCCAGTTCGCTTGTGTTCACCGAGAAAGGGGCCAGGTGCCTGGACCAAGGAAACCTCTGGGAGGTTTCGGCGGCCTGGTCCAGGTATCCTTCGGGTCCGTCCACTCGGCTCCCTGATTGCTGCCAAGCTTTAGCTCTGGCGTTTCTAGAGATCCTTGTTAGTATATCGCGGAATCAAGCTGAGAGGACGCAGGATAGAGGGCTACCGGAGAGCGGGGACCCCGAAAGACGTGTTTTGAGTCGACGTAGTTAAGTTTTCGGTATGGAGTATATTATTAATGAAATATTTAATGATATGCGAAAAATCGGAAATCTAGCTATGTCGGCAAAAAACGCGTTTTTCGGGGTCCCCGCTCTTTGGAGCCCTCTATCGGGGAGAGAAGGGAAGGAGATTACTCTTGATCAGGTTTTTTAAAAAAATGGCGAGGCCCCCCTGTCTAAACCCTTTGCTTCCCCTTCCCCTCTACAGAGGGGGAAGAACACCTCTCACCCTCTCAAAAAGAGGGGTCGAGAATTCTCCCCCCTCTGTGGATGGGCGGAGAAACCTCTCCACCCACCTGTCGAGAGGAGGGAATCTAATTCCCCCCTCCCCTGCGGGAGAAGAAGCCATTCGGGCCTTCCCCTCCCCTTCTCCTAGCAATACTTGGCCCTCTGTGGCCTCCGAGTATGCTAGAAGGGTATCGTCCTAGACCGTCCATGGTCGTCCATAGTCATCCATGACCGTGTTGTTCTTGTTGTTACTAAATAATAAAGTTTTATTCGATTTCCTTGTTAATACTACCTGATACATTCGTGAACGATAGCTGTACTGATCGTACAAATGAAACTGGAAGTCCTCTGTAATTGAGAACTCGATGACACATTGGAAGAATGAATCGAAATAAGGAAACGAATGGAATGAAGTAGGTACGATTAGAGGGAACCAACAACAAAGGGAATACTCAAACACTTTCTCAACGTGCATGATCATCCAACAAACTAAAGTTCTGGACATCCATGATGATACAAGTGAACAACTGAAGGGACTGAAGACACTTTGACTATCAAAAGAGTAAAACTATACTATTACATACAAAGGAAACAACATCACAGTTATCTTTTACAAGGTAAGATAGAAGATAACGAAGCAGCTGAGAACATCAGGTTGGAAGATCCATTCCCTGTTCATTCACTTCGAGAAAGGAGAGAAGGCTGGGATGAACACTCACTCGTCTCACACACTATCAATGACTAGTAATCAATAATCGTGTAAGTTGCCATAAGAGGCATAAGTGTCAGGAGGTCAACTGACAAACAACAACAAACAACAAATTCAAACTACAACTCAGAGAACGACCAAGTATATGTGCGAGTTGATCAAAAAGGAATTTGTAATGCTGAACTGATTGATTGATCACAGTAACAACAACCTCTCTTGAAAAGGTGAGAGTCTTACACATTCCAAACTCTCTGTGTAAGAAACTTCCTCTTCAGAGTTTCAATGCGGGTCTGTGGAATTCTATTTGAGGATAGATACGTTAATTATAATGTTCTGCAAAAGGTTGAAGGAAAACCATTGAACATCAGAAAGTTTCACAGTGTAAAGGTTGTTTATACTCTGAAATGACTAATCAGCTTATACCATGAGCGATTTCTGACCAACAACCAGGCTTATCAAGAAGTGAGCTGAAGAAGAAGCCATAGTAAAGGGAATGAATTCATCATCATGAACGAACAAGTCTGGTTACTCAGCGATTAAAGTACTCAATGATGACAGTCTCCGTGTTCTGAAACTAATCATATCATGTTGAACTCACTTTTCCAATCCTGACAAGGTTTCGTTCATTTCAAACTTTGAAATGAACCAGAAAATCAGAACACTGTGGTATATAGTCAGTTCAAACTGCCTTGTAAGGTAGAACACATAACAGAAAAAGAGTTTTTCAAGAAAAGTTTAATTTCACAGCTAATCATAAACCACATAATCAAACAGCGAATGGTACTCCATTCAAAAGAATATAAGAATCAACGAGGTTCACCTCCTTGAAGGCCTGTGAATGCAATGTTCGACAGGAGAACAACCGGGTCTATTTCTTTTTCGCCTAAAAATGACTTTCCCCAAAACGACTCAATCTCGCTGAAACTAACTATCAGTCATACTGAATTCAGAAGAACCTGTGGGGAGGAGGGTTTACTATGCTCCTGCCAATTAATGTGATACTATTGGTCGAACTCGAATCAGAGCCAGAAATCTCATCTCTGAATTTCTTTGAGGATCTCCAACTACTCCTGGCTTGACAACTGATTGGTTCTTGGAAAGGGTAATCTGAACGATGAACAAGGGAAATGAAACGTCAACATAGAAAATGAAAGAGACTAAGAGAGGTATTTGGATCAGAAGTATGAGATAACGAACATGCGCTTTCCCCACTTCTGAATGAAGTTGCTCCCTTTCTGGAATAATAACCTCAGACATCGGTAGCACTGGTAGGCTCAGGAAAGGAGTCTCCTACAGCCGCTACGTAAAACCTCGGCCCACTGACAGACTGCTTTCTGAAATCTGAACCAACAATCGATAATCATCTTCTGTATTAGCCTACTCTTACCTGCTAGCTATCCACTTCGTTCAACAGTGCACGAACTCGGAAGCAGTGAATACAACATTGAATTCTAAATAAATAAAGTTAACAATCAATAAACTCGTTTGACAACGTACTGTTAACTTCCGAATCCTTCCTCTTCAATCCATCCGAGTAACGATATCGAAAACTCATCTTGTAAGCCTCAGCTACATGTTCACATGATGAAAAGAGAATGGAAACTTCAGAAAACTCGAGTGATAACACTTAATAATCTTAACAAGCGATATATATACTTATGAAGTTACCTTACCTAGTGAAGCTGATAACTTAAGGTTTACACTGATGACAATGCTACAAGTTCTTTGTGGTTGTGAGGAAACTACTGAAGCCTTGAAGAAAGACTACAAAAGCATTTGAACAACACATACTCACTACACAACAGAGTTCTGCTGGAACATACAACAATTTGTTGACAAAGTTTCATAGATGGCTCTGAAAGCAAAATGAATTAGGATAAATGCGAGTACTTTATCGAATCAATCGATATCTCATCCTCGTATGCTCAACATACTTTTTTCAAAAGTCAATAACTTCAAGGTATATCATCAGAGTAAACTGAGAATCAAATAATAATATGAAACACGGAATTTCCGAAAGAGTTTATTCTCAGACAATCGAATGAACAACATTTACATGGAAAACAACATGAAAACCAACTGTTCTGACTCGTTCTGAGCCGAATACCGCGATCATCGCAAAGAGAACAACCGAGTCTTTTTTTTTCTCGCTTAGAAATGACTCTGCTTGACACC
Source organism: Auanema freiburgensis (assembly GCA_030370435.1). Classification (NCBI taxonomy): domain Eukaryota; kingdom Metazoa; phylum Nematoda; class Chromadorea; order Rhabditida; family Rhabditidae; genus Auanema; species Auanema freiburgense. The sequence goes on along the minus strand of CM059366.1, from coordinate 3,085,673 downwards.
TCTCTCTTGATACTTCTTCCAAGGTTATCAGTAAGAGTACTTCTTCGTTTAACAAGAATGATGAACAGGAGTTGAAGAAGTTGTCGCTGGAGTAGACTATAAACATTACATCAAATGGCTTTCATGAACAAATTCAAAATTAGAACTTCAACCGAAACGATAGATGTGAGAAAGCGATCTAGGATGACACTCCGAACAGAACTTAATCGGAAACATAACATTTCCTGAGTGAGTTCCTTGAGTGCGTGAGCGGGTTCACTCTTTTCCGAAAATTGAACAACCGGGTTATCATTTTTTCGCCCAAAAATGGTTTCGACGAAACCTTGCATAGAATTAATTAATCTCGATTAGGGAAGGGGCTGAATCTTTGAGATCATGATTGAACGATCAAATTGCGAGAATACTATTGAAGCTGGCAAACCTTGAGAAAGAAAACGAACTTCTTCGGCTTCTTTCTTCTTCTCAGTATTGTGGCTTGGTCATAAACTTTCATCACAATTTTTAGCTTCGAAAATGGGAATGTATGGGTTGGAACCAGGATTTAAAAGAAGAATTCGTATTTTAAGTTTTATTAGACTATCGTTCGAGTTATTACATAAGTCCAGTGCAGTTGTTCTTGTTGAAACCAGCAAGATGCATGCAGCATCTGTAGAACTTTGATAAAGAAGGTATCAATTACTCTACTCTACCTGTGTCTGGTGAGACATTCGAAAACTCCAACATTGGCGCAGTTGTTATAGCATTGACGGTAGCAGGCGGTCTCGGTGAAGCTGAAATCATGAGTGTCTCAAGATGATGTTGTGTGGGACTTACTTCATGAAGAAGGGGACGCAGTTGGGTGGATAGTCCTTTCCGATACAGTAGTTGTGACACCACTCGTTCTGTGAGTAGACGACGGCTAAGAAAGCAGCGAGGAGGAAGAAGAGCTTCATGATTCGAAGATGCTTCATCTACCTCATCCTCACTATTTATATGTGTTGATTTCTAAAGTAATACGTGGGCGCTTCATATGGTTGATGACTGTTAGGAGCTGCCTCAAAAGGTAGCAGCGGGACGTATCCATTTTCAAAAGTTGCAAGCATTGTTGCAACGAATAGAACTCACAAACAGTTAAGCAGTTTTAATTGGCGCAAACTACATGCAGTCAGTCGTGGGCAACCACCCATCGTGTTATTTATCAATAGACTCTCCCGGAAAAACGATCTTTTGTACTCTGTTGTTGTCTCTACAACTATCACATACGGGCGACACTGCTGCCGGCTACGATTCAAATAGTTTGCAAAGGCGAGTGAATCTTTCACAAAGATGGCTGTTGTAGTTCTTCTCGTGTTGCAGCTTTAAATCAGTCAAAAACCTGTTAACCATCACAACATGGTGATTGATTAATAAGTCGAGAGCGTTGAGTTACGAAACACATCCGGAAACGAGAAAAATAGCCTTCCTCCTTTGTTTTTCGCGTCGGGAACCAATAGTTACTCAACTAATGTTGCAAATTGGAAAACAACGTTAACCCGTAACTTAGCTCAAATCTATTTTTATCCCAACGCTTATCACCTAATCGGATTCCCCGAAAAGGTTTTCCAAAAATTAAAGTTTATAAGTTATAAAACTTTAGACCCGACATACCTTTGAGTACTGGGTTTAAACCGAATCTGTAATGCAGATTTCACCCAAACCTTTTTTGCCGCCGTATCAAATATGGGTTTGTTACACAATTCAAATTTGCTTTCAAATTGCAACAATCAAAAAGTTACGACCACGGCAGGATTCGAACCTACAATCTTCTGCTCCGTAGGCAGACGCGTTATCCATTGCGCCACGCGGCCACATTTCAAGTATACGATAAGTAGCCCAGAAAGTGCGAAATGAGAAGACTACATGGCTTTCAGAATGGAACTACCAAGGAAACTGAACACCAAATGATATATCTCATAAAATAGATAAGTGGATTTATTCAGAGTCTTCAGTCGATGTTCTTTGATTGTGCGGATGTTCATTTCTCTAAAACTTCTAGTTATTTGCTTCTGCTGGAAATCTCATACTTCTCTAGCACCGGAAGAATGCTTTGTGTGAAGCTTCCCTATCCAATCTAATCGTCGATCTAACGGTATGTCGTTGGTTGTAGCAATATACTCTAACATGTTATGAATATATCTGAACAAGCCGGGGAAAGGAAAGGTAATAGACACTGTACTTGTAATCGGGATCATCTCCATATTTCAATTCTCCTATATATTTGATGAGAATCCTGAACTCAGAAGGCGTGACAGAAAACGTTTTTCGAGGAACTGTTCGCAGAACTAAAGTGTAAAAAAAGTATTCAATTAGCTTACCATCTCTCCCTTCCATCAAATGTTTCTTGAGTCTTATAACGTCTGCACGATCAACGGCTCTCTTCCATGGTAGCCCGTCATTGTCATCAAATAAATCAAAGACCTGCCCGGTCAGTAGAAGTTCATATATAAAGTGATTTGTACCATGTAAAGCCACGTTTCTAAATCATCCTTTCTATCTTGTTCCAATCCCAAATGAGCAGCTCTTGAAGCAAATCTTATAGTTCCCATAAACTTAACGCTCAATCTTGGAGTTCTGTGAAATGAACTTGTGTATCAGGGTTGGATAATAAAATATACCTAATAACTCTATTATCATCACAAAATCTTCTTGCGATCCCAAAATCCAAGATATAAATGATTTTCTCACAATCATCTACACCAACAGCGAAGTTTTGGGGCTTGATGTCGCTAAAGAATTTAATAGTAGACAATTGGATCTTATTAGGTTGTGTAGCAACCGATGAATCCATCCCAGTTGATGAAGTAAGCCGATAGCTTTCAAAGTTTGAACTGCAGCGATCATAACAGTAGGCTTGGAATAGTTGCGTAGTAAGAAATTACGTCGAACATCTTCAAGACTTGGCCCTATCAGACTCATCACGAAAAACTAGAAAAAATACAATTCACGAGTTTTAAACTATATTTCTTACTTTGAAATGATCTGTCATACCACGATCAACAAACTCAACGAAATGTTTTCGTTCATCATGTGAGAATCGTTCTAATACTTGCATGGAAACAGTAACTTCAACTTTCAAACGAAGAAGCCGTCTATCGCCGGTTGTTACTTCTGTTTTCATAGCATAAGCCTTGAAGAGAATACTATCATTATTTCTCATTAAACATACCTGATTATCATTGCTGTTCAGTTTGACAACTCTATAAACATCTCCAAATCCTCCAGAGCCCAATAAATTAATGACACGCCAACTAAATAGCTGACAGCGTCTTCACAAAAAGCACCGCGCTACTTACGTATACATTTCGCTTTTAATGATATCTCCATGTCTGAGCTTTTCGCGTTCTCGAGGGCTTCTCGCTTTGTGTCTCAATCTGGAGTCTGGGCTTCTCTTAAGTAATCATCTTTTGAAACAAAAAAGATTTGATTTATAAACCATTGAATTTTAGTTTCTAGTAAATAACCGGTCTTAACTCATAAAAAGTACGACCGAGTTAACGCCGAGTAGAAGTATAAATGATTCCCACGTAAACAAAACATTGCCACGTGGAAAATGTTTGTTGCAACATAAACTATTCAAACTTGATAATAAGAAAAGGAGTAAAGAGTAAGTTATTAAATTTATTATTGAATTTATTAAATTTCTTAGTTCTTCTGGAGGGATGGAGCGAATCCGATTCTGCCTTTACCAACATCATAGATCTGGAAAGGTTTTCGCTGTAGATGGTTTCTTTCATCGGTAGACATACGTTACAGTATTGACGAATCCATGGATCACCAAGAATCCAAGCTGGTCCAAATCCAAAGCTGTTGTATGGGAAGAGAGCGAAGAAGCAAGTGGTTTCATCTCCGGGAACAATGGAGTTGCGGCTGTCAATCTATAAATGTTAACAGATATTTTCTGAAATATATATGTTTATATATTACGCTGTAGGATTTTTCTCCGATGGTGATATCGACAGTTGGGATCTTAGCATCGCATGGCAAGCTGTACATATCGTAATCAGCAACAAACTGATAAGAAACATGTTCGAAATAACAAAGAGTGAGTTCTTACGGTTGCCCCAACAGCTTGAGCGATTCCTTGAACGATAGCCTTTGGTCCTCCGATCAAAGAGGTTCCGGTATCAGAGATTACTTGCCATGCCATTCCTTTGCTGGATTTGTATGATCCGGATCTGATAGCATCCATCTGAACGTATAAAGGTACTTTTTGAAAAATAAGGTAACATTACCTTGAATTGCCAGTAAGTCTCGGAAGACAGAGCTTGATAAGCAATAACTGGACCGCAATTGGTGGTGTCAATTCCTAAACAAAAAGATTAAAACTTTTTGAAGAATTGTTAAGAACCTCCGTAAGTGTAAACTCCTCCATAAACGTTATCCTTAGCTCCTACATGCTCGAGGAAAACGGTGAAAAGTGGTTGATCAACAAGACCTAGACGAAAAAATGATGGGAATAAGAAATATCATATACAAACCTTGGGAAATGGCGTTGATGAAAGGTGGAGTAATACCATCGACAGCGATACTTTGGAAAGCAAGTCCGAGAATTCCATCAATTGGTTGCTAATAGAAAATAAGGAAATCAGCATTAAAGATATGAACTCACATCAGCAAAGAATTGAGCCAAGCTGGTGGACTGACCGAAAGTGGTTTTTGGTACGACGAGTTGGTTAGTTCCCTTATCTCCGAAACGGACGGTATCAGTTCCGAGGAAACCGACAGCGGATCCAGTTCCATACTAGAATAGGATGAAATGATAATAATTCAAAAAGCTCAAACTCACTTGGATCTTGAATGTCTTTCCGTTGGCGGTATAAGTAGTAGAAGCAGAAGAGTCGAATTTGTGCTTGTTGTCACATGGGTTTTGTCCTCCAGATCCGCAGCAAGATTGGTCATCGCACTCTAGAGCACAGAGTCCTGGTTGACACTTCTTTTGAGTACAATCTCCGTGTACGGTGCCGCAAGTTTTATCAGGAACCCAGAGGTTTGAGGAACCAGTATCGAGGATCACCTAAACACATTATCATACATTGGTTGTTGAAAGCAATCTCTCACTTGGAAAGTTTGTTCGTTGGATCCAATGGTGATGTTTCCAATGTAAGCTTCATCTTCGTAGTCATTAACCTAAAAATAAATTTTATGATTCACATGCAATTTTAGATAACGTGTGATGATTCTTATCAAACTTTCTCTCAACAACATCCTCTCAAAATGTGCAGCAAATTGCATCATATTGTCATAATTGACTTACATTCTCGGGGACAACAGCTCCGTTAGATCTGATAATGCTAGCTCTTTGTTCGTTCTTCTTGGTCAAGTACTCCTTCCAGGTACCAGCCTTGATCATCTTATCCTTCTTGGATTGGATTTTGGTCAAGGAAATCTGGTGTACCCCAGCGGATACAAGGCCGACCAAAGCGGCCAAGATGAGAAACTTCATTCTGAAACGAATAGCTGAACTTCAGATTCAGATGGGAGAAAAATGAAAATTAAAATTCAAGCTTAATATGCGAGCAGCTTGCTGGAAAGCAACCGCAGTAGGCTAGTGTAGACATCCCTATAAGGGCAAGATAGAGCTCCAATCTGATAAGACTATGATAGGTGGAGTCGTTTGAGATAAGCGCCATTAATGTAGTTGAGACTTCTGATTTCTTCTGGTTGAAGCGGATGTAGGAGACGCCTTCAAAGGGAAATAAAACAAAGTATAAAGGTTGTTAAAACAGCAATAATTGAGCAAATACTTAAAGTTTATTTAAATTATGAGTTTGTAAGAGAAGAGAGACACGTGATGAGATATGAAATCGATTGTCAAATTAAAACGAACTGAAATGCTCCAAGATATTCGGTAACAATCGAAGACTTGAAAATAGAAAGAAGTAACCAGCACATGAATATACACATTATAATATTTTTCAAAATGAGCGTCATAGAACCTACGGAATTAGCATACGTGAACAGTTGACAGAAATCATTTTTGAACGACATCACATAGGAATCGGTTGAATACGCTTAGCATGAGCAGTTGATGAGCGTTATTTATTGACAGAAGCATGAATTAAATGGATTTTCTGTTCACAATACATCTCATCAGAAGAATCGGCACAGTCAGAAATGCCATCACACAGTCCACCGGGTGATACACACTTCTTGTTGTCATGACATTGGAATTGTCCAGGTAAGCATATTCTCGGAGCTTGAAAATACTTTTTATAGTCAGTTGAGAAACGAGGAACTTACGACATCTTGATTCATCAGCGTTGTTTGAGCAATGAGCGATACCATCACATAAGTACAGTTTAGAAATGCACTTTGGATCAGTACCTCCACATTCAATTTGGGAGGAGGAACAGTTGGAAACACAAGTTTTGCCATCGGCAGTAAGTTCGAACCCATCTCCGCAAGCACAGGTTGCGGCGTCATTTGGTCCCAGAAGACATAGCTGGGAGCATCCTTTGGTACCACAAGCTGTCGGCTCTGAATGAGAATACCTCAACTGAGATCAAGTCATTCTCACAAACCTGCTGGCTGAACACTTTGGTGGAAAACCTTGAGAGAATAAGGTAGAAGAGCTGTTTGAGCTAAAACAGTGATGTTATCTCCAGTCAACTTATTGGCGCGGAGTAGTCCTCTGGGAATATGATTATTCAATGTCAAATTCAAGCCTACTTACCTATAAGTCCAATCAGTCCAATACAGATCATCGTCTGCGACAGCCATACCGAAGACATGAGGAACTGAACCAGCATCAGAGATTATAGTACGGCGACCAGTTCCATCCAGGTTAGCAACTCTGTTAAAAAGTAAGCTCAAAAGCAGTTTTCCATTGAAAAAAGTACTCAATAACATCCAGGAATGCATCAGCCCAATAGAACTTGTCAGCGTAGATATCAACAGTAAGTGTGTTGGGCCAGGTGATACGCTCGGTGATAATCTTTTTGAAAGAAGTTCCATCCATATTAGCAACAGCAATGAAAGCGGATGAGCTCCAATCAGAAACAAACATTTTTCTATAAATTCAAAGACTTCATGATCAGAGTTTCATTTCTATTGCTTACCCTATCTGGGGATGCAGAGCAATGGCTCGAGGCAGTTTCATTACATTGCTATAGACTGATCGTCTATACCTTCCATCGAGAGTTTGGACAAGAATGTCATTTCTGTGGTAGTTAATGAGATGATTCTGGAAACTCTGTCATACCTGCGAAGAGAATATAGATTCCGTGCCATCCAGTCAACAGCTATTCCCTCAACTCCGTCAACCTTAACAAGGTATTTCATGAAACTGTACTAAGATTGTCAGCAAACCTCCATTCTTTGAATAACTTGAGGGAATGTGCCTTCCATGTTCATTCTTTCGATAGCATTAGCTCCAATGTCGGCATAATAGATCCGCTTCTCCTGAGAAACAAAGATACTCCGCTAATTCAGAAAGATTCAATTTACATAAACGTCGATGTCCATCATGGCCGTCTTTTGAAGACCGGCACGCTGAAGTTGGAAAGTCTTTCCATCAGACGATATATTCCAGATTGATTGACCGTGAGCGAAGAAAAGCCAAAGTGGATCTTCAAAACATAATTGTCATCCGCAAGGAAGCTATCTTTACCGGCATCATTGCGATTGCATGTTTTGTTATCATACGACAAATGATAGAACTTCTGATCGCAGGTACACTCATAAGAGCCCGGCAGATTTAAGCACATTTGAGAACAGCCATTTGAAGGTGAGTCACACTCGTTTATATCTAAATTCAACCTCTATGTACAGGAAAGCGAAAGAGACGTCATACCAACACATTTTGAAATCGACGCATCGTAAATGTATCCCTGAGAACGACAGACGCAATTTCCATGCTTATCACAAATTTCTTGTGGCTCAACTGAAAGCACCTAGTAGTGAAATCGGAAGAGATAGAAGCTCTGTTGTCAACAACCCAGACTATATGTGGAAACAGAGGTCAGCCTTGTCTCACTTTTTTGTAAAATGAATTTTCAAAATTATTGTAGAACGAAAGTTCACGTACAACCTTATCAATGGCACGCGCATGCTTTTGTCATAAACTGTGCTGAGTTGATTCTTCACAAACTGCTGATGGTATACACTTTCACATCCCTATGCTGTTTAGAAAACTTCTATTTGGAAATATGATGAAACGGCAATGGTGGCTAAGCCAGCAAATCAAACAGATAGAAAAGATATCCGTTAAATGATTATAATTTATGTTAGACTGTCATTCAATACTACTGAGATTGATTGAGTCATATAGGGATTGTTTTCAATGTTGTGTATATGAACGTTTATTACCTTTAGGACGTGATCGACTGCCATCCGTGATTAGTTGGCATTCGGAGCCATCTCTGACAGCCATAAGTGACAACAACGAAACTTCGACCTTAAACATTTCCGTTCCCTCGTTTATTTATGTTTTATAATGACAAAGTATTCACCTTTACAGCATCCGAACATTCATTTGTGTCACGTTCCAATAAACAATCGACATAAGCTTGGATTACGCTACATTCATAACTAACTGGAGGATGAGTACTGTCTCCGACTGAAAAACAAAAGGAAATCAAGAAATCTCAAAATGAAATAAAAAAAACATTTGAAGTAGAACTCACTTGATTCTATCACCTCTTCATCACGTAAGATATTTGTACGATTAACAAAACATTCTTTTAGCAATTCATCGCTTAAATGAAAATATTTTTTATTTTCTCCACATTCTCTCTTTGCTTTACCTTTCCAGCTCCACCAGACAGTGTTTTTCTTCGCGGACAATACTCAAATACTTCTCTTCGCACATTATCTCATACATCTTTTCCACATTTGGTGCTCGAGAACGTCTTTAATTATCTCATGCGTAATTCATAGACTTCATCAATGTACCTGCATTCACTTCGTACTCCAGCCGTACATATCAGGTATTTTTCATATTGATGACATAAGTCTCCTATAGAGCTGAGAGGTGGATGAAGCGTGCGGTAAGCTAGATCAGCATATTCTACCAGAGGTGAGACACAATGAAGCGTTGTTGCTTCTTCGAACAAGTCACACAACATGGCATCATGAGCGGACGACAGACATAGGGTGAGTAGAAATCCTACGGAACTAGATTATGCTAACGAACTCAAAAAACTCTCTTACCATTTAGTGCTAAGAGCTTTAGCATTTTTTATCGAAAGTGAATGAAGCTACTTATTGCTTCTCTTTGGAACAGTGAGAACAAAAAAAAAACAAGTAGATGATGGCAGACAAAGAATGAAAAAATGAAACGCGAGACAGAAAATATATTCACACAGCCTTATGTATGTTTAGAATATGCATATATGCCGAACAAGGTAAAGCTCAAACTTGACCTTACTGGACAGCGTTGACCTTTTTTGGTGTTAGTGCTCCTCCTCTTTTTCTTCTCCTCTTCTCAACTCAATATTTCTTCCGGCTTAATATAGTCGAAGTCAATCACAAATCCCACCTACTTATTAGGTTCCGGGTCATATTTGTCTTGACCTTATTCAAGAAGCAGCCGATCCTTATCCTTATATGTCCACCATTTGAATACACAAAGACCAACCAGACAGGTTAAGAAGAAGAGAAAAAAGTTTCTCTCAGCTCACAATGGATATTCCACACCACATCTACACACAAAAACAAGGCCAAGTGTAAAGCAAGCTGCACATTGTCTGATCTGTATTACAAAACTAAAAGATCAACGAGCGTCCATTTATGGCATTCTCATTACCCTTCTGCATACCCAACTCGAGTGGTATAAGCTAAAAGCTCCGAACCGAATGCAACCGCTCTGTGTCCAACGCTCATTCTAAATGAACGAAGGTTAAAGTCAATTAGCATACAAACTACATTTTCAAACAATTAAAATTGGCGGGACCGCGAGATGAGAAAAAGCCGAAAGAATTAACTTTTTATTTCATATTTCACGATGTATTTAACAGTAAAACCCATCTTATATCACAATAACCTAGAAGGATGACTACAAGCGGAAAACATGAATTTGTTCAAAGGGAATTGAAAGATGGGTGAGATGGGATGATGTACATTTACATATAAATATATATATATCTATACATTTTCACGATTTCTGCAAACAATATATAATATTAATTAAATGTAATAATTACGAAAGTATGGAATATTAAAGACTCTTAGGATCAACCTTCAACGTCATTTTACTATTTCTATTCGACCTGTCCCTGCAGAGCAGTAGCTGATCTTTCTGACTAATGAATTGCCTTTACGAAGCATAACGAGTAGTCCAGATCTTAGCTGTTTTTTCAAACTGTTCGCGGTCCTCCTTGTATTGACAGCCGATAGAGGTGACTAAGGCATCATCTGAAAACCGCGGAACAAAAAATAAATAGAGAGATGAACTCATACCAGGATTGCATTGATAAAGAAGTGAGAGGATAGATTGTAAAACTGTAGCTACAGTCATTGTTGATTTCCATTTGTCTCTCAGCAAATCAACACACACTTCTCCTTTAGCGTTTATGTTACAATGATATATTTTGGTTAGGAAGACAATCTGTAATATCGGAGTGTATCCTGCGCCTTCTACAGATCATTTCTCACTTTTGGAGGGTGGAATGGATAACTATTTTTCATATTTATATTAAAGAAGAAGATCCCTCCAGCATAAACAGTATCAGGTGGTCCTTCGATTACTGCCGCCCAGTCGAATAAATCGTCAGCCTTTGAATACATTTTTGCTAAATTTCCAAAATCGAAAATACTTTTGGTGCAGCATAACACCCAGGTGGCGCAGAGGCCCCAATCTGTTGAGCTTCCTTTAATAATCTAGCCGTCGCTATGTTACTACGGACAGGTGGATATACAACGTCCTTTCTCCTCATTACCCGTCTAATCTGAATTTACACATCTCGTTTGTATATATTTCTCATCGCCAACTTACGGTAATCAAATTGGGCTGTGATGATGAGTTTTGGGAATTATTGTTTGATGAATGACTCTGTTGAACAGTAGAAACTGGGATGACACGTCCACTTGTGATGACTCCCTGCTCCCCTAGCCTATCTGCAGAAGATGGAATGCAGGACTGTTTATATCTCTTTTTTGTCAGACTTACAGTTTCCTGGCTGAGCAGTTCTACCTTCGGGTCTAGCTACACTAAAAAGATTCGCAGAAGGGAACACACTATCAGCTGGCGGAGGTGTGTCCGGGATAGTTTGATCAGGTCCGGGAGAAGTTCGGAAAATCAAATCGTTGACATTCGTCCTTCTCGTTCTGGGAATAACCGATACTCTCATATTGGGAGCTGCTCGAGGAACTCGAGCACTACCCGACGAACCTGACATCTGTCTGTTAAAGAAAAATCATAAGGGATGAGTTGAGAAAAGGTTGAAGTATTTTTGCAGTTAAAAACTAATAAGCCATTTGATGTGAAAAAAGGAAAACATTTACTTTTTCTTTAAAAATACATAAAAAGGATTAAGTTCGCTGAGTCCTAGAGAAAAGCAGGATGGCTAGCTATCCAAGTTTCAGCAAATTCAATCGACTCACCATCCTACCACATTTACGTTTCACTAAGAAGAGTGTGTTTGCAATATACATGTATTGGGAATATGGTTGAGGAACCATTCGGTGAGCAGTTCGTATAGTAGAAATAAAAAAATTTATTTTACGGAAAAAACACGCAATCACAAAGTTGACCGAAACCATTGACGAGAATATTAAGCAGACATAGATGGACAGATAATCATTGCAAAATAAGACTCTATAACATGAAGGGAAGGATAATACAGGGATTCTTACACAACTTCTCATAATGATTAGGAAAAGCCCTCTCAAAGCGTTCTGTACAGGCATTAAAGGGAGAGGCTCAAGTGCTATTGATGAAAAAATAAATTAGGAAGGAATGAAAAGCGGTGACTGGCCGCGAACTAGATGTACATGAAAAACATGCTGAATAGGAAAGTTATTGGTTAACCTGGTGAAGGAAACGAAGGCGCGATAGATGTGTAGGTAGGTATTATTGTCGGCCGACAGACGAAATATGACATAGCAGTTTAGGAGTACGTACATGTATGAGTCTTCTTTTACTTGCAACAGTTAGTCTTCGTCTGTTGTTGTGGTTGGTTCATATCGACTGTTCCAGTTGGTTCTCCTTGCGGAGGTCCAATTGGCAATTTCTTGGCGATTGCCATGAATATATCATTAACGTTCATAGATGTCTAAATACAGAACTGCTTGTTTTGTTTTTCCTCACTTTATTACCTTAGCGGAAGTCTCCATAAAAAGTAAAGCATTATCTTCAGCGTAAGCTTGAGCCTCTTCATAATCAACAGTTCTCTAGAAATTCACAAAATAATGCTTTTTTGCTTTTTATCCTTACTTTGTTCGCCATATCAGCTTTGTTTCCAGCTAAAGCCATAACAATATTAGGCGATGCTTGTCGTTGTAGTTCCTTTACCCAATTCTTGGCTTTTTGGAAAGATTCCTCAAGATAACAAGATAGCAAACAGTTTGAAATTATGAAATACCTGGTTAGTAATATCATAAACAACGATAGCAGCTTGAGCACCTCTATAATACATGGGGGCGAGTGAATGGTAACGTTCCTGACCAGCAGTGTCCCAAATTTCGAATTTAACAGTAGCATCATCGAGGCAAACCTTCAAAAAGATTTTTCAAATATGGAAAAAGCAATAGCAAATGCTGATTAAGCAAAGGGAGGAGAAGATGATTAAATTGAAGAAACAATCAGGGAGAATGATAACTCCCTCGAACAGACAAAGTAAAACTCAAACAGAAACTGATGAAACGTACCGTTTGAGTGAGGAATGCAGCTCCGATTGTTGACTCCTGATACTCGTGGAATTGACCTTTAACAAAACGAAGGACCAAAGAAGATTTTCCTGTAAGTGAGGACATTACGAAAAATCAATAAAACCAGCAGAATGAAATGAGCAAATGTGCGCAAATAAACAGAACAAAAACAGAAAATTATCGAAATTCACATACCTACAGCACTTTCTCCTAACAATACCAGCTTGAACTGACAAGTTTTGTTGGCCCCACCTGCTCGTGGAGTTGCTGCACCTCTGTTGGCCATCTTACTTACTTAAATTATATCGTATATTATAATCAATAATACAAAGCCAAACACGACAGATGAAACGAGAATAACAATTTCGATATGATTAGCGGCCATTCACTAATTAAGAAACATAATATTAAAAAAAGAAAATTCATAATTATAATCGAAAAACATCATTGAATCTGCTGATGACGCATGTATCTCTCTCACTTTGCCTGCGTATCTGGGCATGACCGAGCTCTTTCCAGAGTATTACACACAGGGCGTGGCGTCATCCCCAGGCTATTCGTGGCGAGACCTGTAACAGGATAAATTCAAATTTGATTTTTACTTAATGGTTCCTTGTTTTCAATTGCTTGTTTGAATTTGAATAGTTGTTTTTCAATATTAACATTTCTTGCTCGAATTTTCACCTATTACTAATTGGCTGATCTTTATCTTTACCAACATATCAGACTCATGTTGGAAACAGCTTCAAGGATTGCTTTGGTCGTGTGTGGTTCATTTAACCCTCCGTCTATAATGCATTTACGAATGCTTGAAATATCTAGGGATCATTTGAAAAAATATGGCACACATGTTGTACGGGGTATTTTGAGTCCGGTGGCTGATAATTATGCGAAACCCAACTTGGTCCGCGCTCAACATCGTATTGCTATGGTGAGAGCAGCAGTCAAAGATTCCGAGTGGATTAAAGCGGATGACTGGGAGTGCTCCCAGAAGTCATGGTCTCGCTCCTTGGTGGTCTTATCCAACATTCGTGGACGTTTGAGGGAAGAATTAGGCGAAGACATCAACGTATTCTTAGTAGTCGGAGGAGATGTAGTCGATTCATTTCCAGTAATCTTACCAAACGGTGAGAACTTGTGGGACCCAAATGATATTCGAAAGTTGATACGTGAATTTGGTCTTATTGTTATCGCCCGTGAGAAATCGGACCCAATGAAAACGCTGATGTCCATGCCCGAATTGGAGGACTGTTGTGAACGCGTAGAGGTATGTTTGTCGAGCTGCTGTTGTTTTTTGACGTTGAAAATTCAGATAATAACAGATGAAGTGTGTCCGTGTAGTGTCAGTTCCACCCGCCTCAGAGCTGCCATCGCCGATGGTAATTCAATTAAGTATGCAACTCCTGATGCAGTTATTCAATACATTGTTGATAATCGTTTATATTCCTCTAAAAGCACTTGACTCTAAAGATACTAATGCTAAGTGAAAATATCTGTATATTAGTGTAGCCATGACAGTTTTGATGAAACTCTAATCTTGTGTAAACAGTTTCTTTTCATGTCCTTACTATTCTCCATATTATAACTCTGCTATCTTTTTGTCTTTTTTTTTGTTAACTTTCTTTTTTTATTCGTTTCTTGAGTTGATTAAATGATAGCATGAAAATAAATATTACAGGACCAGCGAATGACTGCAAATGCGTTGACAAACCAAGATGCCGCCTCTTCTTCCATATTAGCTCCAGTTTCACAAGATGGTGAGTGATTTTGCCCTGTTTGTCGTCCAGATTATATTTTAATCAACAGTTCTTTAATAGATATTTTCCTTTTCTTTCATATTTTCTTGCCTTCTCTTCTATTTTTTTTTCCAACTGTTCAATGCGTGCGTGAGAGTGTAAGACTAGCCTCTTTTCTCGAGGAAGAAATATCCGTTCTCTGCAACAGTCACAAAGCCTGGATGCGATCTTTCAGCCCGTGCTTGTGTCATTGGTTATTGAGTGTTCGAGTAAACACAGTGTGTAAAGCTGTGTTGAGATTGGCGACAGATGAGCTTCCTGTGTTAAGCAAGCGTCATTATTGTAATTCTTCTTTACTTGCTACTTTTATCAAAATTTTGATTTATATGCTGCCTCTTCTTTCTCTCCTTTCTCTTCCTTATAATGTGTTCACGTGTACACTCTCGTTTTGTCTAACTTCTATTCCACTTACACTCTAACCAAACGATTTGATTGAGTATCAACCGATCACCTGGTTAATTCAGTCGAAAATGTAGTTCTTTCAGTTGAGCTCACCGGGTCTGTTCTATTTTCATTTTCCATTGTGTTTTGCGTAGTGCAGGTTGTTCTTTCTTTTCGTTCGTTCCCTGAACAGCTTTTCCTCCTTTTTGGTGCTTGTAGAACAATTTGTCTTCCGCTGTCCGATGATTTTCATTGTCCAGCCTGCTGCTCTCTCTCGTATATGTTTCATGTAAGACGATGAGGTTCAGGGCGGGGAATGTTTGTTTCTCGGCGCTGTCGTTGTGGTCGACAAATATGGATTGTGAAATACAGGCGCTTACTGTGGTGTGATTCTTCTACCTTTTTCTGTCCTCCCAGCTCTACATATGTTCATAGACGGCAGTTCTATTTATTTTATCTCTCATATCTGTTTCAAAATTCTCAATTTTCTTTTGCTTCTGGTTCTTCTTCTCCTCCAGCTTCAACCTTCCTTTCTTCTCCTTCTTTCCTATTCTATTGACTATTAAGTTCTGATGAAAGTTCGATAAGTTAAGATCGCATTATGTCATGTAAGATGTCTTTTCTTGTGTCTTCGGGCTTTCATCGTGACAACACTTGTGCGCGTTCGTCTTCTCGTCACAGCGTTTCTCTTCTGCCTTTGCTTCTGCTTGTATTCAATTACTCGAAGAGCTCTAAGCACATGAATTCGATTTACTGCTTTCAGCTCTATCGCGCTCAGACGGTCCTTGTCGTTGTTCTTATGGCCTGCATGGCTATTGCCATAAATGGAGCAATTCGTGTCCCTTTTGTGTTGCCTTATCAATCATACAAATGTATTCGTCTGCGTGAGCCGGCATTCTCCCAAATCAATTGATGTCATATCTTGTCGTGTTTAAAGAGTCTTGTTTTTATTTTCAAAGAAGACTTTATGCTTATCGAATGTTTGCTAAACTTTTGCCTACACGTATTACTCTTTTCTATCCTTCAGTTTGTTATTTAATTTTTGTTATCGAGATGATTAAAAGTTCTTGCTAGCTATGTGTTGCCAGACTTTTTTGAGTCTTGCACTTCTCTTCTATTTCCTCTCAGCCTCACTCTCTCTTACTTTTTTTGCAGCCTTTCATTCATTTTGCTCCTGTCTCGAGTCAGTTTGATTTGCAATCATTAGTTATAGATATTAATCATCCTTATAACACTCCAAGGGATCATCCATCATGCATTCATGCTTGGAAGTAGCCTTCCTTCCATCTCTATAATCCAATATTCCAACTAATTATACGGGCGCCAAAAGACATATTTTCAATTTGACGTCATCTTCCTTACTTCTTTGGCTCACAACATATTTTCCAAACTTACTTTCGCACTAACCGAAACATTTGGAAATCCTTCTGGCGTAAAAAGTACTTCCGATTTGGCATTTCTCTCATTTCCGTCGTAGTCCGATGTCTCTTATCTATTCTTCTCTATTGTTTCTTCTTTTCCTTTTCCATGATTATTGAATTATATGCTACGCTTTCAGTTCCTATTCTGACTATTAATGATGACGAGTGCATGACCGGCTCTACATCTAAAGACGATCGTTCGGCGAAGAGCAAGGAGTACGTTTTTCCGTTTACATCAGCCGTTTTTTATTTACTGCTTACAGCTCTCGAAGAAGAAGAACGTTCGCATTCAATTCAGCCCATTTGAGGACTAGTAAATTCTGGTTAAGGCTTGTGAGGCCGTGGAAATGGAAACTTCAACGACGTAAAGTCCGCAGGTTCGCTAATTTAATCTCAGCTTTTTGACTACCATTCTTCTTTTTGTCACTGTTATTCGTGAGCTTACAGGTCAAGCAGCGCGAGGTCCTCATCACGATCCTCCACTCGGATAGCTTGTCCAGCTTCTCCCTCGCTGCCTGATATCCGAACTGTCCTTCTTGAGAAGGACTCTCAACCAGTGCCGTTTGAAAAACGTAAGTTGATAGAAAAGCATAAGTTGAAAAGTGTCAAGAGATGCATAGTAAGCTTCTGAATTTATCGCGATAGATAAACTGATCTATCCAATTGAATTTCTTGTTTACTTTAGTCGTCTTCTTCACATTTTTCCTCGAGAATTACTTACATTCATTTCATTCGAAGTTCGATTAATTTTTCAGGTCGTCTCATTTCTGACAGTCATCACAGCAACGAGCCTGACGAAGGGTATTTTGCTATTCGGCTTTTTCTTTGATTAATTAGTTGTGTTCAGGAAATCTTGTGAAGTGACGATTGTTAAAGTACGTTTGGAAGACAAGCCAACTGTCAGTCATATTGAAATCCAGGAAGCAGTTGTTGACGAGGAAGAGACAGGTATCCGGTCGTATACTCCATATTTGGTTATTTTTTCTTTACTCAAGACTCTGATACGGATTCCACTGATAGTAATAGTGCTGTTGAAACTCCAATGGACAAAAGCGACATAATCACATCAGATCTATTATTAGAAGGATATGATAGGATACAAGTTAAAGTTCGTGAAATATCTTCACGCTAATTAGCCATGAGAACCCGTTTAGGAGCCTGATCTGAATGCTCAACCTGAACGTCCAGTTCTGAAGAAGCCAGGACAGCCTTCAAGGTTGCGTCTTCGGAAAAAGCCTTCGAAGCGCAAGTCCGATATTCCTCGGTTAGTTTTTGTACATAATCAGGTCCTTTCAATTTGAATTTGCAGGGAAGACGGGCTTCCCACACATCTAACAGACGACAGTGATAGTGATGGTCCTATTCAATATCGAGATGATGATGAACCGAGATATGCCAGTTCTCCTAAACCAGTTGAAAAGGTTGAAGATCCAGATGACGAAGAAGAGGTCCCCGTCACTGGGTTGGCTGCAAAAGTTCATAGGTTGGGTGCAAACAGTTTCGAACAAGTTTTGTTACGTGTTCCTTCAGAAAGGATACACTGGCTTTGCGAATCGATGCTCCTCCATGTAAGGATGACATATCAGGACAGACTGCTGATGACAGACGTCAGTTGATGCATACTGCCAGTATAAAATTAGCGAGGTTCGGAGTTTTCCTGAATTCACAAACATGTTGTGTTGTTGTAGAAAACTAAGTGAGAGACCCTCAGTTGAGGAGTTAGAAGAGAGAAATATTCTCAAACGTGGAGATGATGGTGAAACCATGGAAGAAAAAAGAAAATTAATCTTACGAAAGGTTTGTCTCAGCTTTGAATTCCCCCTAATGGTGTTTCTACTCTTCAGCTCAGTTTTCGACCAACGATAGCTCAGTTAAAAGAACAACAGATAATTCAGTTCAACGACTACGTTGAAGTAACACAAGCGGAGATCTATGACCGCAAAGGTGACAAACCATGGACGAGACTAACGCCCATAGAAAAGGTTTCTTTCTAATTCTTCTCAGCCCCCAATCACTGCTCCACTCTAGGCTCTTATAAGAAAAGAACTGAATGATTTCAAAGCAACAGAGATGGATGTGCATGAGGAGAGTAAAATATTTACAAGGTACGATTGTACTCAAAACATTGTAATGGGAATTCGACCTTTTACAGATTTCATCGTAATTAACACACGAAAAACAGTTTCGGTTTCTGAAACATTCATTCACCCCTTTGGAGGAGCTTATGTTCCATACATGAATACAGGTAACAACGTTATGCCTGGCTAATAGCCACATGCGTATACTTATAAACTTGACTGTGATCTTTTTATAATGCATAATATGTTACATTGTTTAAAATAATATTGTACAGTTGTAACTCACATCTATCTAGCTGCTCTAAGTATTCGAAGAAATTAAATTTTTTTTATTATTTTCCGCGGACATTCGCCTTTTTTTTTGTGATTTCGCTGTACATAAACCGCTTTTCCATTCGTTAAGGAAGATATTGTTAATATACCTCCATAGCCTCTCCTCTTCCTGCCAATGATACTGGTGCTGATTATTACCAAACATGAATATTTTATCTCTTCCCACCTTCTCAACACATTTAAGCAGAGACACTTACATACACATACACATACACTCACACATATGGATACGCATTCCTGTCATCTGCTTATTCCGCTCCAGTTTCTCCATAATTCTATTTCATTAGATAAAACACGAAGAGAAGAATAAATATGAGGCGAGTGAAGAGTTGTGAAGAAATCTATAGCCAAGTATAACATCTATTCAATCAAAACTAGATCAACTTCCTCAGTTCTTCGTCCATTGTGCTTTTCTGCGAAAACTGCAGTCACTTTCTTGCGGATGGCTGTCCTTCGGCCTGACAGACTGTCGAACTGACCATACACGCGTGATATGACAAAAAGACATACAATTTATCCAAAGTACAACTTTTGATGAATTAATATTCATAGAAGAAACATTTGAGCGCGGTTGTTTCAGAGAATACTTTCTCAATTTGCCCTTTGAACTAGATGTGAGAAAATCAAAGAAGAGAAGAAAACAGTCTCACTACTTATTCCAAGGCAAACATACAAAACTTTTTCCAATTCTTACGAGAACGCTTCCTATAGAAGTTTTTCTATTCACATTCTAACTCTTCTTCATCACAACATTACATCTACATTTGGGACGACCTCAAGCAACGTTCTAAATGCAGCACAGAAAGATGCTGCGAATGTGATGAGTGAAGGAGAAATGAGAATGAACAAACCTCATCATAGTAGGATTTAAAAGCTTAAATATTGGACAGTTCCACACTGACGAAACTGAAAATAGAAGATTTACAACAACCGATCTGTCCGTCTGCCATTCTCAAAACGATTATATTATGGTTTGATACCATATATACACGTTAATACATCATTCTCATATATTTTGAATGTTTCATTTCTCTTCATGAAAAATGAGATGTGATTCATTATCTAACATCCGTAACCGCTACCCGAAGATTACTAAAAACAAAACCTGTTTAGGATGGATGTTTGTACACACATGGGTGTGTATGAATCGAATGGAAGGGCATTGATTACTTTCACGTCACAAAAGAATCTCTTTCTAATTGCATAACATCTTCTCATTGTTCTGCGATACTTAGCAAAAAAATGATAGCAGCATCCGAAGGCTCAGGCGGAGTAGACCGTCTCGGTTGACAGCTACAAGCTAACATGATATTGACTTAAACGCTGAACAACGAAAGAATCTTAGTAGCAGGAGCTATTTGCTTTGCTTTAGACGCTTCACTAACCTCCAGAGATAGAGACTGTGCATCTGAGCTGAGCTGTAGAATCGAGGAGATGTCCTGCGATTCTCCTGCTCTATCATCACAACAATATGTTACATATACTGTTTAAGACATTTTCTATGAACAATATATTCATCATGACATATATAGGACACTAAAACGCGAGTAGTGAGATTTATGGCGAAGATAAGTCACCGCCTTTTTACCATATGAGTGTGGACAAATCGAACTGTTGTTTCTCATATCCGTTCATACGTCTTCCGGAGATAATTTGGTTGCCGTTTCCAGTAACTTTCATCCTATTATCATCACAGTTTCTCTTTCGCAGATTAACAGTAATCCGCAAACAAGTTCTGGCTGCTGCAATCGCATCTTATCAACCAATGACTCACGTTTTTCATAAACTGTCCACTCTCTTTCTTTTTTTCTCTTTCTTTCGTCATCAGTACATGCCCATCCGCGGTAATTGATCTTAGCTTGAATGTTTTTCTTGTATTTATGGTATTGTCATTTCAAGTGCAGCTCAGAGCTCCATCTCCGAAGCTGCGAAGGCGTCTTTCTTCAGTGGGGGGTGACAGTGGGTGTATTGAACCGCTGCGCGGCTTGCTGCGTTGCGGTTACCTTCGCCGTTTGTCAAGTTTCTTACCTGTTGCTGAATTTAATTACATTCATCTCTCTTGATCAAACTACATTTCCATAAGTTTACATTATGTTAATTTGCATTGATGTATGCTTTTAACAACCTTATACATCGATACTTTATATTATATTAGCCTCTGCTCGTTTTTATACACCGCATGATAACGATAACTGAATGAATTGACCCTGATTAGGTTTTTCATTCCAGCAAATGTTAGAATAAACTGAGATGAGTGCTTTCCCCAACAACGGAAACCACTCCTTAGGGCATTCTTCAGGAGTGCGAATATCCAACTCAACAAGCCGAGAATTTGTAGTTCCAAGTATTAGACTTTTCAACTGACTGCTATTGATGCTTACGTTACATTTCAGTAAATACTACGTCCCTTCACCGAACAGTTTCACCTTCATTTCTTCCAAATACCGTTGTCCCAGAACCAACTTTTAGAAAAGATGATGTTGGTAGCCGTCTAGTCAGTTTACTTTCTTTCACACAATTGTTATTGTTTGTTCTTCAGGAGCATACATGGAGTCGTTCTTGTAATTCGTATGATTCAAGTCATAATAGAGCTGGTGATAGTGTACGTAGTAATAGTAGTTGTGGCTCTATGGACAGTATGCGAACCAGAGAGCAAACCTCTCATATTCCTTGGTTTCATTCAAACATATCCCGAGATGTTACTGAAAGGTTTGTTAAGTTCTTCTTTCTTCAGTTGCATCTATCTATCTGCCTGTTCTCAACTTTTCATATTTGTTCTATTCAGAATGTTGGCCGGTAAAGGTGACGGTACGTTCCTTATTCGTGAATCAACTAACTTCCCCGGTGATTACACGTTATCCATGGCATACAAAGGAAAGGTTAGTGCTTCTACTACAGTCCACGTTGTCTTATTGTAATCTATAGATTGAACATTACCGAATATATATAACTGATGGACAGCTTACATGTGATAACGAAGAGTTTTTCTCCAATTTGACCCAACTAGTATCCGTAAGAAATCTCAAATAGTACTGCATCATGCGATCTGGTTTTCAGCATTATAAGCGTGATGCCGATGGATTATGCCATCGCTTAGTCACTCCAGTCATAGCAGAACACCATAAGATCCGTACTACAAATATCGAGGATCGAACGAGCGTCTTTGTCAACGCTGGATTAGTTATTCCTACGGATGAAATTAGGCTAGGGGATATAATTGGTCATGGAGAATTCGGAGGTTTGATGATCTTCTCATGTTCGCTGTTCTTAATAATGTCTCTTTGAAGATGTTCTATTAGGTATTTACAAAACGGAAAAGGTAGCTGTGAAAGTTTCTAAGAGACATGGTAGTGGGCTAGTGGACTCGTTACTGGATGAGGCTCGGTTCATGGTGTAAGTTCTGCGCGTAGTCTTCTTTCCTTATATGAAGCATTCACAGTGGAATAACGCATAGAAATCTGGTTTCTCTTATTGGAGTTGTTCTTGATGATGCAAATGTATATATGGTTACTGAATATATGGCCAATGGAAATCTTGTTGATTTTCTGCGATCAAGAGGACGTCATCTCTTGGAAAGAGCTCAACTCGTCCAGTTTGCTTTGTACGTCAAGCACATCACTTAACTCGTTCAATCCTAATTCTATTTTTTTTTTTTTAGAGATATTTGTTCCGGCATGTGCTATTTGGAATCTCGGCAGATTGTACATCGTGATTTGGCTGCCCGAAATGTTCTTCTGGATGAAGAACTCACCGCGAAAATCAGTGATTTCGGGTTGGCGAAGAAGGCCAATGATGTCAACACAGATAGTTCATCCGGAAAGTTCCCCATAAAATGGACAGCACCAGAAGCTCTAAGGCATAGCGTGAGTATTAGTGGATGGATTGTGTGCTATGCTAACCATTTGATTTATTCCAGCAATTCTCAAGTAAAAGTGACATGTGGTCGTTTGGAGTGTTGTTGTGGGAAATCTTCTCGTTTGGAAGAGTGCCCTACCCGAGGATTGTAAGCGTTTTCCTTGTTCTTTTCTTGTTACTCCATTCGTTCACTTAGTGTGTGTTTTGCATGTCCGTTCCGTTGTGTTTTCTGTGTTGTCGTTGTAAATTCTAATTTAGGGAACTGATGGACGATCGGTATGTGAAAGACTTTGATTGTTTGTGTCCGTTATGGTATTTGTGTTTAACGCATGTCTGTGCCGTTTGACTAATGGCTATGTTGTTGTTGTTTTTGTTTCTTTTTTCTCGTCCCTTCCACTTTGAAATCGATTTTGCAGCCTATCCAAGATGTCGTTCGTCATATTGAAAAAGGATATCGTATGGAAGCTCCAGAGGGATGTCCAGCTGATATCGTTCGTATTATGAGTGATGCATGGGCTTTGAAACCGGAAGGCCGTCCAACCTTCAACGAGGTGAGTCAACTTGCGCTTCCACGACACACTCATAGTCTATTTCCATTACAGATCTTACAAAGAATAGTGGCAGCCCGCAATGCCTCTTAATATTTATTTTTTTAACTTCTGTCATCCAAATGTGCATATCCTTTCACGTTGACATTAATTCTCCCAAAGTGTCTGAGTTTCGCATAATATATTTTATTGAATTGTACATAAGAATGTTTCTTTAATTTTTGTTTGAAATGTTGTCACCTCTCTGCTATCTTTCTTTTCTGAGTCCCCCCTTACACCTACTCTCCCAAACCGCCTTCCTTCCCTACCCCCTACCCTCATAAAAATCCTTTTTAGGTCTGAAGATTGTATGAATAGTGAGCACAAAAAGAGTTTATCTCCTGTTTGACCCTGTGTGTGTTTCTCAAAAGATTTCTTGTGCAGAACTCTGTTGTGCTCATCATATTAGTTTTACGATTATCTCATGTTATCTCTCTGAATGCTCAATAAGTCCTGTAAACATCATCTCTTCGTTTGTCGTTAAAACTGTGCCTTCAATGCTCTCCCATCATACGGTTGACAAAAACTTTCAAGGCATTTCATATCGCATTATTATCAGACAGTATAATAAACATTTTGGTTAGTAGATATTTGTGTTCGTTTGGTCAAGTCCATATACCCGCTTCCGAGATTGAAACTCATTCTTCAACACGCTGCTTCAATCTTTATAGGTTATGCTAGTTTAATATGAGTTTTAGAAGTTTCATCAAAACACAAGAGACATCTTTTGTGAGTTTTCTTCACACTGTTGTTCTTATCTCTCATTTCCATTCAGATTGAACCTGCGTCCAGCATACCAGAGAGAACGTTACTTCCAAGTCAGTCATGAAGTAACTCTGTTCTCTGAATGTTCTTCTCTTTTACAGATGAGATCGGCAGCATCACTTGCAATGATGTTTCGTTCTGTTTTCAGTTCGAAGATGTACTGAAGGGGAAACTTACCTGTTCTAACATGTGTCTTTTCTTTACTCCTTTCAAAAAGCCACAGGTGTGAGATAGTGTGTTATTGTCCACTACAACCTGCTTCAGAAGAATCTTCCTCCTCGTTCGAGCATCATCGATGAATCAGTTTGTATACCTCTATGTTCTATTCAACGAATCTTTTATGCCACTGTTCATCGTCAGTCCATTATTCTTTTTCTCTTTCTATAACTATGCCATCTTAGAAAACGTTCAACTGTCGGCCTCGAAAAAGAAGTACAACCTTCTCAGTCATTCCCTCTCCAGTTTGGACTTTGTCTCATGTCTCAAAATATATTTAAAGGTTCAATTTCTTATCTCCTCTGTTTACTTATCCTTTATAGGATTTTCGTGTAATCACTATTGACTTGACCAAATCACAACATGCTCCCAACTTGGCGAATAACTTACTTCATTTCTCTCGCCCAACGTCTATCGATTTAGTTATGCAAACTGGTGCTCTATGTGAATGGAACACCAAAAGTAACTAGACCTTGATTAAGTCATCAATGAACATCTCATTCAGTTGATTATAATGACGAAGAGTCTTGGATCAGAGAATTGAAGAGTTGTGGTATCACAAAGAATTGGAGAGTTTGTAGCCTTCGGCGAGAACTCACGAGCGCTGCAATTCACAGGTTCTCTTCGTTCATGTGAAAACTAAACACGCTCTCTCTTTAGCTATCCCATGTACGTTGTCGTTCCTGCTACTTGTACAGCGTTCGAAATAGGCGGAATGATTGAACGATGGCGCGGAGGGCGATTCCCTGTAAGTTGATATACCACGAAGTGTTCTTACCTTGTTCGGCAGGTATGGACTTGGAGTGCTGGTAACGGGAGAATGCTTCTGCGCTCATCAACATTTGAAGACAATGACAATTCCCAGTCCATTTATAAACAGTTCGAAACATCTTGAGATGTAACCTTTAACGATCACTTTAGGTTTTGTATGCAAGTCTTACAAAATGGTGGTCAACCTCTACATGAAATTCTGATCGATGCGTCATTGACACCTGAGAAGATATCGGCTTGCTATCAGAAACTTCACAAGATGTGTTCCATAGGTGAAAAGTGGACTGTATCTTCACTTACAAATGTTATTGTACAGACTCTCAGAAGTTATTCGAAACACGAGAGAAAACGTGGTTGCTGAGATTACATGATACTGGGTGGTCGCAATTGATTCTGTATTGTATGAAAGCGACGGAAGAATGTGTTCGAGCCTTCCGTGATTATGGAAAGTCTGTTATCATATTTGGTTCGTTCAAAGTCACTGAAGCTTGTCCAATCGTTCTTTCTGTTTAGAGAAGAGTGGTTATGACCTATCTCCAATAATCTCAAGCTTGGCTCAAATTTGTATGAGTTCCACTTTCCGTTCAGCCTCTGGTAAACACTCATTGTTTTCTGTTCGAAATCATGGTTCCTAGGTTTCGAATCTATGATTGCTAAAGAATGGATAGCCTTGGGTCACCCGTTCGGGCAGAGAAACTTGTGTATTGGAAATTCTCCAAGTGATGATGATGAACTTCAAACAGCCCCGTTTTTCCTCCTTTTCTTGGATTGTGTTGCTCAGCTGCGAAGACTTTATCCTATGCAGTGAGTAGAAAGTTGTAGAATGAGCATTCAATAACGTGTTCCAGTTTTAACTATTCGGATCATCTTCTTATTGGGTTGTGGGACTTATGTCTAACGGGTTTCGTGCCAGCATTTGCTTGTTCCTCAGTTGATGAACAGTTATCATCAAAGAAAACGGGAGGTCCATTCCCTCTGAGGCGTTTCTATTCGGAAGAGTACCGCCGGCTCTTCTCTAACGTTGTCAACGATGCATCTCAAGTAATGGAAGAAGTAGCTCGCAAACGGAAACAGAGTGATTTCCTCATTGTTCAACTTAGTCACCCAAGGCTGTTTCAGATACCATGTACACCAGTCTACCGAAGTCACCTAAAGGTCATATAGCGCTACCGTTGGCTGATGAAATTTTACAGCCTCCAACAACCTCCATTGATATTGAATTGTGGGAAGCATGCTATTTACGATGGATAAAGCCATGCACGATCTCGGTCTGTTTTGAAATCTCTCACGGTCATCATGTGTGTATGTGTTAGAACGGAGGAAGCATATACGCGGACTTAGCACTCGATAATGTGATGGAAACTGTCGCAAACCGTTATAATTGCTCATGGAAATCTCAGTACAAGAGTGTTGAACTACCCGTGAGTAGATATGAGCATATCCAATGAAACACAATGGAATCGTTTAAGGTTTGCTCAGCATACCCCTACTCTGACGCTACGAATGGTAGCAAAGTTCGGAGAGAGATGGACACTGATGAATATAACGATACGTATTCAGTAGCTTCTTTGAGTTTGAGAGAAACACCCCTGATGGTATTTTTGACATGATTTGTTGAAAATATTCAAAGTCTCTTCAGAATACAAGCTTAGGAGTAGATAGAGAACCACGAGCCATGCTAACTCCCACACGTAGAGCACCAGAACGGCCGAATATGGAACTAAATTACAATCGGACAACGTTTTGATAGAATGTGATTTTAGATTCCTAGATTTCTAATATATAATTAATACCGGTTATTTGCCCATAGTCATTTACATGTAATTAATAATAACATAGGTGCTTATTGTCTCAAGCTTCCCGCTTCTGCCACCTTATCTCCAATCTTCACTTCAATGTCATGCATGTGATTCGAATTTGTAACCTTTCCGCTAATAGTTGTTGTTGGTTGTTTTGCCCTTCTTTAGCTCTGTGATATTCGTGATTTCCATTTTCAAATGTTTCTATTCTATAACCTAAATCTGTTCATAAAACGCTTAGCCTTAGCCTTCGACTTGTTTTTCGAATCAAGAGAAAGAACGCAATCCAGAAAGAAATTGAAGTTTAACGCAGTTGAAACTCATGGTGATAACTCAAATATCTGTTATCGTTAACTATATGATATATCGTAGTTTGACGCTAATTTGAATTTCCCGCCAAGCGATATAGTACCCTGAATATCAAGCCCGCCATCTGCGTCTCTCTTAGAAGGAGGTCGCGGGGATGCCTTATGTTATGCCAATTGCGTTTTTTAGCGTTGTGTATTAGAAATTGAACCAAATTAGTAGAGTAAGTGTTATAGTTACGTATTTCTCCATTGAACTGATAATGAAGGTTCAATTAGCATCATTTATTTGAATTCTGTTATTGAGATTACGGTACAGCTTGAACACTGCTCACTTTTTCATTTTAAGGTTCTTAATTGACTAAGTGGGCTGTATCTTGTATATATATTGGCGTCCTTTCTTTGTATTTAACTAACAGAAATGAATGTTGTAGGAAAGGTAATGATTCTTATCATTTCAGCTTAAACTCTATTTCTAATGCTTCAGAGACTCAGAACCTTGACCACAGACGCTCAACAGGATGTCAAAAAGCCTGGTATGTTAGGACAGAAAGGTCTGTCTCAAAGACGACCATTGGTCGAAACACGCAACAATGCAACTCATGTAAGTCGAATAGTAATCAAAGAGTTATACTAATTATGTTATTTCCAGCAAATCAGACAATCTCTCAAGCCAACTGAAAGATTGGTGGTTCAGAAAGAAAAGGTTTGGCTGGAGATATGATGACTCTTCAATGGTCAACTTTTAGAAAGAAATCGTCCGTAACGAAATTAGACATCCAGAGATAACGGGAATTGAAAGAGAGATTTCTTATGTGGAGTTCAGCGATGATGTATATAAGTACCTGCTTCATTCTGAAAAGGAGTTCAGTGTTGATCAAGGATTTATGGGATCTTGTACATCTGTAACTCCTAAGATGAGAGCTATATTGGTTGACTGGTTAGTGCAGGTAATAACTTGTTTAACATTGGCCTAAATAATTTTTGGAAACGGTAGGTGCACCAAAGGTTCCATTTGCTGCCAGAAACTCTTTATCTTACAATTTATCTTTTGGATTGTGTCCTTTCCAATGCGGACGTTGAGAAAGATGAACTCCAGCTTGTTGGTGTCGGAGCAATGTAAGTTTAATCCTCTCAATGCCTTACACGTCTTATTGTAACTGGTTTTAGGCTTGTTGCTTCTAAGTACGAAGAAATGTACGCCCCTGATATTAATGATTTTGAATACATTACTGATCACGCATTCTCTAAGAAACAAATCATTCGCGTCGAGATGAAAGTTCTCGAAGCTTGCAGGTTTGGCAAAAAACTGTCGATTGTATCTAAGTTACATTGTTTAGCTGCCGCTTGTCGAGACCAAACGCCTTAACATTTTTGCGTTGGCTCGGAACTGAGTTGGGCATTGCAGCATCAAAGATGCAATATAGAGCAAAGTTCTTCACAGAGGTATAGTTTTACACTATCTTCTCATCCATTGTTTGTATTACAGGTTTCTCTACTGGAATACAATTTAACGCATATTCCGCCATCGCGGATTGCCGTTGTCGCTTTAGTATTATCAAGCCGTATGGCTGGTCAAGAAATTAACCTTAAAAAACTAAAGTGAGCCTATTGAGTTGTAGTCGATCTCTAGACAACCATTTGCAGATCTTTGGTTAATATATCCATCTCTGAGCTTGAGCCGGCTATCAAGAGCCTTGCACAAGCTGTGGTCAAACAACTGGACTATCAAAAAATGCGTGCTATAATAACAAAATATGGATCGCCTAAGAACTTGGAAGTCTCCAATTTCAGTGCAGATGAAATCGCCTTCTTGAAAGATCTCATTCACTAAAAGCTTACCTTGGTACACGCGCAAAAAGAATAGCACATCTAAGTGCTCTTGTCAAGTACTTGTATTTTCTAATTGGTAATTGAACGTGAAAGTTCGCTAAACACTGATCATATCCTTATTGGATCTCACTTAATGTATAACTAACTTATTGTTATTGTCCTGACCTACAGTAAACATTATAGGATGTGAATTTTTCTTATCAAATGCGTATTGTTTCGCAGTTTATATCAGATTTTTGTTAATATACATATTTATATTGACTCTCCATTTTTGGTAGTCTTTTTCTTTGTTTCTATGTTTGTAAAATGTTGTTTAAGTGTGCTCTGTGAAATTAAAGCGATGACGGAGGCTGTTAGAAAGTATCTTGGGCAATGTGTAGAAGTACAACTATCTGATGGTCGCTTGATTTCTGGAGTGCTCTGTTGCACGGATAAGGATGCCAATTTCGTCTTGAATAGGTTAGCTCTGTCAAAAGGAAATTCTGTTTATTGGACATTATAGAGCTGAAGAGAGGTGGGAATCGGACGAAAAACCAAGGCATATTGGAATGGCGATGATTGCCAAACGTCATGTTACCAAAATGTTGCTGTTAGCAGACTCTTTCGACCACCATTCGTCATACTTCAAGAATTTTTGAATATTTATATTTGTGATCTAGTCAACCTGAGACTTCTATACAGACTATAATCTTCCCAATGCACTAATAATAACTTGTAAATAATACATCAACTTTCTACAATTCTTTGTTGTTTTGTATCCATCTTAGGAGGTACTGTCTTACGTTGAATAGCTGGTAACTGGGGTGGCTTTTCCTTTTACTGGTTCGATTTCTTATGCATAGATTTAAGTTTAAGACCGGAAGAGTTCTCGGGTATGTTTGTCTTATCAGCGGATCATGGATAGTGGTGTGTAGTGGCTATGGTCAATTGGTGTTTATTCAAAAACGGTAAGGAGGATATGAACTATGCGAACTGTTTCGTTGCGGCTGGACATTCATTGAGTTTAGTTTTCTGTTTCATTTATTGAAAAATCGTGTTGAAGATGTGATTTATATGCTCTTGAGCAGTGAGTTGAGGACGAAAAACACCCAGGGTCATACAACGCATTGTGAATTTACTAAATATATTTAATACACATGACGTCATCTTTCTGTTGATGAGAAATGCGTAGTCTATTGAATAACTTATTGTTCCGTTGACGGGCACGAGGGCGACGATACTGGAACTATTAACAAGAACACTGGATTAGTATCCGAAGTGGCTATTACCTGGCACCCCTTCAGTAGAGTTGCGCCAGAATCTGCTCAAATATCTCGGACTAATATCGTCGGTATGGGAATCCGCTTGCCTTAATCACCATTGATTAATAAACCTGTAGGTAAGATGTATACCAATGTTGGGGAGCAGTGGAAGATGAATACCAGCAAGGTGGAGGAGCTGGAACTTCTGCCCATTCCATCTCCTTAATTCCGCTTCTCTGCTTAAACATTCGATTGAAACAAAGAAACATTGTACAATAACTATACTGTTTATTTAATCACAAGACAATTTCAACATATAAAGGTATACAGGTAATATGAAGCAACATATAAATAGCAATGGATAAAAGAGATCTAGGCTTGTAACGGCCGCTTAGCAGGTTGGTACTGTAAGGAGTCGAGAGAACCTAAGGACAGAATACTTTCCGACCCGCTATCGAGAACGTTTGTATCGTAACTAGAGCTCTCGGGGGGGGTTATACCTAGTACTTTTACTTGGAAGCTCGGATAGAAAGTTTTGACCTACCGAAGGTCTTCCTAGCAGTAGTTCTCCCTCAGGTACAGGAATGTCGAACTTCGTTTGTGGTTTGTTAAAATTTTCTTGTATTTCAGGATGACGATCTTAAAGATATGTAAGAAGCATGCGGGTTAGGAAAAACCTCTGTTTCGGCACCAACGGCAGCACATACAAACAAGGCAGAGTATCACGAGAAAAAGTATGAAGAGTAGAACACCGAGGACGATGAGCCCAACTGAAAATTGACTGATGTACTTTTGATAAGATCGAGACACTTACAAGTGATGTTCTGACTTGGTTCTCCTACTCCTGTTAGCTCTACTTTATACAACGATGCAGACAAGAGCGGTAAGTTCACAGTGTTTTGTAGCACTGAAACGAATATGTAGCCAATAAACTTTGATAAATTTACCGGGTGGTTGATTTGGTATGCGGAAGGATGAACAACGTCCCCGCTCGATAGGATAGTTAGATACTGATTCATCCAGTCGATCCATCAAATGGAATTCCAATGGTTTTGTTCCTTCCCCAATATTAAGTTCAAGATCTGAAAAAAACAAACTTGGTAAAACTTAAAAAGAATTGAATGACAAACTTGAAATGCAGCCTTCATAATTTTTCTTCAATCCAGCTGAAGTGTAATCAGCTAAATGTACTCCTCTTCCCCCAACAATTATCTCGCTAGCGCGTCTTAAGTCCAAGAAAGAACTTCTTTCATGACTAAAGCTCTGTCGGGAACTATCAACCTGTAAAAATCGAGTTAATAAGAAACAGATCAGCTATAAGAATGATTTATATTATCAGATTTTCCAAGTTTGAAACAACCGTTCTGTTTGTCTGGGTTAGCGAAACAACCGTTCTGTTTGTCTGTGTTGAAGAAACAACCGTTCAACACAACTGAACTTTGTAATTTTTGTGCCGTTTTTTTCGATTGGATATAATACACTACATAACACTCACCATCACGGATGTAACGATATTTGGACCAAATCGTGCCACAAAGAAATGCCTGTATCCATCTGTGAAATTTCCCTTGAATGTTACAACCTGGAGCATATATCGAGGTTAGAAGTTTTCAACTTCAGCAGTACCTGGCTTTTTTCACTGTCATGGATAGCTACATTCAGGGAACTGTTCTTGTTTAAGATTATTTCAAGCAATCTATAAATGATGTTAAAAAAAATAGAACAAATGAAAATACGTTCGTACCTATCATCGATCTCTAGGACAGCAATCACTTGACGAGAATGTATCTTAGCTGCAGAAGGCGAGAATGCGAATTTCAAGGACTGTCCACGCAGAGGTGGATCAACGAAACGAGCCATGAGCGAAGTGATATTGAAAGCAACCAGTTGATTGGAGAGAAGCATGCCATTATCTGAAAGTAGAATGCACAACGTTTCACTGGAGTTCGCTCTTACCATCAGTACAGCTCTCTCCGACATAGCTAGTTCTGGTGCAATCACAGCTTGTTTTTGATGCTGATGGATCATAATTTCTCCAGCCAATTGAACAATGGCCTCCATTATAGCAGGTTAAAGTATCGCAGCCAACTTCGCATCCTAAACGTACGAGACCTGCAATTGAAAAAATAATAATTCACTTTCATATTAAAAGTTACTCGAATCTTCTGGAGAAATTCCAAATGTTCTATCTCTTATATCGATGATCTGGTTACCAATCTTGAGACCTCTCATACAACCGAGCAAGTTTGGTAATTTTGCACGATAACTTGGTCGCAATTTATGAACTACCTCTGAAAAGGAGTGAAAATATTATGAAAATTGCTTCAGCTAACCGTCCTCAGACTCCACATCGGTCACTCCTCC
This sequence comes from Auanema freiburgensis, assembly GCA_030370435.1. Taxonomy (NCBI): domain Eukaryota; kingdom Metazoa; phylum Nematoda; class Chromadorea; order Rhabditida; family Rhabditidae; genus Auanema; species Auanema freiburgense. The sequence continues at coordinate 3,053,103 of CM059366.1, read as the reverse complement.
AACGAAAATTTTCAAAGTAGGGTCAGCTATCGCCGATGAATCCAAGCCGATCGGAATTTCTACTCCATCTTGAAACGATTATTGTGTTTTTGAACACATGTAGAACTAACCGTTAACGTTCCAATTATTATATTGCGTGATGAGAGATGTTGATAGCTGTAGAGGAGCCCTGATGATACATGCTTCGCCCTTAACAAGAAGTTGGGTGTACTCATTATCGATGTGCTTGATTGCAATCTGAACAGCCAAGTTAATAAAGCAAAGAAAAAACTCTATTCTCGCCTGAATCCATTGCATATGACTGAACTCATCACCATTCTGAGCGGAGAGAGTACAAGAATGGATCTCTCTATCTCGGTTCAAAGTTAACGTTAAGTTCACTTCATCTCTTAAATGCACCTGAAACACGTGATAATCTAACTTTCAAAGCACTTATAGAAAGCTCATTACTTGAATGAAGTTCCGTAAGTGATCATGAGCATAGAATAGGAGTGCATTGGACTGATCGGTTCGGAAAGAGAACACTGTATTTTCAACGAGCGGATTTGTGATATTCTCATATGTTAAGTATCCACCGTGGAAACTGATGGATGAGTGATGATTAATATCTGTCAAGAATTTGAATGAAAAATCATTTATATTCAGTATATAACTGACCTATCTCACATGTCGCACCAGATTGAATATCTGGATATACACAACGACACGCTGCTTCATCTTTCTGATAATCCTGACAATACAATCATAATATCTTTAGCGAGACCTAAACTGAAAAACCTCTATACATTCTGCTTCGTTTTGACAGCGTATATGACTACAGTGTTCACTACATTGCTTATATTCTGGAAAATTTAATTCAAGAGGCTTAAGAGAGAAAGTTAGATTTACCAAGTTTCCTCTCTCTAGCGAATTTCTCCAGCTCAAGTAACTCATTGTTAACAACAATTGATCTAACGCAACCGTAGAAACCTCTGTAACTATAGAGTACAATCAAATGCATATCATGATATATTACCTTTCCAAACTGTTAACAACCAAATGGTCGCTCTGCTTGGTGATTTCAGTGGAAACAGCAAAGTGACTATCAACAGAAACTAAGAAGTCATCATGTAGCCATTCTAAGCGGAGAAGGTGCCAGATAGAGTTATTGAGTCTGATTGAATAAGCGCGATGATATTAATTGAAAAAATAGCTCACTTTGTCTGTGATCCAAGGACTACACTCTTCTCGCCTTGCACGACACGGATAGTGTATGCTGAAACAAATTCATGAATTTTAAGGCGCAAGTGAGGATTCAGTTTTATGCACTGTGTCACGTGCTTCCGTGGCGCAATAGGCAGCGCGTTCGGCTGTTAACCGAAAGGTTGGTGGTTCGAGCCCACCCGGGAGCGAAAATTTTGCATTTTTCGAAAAGTTAGATATGAACGTCAAATATTACCATCCATAAGCTCCACAACTGTTTGACCAATTGTTAAGATGATTCCATTGTTTGCAGAAGTTTTAAATTGCATTGAAACCTGCGTGACATCTCTGATTTCGGTAAAAGCTAGCTCGGCGTCCTTAGTAAACTGGAAGCTATCCCTTTCGCCTAATAACATGAATGAGAAGAGAACAATCGAAGAAAACTGATACCAGCGAATCCAGAACAGTTCAAAGGTCCTACTGTAAGTCTTCCACTTACAGAACCACCGATGTTCAGAGATACTATCTTCAGATACAATTCATGTAAGCGCAATTAACATTCAAGTATACCTCGGTTATTCCTGCCTGGGTTCCTCTAAGAACACCTTCATCTTGAGCAGTACCAAATGCATCGCAGTTACAAAGCCCTTAGAAACTGATTACTGGCGGATAAATGCAGGCGTGACTTACCATCGTGCAAACAATTATGGAAATCATGACATTGGCATGTGCCATTGTCTCGTCCGATCTGTGTTACGGTTTGGTTGTTAGTTGCAACACGGAAATATGTATGAGAGGAATTGAAACTGGAATCGTATAAGTATATAGATATAATAACCAAATATTCACTTTAAACGGGCTCGATTGCACTCATACTTCACTTCTTGTTCACAGGTGCCAGATTGGGTAACGAGAGCAGAAAGCTTAGGTATCTCCAAGAAGTCCAAGTAGCTCAAACGGAATATCCAACTCTTCTGCTCAGCAGATCTAATGAGGGTATTCGGTGGCAAATTGTTGGACACAATTGAACTGATGAGAAATAATAAGAAAACATTGAAGACAACACGAACTTACTGTCCATTGTCGCAAACCGTTATTGCTTTCCTGAGATGAGAAGAACCATCTAGATCGATAATTGTTGGTCCATCCCTCTGATGGTGAAATGCTTTGGCTTCAGCACAGGTGCGCGGGAGGAGAACTGTAATGGTCATATACTTGCAATATCTCAGACTTTATGAATACCGAACTGGCAATAACTGCCGGCATAGCCTGGTTGACATAAACATTGTGGCTTTCCATTTATAACTAAACAGTCTGCTTCGTTCTGGCAGAACGTTTTTTGCATATTCTCGCATTGGAGAACTAGTGGTTCTTTACCTAAGAAAATGGAAATTAAATTTGGAGCACAACGCGTGTTTACCCGTGGTAGAAACAATCTGAAATATAAAAATTTAAATCTGCTGATAAAAAAGTGAGCTCACCTCGTCTTCGTCGGCATCATCACTCATGAGGACACCCTCATTTGTTGGAGCGTCTTCCGGTGGGATCAGTTTAACTCCATTCACAATTACCGAATCACTGGTTGGTCCATGATTACTACATTGAGTAGGAGGATTAGTTAGCACCACCTGTAAACTCATACTAATCAGCACAATGCCAATTTGAACTAACATCAGTGTGGTTGGTGAAAGCCATATGTATAATATCATATTCATTCATGTAGAGCTCTCTGAAACATCCAGTAAAGCCCACATCTGCAACACCTTCATCTGCAGGGGCTGCACCATACATAATTCCATTCAGTAAGAGGTCAGATGAGATTGGAACCTCAAAAAAACATTCATAAAAACCACAAAAACTTGATAAAAAACCTCTTGTCGAACTCCATCAACAATTAATTTGGACGAAAACACTCCTTCTTCCTTATCGATGAGTAACTCGAGTTTATGGAACCTAGAGATGAGCTGTTAAAACGCGATAAGACTTGAACATACACTTTTTCCGGATTTAAATCAAACTTTATCGTCATGTTTGGAGAAATGTTCACAGTTCCTAAACTTTCGACTACACATATTTTGATAATTTCACGATTGCGCAGGAAAGCATAAGCCAGCACACCCTCGTTCGGTCCTTTCAACTGAAAACAGTTCTTTGAGCACAACCGAGTCAGCAAAAAATATTTCGCGAATAAGCTCACGTGAAAATCACGTATTCTAACAAACGCATTTAGTTGTCATACCTTAAATTGCATGGCAAATCTCCTTAATGGTTCTCCAGAACCTTTGAAATAAATTTTATCGTCGAGACCTTCGCCAGCATTATTCAATTCGATTGTGGTTGCATCTTCATGTATAGTTTGTCTTTTTTTGTTGAGATAAAGTGATACCTCTTTCACAACTGGTTCCAGATTTACCGGTGTCATAGCAATCACATATGCCAATGTGCTGTTGAATACAGCGACCCTGTATGATTCTGTTTGATCACATCACATCTTTGAATACAAACTTCTCCGCAATTTCTCTTCTCGCAAGACTGATCATCTCCACAAACTCCAATGTTTACGTTTTTCCCTGTTTTGATTGCTGAGTTAAAGACCTCATCACCTATTTGTAGAGCGAACAATGATATACATCCAGTAATTGCTGCGTCTGTAACATATATCGAGATTGTATAACAAAACTCTACAACTGACTGTGTCGCGATCCCAAAACTACTTCCACATCGCTATTTTCCCAACTCAACGGTACTTCATAGCCTATCTTCTTGCTTTCTGAGGGATTGATCTTGCATTCCAGATACTTGTTCTCATTATCAATTTCAATTGATATTTGATTAAATACGCCTGAGAGAAACGATTTCAACGATGAATATGTATCCTACAAACTTACTTAAGTTCAACACACTCTCAGTAGAAGCTATAATTGACTCTCCAGCATATAACGAGATATTCAGCGTGTTCTCATCAAGTGAAGCTTGCAACTGAAATTACTATATTCAGAAACTGTACGTTGTTTACAATTGATTTGATTATCTCCCGTTGGGCTTATTCCCGAAAAAAACCCAAATGGAAACAGAATTGTGTAGTTTACTAAACTACAAACGATTCACCTTCACAATATTCTCTTTGTCTCTTATTACATACGCTGTTAGAATTTCACCACGTGGCTTTGAGCTCTCTAGGAGTTTGAAGACGATTAATAACTTTTGGTCATTATCTTGAAAACAAGTTTTGAGCTTAGTAATTGATTGGGACGAACCTTTAATTTTCCATTCGTCAGATCGTAATTCACTTAGGGAGTTACGGTTTCGCAAGTAAACCGATTCTTCAGCCTGCCCTAAGTGAGTACAAAGAGCTAGTGACAGCACTAGGCATGCAAGATGCCTCAGATACCACCAGTTCATTCACTTAGGTATGTCTGAATGAAAAAAATCGATAAACCGTGAGGCTGATAATTTGGATGAAATAATGATTCGTAAAAGGAATGACGTCACTGAAATCCTAAGAATAAAATTTCTCTACAGATCATAACGATTGAGAGGTGATGAAAAGTGTTAAGAATTTATCTTCACGCGTATGAAGGGGGATTGCCGTAGCTGATAATACAGCTCTTAGATAACAACTTTAGAAATCAATACGAAGGAATTGGAGGAATAGTAAAGAAGATGAGGCTCATAAGGTTCACATTTGATCTTGTATTAAGGAAATAAGATTTCTAGGTAAGAAGCTGACTGTATGTAAGTGATGTTGAGCTTATCAATTAGTGATAAGCTCTACATCATCACCATCTCCGCCCACTCCATTTCATAACCTTAATGTTTACCTCTTTTATCTTTTTTTTTCCTTTTTTGGATATTTCTCGTTTTAGACGCAAACCTCGCTCAACACTCAGCCTGGTGATTCAAAAAAGATATAAAAAATGAACTAAAACTTAATTGTTTGCCGAGTAACTGATGGAGTGAATCTCTCGTTTTGTCGAGACTCTCGCATACCTTTGATAAGGTTGAAAGTGTTTTAGAAAAGGTTGATGAGCATTGTATTGAAAGACAGAAAAAAAAAACAATAAATTGATGACCTCAAGTACATTCCGCTGCTTTGTGTTTTGGGGTGAAACATAGTGAGGATGAGATCAGCTTTAACGCAAATATTTAACATGAAAGCCATCTTTGGCATTTGATAGACCAGAAAAAGAATAATCAATAAGAAGATTAACAGAATTCAGAATCGGACAAAGTGATTAGTCTCAATGTGATAGGTTTAAGTTTGACAATTGACAAGAGGGTCCGAATATGCAGACACGAGGAGTGAAGACAATGAAACTGGGTCTTGACAATAGCATGAGGCAAAGTGACAAATCGCATGATAGTATCAATCATATTTGAGAGTGGGAAAAAAAAGAATAAGACATTTAACTGTAAGGGCAGCTTCTACCACATCCGAACACTGCTCATCGATGAACAATAGTGATAAGAGTTACAAGGGATGCCAATAATGATTTCGACATATGCATGTGATAGTAAAGACAAATTTTCAAGCCTGAGATATTCCATGAGAGAACTTTCACGCTTGCAACATGATGAAAATACCATCTGAAAACGTTTTGAAATATGTTCTACAAGTTCATAGGGTCTTGATAGAAGAGCGCAAAAGCGCTGTCGACGTAGCATTTGTAAAATTATGAATCAGTTCTTGTGTAAATACTGGTATCCATGCAGGGTCAAAAAATATACGAGTTAGAGGTGAAGTTCTTTGCTTATGTACATTCATAAACGGTACATAAAGAAGATAAATGCAAGTGTAAGACGTTGATATGTTTATAAAGAAAATGGTAATAAGAAGCAACCCGTGTCTATAAATGATTGAGTAGAGATGCAGTTCTATGTTTGAGGACACTTTTCTATCATAGCTTGCACACGCTTGAGGATTATGGAGTTGTCGCAAAAACAGTCCTCTGATGTATATGGCGCTTCCACTCTTACACTTCCAAATATTATCAATGCTTCGCCACGGTTCTTCACCTATAACAAATGAAATTTCAAATATTTGCAAAGTTTCGATTACCTCAACATGGTTCCTCTTCAGCCATTTGATGATGTCATTCTTTCTTAAATTCAAATTTTGAAACTTGTTCAACTGTTTGACATATGCACTTACCGCTTCATTATCTCTTCAGCATTGCCTTCGTCTGTCTTTTTGCGGAAAAAGTCTGTCATCATTGCTTCCACTTCCGGAGAGAAAGGTACACACTCCGGCACGTTGTTTTCGATTTTGTGCAATGCTTTCATTGAGCTTTTTGGAATCCATTTCATGGTATCTGGTTCTGAAGTCACAGTATCAAGCTTAACTTCAATAAGATTTGAACTAACGTGCATTTTTGAAACTCAGGACGATAACATCTCCAGAAATGGGATCAACTGTGTATAAGTTCCCTACAATGCAGTTGACGTGAGTGCTGCCGGGAAACAAGTCGATCCTCACCGGATGACCCAATAAATCATGATATTCGGGTAAATCTGACATCTCCTGAGATAGATACAGTTACAACTTCGAGAACGTGTGAGCGGACATTGCGATAGATAGGTGACAGTACACACACTTTGTCATATTTGCTTTTCGAATAATTTATTGCGAACCCAATCCAAAATATCACAGATATCAATATTCTTTTTACAATTTATACATAAGTGAAAGATTAAGTATTACAGATTTAGACACCAAAGACTTGTTTATTATGACGTGTTTGATTATTTTTGATTTTATATTGATTACTGATCTTTGCTACGTTGAGCTGCAGCTTTCGCTGAGCTAGCTAATCGCAACTCCTCCGTTAAAACTAAATCTTCTCGAGATGGCTCATAGATGCGGGCAAGAATAACCTGGAAAGAGTTAATGAGCCAAAACACATATACACTTGAACTCACTTTGTCTTTAAATAACTTGGCAAGTAATAGATAGTTGGCAAACATGAGCAATACCAGTGTTACAATCTGCTGCCAATCTGTTGTTAGTAATAACATCCAGAATTGGATCACAATGAGAGACCCTTCGAATATACACATGAAATTGATAAGAGAGCATGGCTGTCCACAGAGAATCTGTAATTTAAATCTCCACTTGAGATGAACAGTTCAAGTAGCTTACATAGAGCCACAAATGATCCAGCCTAGACGGATCTGCTGCTACATATGTGAGGGAATCATGACCATGTGCTTCGAAGAATCTTCCGTCAGTTCTACGAATCTTATTCTTTGTTTGGTACATGACGGTCTCGACCCATGGTGGTGGAACGGACCAACTGAAAACGCGTTGATCAGATACGTATTGATTGATGAAAGATTTGAACGTACTAGGCCTGTACTCCAGTGTTATATAGCAATTTAGGTCCATCGACTTCTTTCCAGATTCCAAGATGAATAGCACATCTTTATAATAAATAAATAGAAATATGAGACGACCAAATAATCACCTGTGCAAGAGATCCAAATAATTAAGGGGAAGGAGATAGGTAGCATATAATGAAAAAGCAGTTAGCCCAACAACAAGTCCGAGCTCATATTCCCAAGTTTCGTCAAGCAAAACTTTGAAAGGGAGCCCAGTCGAAGTTTTATACTGAATAATTCTATTTGCTAATTAATACCAAGCTGTAGACTTACTGGAACAAAAAGACAAGGTAATGCAATAGAAAGGAATGCAGTGGAGAATCCGGCAAATGCACTCCTGGCAAGACGTAAGTAGAGATCTTTAAGCAGAATATCAGCTTCTTGTCTCACGGTTTCTGAAAAGATCTAGTTGGTGAAGCACCTTGTCTGTATTGTACCTGGGTTCATGGAACACATATGGAGAACAGCGTTTATGTTGACTTCATCAGGATGAGGATCACTGAACTTTTCTAATACCTGGAGATAATTTGTAGGAAAAAACGATCTAAGAATGTTGTTACCTTATTAAAATCAATTCTACCGGCTATCCAATCTTTCACAGCAACATAAACAGAATGAATTCTTTTCTCCATTGATGATTGAAACATGAAAACGTAAATAAAACTTCTGAAACAGTTTGCTACTCAAGTATTTAGATCACAATCACATACGGACAAAATATCCATATCACAGAATTGAAGGGATAGTCTTGACATACTCGTGAAAAACTGAAAGCCAAAAATTAGCATAATTTCACGTAGTCATCAAGATCACGTGGCGTTAAATTTTCATTTAGTCTACCCACGCCGCATGGTACGGTCGCATTCAAATCATATTAACTTACCTAAACAGAAAGCTTGTAACTATCAACGTCATCAACGGTGTTTTGATAAATGCATATTCAATAATAGTCCAGACGGATTGCTGGAATGGAGACCTAGTGATAGCTATGCTAGCCACGGTATCAGTTATCTGAAACAAGTGACTTTTCAGAGAAATTCATGTATTCGTACTGTTTTCCAAAAACACTTTGTGACTCTCCAACCCAGCAATAATCCTACACAGGATAAGAAGTAAGGATTGATAAGGTGGAATTTCTTCAAAATTATATTAAAAGTGATATTTGACTGAGGATTTACCATAGAATAATGCCAATATGATTTTGGAAGCCACCATAGGGTTTTATAAATATTTAAATACTGAAGGAATAATGCTAATACTGAATATAGGAATAGAGTGCATTCAAAAAACAGTTCTCCTTGACTAAATTGCATGTATGTTGGCCACATGGGATGGATGGACACGTTAAGCCCGGCCATTTCATTTCTAGGAGGTAGTGGCGCAGGCGGCTTTGGCTGAGACTGCTCTGCCGAACTTCTAGAATTAATGCAACTAACTCATGCACATACAATGATTTCTTACGCAGCCTCTTTGCTAGAATCTGTCTTCGCACCATTGTGTTGCCATATATATGGCTTTCGATATTTGGGCATTTCCCTGTTAATTGTTAATTGTAAATGTTATCCTCTGGTGTTTGTCGAAGTACTTGTAGGACGATACCACATCAATGAACACGGACTCAATGTCTCGAAACAAATTTATTGAAACAATAACAACATTTATTGGGCTGGTGGAGCTCCTCTTCCGAAACCTCCACGGTGGACACCACCGGCTCCTGGTCCAGCATCGGTAACCTTATCAGCAGCTCTGTAGGCATCTCTGTCTCCTTCCTTTCCTGGAGCTGAAACAATCATCAATAATAAAAACAAGTGGAGTTTCAACAAACCTTGTCCTCTGGATGGGCGTTCGTTTCCAGGGCGGACCTCTCTTGGCTTGGTCTTAACGGTAGCTGGGACGATCTCAGCAGGAAGATTCAACTGCTCTCTCAAGAAGTTGATACCCTCATCGGTGAGGTACCAGTAATAGTGGCGCCAAGCGAATTGTTCCTTGACAAGTTCGCGAGAAGTCAAACTCTAAACAAACTACATATAAAAGAATTATGGAAAAAAGCATGCAAATAAGAATGATACTGAAAGGTAACGTACTTTAAGAGAAGTGATAACTTCGAGATTGGAAACTCCCTCAATGTTGGGATGCTTCTTCAAGTTGAAGTCCTTCTTGGCGACACAAACTCCCTCGTTGAAGAGGTATTCGTAGATAGCCTTCCTGTTTTTCTGAGGGATCAGCATGATGACCTCAAGTTCTATAAAACAATAAAAATTTTAGTCATTCACACTAATAACATAAGTCGAAAAACAGAAAAAATAATATGTATAAGTATAATATGGGGCGGAACACTTTCTTTCCTTTTATTTTATGCCTTTGTACAATTACAAAACTGATTTTATAAAAGAAAAAACATCAAAAAAGAATTTAGGATTCCATCGCCAATACCCCCCCGATTTGCAGTATTGGCTCCAATTCTTAGCTACAGTACCCTAAGGCTGCGTGGCTGCCCACTATACTTTCTACTACGGATTCGAAGATTAAGCTTTAATATTGTGAATTCTATAATCAAAAAAAGTTTTCATGCTTTAAAATGATGGATTAAGCATATAAGAATGTATAGAGACAGTAAAAGCTTATTTGCAGCTCATATTCAAATTTACGAATCTGTTCGACTGCAGAACTCAATTTCTCCAGTTTTTTTTTAATTCTTTCAACTCCTTATTTTTCTATACAACATTGCAATATTGAAAATGAGCTTAAACAGGATATAAGCTAAGAATAGTTTATGGAAATCACTCATCTCAAAAATACGTGTTCGGGTCCCGACACGAAAACCTTGATTGTAAATATTGCTACTCTCGGCTGCCCACTATGCTGCTGTGCATTACTCGTATTTCGCCCATAAAATCCCTCAGCAATCCTAAATATTTCGGAAATAATTTGAGTGTTTTCTTTTTCATTTTTGGTTTATATCTGTTGTTAGGTTCACTCTATGAGTAAAGAAAATTTTTTTCAAGTTCATAAGATTAGAATGGATCAGTTTTGTTCGAATCTGTAGTAACGCGTGCTCTCCATGTGTTAATGTGTAGAGAATTCTTTTTTAATTTTGTTGAATTCCAGAACTCGGGATCCAACAGCCATGAAGTTGGAAACTTGTGTCTACTCTGGATACAAGATCTATCCTGGTCACGGAAAGAGAGTTGTCCGTCCAGATGGAAAAGTAAACTTATCTTCAAACTTGTAACTTTTATAAATCAATGATCTTAGGTTCAAATTTTCTTGAACAACAAATCTGTTAAATCCACCAAGCTGAGACGTAATCCACGTGACATCCGCTGGACTGTTCTTTACAGAATCAAGCACAAGAAGGTTCATTTCCTTTGATGTTCGAGTTTTGAATTTGTTGTCTTTAAGGGAACTCACGGACAAGAAACCGTCAGCAAGAAGAGAACCAAGAAGACCGTCCAAGTTGCCACCAGAGGAATCGCTGGACTCTCCCTTGAAGCTCTCCTTGCCAAGAGAAACCAGACCAACGAGTTCAGAAAGCAACAGAGAGACCAAGCCGCTAAGGCTGCTAAGGAAGCCAACAAGGCTGCCCGTGCTGCTAAGGCTGCTGTTGCCAAAGTAAGCTTTTCTTAAGATTACAGTTCCCTGCGCTTTATTAGAGCTTAAACTGGTACTTCTACACCTGTTTGAGTGTCGAAAAGGCGCTATAGTATTTCACTATAAATTAATTGGGTGTGCTCTCCCTTCAAATTCAACATGTTCTTTGTTGTCTTAGCCTGTGCTGTGGTAGCATAACCGTTCATTTATTTTGAAACATTTCAGGAGAAGAAAGCTGCTGCCCCTAAGGTACCCGCCTCCAAGGCTCCTAAGCAAGTCAAGCAAGCTAAGCCCCAAGTTGGTGGAAAGCGTTAAGCATGGTGACGGGAGTTATTGTTATAAATAAATCTTGTTATCGTTTTCATATGTTACTTGTTAACACGGGTTTTCCGTTAGATAGCTCCCAGCAAAGTTTCATGTACAACCTGAATTAGTAGATATGGAGTATAGGATGCTTAACCTTATTGTTACCCTAATACTGCTGTTTCTGTGGGCTTTGTTAAGGGTTTATGATTGTGAGGTTCCTATCCGGTACATCGATGTTGATGTGTTCCGTGAAGCTGTTGCTTCTCAGGAAGAGTGTCCTTTTCGAGTTTTACCTAAACTTGATGGTTTCGATTTTGACGGTCTGAAAGGTGAGTCTTGGTTGTTGCGGACAGACAATAGTATATGGTTTCTGTAGTTGAGACTGGGGTGGATGGTTTTATGTTCTTTTGGTATGAGAAAATCAAGGAGATCTTTCGTCAATGGTTTGTATCGGGCTTTCTTAACTATGTTTAATCCTACGAATAGGGGTACGAAAGATGGAGTCGATTACTTCTTGAAATCTCAAATATCAGTAGGGCACTTGTATGAGGAAGTTATCTTATGTGAGAACTTCTGGGTTAGTTGAACGACTTCGCTAGAACTATATTCAAGTTTATAGGTAACACTAGGCGTACTAGGTATAGTGAATATGGTCGCCTTGTTAGCTTTGATTGACCCTAATCTAAACTTCACGGAAAATGACACGTTCCAAACATATGAGAGAGAAGCATGGCAGGCATCTATAAGGTTATTAGAAGCTATTAAGATGGCAGATGGACAATAATGACTCTGATAAACGAAGTTTTTGGAAGTGAGAGTTGCGTGGGGAGTGATTAAATTCAAATAATTAAAATCTTTTATCAACGAAGGTTTTTGATAAAATTTGTTTTATGATTTCAGAAAGTTTGTTCTCTCACGCTTTATAGTCGTAGCTTTCGTGATCATAAGAGATCAAGCTTCTGTACAGCGTGAAAGGTTTGATAACGCATGTTTGTCACACCTATAAGACTAACCTATTTGTCAGGTATATGGGCCAAGTGTATTTCCAGTCCTTCAAGTTGAGAATTACGGATTCAACTATCTTTGCCATATGGTACTGCATTCTTTGGTCCATCGGTGTTGTAACTGGATATGTCTCGAGACGTTTTGAATGGGTGTGTTTACGTTGTTTTTATCTTCTGGAAATGAGTCAAATTTTCGAGTTTTTCATATTTCTAGAATTTTATGTGTGTGATAAGTTATTATGGACCGTAGAAAATGCGTCAATCTTGCTTGCGTCACATGTTATAAACGATCATTACTGTATGGGGCAATTAGACCTTCCCGGAAAAATGTGTTTTCTTAATTTTGAACTTTTATCCTCTGATCGAGGATGTGCCACGTTTCACGCATTCCAATTTGCACTTTCGATTAACGTCACGTGTCACTCGCGTGAGCTGCGTTTTCATTCTCTTTCGAACGGTAGTGCGAGTCGGCTGTGCGTCTGAATTTATCAGAAAGAACCATATCTTCCTCAATAGAATGGTTTAAAGGTCAGTGATGCTGAGCTATGGAAAGAGGTTACCGCATAATCAGAAAGATACGAATCGCCCATTCTGAGAATAAATCTTTTTTTTTTCAGGCAGTTCTCTACCGGCGTAAGAAGACTCCAAGGAAGGTGTTCGAGAAGCTTTGCCTTGTTATGGCAGCTTGCATGGCGTCCGCTGGATCTGCTATACTTGTATGTATAGTTAGCGCTGGTCTTCTACACCCCATGTACTCCATTTTACTCATGTTAGAGGTATATTTCGAATACTTGTGCATAGATATAATTGAGTTAATTCCAGACGTTCAATGTTTTCATTAAAACGTTGTTCGGAAGTGTAGTTATTGGAGCTTTCTTGCATAATGACAAGCTTGTTGATGGACTCTCCCTGGACGCAGGTAGATACTTAATGGCTAACCTAACAAGCTTCGTCGTTGCTGTTATTTATGGAATGTATATAGTTAGTTCTATTCATTTTGGATATGAATACGTAATTACTTTTCAGTTTATTGGATCAATACTAAATGGGAAGCTGCTTCCTCTTACTCTTATACCTTGCCTAACTCGTGCTGTGGCTTATATTGCTGTATCGCTTTCCAAAGGCCGTGAAGCTCATGCAGCAGATCTAATTGTAGAATAGACGACATCATAATCGCTCCATAATATCCGTTTTGCATACATATCTCTCATTCTCTGAACGATCTTGTATTTTTGAATATTCCATCCCTTTCGCCGGTATTCGAGCGATGTGCCATAGGCATTACGAGTGTAACTATGAGTTTTAACGTTTAATCAATTTTAATAATATCGTTTCACATTATATGTAAATAAGTGTGAGTATTAAGAGAAAAATAAACTGAATTATGCGCTTGAGGTTCATAGAGACAACATAAGTGGACAATGATGTGATGGATTACCAAATTTTGGTTACAGGTAGTATAATACTGTTCTCTGAGATCAAATGAACTTTGCCTAAGATGAATGAGCCAAGTGAGATATTACCTCGAAGACACCGAGAAACGTAAAGAAAAACTAGTAGTAACAAAACAATTTTCATGTAAGACTTAGAGAGTTAGATCAACTTCTTAAGAAGCTGTCCCTTTCGTCCAGAACAGCGACAATCGCATTCAAGTCTCTGAGTAGCCGTCTCGATGATCCTTCCGACTTTCGCTTTACTGCTCGCTGCTTAGAATCATTTTGTAGCCACATTGGGGTACGGTAGATGGAAGAAGATGTTTTGGGTAATAGAAAGCGATGACCACGCAGTATGGTTTTATCCTGTAACAATAGTAGATCAGCAAGCGTAACAATGAATTGATAGGTAGAGGGGGGGGGGGAAGTAAGTAATGGAGTTGTTTATGTGATATAAGTATGTTAACTAACCTCTGGTATGTTCAAGGAACGCTTCAATGATCCTGTACAACATCGTGTGCAATGACTGGCATCAGAGTACTTGACACATTTGGCTCCACAGCCACAATCTGCCATTATGTGAGAAAAGACCGCAAAAAGAATGAGCACATAGAGTAATATAGTTTTCATTCTGAAATTTCAGATTTGAAGACAATGACAAAAGTGCATTGACGAGTAATAGCTAAGACGATTATAAGAATTGAAATGTGTTGTACTGTAGAAGTAGAGGAGAGATATCAATGAGAAGAATGTTAATGGTGAAGTCGTTAAGAAAAGAAAAACAAAAGAAACACTGAGCGATGGATCCGGTTAAAACAGGAAAATATCAGCACTGCTCTGAGCTATTAAATGACGATATTATTAGGGTTTGAGATGAAAAAGAATCAAAACGTCTTATCATTTGAGTTGCTTCGCCTCCACAATTCCGAGCAACACAACTGCCACAAACTGAAGTAAGAGAGAGAGAGAGAGAGAGTATGAGAGCTTTTAAAAGAAAAAGTTAATGAACATTCGAACAATGTTAGAAATGCTTAATCACTAGCGTCTTGCTCATCCCATGGTTCTTAAGCACATATATAGAAACAGAAGTTTATCAGTATGAGTTGACCGTCATCTTATAATCTTCTTACAAGTGTGAAACAATCGCTTTGTTCAAGATCAAACTGTCAGAGATGAAGAAGCTCAATGAATAACACACGTTCCATTATCTGAATGGAATGTGGAACGAGTCAGACTAGCGGAAGTTGCATGAGTCCTTATAGTATGACTATGAGTTAGTTAAGAGGCATACATCAAAGATGAACAACGAAGAGTCTACTACCGTTCATGAAGAGCTTCAGCTAACGATAACACGTCAGGTTAAGCAGCGTATTACGTCAATTTGTCATGTGTATGTAAGAAAAGCGATAAGACCAACTGCGAAAATCTAGTACAATATGTTTGGTTAAAAGTTGTACGGGAATATCAAATCAGAAATGAAGCGAATGGCAAACGTGTTGCACAGAGACCGAGAGTGTGTCTTTAACAAGCATCACCAGGTTCTAGTGCACAGTGAACTGTTGGAACGGACAAAGTCCTAATTTGTCTAATCAGTCAGAATATTTCGAAATATATATGGAATATGGCTTGTTATCTACTGTTTAAACTTATTTTATAAGAAAAAGATTGAGGAAGTTTGTGAATATTTGAGATGAAAGTGTGTAAACGAAAAGTGATCATCATGACATCAATATGAGTCTAGAACTTGTCAAGAAGCAAATAAGTTGTGATGAAAATGAAATTTTGTGTGTTATCACAATCACATGAAGGATTAACTGGTATAGCAGCAGGCAGCAGCAATGGAACGAACGCATTTGAATCAGAATCATCAGAGGTATTAAGGTGTTCAAGCTTCATCTCAACTTCTATAGGTTTAGATGAGAAAGCAACATACAGCATGCAACTATCTGCATCTGCAATACTCAACCAATGCTTTAGGTCAAGCTGACAGAGCGACATTTCTCTCTCACAATGAATTGAATTGTCATGATAACATTAATAGTTGGGGAGGAGCTGCAGAGGAATTCTGAAATAAAATAAAAATAGCTCATGAACTGAAAACTTATAAATGGAATAACAGTGTAATTCATCTCACCCATTCATCTTGCAAATACATCTCATATTTCTTCTCTGCTTTGATCCGGGTGGATTCTTCAGATCCTTTTTTTTTTACTCATTTTTATGACAGGAAAGACGAAGAAGGGAGGCAAAGAGATGCACGTTAATGCACATACAAAGACAGAGAGATAGAGAGAGAAAGAGAGAGAGAGGAAGAGAGAGGGAAAAGGAACGAAAGAAGATGAAGAGCTATGCGTAGGAGAAATGAGAAAGCAGAAGCTCAACCATTTATAGCCTTTCTAAATGTTTAAATTCGTCGCCCATTTCGACGTCATATATCCGTGTCAAGCCTACACATAGGCATTACAGATTTCCTGCAAAATCTGATTAGTCCACAGCCAGTAAGATGAATCCTCGACGGTTTCGTGTTCATCAGATTCTCTGTCTGTCATCATCTCTTTCTATCACGTTTCCATTCTTTGAAGATGACAAAAAAGAATTTCTAATCCCATTTGGCTTTTAGTTTACAAAAATACACGTAATACTGCTGTGTGTGTCTGTTTTGATGTTACTCCTCCTCCTTCTTCTTCATCTACTGCTAGCACCATGACAGACACTGAAGCCATTCACGCATTCAGCATCTTCCAACATTCAACTAACTGATTAATGTTTTTCAAAAAAAGATTACGTGATATATTCAATAATGCTCTGAATCAATGCTCTTGAACAAACTCCAAAGTACATATAGACTGAGACTAACTGTACTCAATATGAAGACAACTAAGTGAATTGTAAATGTAATTTGAAAGAACAATCAGATGAGCTGACGTTGATAAATCGTCAGAATCTCATAGATAATAGAATGCAACCGTTATGTACTAAGAATAAATATAATAACATATATGATATTTGCAACTAGCATAATCAATGCAATTTATATGATTATATTTGAAACAATGAAATGCGCTAACGTCAAGGATGCGCTAGAGCGGGAACGGTCGGCACCGGCTTGATGCCAATTTAATAAAATGAGTTATATATGTATGTGCTATTGATATATACAGCTCTAGAATATAGATAATGAAACGTTGCTTAGTCATTCGAACGTTAAAAATTGAAAAATGTTTGTCTTTTATGAGAACAATTTACCTCTTCCGCACCTCTGAGATAAGTTCTACCTCTCCTCTCTATCTTCCTCTCTCTCTGTTCATGTTGCATTACAAATGTTGACAAATCACTCTTGTTATCTGTTTCTTTTATGATTACAATCAAATTCTGGAAGTGTTAAGTAAGCATAATCATCTTCATAATCATGTTATTATCTGCAAAATCTGATTATTGCAATGATTCATGTTACTCAACTACTATGAGTCAGAGCAAAGTAGAAATCGTAGAATCATAGAATGAGATCATAACTGTCAATGATTCTTTGTGCTTTCTTGAAATTTTTTAAATTTTTGCTACCGTAGATTGTTTGATTTGATCACCTTTGGACTCCTACACGAACCAAAACCAATCTTATCATTATCGATGGGTTATTTGCGTCTCTCAATAATCTATGGGTAAGAGTGAAAGGAAACATCTTCTCATTCACAAAATACCTCTCTAGTCTCTCATCATGTTTACTGCTTCCAATAATAGTTTTATTCATTACGCATGTTCGCTTTTCATCAGTTCATCGTTGGTAACGGGAATAGGCATGAATTTCATTTTAATGCTACGATGCTCAACTCCTCTTCGACTATCTTGTCAGTTATAATCTGTAACTACGAGCTTTTTTGATGACCTTTCTATTTGCCGTTAGTTCAAAGGAATGGACTTCCATCACCGTTCTTCTATCTGATTTCCTGCCGGATTTCTCTACTCTTGTCTCTAGATGGCCTCTTTCCCGACACTATCAGGTCAAATGGAAAGAAACATTGATTGATATGAACTAGTTAATCTTTCTCTACCCAGCGCCTTCCTGCTCAAACACAAACTTTCCAATATTCTCCGAGTTCTCAACAAACTACACTCCCAGCACCTTTTTCGTAAACGATATCCTTGTAGTACAAACTACAGTTTCGCAATACACCTTGCAAAACTTATCAAATACCTCCGAATTACATTATATGTCACGTACATTATTTCCTAATGCCGTCATTTGGATGTTTGTGAATTGTGAAAGAACGTCGGATAAGGTTATAGGATAAGGAATGTTTTAAGATTACAACATGATTATTCTCAATTTCTAATTTTAAAATCATCATTAATTACGAAAAGCCTTGACCAATTTACATATGAAACATTCCATGAGAAAAGGTTTAAAGGTCTAAAACTGATTGGTTCCTGAACAGAACTGGCTAACAGTGTTAAATATACAGCAATTTAGTTCACTCTATCTATCTAATAGTCTTCCCACGAAAATTACAGTCTGATACGCTTTATTTCGTAGTTGCTCGTATTTGAATATTTTGTTGTTATCTTCCTTAAATTGGATCTATTTCTTTGTTTGGAAAACATTTTGAATATTTATATTTAGGGTTTTATATAATGGCCGCCGCTGATTTATATGGAGAGGCTATTCTTTATTCTGAAGTTTTTAAAAGAAATCCTAGATTGTTAAAAGATTTATTCAGTGGAGCTAAAATCAAAGAAATTAAATCCTTTGTATGTGAAACTATCTTTGTTCGTAGAACATTTGTTCTTTCAGATAGAAAAAAATGAGGAAATTCCTGGCTTCAAATCCTGTGTAGAAGTTTACAAAAGTAGTCGCAAACGCGGCGGTGATTCCGAAGTTAATACTCCAGCAGCCAAAAAATTTAATCCTAACAAGAGTTCATCTGATAGCTCTGATGAAGATGAAGCTAAAACTTCTGCTGTAAGCATATATACTTGCTTCCCATTGAATCTTTCAGTTACAGGCTAAACCTAAGGCAGCCTTGAAGAGAAAGCCTCAATCATCTTCTGATTCTTCTGATTCGGATTCAGCCAAAAAACAACAAGCTAAATCTCCTAAGGCATGTGATTCTGTGTTCTGAACGATTAGACTTCTTTCTTGCAGGTAGCTCCAAAGAAACAAGATTCTGACTCTGATTCCGATTCCGATTCTGATTCCGATTCGGACGCTAAAGTGGGTTGATCATTTGGTACCTTGACAACAATTTTTGTTCTAGAAGCCAACGCAGGCTAAACCTACCAAGCCTATAGCTAAGCCTGTTGCCCAGAAAACAGCAGGTTCGGATTCTGATTCTGATTCAGACTCAGACTCGGAAGATCAGAAGGTGAGCATTGCACTCATTTTTCCCATTATTCTTGTTTTTCTTTGAAGAAACCTGTAAAAGCATTACCTCCTAAGCCTAAAGTAGCTGCTAAGAAAGATTCTAGCTCTGATACTGACTCTGACTCTGATGCGAAAGCTCCACCAAAACCTGTTCAAAAATCACCAGTGAAAACTGCCGCTCAGAAAAAAGCCGAAAGTTCTAGCTCGGATTCAGATTCCGATGACGATAAAGCGAAAAAAGTGAGATTGTTTTCTAATATCCACTCAACGTCTGCATTCAGACTCCAGCTGTGAAGACCCCAGTGAAACCCGCCACTCCAGCTCAGAAGAAGGCTGCTAGCTCAAGCTCCGACTCTTCGGATTCCGAAGATGACAAGAAGAAGGCTCCTTCTAAACCTGTTCAGAAATCACCTGTAAAACCTGCCGCTGCAAAGAAAGCTGCGAGCTCTAGCTCCGATTCTGACTCCGACGACGACAAGGCCAAAAAAGTATGCTCTTTATTTTTATCTAGTGTTTTCATTATATAATCTAGGCTCCCGCTGTCAAGACCCCAGTGAAGCCCGCCACTCCAGCTCAAAAGAAGGCTGCTAGCTCAAGCTCCGACTCTTCGGATTCCGAAGATGACAAGAAGAAGGCTCCTTCTAAACCTGTTCAGAAATCACCTGTAAAACCTGCCGCTGCAAAGAAAGCTGCGAGCTCTAGCTCCGATTCTGACTCCGACGACGACAAGGCCAAAAAAGTATGCTTTTTATTTTTATCTAGGTTATATCATATAATCTAGACTCCTGCTGTCAAGACCCCAGTGAAGCCCGCCACTCCAGCTCAAAAGAAGGCTGCTAGCTCTAGCTCCGATTCTGACTCCGACGACGACAAGGCCAAAAAAGTATGCTTTTTATTTTATCTAGGTTATATCATATAATCTAGACTCCTGCTGTCAAGACCCCAGTCAAGCCCGCCACTCCAGCTCAAAAGAAGGCTGCTAGCTCTAGCTCCGACTCTTCAGATTCCGAAGATGACAAGAAGAAAGCTCCCGCTGCCAAGACTCCAGTTAAGGCTACTCCAGTGAAGCCAGCTCAAAAGAAAGCTGACAGCTCCAGTGACTCTAGTTCTGATTCGGATGATGATAAAGCCAAGAAGGTTGAGATTTTATGAAGAATGTTCTTATTGGTTGATATTAGGCTCCCGCTGTCAAGACCCCAGTGAAGCCGGCCACTCCAGCTCAAAAGAAGGCTGCTAGCTCTAGCTCCGACTCTTCGGATTCCGAAGATGACAAGAAGAAAGCTCCCGTTGCCAAGACTCCAGTTAAGGCTACTCCAGTGAAGCCAGCTCAAAAGAAAGCTGACAGCTCCAGCGACTCCAGTTCTGATTCGGACGATGTTAAGACCAAAAAGGTTTGTTTTTCTAAATTCATTTCAGCTTGATGTCGTAATTTTCCAGACTCCCGCTGTCAAGACCCCAGTGAAGCCGGCCACTCCAGCTCAAAAGAAGGCTGCTGCTAGTTCTAGTTCTGACTCATCCGACTCTGATGATGACAAGAAGAAGGTTTTCGTAGTTTCATATCGTTTGATTAATATAGCTTTTAGACACCAGCTGCCAAGACACCTACTAAGGCTACCCCTGTGAAGCCAGCTCAAAAGAAGGCTGCTAGCTCAAGCTCCGATTCTTCGGATTCCGAAGATGACAAGAAGAAAGTTCCTGCTGCCAAGACACCAGTTAAGGCTACTCCAGTGAAACCCGCGCAAAAGAAAGCTGAGAGCTCTAGCTCCGATTCTGACTCCGACGACGACAAGGCCAAAAAAGTATGCTTTTTATTTCATCTAGGTTATATCATATAATCTAGACTCCTGCTGTCAAGACCCCAGTGAAGCCCGCCACTCCAGCTCAAAAGAAGGCTGCTAGCTCTAGCTCCGACTCTTCGGATTCCGAAGATGACAAGAAGAAAGCTCCCGTTGCCAAGACTCCAGTTAAGGCTACTCCAGTGAAGCCAGCTCAAAAGAAAGCTGACAGCTCCAGTGACTCTAGTTCTGATTCGGATGATGATAAAGCCAAGAAGGTTGAGATTTTATGAAGAATGTTCTTATTGGTTGATATTAGGCTCCCGCTGTCAAGACCCCAGTGAAGCCGGCCACTCCAGCTCAAAAGAAAGCTGCTAGCTCAAGCTCCGACTCTTCGGATTCCGAAGATGACAAGAAGAAAGCTCCTGCTGCCAAGACACCAGTAAAGGCTACTCCAGTGAAGCCAGCTCAAAAGAAAGCTGACAGCTCAAGTGACTCCAGTTCTGATTCAGATGATGATAAAGCCAAGAAGGTTCATCTTTCGTGTACCATAGCTGTTATATTCCAAATTTTTATAGACTCCTGCTGCTAAGACACCAGTGAAGCCCGCCACTCCAGCTCAAAAGAAGGCTGCTGCTAGTTCTAGTTCTGACTCATCCGACTCTGATGATGACAAGAAGAAGGTTTTCGTAGTTTCATATCGTTTGATTAATATAGCTTTTAGACACCAGCTGCCAAGACACCTACTAAGGCTACCCCTGTGAAGCCAGCTCAAAAAAAAGCTGATAGCTCCAGTGACTCTAGTTCTGATTCTGAAAACGACGAAGCCAACAAGAAAACTGCTACTAAGTCTACTCCTGCTAAATCTACTCCAGCGAAAAAAGATGACTCGAGCTCTTCTGATTCTGATTCTGATTCTGAAAAAACTGCTTCTAAAGCTAATAACAACACGCCATCAAAAGAGGACAACTCAGCTTCTGAATCAAGCAAAGAAAACAAAAAGTTCACTAAGTCAGCTGAACGTTCGGTTAGTTTTTCTGTTTTTGTCAGACTCATAGTTTTCATTCAGCGTCGTTCCAACGAACCTTTCAAAAGAGTAACAATTTCTATCAACGACGTTCCGCAAAAATTCAGAGACAACTCATTTGATGGAGTAGGCTTTCTAACAGTTTTTTGCAATGTATATTCCCTACTTACAGAATCATGATAAGTGGGGAGCAAGAGCTCATGAATCTTTAAGTAAAGTACAAGGAAAAGGCTTCAGACACGAGAAAACGAAGAAGAAGAAGGTAGTTCGATTCTTAGTAAATTTCTCTGAACCCACTATATTGCAGGGCAGCTACGGCGGCGGACCAATTTCTATGGAAGTTAATTCAATAAAGTTCTCGGATAGTGAATAAGTTTTTATTAACACGTTTGAAATATTGTTTTTGTTTGAACTGTTCGAATCATTGTTGAATTTCAATTGTTGTTACCAAAAAGCATTGTTAATTTGTTGATGTGATGGTTACTTTATTACATTTATATTTTATGCTCAATCTTTCTTTCTACTTCGGTTTGATCCGATCGATACCTGCTCTGCGTTCACTTTGCTTATTCTTACGAACTTTTTAGATGGGAAAGAGAACACATGATGAATCTGTTGCTGACGTCTCCATGAATGAGACAATCGATGGGCCATCCACCGAAAAGGATGAGTATGACCAGCTTTGCACTCTGGTGATCATTTGAAGCTGGACCAACTTGATATTTCTTTTTTTTCAGGTCAACTCCATCGCACAACCATTAGCCAACAGGAAGGTAGCTAAGAAAGTCTACAAGCTTATCAAGAAAGCTTCTGGAGAATCTAATTATTTACGTCAGGGATTGAGAGATGTACAGAAGGCAATCAGAAAAGACGAAAAAGGAATCGTCGTTTTAGCCGGTTGGTTTGGTCTTTGGTGGAAATGTATTCTCCGTTCTCTTTTCAGGTAATGTAACACCAATTGATGTTTACTCGCACTTAGCTGCCATTTGCGAAGAAAAAGACATTCCTTATGTGTATACTCCATCTCGTGAGCATTTGGGTTTGGCTGCTGGTCACCGCAGGCCTGCCATTCTTCTTTTCATTAAGCCCAAGGGTGATTATCAAGAGCTATACGATGATGTTGCTGACACTGTTGGAAAGCTTACTGTTGATTGAGTTCCTTGTTGTTTTTGATTCGTTGTTAAATCACAGATTTTTGTTGGTTCTTGTGTTGTTGATTGAAATCAAGCGCTGATCTTATGAGTGATGCGGCTACTGTTTCATTTTAATATTGTTACGTTGTAGAGAAGCAAGTTATGCCAATCTTCAGAATTTTTCGCAACTTAATTACTGTTATTGTATATTTACTACGACCAGTATCTATAAAAGAAAAGGTTCAAACAAGAGCTTTCGTTCATTCTGCATATCAAATTGAGAAAAAAAAATTTTCGACAGCGGCATCTTTGAAACTAAGACGGCAATATTAGCGCCACGCGTCTAACGCATTATTTCAGCTGATTAAATTCCAAGAACTTTAACGGGATTTTACCTTAAAATGTAACGACCACGGCAGGATTCGAACCTACAATCTTCTGCTCCGTAGGCAGACGCGTTATCCATTGCGCCACGCGGCCACGTTTGATACATTATTTCAGCTGATTAGATTCGCATAATTTCAGGATATTACCTTAAAATGTAACGACCACGGCAGGATTCGAACCTACAATCTTCTGCTCCGTAGGCAGACGCGTTATCCATTGCGCCACGCGGCCATGTTTGATACATTATTTCAGCTGATTAGATTCGCATAATTTCAGGATATTACCTTAAAAGATTACGACCACGGCAAGATTCGAACCTACAATCTTCTGCTCCGTAGGCAGACGCGTTATCCATTGCGCCACGCGGCCACATTTGATACATTATTTCAGCTGATTAGATTTGCATAATTTCAGGATATTACCTTAAAAGATTACGACCACGGCAGGATTCGAACCTACAATCTTCTGCTCCGTAGGCAGACGCGTTATCCATTGCGCCACGCGGCCACATTTGATACATTATTTCAGCTGATTAGATTTGCATAATTTCAGGATATTACCTTAAAAGATTACGACCACGGCAGGATTCGAACCTACAATCTTCTGCTCCGTAGGCAGACGCGTTATCCATTGCGCCACGCGGCCACGGTTGATACATTATTTCAGCTGATTAGATTCGCATAATTTCAGGATATTACCTTAAAAGATTACGACCACGGCAGGATTCGAACCTACAATCTTCTGCTCCGTAGGCAGACGCGTTATCCATTGCGCCACGCGGCCATGCTTGACACAATATTTCAGCTGATTAAATTCGCATAATTTCAGGATATTACCTGAAGAATTTTCGGACTAGAAAAAAATCTTCTAAAAAAAATCTATTAGTAAGATATATGTATACGGTACTTGCCTGGATACGTGCTTACCCAGAACAAAGTTATAAAAGAATGTTCTGGACGGTTAGAAGTGGAATGCAACTGTTCTGGACGGTCAGGATGGAATGCAACCAGTGGAGCTCACCAGCTCACACCGCCGACTGACGTGATTCATACGTCTCACGGCTTATATACCCTCCCGACTTCACGTGAGCCAATCAGCGACGAGTTACGTGAACGTCATTTTTACGTGAAAAAACGATAATTCGGTCGTTCCGTTTGGAAAAAGGGTGAAACTTGGCTCAAATTTTATAGAAACAGTTAGTTGTTCATGTTTTCTTGATCAGAATTTTCCGCTGAATCTGATGATTCAGTTCATTTTCTGTTTTCGGAACGATTCATATCCTAAAAAAGCTGTTTTAAACGTTTTAGCGTCACTTTTCTCAAGCCTTTCGCGAGATAGCTGTTCTGTTTGTTGCATACGTTCAACTGATAATCGATTTCATTCAGACTAAAGATTGGAACATGCTCCGAAGCTCAGAAAAAGACTTTGACGCCAAGTCATTTTTAAGCAAAAAAGAAAAAGACCCGGTCGTTCCGTTTGGAAATAGGGTGGAACTTGGCTCAAAATGGATGTAATCCGTTGGTTCTATACGTTTTCTCAATCAGAATCTTATTCTGATTTCGATTATATAAGTCAACTTATGTTTTGAGTTCAATTTTCTTTTGTAATAAGTTTTCGAAGATTTCTTGATTTGTGGTTGAAAGTCTGCTCCAGTGACAAGTACTCTCGTAGCTGTTCATTCAACAACACGGTTGGTCTCTTTATTCGATATTGTTCTTCTTCTTCATAATTCATGAAGAATTCATGTTGAAAACTTTGGAAGAAAAGCCATTAAGGAGGTTTCAAGCAAAGTCATTTTTAGGCGAAAAAGAAAAAGACTCGGTTGTTCTCTTTCCGAAGATCACCATACTTGGATCAGAATGAGTCAGAACAGTTGGTTTTCATGTTGTTTTCCATGTAAATGTTGTTGTCAACCTCGTTATGTTGTTCATTTCATTATTTGAGAATAAACTCTTCCGGAAATTCCGTGTTTCATATTGTTATTTGATTCTCAGTTTACTCTGATGATATACCTCAGTGTTCTGATTTTCTGGCTCAGTTCAACGTTTGAAATGAACGAAACCTCGTCAGGATTAGAAAAGTGAGTTCTTGGAAATCCTCGAAGAAATCTTTCTTTAAGTAACATTTGAAGTTGAGTCAAATCGATTATTCCAGTAATATCATGTCATGGACTATCCAGTTCCCCATTTGTGAGCTATGCTCCTTGAGGTTGATATCTTGATACTTTGATAGAAACCTTCTTGTTAGCTTTACATTCTTCACAGAAGTTGAAACCACTCTGAGAACCCAGAAAAGTGAGTTCACCATGTTAAGTTCTGTTTCAACATGGGGTTTGTGGATTTGTGTGAAAACAAGGTTCAGCTAGGTTTCCCCTTCAGATCAGTCATTCATAATGATCAAAATCTCTGTATATTGGAAGATTTGATTGTTTGTGAACATCCAATAGTTTCAGACGATCATAGGTTGTAAGTAATCGTGTAAGCTCTTGTGAAGTATGATGTTCAGGATATGCTACGACTAAAGAGGATCAAAGTCTACTTCTACTGCTGCTACCACGCCTATGATGTTCACAGAACTTCTAATCATTGATGTATCTTCGGAATCGTCCTACTGTGAGCATTTTGAATGTTTATTACATTCAAATGCTTCCGAGAAGCCAAAAGAATGAGTATTGGGGAAAGTCATTTTTAGGCGAAAAAGAAATAGACCCGGTTGCTCTCTTTCTTGGTAATTGTTCTTCTTCTTGATAAACATAAAGGTTTCTTGTTGAAAACTTTGGAAGGAAAGCCATTAAAGAGGTTTCAAGCAAAGTCATTTCTAAGCGAAAAAGGAAAAGACCCGGTTGTTCTTTCAGATGTAACGTATAACTGATTCATTCTGTGTTAGCTATTCTTCATATATTGTATTATTATTATAACTTGTTGGTTCACGCAAATAAAGATTCTCAGTTGTCTGTTGGACTGTCTGCTGCCATTATTACATAGATGATTATCGATTTTCTGTTTGTTGATTGATGTTAAGGATTTCACAATATGGAGAAGCTACGAGTTAAAGACCAATCTGGTTGATATACTTTGGAAGATTGTCAACGTATATGTTTCTGTGAAGATTCAGAAATTGCTAAAATCCTTGTTTTCAGCTAGGAAGACGCTTCTTGATTGGACTGGGCACTTGTAGCCTACAGGATTGAGGAACCATAAGAAGAGCCTTTTGTCTTCGGTGTTGAGTACCAACAGATGTAGAAATACATGTAGATATCTTCCAATAGTTCTCATCTAAGTTATTATTCCAGAAAGGGAGCAACTTCATTCAGAAGTGGGGAAAGCGCATGTTCGTTATCTCATACTTCTGATCCAAATACCTCTCTTAGTCTCTTTCATTTTCTATGTTGACGTTTCATTTCCCTTGTTTATCGTTCAGATTACCCTTTCCAAGGACCAACCAGTTGTCAAGCCAGGAGTAGTTGGAGATCCTCAAAGAAATCTGTAAGTAACATTTGAAGTTGAATCAAATCGATTATTCCAGTAATATCATGTCATGGACTATCCAGTTCCCCATTTGTGAGCTATGCTTCTTGAGGTTGATATCTTGATACTTTGATAGAAACCCTCTTGTAAGCTTTACATTCTTCAGAGAAGTTGAAATCACTCTGAGAACCCAGAAAAGTGAGTTCACCATGTTAAGTTCTGATTCAACATGGGGTTTGTGGATTTGTGTGAAAACAAGGTTCAGCTAGGTTTCCCCTTCAGATCAGTCATTCATAATCATCAACATCTCTGTATATTGGAAGATTTGATTGTTTGTGAACATCCAACAGTTTCAGACGATCATAGGTTGTAAGTAATCGTGTAAGCTCTTGTGAAGGATGATGTTCAGGATATGCTACGACTAAAGAGGATTGAAGTCTAGTTCTACTGCTGCTAACACTCCTATGATGTTCACAGAACTTCTAATCATTGATGTATCTTCGGAATTGTCCTACTGTGAGCATTTTCAATGTTTATTACATTCAAATGCTTCCAAGAAGCCAAAAGAATGAGTATTGGGGAAAGTCATTTTTAGGCGAAAAAGAAATAGACCCGGTCGTTCTCCTGTCGACCATTGCATTCACCGGTCTTCGAGGAGGTGAACCTCGTTGATTCTTATATTCTTTTGAATGGAAATTCCATTCTCTGTTTGATTATGTGGTTTATGATTAGCTGTGAAATTAAACTTTTCTTGAAAAACTCTTTTTCTGTTATGTGTTCTACTTTACAAGGCAGTTTGAACTGACTATATACCACAGTTTTCTGATTTTCTGGTTCATTTCAAAGTTTGAAAGGAACGAAACCTTGTCAGAATCAATAAGGTGATACATGTTTTGAATTTTATTTTCTCTTATTTTCTCTAGAAATCCGTTTTCGAAGATTCCTTGAATAGAGGAGGTTGAAAGTCTGCTCCAGTGACAACGGCTCTCGTTGTTTATTCAACAACACGGTTGCTCTCTTTCTTTGTCTTCTTCTTGATAAACATGATGGTTTCTTGTAAAAAACTCTGGGAGAAAAGCCATGAAAGAGGTTTCAAGCAAAGTCATTTCTAAGCGAAAAAGGAAAAGACCCGGTTGTTCTCTTTCCGAAGATCACCATACTCGGCTCAGAACGGGCAAGAGCAGTTGGTTTCATGTTGTTTTCCATGTAAATGTTGTTCATTCGATTGTCTGAGAATAAACTCTTTCGGAAATTCCGTGTTTCATATTGTTATTTGATTCTCAGTTTACTCTGATGATATACCTTGAAGTTATTGATTTTTGGATAATCCATGTTGAGCATACGACAATGGGATATCGATTGATTTGATCACATAGTAGATGTTTCATAATTCGTTTTCTTTTCTTGATTATTTCATTTTCCAGTGGAAGATATGAATCCTTTACGATGTTATGTCCTTCTAGAACTCTGTTCTGTAGTAAGTTCCTCTTGGGTTATTTAATGTTTCCATTTCCGTTTGGCTTCTCCTTCAACCTTGTCATCATGTGCACATCTAACTGAGGCTTAAAAGATAAGTTTTTGATATCGTTACTCGTTTGGGTTTGTTTCAGAAGCCCGTACTCCTGCATTATCGACTACACTGGAATGGGATGAAGAGGAAGGATTCGGAAGTTAACAGTATGTTGTCAAACGAGTTTATTGATTGTTTATTTTAGTTTTTTAGAATTCAATTTTGTATTCACTGCTTCCGAGTTCGTGCACTGTTGAACGAAGTGGATAGCTAGCAGGTAAGAGTAGGCTAATACAGAAGATGATTATCGACTGTTGGTTCAGATTTCAGAAAGGAAGAAGTCTGTTGGTGGGCCGAGGATCAACGTGGCGGCTGTAGGAGACTCCTTTCCCGAGCCTCCCAGTGCTACCGATGCCTGAGGTTTTTTTTTTCGGGGTCCCCGCTCTTTGGAGCCCTCTATCGGGGAGAGTGGGGAAGGAGATTACTCTTGATCAGGTTTTAAAAAAAAATGGCGAGGCCCCCCTGTCTAAACCCTTTGTTTCCCATTCCCCACTACAGAGGGGGAAGAACACCTCTCACCCTCTCAAAAAGAGGGGTCGAGAATTCTCCCCCCTCTGTGGATGGGCGGAGAAACCTCTCCACCCACCTGTCGAGAGGAGGGAATCTAATTCCCCGCTCCCCTGCGGGAGAAGAAGCCATTCGGGCCTTCCCCTCCCCTTCTTCTAGCAATACTTGGCCCTCTGTGGCCTCCGAGTATGCTAGAAGGGTATCCTCCTAGACCGTCCATGGTCGTCTATAGTCATCCATGACCGTGTTGTTCTTGTTGTTACTAAATAATAAAGTTTTATTCGATTTCCTTGTTAATACTACCTGATACATTCGTGAACGATAGCTGTACTGATCGTACAAATGAAACTGGAAGTCCTCTGTAATTGAGAACTCGATGACACATTGGAAGAATAAATCGAAATAAGGAAACGAATGGAATGAAGTAGGTACGATTAGAGGGAACCAACAACAAAGGGAATACTCAAACACTTTCTCAACGTGCATGATCATCCAACAAACTAAAGTTCTGGAGGTCCATGATGATACAAGTGAACAACTGAAGGGACTGAAGACACTTTGACTATCAAAAGAGTAAAACTATACTATTACATACAAAGGAAACAACATCACAGTTATCTTTTACAAGGTAAGATAGAAGAGAACGAAGGAGCTGAGAACATCAGGTTGGAAGATCCATTCCCTGTTCATTCACTTCGAGAAAGGAGAGAAGGCTGGGATGAACACTCACTCGTCTCACACACTATCAATGACTAGTAATCAATAATCGTGTAAGTTGCCATAAGAGGCATAAGTGTCAGGAGGTCAACTGACAAACAACAACAAACAACAAATTCAAACTACAACTCAGAGAACGACCAAGTATATGTGCGAGTTGTTCAGAAAGGAATTTCAAAACATCTACTGAAGAAATGAACAACATAACGAGGTTAACAACAACATTTACATGGAAAATACCTTACCCGTTCTGAGCCGAGTATGGTAATCTTGAGAAAGAGAACAACCGGGTCTTTTCCTTTTTCGCTTAGAAATGACTTTGCTTGAAACCTCTTTAATGGCTTTCCTTCCAAAGTTTTCAACATTAATTCTTCATGATTTATCAAGAAGAAGACCAATAACGAAGAAAGGGAACAACCGTGTTGTTGAATAAACAACAACGAGAGCAGTTGTCACTGGAGCAGACTTTCAACCTCCTCTATTCAAGGAATCTTCGAAAACGGATTTCTAGAGAAAATAAAATTCAAAACATGAATTGAGTGTTATAATCGAAATCAGAATAAGATTCTGATTAAGAAAACATAAACAACTAACTGATTCTATCCATTTTGACCCAAGTTCCACCCTATTTCCAAACGGAACGACCGGGTCTTTTTCTTTTTTGCTTAAAAATGACTTGGCGTCAAAGTCTTTTTCTGAGCTTCGGAGCATGTTGCAACCTTCAGTCTGAATGAAATCGATTATCAGTTGAACGTATGCAACAAACAGAACAGCTATCTCGCGAATGGCTTGAGAAAAGTGACGCTAAAACGTTTAAAACAGCTTTTTTAGGATATGAATCGTTCCGAAAACAGAAAATGAACTGAATCATCAGATTCAGCGGAAAATTCTGATCAAGAAAACATGAACAACTAACTGTTTCTATAAAATTTGAGCCAAGTTTCACCCTTTTTCCAAACGGAACGACCGAATTATCGTTTTTTCACGTAAAAATGACGTTCACGTAACTCGTCGCTGATTGGCTCACGTGAAGTCGGGAGGGTATATAAGCCGTGAGACGTATGAATCACGTCAGTCGGCGGTGTGAGCTGGTGAGCTCCACTGCTCTCATCCCTGGAGGTCCTCCAGAGAGGGAGCAAAAGCTCAGCAGCTCAACCAAACTGTGCAGAACGATTGCATTCCACCTCTAACCGTCCAGAACGGTTGCATTCCATCCTGACCGTCCAGAACGGTTGCATTCCACTTCTAACCGTCCAGAACGGTTGCATTCCATCCTGACCGTCCAGAACGGTTGCATTCTTTATAACTTCGTTCTGAGTAAGCACGTATCCAGGCAAGTACCGTACACATATATCTTACTAATATCGAACTCACTGAAGAGAAAGAATAGGAATATCAGAATAAGGCATAAAAAAAATATTTTATCTGAATAAAAAATAAAAAATAGATTGAAACACTATATCCATATCTATCCGCAAATGAATGCGGGAATACCCGAAAGATTGTATCATTCCATAAGTTTTGAACACTTCTAATGTTCAGCTGTTGTTGATATCATTTAATATTATTTAATTGACTAATTCTGCTCAACATCTGAAGTGGCCTTCCGATATGTGTCGTCATCATGTAGAGACTCCGTCTCGAATGTATTAGCTTTATGATCACATGGCGATTTATTTCTTGTTCGCATCATCACAGCGTCCTAATCCAGTTACATTAAAACAACATTTTAATAAACTATTTACATACCGAGATTGTATCTGGTAATGGCAAATACTGTGTTTCTGGCAAGAATAGCACTAGTACACCAGCGCATAATGAGAATATTGCGAATATAAGCATTGGGACTGTTGCTAACGTAACATCACTCAATATGGCTATATATCCGGAAGCACCCGCTCCCATCCTGGCCATCTGAAGTAGACATTTTCATTTATGAATGAACATTTTGTATACCATTGATGATATGCCGACAGCAGTGTTACGAACTACAGTTGGACTGAGTTCTGAAGTAAAAATGTACAGAATATTGAAGGCGCCCTGAATGAACGCTTTGCCCAAAAGCATACAGACAAGAGCAGTCTTAAACAATTCGTGATTAGTCATAGAATTTAAAAATAAACTGAACTGTTGTTTTCGATTTGATTGTAGCCCACATGGCGGCCAACAACAATGTACCAGCTCCTATCAGGGTAATCATTTGCGACCTAGGAATATACAAGTTTCATTGAACATTCTGTCCAAAACCCACTTTTTTCTCCCATAATTCAAGAGGAATACACAACATATTAATGTTGGTAACTCAATAGCACCGGCGATGGCATTGTTCAAAAAGAAGTTTCCATCAAACACTGATCTAGAGCAACTCGAATTGAGAGAAGGAGATTCAATTGAATACGAACCTGCCAGGCGAAGATTGATCTGATAATGCAATTACCAAACCGTAGTAAACCAATGCAGTAGCTATCTGAAAAAAGTAAACACTTCAGGATAGCTTCAGATAAGTAACTAACCCAAACTATGAGCAGGACAATATAACGGAACCGTAGTTCGGCTGTCCGGAACAAATGGAAAAACGTTGGCTGCTCACCCGTTTTCAAAATTTTTTGCTTTTCGGCATGCCGCACCTAAATCGTTGATGATCATAATCATACCAAGCTCAAAGTTAGTACCAATCCTAAATCGCTAGGCAAAGCACGATTGTTCAGAATACAAGCCTTCCGAATGATAGGCTCAGCTTGTGTTACTTTGTCTTTCATTATCAGCCAACTATATGAACCAATGATCAAAACTTTCAAATAAATCTTACCGTGGTGATTCTGGAACAAAGTACAACAGAACAACACTCATCACGTGCAGTATTACGGTTATTAACTGAAAATCTGTCTGTAAGAGAAAAATCAAACAGCAACAACCTGTATGGTGTCCCAAGACTTTGTTAAAAACGCTACAAAAGCCAGTAATGCATAACCTAATGCCCATGGCGCTTGCAGAAGCGATCCAACGATAGAGCGATACTTTACACCTAATCATGTATTATGTAGATGATAACTATTACAACTGAAGTTACCAGTAATTTCCATACAAAGAACATAGGCAGCCAGATCAGCAGCTTCATTACTTGCTGCCAGGAGAAAACGTATAACAAGGAACATCTCGAACTCAGGTGTGTACACTAAGCTCAGCCCGAATATGGCAGACAGGATACTAAAGCCAAAGATGGCAGTTTTCCTTCCATATCTATTGAAAGAACATATAGCTGACAGAGAATGCTAGATAGAAAGCCTACCTGTCACTGACAAATCCTCCAAAGAAACAACCAAACAGATATCCTAATGAATAACTTAAATGAACATGAGCTCGACTCCAATTGTTATCACAGACTCTATTCCATTCAGTTACAACAGTCTTTTTCATAACCTCAAATAAGATAATGAAATAGATGAAAGAATGATTATATCCAACAGATTGATCATATTCCCATTCACTACATGGCAAAGTTGAAACTTCTGTAGAGAGGTTAAGCAAACTTGCCCATGGCTGGGTCTGAAAGAAAGAGGTGAAGCGTCTAGCTGGATTCAGAAGAACCTTCAGATGAATATAATCTCTATCGTAATAATCACATTGAGAATGCCAATCTCTTTTCCGTTGCTTATTCGATTTCTATATAATATAAGAAAGCTGATATTGATTATTATAAATATGAATATCTAACTGACCATTGGAAAAGCTATGCTTGAATTAAGTATTTGATCCCATGTATAGTCAACGTTTGATTCATTCTGAAATGAGCCCTCATTGAAATATGGAATCTGGAACATATGTTCAATTAAATCAATCAAATTGTGATAACAGCATACTTTACACCAATGATCTGGCTGATACATCATATAAACAACACTCAAATTGAACATGGCATGAGGAACCTACAAGAACGTTAATGTCATGTTTTATTATTTTTAAATTTTAACAAACCTGCTGTGCAGAAATGAATAAATAAATGAGAACTTGCCAACGATCACATCCTCCGATAACATTCAGAATTCCTTAATGTAAACAATGGTACAATCGTTAACATGTGAAAAGGGCAAAAACCTTCAAAATCAATTCCGATGACCTGACGCGATTTCTTTTTTCCTTCAGCAGCATACTTCTTCTGCTTTTCATAATGCTGATCGCGTATCTCAATGGCACTTTTACCGCTTAAACATCACTATTATATATAAGTAATATGTGATGTTGACAGAGAGCAAGGACACAAATCATGTCCAAGACTTCATCAACATCACCGCTCTCTACTCTAATCAAGCTTACAAGTAAAAATGAAAATAGAAAACTGTTATACGCAAGTTTACGTCATTCGCGTGACTTTTTTCTCGTACAATATGTCCGAATGATAAAAATAGAAATAAAGATAATTCCAAGTTCTAACTACCCGGAAACGGCCAAAGATTCATAAACGAACAAGATAGCAGAACATCAACGAGTTAACAACAGTAAGATAGAGAGAGAGAGAGAGAGAGAGGTGTGTGTATGAAGAGAAGGATCAACACAGAGAGAGAGAGAGAACATTTGAAGAAAAAGTTAACTTACGTATTGATATTGATAGATGAAGAACAATCAAGATTATATTGGGATGTAAGTGGTGTAATATCAATTGAGTGATCACTAATCAAATGTTGCTGTGAATGCTGAAATTAATTTAAAATTAGATATTCGAATGGTCAAATGATCTACAAATACTCACAAACCTCAATAGCATTTCTATCTAAGCTGAGTGTTGGATCGGAATAAAGCAAATTGCCAGCTACTTGCCCTTGTCTGATATTCAGAAGATCGGTATCACTCTAGAAGTAGATTGAATGATTCAGAAGAGAGAGAGAGAGAGAGAGGGGAGATAGGCTGTTGCCTTACCTGAACGAATTCGGGTTTGAGCAGTTCGTCATTCATCTTCTTTCATGTGCATTTCCTAGTTAAGATAAGTATTGAATTCCCTTAACGAGAAGACGATAGTTAGAATAGTATAATGAAGGAAAGTGAGAAGGAAGGGGAGGGGAGGAATGAAAGAGAGAGAGAAATGACCAATTGAAAGAAACAATGAAAAAACAGTTTTGTGAGAAAACACGAGAGGTCTTAGCCATCGTTAACATCTTAAGTAACAGAGCTGATAACTAAGCATATGTTATCACATAATCAAAATATGGCAGACGAAGAAGATTACATTGAGTTACTTGTATATTCACACAAAATGACCAAATTCCTTGGAAGATCAATTGATAAACTTGTTCATTTGAGAATCCTGAACACCATAGAGACCTTGTCTACCTTCATCATTCAGCTATGCATGCATAGTTACAGAGAGTATAACAGAGAGTACGAGTGATAGACAAAGGTATAGTAGAGGTGAAGTAGAGAAAGGACAGCAAAATGAAGAACATACAGGCTGTTTTATCTTTTAAATCGCTCAGATAAGAGCTGAAAATGAAAAAAATCTCCCAAAATTTCATATAAAAGAGTTGAAAGACGATTGAAGCGAAGGATCGAAAGGTTTAATTCGTCTTCAGCAATCAACATGGTTACGTTTGTGGTTTCTAACTTACAACGATTTGATTTTAAAATCCAAGAAATGGTCATAAATCGATGAGAAATGAAATGAGAAAAAGGAAATCAGAACGAACGTTGAGCGAGAAACAAGGAGAATGAGATGAAGCCGACGATTTCCATATTGAAAGTTAGAAGTCCGGTTAAGAAGTGGCAAATGACATAGAGAGGTATGAGAGAGAAAGATAGAGAGAGAGAGAGAGAGAGAGAGAGATGACATATACGAGAGTAGAGGAAAGGAATGAAAGAGTAAGAGAGGCGAAGTAAGGGCAGCTGATAATCAAAACACAAACGATAATCATCATCTGACGGTTAAACGTTAAAATAATAAGAAAAAAGGAAGCAAAAAAATGAATCATAAACACAAAAAAAGTGATGAAAAGAAAACAGAGAGAGCGAGAGAGAGAGAGAGAGAGAGAGAGAGAGAGAGAGAGAGAGAGAGAGAGAAGAATCATTGAAATGTACGCACGTTGGACGCTTTTTCAACTTCTTTTTACAAATCGTTTTCGCATCCGTTGTCGTCGTTGTTCATGCTTTCTATCATTTCTTCTTCATCGTCTATACTCACACATCCTCATCTTTATCTCTTTCAAACTTTGATTTTTGGAAATATAATTAAGATGACAACGAGCAAATGGTGCGAGAGTGTGCTTGAAATGAAACAGAAAGAAGATCAAATAAATACTTTTCGTATAATTAAAGTTTCAAATGAATTTTCAACTGAAACTTTAAGCCAATGCAAGTGCAAATGATCGGAACAGCTGTTGTTCCATATCGCATACCTGCCTAGGACGAGCTCGAGAAGAGGAAATAAGCTGGAAGAGACATTTCTTCTTCTTCTTCTTCTTCAACGGTTTCGACGTAATGTTCCGACTATTTGACGAAGCACAAACAATCAGATGCCAATCGTTTCCTCCTTCTTCTATTGTGACCGTTGACGCGTTATCGTCTTCGTCGTCATAACTTTTGCCATTGCTGTCTTTAACCCTAAGCAGAGAGTCTTTTCTCATTCATTCTCTCTCTCTCTCTCTCTTCTCTCTCTCTCTGTGTCACATTCTGATAGCATTATGTTGTAACTGTAAAAAGAAAACAAAACGTAACTGAAGCACTGAATGTCTATTATCAAAACGTTTAATTTGATCAAAAAGAAATATTTTAAAAGAAAAAAAAAAAAAAAAACTTTCTCGCGCGCCACTAAATACAACCGCTCAACCTGTCTGCATCAGAATGAAATCAAATATGCTGAAGAGCATTATCATCATCATCATTATACACGTTTTACGTGGAGGAATAGATAGAGAGAGAGGACATTATCGTTGACAGTCGTTGTTCACGTATTTCACGTGACACATTAGAATATGAAGGAAAAGCTAAAGCTTATACATAAGAAATAACTTACGAAGAAACAAAGCTTCTAAACATGATTACAGCCCATAAAAGAAGATGGAAACGATTGATAATACAACGTGGGGTCTATGATTGATTAATATGACACAATATAAACGGAATAACCTTAATGAACATCAGATAACTCATATTTCCATTTCAAGTAAAATCTGATTGCCATCCAATCGTTTTTTGAGTGTTAAAAGGAGATTGAAAAAGAGAGAAAGAAAAAGAAAGTTTACGTTATAGATGAGGTAACACATGTCTACCTCCCCGCTTTTTCGGGAACACATTCTCAGCAGAGGATGAGTACGAGATAACGAGTGTGTCGACTAGAAGAAGAAGGTGAAAGAGCTATATAGATCAATTGGAACAAAGTTTGAACAAACGAAAATCATTTATTGCTTTTGCCATAAAGTCTATTTCAATCAAAAAAAAAACGAAATTTCATCATCTTCAAACACATAACTATATAAATAACATTTTTAATTCAAAATATTAAAATTAAGAATGAATGTCTACAATCAAGCAGCTGATACACATTGAAATGCTATGTGAAACACGATAGATTACCTTACAAGGCTCACTTGAGTCGTATTTATAGACGTCATACACATCTAACGCGAAAGTACTTTGGTCTTCTTCACTGTTTTAACCATATCACAACTGTCTGTAATCGCAATTTTTTACAGACTGTTCGAACGGCGCTCCAATCTACATGAGCGCGAAGATTTAAGATTTGAAAATACCGTAACTAACTAATGCCCTTTGAAGCTTTCCGATTTTAACATATTAAGTAAAATTCAAATTTACAACATGACCCATGCTGAGCTGGATGAAAACATGGAACCTTCAACACATCCCGGACACACCAAAATGAGCCCGCAATTGAAGAAAAGACGATATGATAACACCGGTCCTACATCCACATCTCAGAGATATCCACTACGGGCCCATGTTTCAGTTCGGCTGCGAAAAGGAATGTGAGTTTCTATAATATCTGCCAAACATTGAATTCAATTATCTTTCAGAGCATCTTCTACAGCATTAGAGAAGCTGAGCTTACTTGAAACTAATCTCAGAAGTCTACCTAAGATTCTCAATTGGAAGACATTCGTTCTAACAGATATCGAGTTATCAGGTAGAATATGGATATTCATACTTCATGTTGCCATTTCTTTCTTTTAGAACTTTTCTGTTCACTCTCAGTAGGATGTTGCTCACAATCTGAAGGTGCTGATATCACCGAAGATTTCAAGAAAATCCATCTGAGTGAGAACAATGTTCATTTCTATCGTCCATGTGAAGATGGAGCGTTAGCTCAACAAGTCGCAAGTAAGAACTTCTAACACAAACAGGATAATCGTGGGATTTTAGTAAGTGGCGATGATGAGGAAGGTGCTGTGGGATCTCAACTATGGAACTTACCTTGTATTGAGTTCGAAAGCATCTGGGAAAACTTGATTTATGATACTAACTTGAAGAATGATGTAAGTGAATCAACTCTTTCTTTAGTTATCTCTCTTTTTAGGTTATGTCTTACGTATATTCTCTGGTTCTCCTCTCTGAAAAAGGAGCCAAAATGACAGTTATTAATGTAAATCGACTCATATTACTTCTGGGTAAAGGGTTACATACATGCTCATGCTGCAAGTTGCAATGTTTAAGGTCCCCCTGGTACAGGAAAAACTTCATTGTGCAAAGGGCTATCTCAGCTTCTCTCCATCCGTATGAACAAGCGCTATCCCCGATCAGTGATGTTTGAAATCAACAGCCACAGCTTGTTTTCTAAATGGTTCTCTGAGGTATCTCTAAACATATGACTAACCTTAGATGAGACGATAATACTTTGTAGAGTGGCAAGCTCGTGATGAAGATGTTCGATCAAATCGATGAAATGTCCGAAGACAAAAAGTGTATGGTGTTTGTGCTGATTGATGAAGTAACTTTCTGATGCAATAATATCTTAAAGAAAGTCATCTCTTTAAAGGTTGAATCATTGGGAATGGCTAGAGAGTCATCAGCATCACGAGGAGACCCTGCTGATTCTATCAGAGCTGTAAATGCCTTGCTGACTCAGATAGATCGCATTAGAAGGTAATCACATTGCATGAGATGAGTTTAAACCAATTGCTTTATCTAGAAGAGAAAACGTTCTTGTGCTATGCACATCTAACCTCGAAGATTGCCTCGATAGAGCTCTGCTTGATAGAGCAGATATGATTCAACATGTCGGAAGACCAACCCAACGAGCTTTATTCTCTATCCTAGCTGACTGCGTCAGCGAGTTGCAGAGGGTAAGCTAATGCGACAATGTAGTCTCAGTTATATAAATGGTTAAAGATCAACATAGTGGAGAATGACTATGTCATCCGCAGTGGTGAAAGTCCAGACTGTGACGAGTATTCAGAGAAGTTATGGAACATAGCTGGAAAGGCTTTAGGATTGAGCGGAAGATCAATCAGACAAGTTCCTGCTCTTGCTTGTTCTAAAGCTTGTACGGTTAGTTGAACTCGGACACTTCGGTCTCCTAATCTCTAATCTTCCAGGATTTTATGACACTAGAAGAGTGTTTGAACTATTTTGAAGAAGCAGTGACCGAGAAATTAAGAAAAGCTTAAGAACAAGCAATTTTTATAAATTTATTAATTGTTTAAAAATCCATAAACTTAATTTTCTGTAACTATCGCTGTGTGGTCATCTTCATGAGAAGAATAGTCAGGTTGAGGTTGGCTACTCTCAATGCCAGCATAATCATCATGAGGAATTTCCGCACTTCTGTACAAGACGTAGTGTTGTACAATGAATACAACGTCGAAAACGATTGATACAAGACCGAGACCAAATTTAACCGGGTTTCCATAAAAGGCTGACCAGTCATTTACATTAAAAGCCTTGAAAGCAAACGCCATATATAGACTGTTCATCGGTTAACGTACCTGAAGACACATCTGGAAGATATCCAGTGTTCCACCCGTGAAATCCAAGAGGACATTGCCAATAGACCATCCAACAGTACTCTTTCTTTGGAAGTTGAAAATGGCCTATGAATGAGGATATGAATGGATGGAAGCTTTACTTGGATGAACTCACCTGAGGGAAATATTTCATTAAAGTAACTGACATCTTTAAGTATGACAAAGAGTTGACGAATACTAAGATGGAGATGAACTTCACTGCAGACAGTGTTCCCATGATTATTCCAATGACAACCAAGATAACACCAATGATGGTGGCAGTCCTGGATACCCGCTGGTTAGCTCTCTGAAATGGAAAGTTATACTTCGATGCATAACATCATAAGTTACCTCATATAAGAAACATTGAACTACTGTAACCAGACAAGCAAAAGCAGCATGAACTGCAAAAACGACATCGTTCAAAAGAACGGGAATAGGACTTCTGGGATGGGCTGCCTCGTATTCACTCTAGAAACACATGGCTGACAAGGCATCAGCAGATGGAGGAGTACCTGTACTACAGGATCGAAGAATATAAGTAAGTTATAACAGGAATATGCAAAAAACCCAATCAGGTTCAAAAACAGAAAATCAAAATTCAATCCAATGACGCTGGAATAAGCTGGAATTGAGCGAGTATTGAAAATGCAACTGACCTCTTTCTCTTGAAATTCAAAAAAATTTGTGGGTAAAAAGAGATACTCCATGCAAAGAAGTAAAGCCATCCAACAATATGGACGAGCCAGTCAATGACATGAGATTTGAAAACGGCGACTTGAATGAAAAGCTCAGAAACACTAAGAAGATGGATATCAGTCAAATGGGATAACAGTCTTATGACTTACTCAAAAGGACATCCAGTTTGATTGCCTAACGAGTGACAGTCTTCGACTTCAATGAAAGATCTTGAAGTTAAAGCTTCTCCTCGAATAGTAAGTATAGCTTTGCCGGTGGTTTTGTTCAATACGACAGGTCGAAAGTCCAAGCCATACGTCCGATTGAAGGAGAGATACACATCGGCTTCCAAAGGAATTCTTGAGAATGAAAAAAACTGTTTTAGTCACGTGAATGATGAGACAACTGACTTGGATTCGAAGGTGATGTTAGCCGTTTCAGATAGTGCGATTTCCAATTCAGAAGGATAAACAACCAGTTGTTCATCAGTTGACCAGGCCGGAATTGCTAAGCTCGAGATTAAGAGAGCGGTGAACAGTAAGTTGAACATTCTATTATTTTTGCTGTTTTTCCCTCTTTTACATACTGAAAACAAATAGAGATTACTGATTGTCCGCGAGCATATAAAACATTAACAAGATGACGTTGCAAGGGCAAATACGAATGAAAAGGAAATGCGAATGAGATGATCTTCGAAAATCGCGAAGATCCTCGAGGCATGCGGGCTTAGAAAGAAAAAACGAAAACGATCGAGTGTGTATGTAGGTGGGAGGGGAGGGGGGAGGAATAAAAAGATATTTCAATACGAGAGTGATGACAGACAGGAACCGCAATCAGGGAATCACAACAGGGGTTCTTTAATTGATTCATATGATGCTGAATAACACAAACAGGTCATTTCAATTAATATGAAACATTTAGAGATAAAAAGCGCCACTGCCTCATGTGTATCTGTGACCAGCACAGTGTAAACAAGAACGTCATAGTCATCATAGAGCTGTGGACTTCCTAAGGCAATGCTTCACGTTCTAACAGATCACTCTAGTTATTCCTATTACGTTGCCTGGTCGTGAACTGCGAGAAAGAGAAAGAGAGAGAGAGAGAGACAAAAAGTGTATGCGAGATGATCGAACCAATCCCTCTGAAAGCCAGTTCAAAATCCAAGCCGGTATCAGAACATTAATGTTCAGATCATTAGGCGGCTTACATGGAAACAAACAGGCTCAATAGCTTGCAACATCGGTCTCCATACAAACGGCATAACAGTTATGAATTAAAGCATTGAGCATAACGATCTGAGTGTCTGTTGATTAAATTGAAAAAATTATCAAAGCACTCACGCACGATTGTCGACAGACGACCGATAAGGAATTTTTTGAAATGACAGCTTATACAGCATGACATCAAACAGTTGCATGCCCATAGATTTTAGTACAAAAAAAATGATATCAAAGATCTGGAAACAATGAAAAGAGAGAGAAAACTGCTTAACTCGTGGGGGAGGTTGTGGGGGTTTGGAAAACAGATAGCAAGTAACTGTATAAGCGACTGACAAATAAGAAATGAAGTAAGCAAGATCAAAAGCCAATAACTTCAAACTGCAATCAACATTTCGATATTTGAAAATCGTCATCCAAATCATTTCCCACAAGTAATATGACACTGATATTGACCATAAA
Organism: Auanema freiburgensis; assembly: GCA_030370435.1. Lineage (NCBI taxonomy): Eukaryota > Metazoa > Nematoda > Chromadorea > Rhabditida > Rhabditidae > Auanema > Auanema freiburgense. The sequence goes on along the minus strand of CM059366.1, from coordinate 3,010,966 downwards.
TATACAAAAGTGATAGTTCATCATGCAAAGCTTCAAGAATAGAATGCAACCGTTCGGTATGTGTGTGTGTGTGTGTACGAGAACTATTTGGTTTTCATCCAAAATGAAACGACCAGGAAATGACAAAATACAAAAAGAGAAAATGTCAACAAACGTGTTCCACATTAGTTTTCAACGATGGCTACTTGAGATGTCCTGAAACTGAAACAGTCAAAGTGAGTGTAGTCAAGAAGTATGTGTGCATGCAATCAGTTACAAAACATATTACATATAAACATTAGAAACATCTTATCCACAAGCCATTACAATCACATGCTCAATGTTTTGCTATTCAGTAATAGTTTGTTCAACAGTTGTGAGCTTTTTCGAAGCGGCGAATGATGTATATGCCTAACAGACCGCCCTTCCTTCCTTCTCTCCCTACCCGAGCACGTACAGTTAATTGGAAATCAAATAGCATTCAAAAAGGTTTGTCATAAACATGTTAAATGGAAACAATGAAATGGAAAACAATTCTTAACACAGTGTCGAAAACAACATTTCTTGACAATCTATTGAGGACAGATCGCGCATTTACCTTGTGGGTTTTCACTTATATACTCACACAAAGTAGGCGGAAAGCTAGTGGGGAATGGAGTTACTTCAAATGCGCAAAAAAGTGATGATAACGCATATGAAAAACAATAGCTGTCACTTAACTTAAGTGAAGTAAGTAAACCTTCCAATATTCAAACAAGAGAAAGCGAAAGGTAAAGCCCGCCAACGTATGTCACACGTTACAATAACTCCGTATGCTAATTAGGGACGAAATTCAACGCGGAACGTGTACATTCGAGATGAAGAGGAAGAGAAAGAGAGTTAGAGACGGTGTGAGAGATAGCACAGGTTGTGCTATTCGACAGCTTTTTTCTGGTCAGGCTGTTCACGTGATAGTCTCCTGAGAAAGTGCGCGAAATCAAACAAAGTGAAAGTTAGTCTCGGAGTCATGACGAACTCTAATAGGGTCAGGAAGATCCTCAGAAGTTCAGACAAATGAAATTGATCCTACCCCTTTCGGCCATTTAACTAAAAACAATGTCCTTTAGATTTCATATATTATCTAACTCATAGAGTTTCTCCCCCTTAACTAATACCGTATTACTTTGTTTGATTCCTAGTTTTCAATCAATATCTCTGACTTTCCGGCAAAGTAAAGTATAAGAAAGGTAAAAACAAAAAATCATCCAAAATCCAGAGTATTGTTTCATTAAGGATTTGGAATCTTTTGCGCCATAGTCGCAAAGACCCAAATGCGGTGCCTGAACGAGTGTGTTACACCTCCAAGAGCATAGTACAATATGCTATTGATTTTTATTTTTCATCCTCCGTCCATAGCCGTACATATAATTAATGAAATGAATGATATCACTTAATATAGAATAGAAATCAGCTGCTTGGTGTATAGTGCTTGCAAACGGGGCGCAGAATTGTAGGCGTGGCTTAGAGGAGTGAAGCGGTCAATCCTTCTGAATACATTATGTGCTTGTAATGCAAGAAGATCCTAATAATCAATCTGGGGTATGTTGTGACTCACAAAATCTATTAATGACGGAAGCACCTATTCAGGAACCTCCCAATTTCCGTAAAGGTCCGCTAGATAAATTAACTTTAATGATAGGAAAAAAAGTATTGAAATTCAAAGTTGTAAATGCCCCCCGTGTATCAGGTTTTTCTTTACCGAATTATGCTCATTAAGCTTTTCTTCTGTTTTCAGCTCCTAGTGAAGAGCAAAGGCAAGTCGCTGTGGTTGCAGGTTTATTCAGATGTGCATATTGCAAACTAACATTTAATCTTCGTGAAGAATGGTCTTCGCACATGCAGGTAGAACGGCTTTGATAAGCTTACCTACGGCTTTTATTACAGAATGCTCACGGCTCAAAGCAGTTCGTTTGTGTCGTGTGTGGAATGGGATTCAACACGAAGTCTAGTTTAAGTGTACATCATAGAACTCACACTAGTAAGCGTGTATACACCTGAAAGATAGTTATAAGCTTTACAGACTATAAGCCATACCAATGTGTGATCTGCCATAAGGCATTCTCTCGAGCTTCAAATCATAATTTACATATGAAAATGCATCAATCTGGTCAACGACATTTCTGTACAATTTGTGGTCGCTGCTTTAAGAAAGTTGATTTACTTGTTGAGCATCAAGTTTGTCTGGTTGTTTTCGTCCCATTATCATCAAAATTTGTTTAGATGACTTGTGTAGCCATGATGAATGGAGAATATATTCAAACAGATCGGCCACTCAGGTACCAGTGTAGCTACTGTGATAAATTGTTCCATCACAAACGAGACAAGGTGACTCTATTATCATCAAAAATTACATCATCTTCCTTCCTTAAGTACATACACGAACGTATACATACAGGTGAAAAACCATATCAATGTGGATATTGCGGGAGAGGCTTCACTCAATCACAGGTACATTCCAGGGCTGTTATAATTCATTATAAATGGACAAATTAAGGGATTAACGATACACATTAGGTTACATACAGGTGAAAGGCCTTATACATGTTTAGTGTGCGGAAAACAATATCGCGATAAGTTCATCATCTAACCCATGGCGGGAAAATACAGTTTCCTTTCAGCTCTGCCCTCAGGAAGCACGAGTACAAACATAATGTTCAATCAGCAGACATGCAGAATATGTATGAAAACGGAGAACTAAGTGAAGGCATCCTAGAAGATGAGTATTCGCAATCCATGTGGCATGATCGTATGATGTAATATATAATATATTGTATATATACCATATGTATTAAACTATTCAACAAAATTGAAAACAATGAATCAACAATCAATGTAACAACTGAGAACAAGATAACAAAACAATTACTGAGAAGCGACCATCTTCTTTCGTTTCTTTTTGATCATTTTAGCGCTTGTTCGGGCAGCAGTGCGTTTGGCAATCTTCCCGACTTTGGCGACCGTCTTCTTTTTGGGTTTTGGCACATTACCAACCTGTAAGATATGCAATATGAAATGGTATGGTCGCACTACGACTTACAGTATTGAAGCCGTCATCTTCTAACTGTTTGGCAACTTTAACCATGTGCTTTTTTCTGTTTTTTAGCTTCCGGGCATTCTTAGCGTTGCTTTCTGAAGACAATTGAAACCATGAATATGTAGGTTAAAGTGATAAAGATAAGTAGAAAGCAATTACTTTCTTCTTCACAACACCATTTGATCGAAAAATGAGAGGTTAACGAAAGCAGAGACTCTCGTACGAAAAACTTAAGAGAAGGAAAATGGTTGACAAGGAGTAAGTTAGTATAGAGACCAGTGAAGATTGAGAACACTAAGTTGGAGAAAAGCTAACCTGGTTCTTCATCTTCATCATCATCCTCAGCATTTTTCTTATTCTTCTTCTTCTCAGCCTCCTCAGTTTGTTTCTTTTTCTTCTCAGCCAACTTCTCCTTTTTCTCCTGAAATAGCATTCAGAATGACCAATCATCGAAATGTTGAGTAAACTCACATTCTCCACGGTAATCTTGCCGTGCTTGTCATTAGTGAGCTTCTTAATTTTAGCGATGAAGAAACCGTCAATGTTGTGAACATGAGGATAGTATCTTCTAGTCAAATTGAGACTAGGATGGAAGCGATATTGACGGAACCTGATAACAATATTAAAGATTTGAGTGTGAGAGTGAATTACTTCGTGAATCCTTCAATTCCAACATCTAACCCAGTTGGGACCAGTTGACAGTTTCTCTTCTCCAAAGCGAAATTGACGACAGCTTCGTTTTCTTCGGTCTGAAAGATTTTCTCGATGAGACAAGCACAATCCTCTCTACACTAACCAAGACAGAGCAAGTTGAATAAACTAAATATCCTCCATTGGGAGAGTTTGCATCTAAAGCATCAAGTGCAGCAAGGATTAGTTGACGTTGCATAGTGTGTCTGAAAGCTTGTTGTTAAAGGGGGAATCAGAGATGATATCTAACCTTTTCTGAACATCTTGACTATCTTTGCTAGTTTTGACAGATTGATCTTTCCAAATAACTCCTGTTCCGGAACAGGGGGCATCCAAGAGGATACGATCAAAACCACATGGTGAAATCTTAGCATAATCCATTCCATCCACGTTACTGATCACAGTATTGTTAACTCCGAGTCTATGGAGATTACCGATGACGGCTTTACATCTTTGATGCTGAAAACATAATGCATATTGAAGAAGAAACTTCTTTACAAACATTAGCGTCATTTGCAAACAGAACACCACTGTTCTTCATGAGAGCTGCCATATGCGATGTTTTTCCTCCAGGAGCAGCACACATATCCAAAACTCTGAGTATTTAGATTAGTTTAAAGATGTTTAAAAATCAAGTACCTGTCTCCTGGTTGTGGAGCCAAAGCCATAACAGGTAACAATGAGTTCAAACCCTGGATCATGTAATGTCCAGCGAGATACTCTGGTGTGGCTCCTACTGGGACTTGAGAGTCATAAACAACAAGACCGACTTTGGTCCAAGCGGCAGCAGGATCAACGTTCATACCGCGACTGATGAGAGCTTTAGCCAACTCACCTCTGGAAAACAGTTAATATGGTCAATACTCTGTACCTCACCTTCTGGTTTTCAACGTGTTAGTACGGATGGTAACAGGACGTGGCACATCGTTAGCGTCTAAGAATTCCAACAACTGTAAATCACAAATATTTTCAACTCAAAACTTTTTCACAAACCTCTTTTCCGACAGCGAAAAGTTGTATAAACTTGGTCATGAGATACTCGTTGTAGCCATAGACATTGCACAAGTCTTTAGTGAGAATTTCCATGTAGTCATCGCGGCTTTTCTCTTTCTCTCTACGCTTGGCAAAATCTCCCAAAACCTAAGTTCAATTTGATGATTATGGTTTTCATCTATCACTCTGAAACCTGCATAACATCTCTAATCCTATCTCTGATTATTTGAAGGTTTGGAGCAGATTTGATCTCCTCCTCGACCTCTTCCAAAGAAGGTAGAACGAAGTTCTCTCCCCCAGCAATGTTGAGTTGCAACTCAGCTTCACCTTCGGCACTTAAATGATAGAGTTCACAATGAAATTTAAAAAAAATATTTACGCTATCTTGGCCTTCTTCTTATCCAATTTCCTTGCTTGATGTTCGATGTCTTCTGAAACAAGACAAGCAAATATGATTTTTCAAAAGCTCAACAAACCATTGTCGTCGTCGGAATCATCTTCATCATCATCGTTATCATCATCTCCTACTTCATCCTCACTTCCAAAATCGTCTTCCATCATTTCGACATCCTCATCGCTTCCACTCTCTCCTCCTTCTTCAGCGTTGTCAATCATATCCCAAGAATTATCGCCCTCATCTTCGTCGTCGTCGTTGTCATCAAACAATTGAGCTTGTTTGACCTGAGTTTTGAATCAAATAAAGAAAGTCAAAACAAGATTATTGTTACCTTCTTCATAATACCCTTCTTTGTTCCTTTTTTTGTTCCTTCCGCGAAGGTTATTTTTGGCTCTTCATTTTCATCTTCCTAAATCACAAAAAAAAGTGTTCAAAACATAAAGAGCAAATGCATTTTACCTCAAACAACTTTCCTGCTGTTTTTTTAGTGACGACTTTCTTCTTCTTAGGTGTTTCTACCGGCTTCTTTGAGACTACTTTCTTTTTGATAGTTGATTTGGGAGCAGTCTGAAACGTTTAGGCGTCTCTGCTGAAATAGGCACCACAAACCTTCTCTTTCCCTAAAATTTTAGTTTTTGGCGAAGCGGCTTTGGCAACAACTTTGGTTTTTTTCTTGACAATCGCCATGTGGGTGAAACTACTTGAGTCCTAAATTAGAAAAAAAATAAATATACATATATATAACGCATAAATTAAACAATTTCTGTTCAAAATTCGAAAAACCAAGCGCAATTTTTCGAAGAACCTGCTTGGTTTTCAAAAACTCACCGACACGTATTCTCACGTACATTTGCGTCCAATTTTTCGATGCAACTTCTGCAAGAAAAAAGATAAAACTAGCAAGAATCAAGAAGTCAGAGGAATCACAGCTACTGGAACCGCTATTACTTGTAAGTAAAGCGACGCTGAAACATCCACGTGAACGATGCACGTTCCCCACGTTTTTATGTTAATTTCACGTGAGCCACGCGGCAGTGTAATAATCTTTTGAATTCGTAATGAATGAAAAAAAACTGGAAAAGAATCAAATACTTTATTAGTGTAAAAATCCACAATTGTTGAACTGTAATTATGATAAACGATTATGCTAATTGTAAAATCTTTGCGATAGCAAGGCTGAAAGCGATCGAATGTGGAATGATGACGATGAAAAACGAAAAAATGAAGGAAAACGTATCAAAGACGTTTCGGACTTCCGCCACTGAAGGATACCTGACATTACAAATAGCTTTAGTCATTGATTCGGATTACCTTTTGTATAAAATCGTTCAAACATACAGAAAAGAAACATTTTGAGCAGTTTTACGTTAAAATAGAACGGAGATGTCGTTGAATGGCAGAACAAACCTGACATGTACCATACAAGTTAGCAGTTAATAGAATCATAGAAAGGCTTGAACATCTAATTTGAGGCACATCAAAGCACAAAATAAGTGCTTAGTACTCTTCGAAGGTCTCAAAGACAACCTGATGAACAGTAGTCCTCTTGTTTAGAACATATTGAACTTTTCCCTTTCGCACAGGTTTTTTAGGGAAATGAAGCGAAAGAGAAAACACAAGTTTTAGGATTTAACTTAATATTCCGTTATAATGCCAAATGCATGTGCATGGTGGTGTGAAATCCAGATTTTGGCAGAACAGATACCGGTAGGCTTACGACGTATCATGCAAATTCTCGTGCAATTGATAGTTATGTAATTCTGAAAGAAAATCCAGCTTATAACCGGTTATGTAATGGAAAGCATAATCCGAGTAACTGCTTTCTCTTCGTTGATTTACTTTTTTTTTCTCATTTGCTCTTATAATTCTCAACTATCTCTGAAGGGATATGTACATGTAGTTGATCGCGATGCTACTAGCTAAGAGTCTATCGTCTTGTTCTCTTCGTTTTCATTTTTGCCTCACGCAATCCTTTGCAGATATCGAAAACCGTCCTACAACAGTGACAATGCGGTCATCAGGTGATGATCACGGTGATGACGACACTAAAACAGTCAGGAAGACTTATTAGCAAAGTAGACAGACGATCAGACACTTATTTACAAGTTTTACTGACCTAATCCGGTTTTCACTTTTTCTGTTGAGACTATATGGAGGCACAGAGAGAAAGAGATCGTAGGCAGTTCGCTATGGTAGAGCCGATAATGCTCTAAAGCTCCACCCTCCGTCTCTCGATCCGTAAATCGTTTCAAGTATTTAAGCAAAAGAAACATATTTAGCAGTTCAGTCTCTATCAATCATTGTTCCTTTTGTAATCGCTCATGAAAGCTTTTCAAGTCATTGACCTGAATCATGCATTTCATTGAAATATCTTCAGACATTCTGGAAATAGGAGATCAAAAAAAGCATCAGACAGTTTATGATACAACTACCTTTTCTACTATATACATTATAAACTGTCCATTTCCATAAACTAATAACTTGTTTGTTGATAACGCTTCTATGCGAATTGAGATAAGCAATCAAGTTACATCTTGTATTTCACAGTACATTCGTTCCAACCTGACTGTACCTATGAACACCATTACCTTCATCCCCGCCTACTCTATCACGTCGTCTCTTTTTCTCTTTTTTTTTTCAATTTTGATTTACTGCACCCATTTTCATCATTTTTGTTGCCAAATCATCTCGCCATCCTCGTGTTCACCTCAATCCGCATACCCAATAGACACATACACACAGCTCACCTAACCTCACTCTTCATACTATACGTTTTTGTATTGTTTCTTCTTTGTTGAGGTTATTATTTGTCTTTTAGTCACAAAAAAAATTCCAAAGCAGAAATCTGGCCAGTCTTGACGCCATCTAGTTCCTTGTTGTTACGCTTTTCCATATCATCTCGTAACTTTCATCTTTTGAAATACCTATAAGTATAAAAGGAAGATGAATACAGTTTGTCTGTAGTACCTCTGACAAGCAATCATCATTTGTGATGGAAGCTTCTTCATTCAATGACATCGCAAACGACGACGAAAAAAAAAATGTTTTTCATCATCATCTCAAAGTTCCGTTTTTCATCATCATCATCATCATCATGATAACTTACATAATTTACTGTTCTTATTCTGTCAAAAACATTCGTAAACGAACAATCATCATCAGTTGTAATCATAATATTATTCAAAACTATATGGTATAGTTAATGTCGTTAGAGCGGAACATCTTGTGTTCCAGAAAAATGGCTAAAACGAAGATCACAATTAAAATACAAAATTCTCCTCCCACCTCTTCGTTTTCCTTGTCCTCGTTAACGTACCTAACTGTCGTTAGCATCTTCAATGCCATACCATTGTGATGATATGCTGATGACTGTCTTTCCATCAATTACTTGCTTCATCATTGCAAAACTTGAAACTCTTTGTTTGTTTTCTTTCCATTACAAGTGCAAACGTTCAGCTCTTTATAAAACGTCTTGATGATAAGTCAATCTATAATGAAATCTCTTGTGACAGATGCATGCTTCTTCCAAAAATGGTGCGCTGGCATGGTTTCGCAAAAACACATTGCTACTACTAACTCTGGCTTCAGTCATCTTTGGATGTTGCTTAGGAGGATTCCTTCGGTATTATCTCAATTATATCATTACCTCTATCTATCTTATCTAGATTTTCGAACCCTTCAGAGACAGCAATTCGACTGATTGGTTTTCCTGGAGAACTCTTCATGAACATGCTCAAAGCTATGATATTACCTTTGATAGCTGCCAGCTTAATCTCAGGTGAATATCTGATATCTTGATTATCGCGTGACACACACACACACACACACATTTGAAGGTTTATCACAATTGGATGGAAAGACTTCCGGAAAACTTGGCTCACGTGCTTTCATGTACTATGGCCTTACGACAACACATGCAGTCATCGTAATCTTAAAATCATATTTAAAAAATGAATGTTAGTGTTAAGTTGGGAATAATAATTGTAATGATAATTCACCCTGGACATCCATCCATCAAACATCGAGCAAGTATCGGACCAGAAGTTCATAGAGAAGTATCAGCTCTGGATAAGTTCCTTGATCTGTTTCGGTAAGTATGAACTTCATCTTTTGACAAATATCATTTGTGCTCAGCAATTTTTTCCCTGAAAATATTGTTCGCTCAATGTTCCAACAACAACAGTCCGTAATTACCGAAACAGTTAATGAAACATCAGGTCAAATTCTCAAACATCATACTGTTGTTTACGCGGATGGAATGAATGTGCTAGGTAATCAGTTAGAACATCAGAATCTATACGATATATACTTACTAATTAAAGGACTTATCATGTTCTGCATTGCATTTGGTGTCATCATTTCACGTGTTGGAGCTCCAGCTCGTCCACTTGTTGATCTGTTCATGGCTTTAGATATAGTTATAACTCGTCTTGTATCCTTAATCATGTGGTATGTGCGAATATATCGTTCAAGCCTCTTACTCTCAATTCAGGACTGGACCTATTGGTATTCCATCTTTGATCGCCCAAAAAATGTTGGAGATCTCTGATTTGGCTGGAACGGCACAAATGCTGGGAATGTTCATGTTAACAGTCATTATAGGCTAGTATATCTCCTGCAAACACACAAACAATATAACTCTGTTTAAGGATTGAGTATACAATGTTTCATTACATTACCCTTAATCTTCTTTACGTTCACTCGAAATAACCCATTCAAGTTCTTGGGCGGTTTGGGACAAGCTGTTCTGACAGCACTTGGAACTTCCTCAAGGTACGATAGAAATTCAAAATTGAAAACGTCTTAAATATGAAAATGATTATCAATTTGAATATTAATGTACGTACGAAATTATGTTATTTGCTTCTCGCATGACAGATTTTCACATACGTTTATGCAACCGCTTGAGAAAATATACGAAAATGAAATAAAGCGATCTTGTGCCTTCACGTGATAGCCACGTGGCACGTGGAAATGACGTGAAAAGTACATGAGTTGTTTACATAAACTTATGCTAATTTCAGTGCTGCATCTCTGCCTGTAACATTTAAATGCTTAAATGATATCGGTATTGATTCGCGTGTTACTAAATTCGTTTTACCTGTGGGATCAATGATTAACATGGTTAGTGATAGACGTTCTTCATGTTCCTATGACATGATATTCAGGATGGTACAGCACTGTATGAGGCTGTTGCTTCCATCTTCATTGCTCAAATGAACGGTATGGAATTGTCAATCGGTCAGATTGTAACAGTCAGGTAGCATATTATATAATCCTATACATAAAGATACTGATATTTAGTATTACCGCAACATTGGCATCAATTGGAGCAGCATCTATTCCATCAGCTGGATTGGTAACCATGCTTATCGTATTAACGGCTTTAGGATTGCCAGCCAGTGATGTGTCTCTCATAATCGCCGTCGATTGGTTCTTGTAAGTGTTCTATACTCAACATATCAAATGTTCATTTCCTTTTTTTTTCAGGGATAGACTCCGAACCACAGTTAACGTGATTGGTGATGCTTTCGGTTGCGGTTTCGTTTACTATCTCTGTAAAGATGATTTAGGGGATATTCCAACAACTGAATCAAAACCTGATTTATATGCTAATAACAACAATAATGAATTAGCTCATGTGAGTCTCCAGTATAACCATGAATCAAACTGTTAACTATCAATCTTACAGGGAGTCAACTTTAATGATCTCGAAGCCAATGCCAAAACACAGCATACATCCAACATTCAGATTGCCTAGAACTATTCAAATATGTCCTTACACACACACACACACACACACACAACAAGAACAACAGTAATCCGCCCGCTACATAGAAATCATTTGTATTTAATAATTAATTATATTCTCTGAAAGATTTCTGTCTCAATTAGCTATTTTTGCGGTCTAAGCTTTATGTAACATTTCCTGTCAAATTTCATCTTATCCACTACTATATCCTTTTCTTCCTCTTATAGTTGTTGAAAAAAAAAACGTTCAGAACGGTTGCATTCCCCCGCTCTCTCAGCATCTCTTACCTTCATCAATATTCCTACTCTCTTTTAACTGATGATCATGAACATGAGCTCTATTTCCTTGTCTTTTTCTCTCTTTCTCTATCTATTAGCTTGTTCATCCAACTAATTTTCATTCATACTCACTGATTACTGACAAAAGCTTTCACAGAATTAAAATGTACATTATGACTTCACACATACCCCCCATTTCATTTTCTTCAATCTTCTCTCTATGTCATTTTGATGTTTCAAACTCAAAATATTGTATTTTAGACTTTCTAAAAACTTAGTAAATCTATGAAACCAACTTTTTGAACTTTGTTCGCAATTCAGATTCGTCAAATATCACTTGGAGCGCAACCACAGTGGGAGATTCTGATTATAATAGAGAAGCTGGCGTTACTTAACATTCCATCTGCAAAGAAGGCTTATTTAAAATTATAAAAACCTTGAAATAGCAAAAACAGCTGTCGTCAATGATAAGATGGAGGTGAGCGGACGTTGTAGACCAGCTTCCTTGTCGGCCTAATATAACACAAATCAAGACAGTGAGTATTGACATCTTCACTGTCTGCTCATTCTGCTTCACTTACATCATTACAATCTTTGAACTTCATGCAGTTTTATGAGAATTTTAATAATTACTCTCAAAACTCTCATGACAATTTATTGAAAATCCAATATTTCTCAGTCACTGCCTGTTTTCTAGTTCTAAGTTCAGATTTATTTGAATAAAACTCAATAAAATAGTTAAATATACCTCATTAAACAGTTTGATCTAATGGATGTACTGCTTCTCGCTCTTGTACCATGCTTGACGTTTCTTCCGATAGTCAGTATCATTGCCAATATGATCCTCATCCTCATTCCTCTCCATGATAAGTTTGTTTGACTCTATCTTCTGTTTTGTTACTCTGCTGTTCAAGAATGATGAGACAGAATCTACATATTCTCATAGCCGTGTTTGCTTTTACGCAACTTCTTCATTCAACATCCTTACTCGGCTTCATCATATCTGCTATCTTTGATGTGCAACAGTTGACACAGGTATTCTAGCTGTATTCCTTGAACTTTTATCAAAAGCTTCTTGTAGTTGGATTGCTTTATCATCCAATGCATTCCTCTCATTGGAACTGCTCTTTCGCCATTCGTTTATTTGGCAATTAGTTTTCAACTGCTTATCTCAAATGTCAATATTTTTAGGTTGGATTGTTTCAAAAATAACCTCATTCCTTTCTTAATTTAGACCTTTTATCGATACATATTCACGAGTATTCCTTGCAATTCTGCTTCTGCCTGCTTTAGCATTTGCCTTTTCTCTATTCTTCTCTATCATAGGTTGCTATGAAGGCACTGCTGGGTACGTTGTAGACTCAAATCATATACTCCTGCAAAATCATTTGTATAGTCAAACAGTTACATTCTGTGCATACTGGTCAGCTTTCGACTTCGATTCCGATTACTATTTTTACATTTCTGTACTTATTTGCGTCCTTATGGCTTTGATCACAAATCTTCTGACGGCTATTGTAGCTTGCAATCGTCGAGGTATTTCCACTTTACTTCCGTTCAGTCAATCAACTATCATAAGACACTGTTGCACTTGGATTGCGACCCGGCTTGTTTTATTACATGTATGGAAATACAGTAGCATATTCCATCAGCGTTTTAGGACGAGTTTTTCGAGAATTCGCAGTTCAAGTAGAGTTCGAAAACTTCACAAAGGTAGATTTATCTGCCAGCATGCAAATCCGATTGACATCATTCAGGTGCTATTAGAAGGGATTGCCTTATGGCTGACTTCCTGTTTGCCTTTATTTCTTTTGTATAGATATAGGTAAAGGCAAATAGTATATATTGTGCTCTCATCACGATTCATTTCAGCTTCGATTACAATAAAGCTATCAAGAAACTTCTTGGAAGACTGCACGAGTCAAAAGCAGAAACGACATTATCGTTCTCGAGGAGACGTTCTACAATTGTTGGCAATGACAGCTAAATGGGCACAGTTTACAAATAGAAAACTGGTTCAAACCAAGAGATTAAGCATAACAAGAAGATCTGTGGAAATATTGAACTTCATCACAAACAGTTGATATTAACAAAGAATTTCTGTTTTTCCAGTAAAAAGTAAACATTTGATGTTTTAAATTTAAAATATGAACAAGAACTTCGAGTTTTTGGATATTACAAAGATGATTAAAACCGATTGACAAGTGAGATTCTTAGTGAGAGCAGAGTAAAACAGGCACACTTTAGTTATAAGTTATTCTAATATTCTTAAGTTAATTAAATATGTCAAAGTTCCAAGTACAGCAGTTGAGCATTGATGAAACATTAGCATCCGAAACGAGTTCAGTAAGTCTTGTTCTTTGTTAAGAATATTGACAATATTAGTCCGTTGCTGGCTTGAGAAAAGCTGTCATGGGATTACTTTCAGTGGTTCCGTCCATTAAGTCTTCGTTCTCATCGATAAGCTCTGTAAAGTGATGTGAATGTTATCAGAGTCAGGTCAAAATGAACCAACGAATAGCTCCTGAGTAATGCTTGTGAGAAGGAGCATACATGGCCAACAGTAATAGAATGTAGATGTTCCACATTCCAAATGTACCTGAGAAGAGAGACAGCTCAGTAATAGGCACAGTATGTTAACGTACCAGTAAAGAAAGCAGAAGTGCTATGCGTTAGTATTCCTTCACCGTCATCAGAATGAAGCTGAGCTTCACCATGCTGAAATTCAATGTCTTCAAGAAACGAGCATCATAACTAAACCTGTTGCAGGCTATAAGAAATGATTGTTAGTGCTGCACAAACTAATGTGAAGATCATAAGGAACTTGAAGCGGTAAATAATTCCTTCAACCTAAAGCATGGGTTTGCAGAACAGATCGAAAACCATGGAATTACCTTTAATCGCCTATTTTCGCAGGTTCTATATAATTGAGCAGCTCTTTTTTGTTTGATTGTTGTCCATACCTTCCATATTTTGTAAAACAAGAATACGAAGTATACTACTGTGCAGAGAGTTGCCAAATAAAGTGATAAATACTGGAAATTAGTTTTGAGATAATGGAAAACAGATATATAAAATACAGCAAGCATTGTTCCATTATCCGAAGACCATATGGAATGGAAAGGATCAGACAGTTGCATTCCTCGTTCTAATATGTCATAGATTAAGAGAGCTGTTGAAGCAACGCAAATGAAAAATAAATTGAAACGGTACGATAACTGAAATTAATAAGTAAAAATAGGTAAAAGGGAAACCACCGTACTATATTGTTTCTTGTAGTATCATCAATTAAATGTTCGCCAGCAAAAATAAGCCAGAATGAGAAGAGCACCCAATAGAAGACACCCTAAACAGAACTTCATGAAGTGAATTGGAGGAACAGCTAACCTGACGAATATCCGCTAACAAGAGCAAGAACGGCATTCTTCCAAGAATAGACAACCATTCAATAGGGACTACAAGCATATCATGAAAATATGAATATTCTACAACAACTTACAATCTAACACAGCCATACTACAGCCTAAAGCCATAATGGACTTCTCTAGCAACATTGGACGTCTAGCCATATGGGTAATCTGGAAATTAACCATAACGAAAGAAACATCGAATATACTAACTCTGTTCCAATACCAATAAACAGCCGCTATCATCACAGGTGAGACTACAGTTTTCAATAGAAGCCAGATGAACGTGAATCCTCCATTTTGGTTGATAGCCTAAGCTTTGAATGATTAAGTGAATGAGTGACAATAAGCTTACAATAAGAGAGAGGTGTGTAATCTTTCCTAACAAACAATTCGCCGCTTTCTGTGGATCTTGACTGAAAATATCAAAAAAAAATGAAACTCAAACAAAGACTCGATATGAGAACAACCGCTTCTAACGCGCGAATAAGTTAAATGAATGAACGATTAATCGACCACGTGAACTACGTTAGACACGTGGTTCACGTATTTCACGCGGCTCACGTGACTCAGATCACTCTAATGATGCAAGAAAACATTTGATTCGCCATTAAAAAATTTGCAATGTTAACAAACGAACCTGCAAGCCTCCTGGTCAATAGGAATGCGGATGTTGAGGAGATAGAAGGAATGGTCGTTTGATGGCAATTGGAAAAGATCAATCATGTCACAATCATAAATGTGACCATCAGATTTCTAACGAAAAGAATGTTGCTGGCTATATTGGAATAAACTACCTTGTCCTCATCAATGAAACAGTTTAAGGTTCTGCTAACATTAGTGTTTGTATACTCTTTCCATGTTCCTGGTGAATCTCCTGCATCCATGTATCCCATACGAACTTCGAGGTGAAACTTCGCAGCAGGAGCTGTACAAAACCTTTGTAAGAACAACAAAAAGTGTCTTACTGTATTTGAAAACATCGCTGTACTTCACTTCAACGTGTAGAATTCCGAGAAGGAATTGCATCCATGGAGAATATTTGAGTTCTTGGTGATTTCTGGTTACAAAGACGATACCTTGGATATGAAAGACAAACTACTTACCTCACATGTGGCATTTGAGCAACGAACACGACTTCTCGAAGATCAAAAGAACCAGA
Source organism: Auanema freiburgensis (assembly GCA_030370435.1). NCBI lineage: Eukaryota > Metazoa > Nematoda > Chromadorea > Rhabditida > Rhabditidae > Auanema > Auanema freiburgense. The sequence goes on along the minus strand of CM059366.1, from coordinate 2,995,235 downwards.
TGGCGTATGTTTTTCGAGGTCTTCAATTCGAACACAATCCTTTAAAGATATTTTCGATGAGGTGTTAGGCGTGAGTGATTCAAGCTTACCATTGGTCTAATCTGAAACCATTTGTTTGATTCTCCCTTAGAGGGATCATTACACATAGACATCTCAAACTCCATGGAAGAGGTTGGAACAGGTGCTGGAATAGTAAAAGAATAAGAATGAACAAAAGAATTAAAACACATACCAAACAGTGCTCCGGTTAAAAAAAAAACAATCTGAAGAGTGAAAAGCGATACAAAAATATAAAAAAGCTTCTGATTACTCAGGTTTTCAATTACCGCCCCCGACATTATCTGAAATAGAATAAGAATGATACATGGGTGAGATAGAGAAGAGTCAGATTGAAACAACAACAAACAAGAATAGAAAATGAAATGGTGTAGAGAAACGTACAGGCAGAGAAACCTGTCATGCTCCAGAAAGAATGAAATGAAGAATGACCTCAGAGGTTGTTGGATGAGTTTTACGATCGATTAAGCCTGGGACAACCATCGTCACAGAAGAGCAATAAAAATCCGAGACAGAAAATACATCAGAAGAATTCCGACCGAAAGCAGATCGATTAACAATGTGAATGAAGGAAATAAAAAAAGGAACTCAAGACCCTACTAAGATAGTTAAAGAGAGTTGGAATGTGATGAGAAGAAAGAATTAGGACATAGAAGGAGGGATGAATGACCGAACATGTCAGAGGAATGGAACAAAAGCTGTAAAACAAATATTTACGTCAAATGGCAAATTGATAACAATATCGAATTTTCTGTTAATTAACCTAACAGATACAAGAAAGTGAATAGCAAGGTGGTTTCATGTAGCTACAGGATTACTAATGTATGAGTAAGCTTTTATTCAAAAATGACAGTGTTCAGGGTATGACCCAGCTGTGATTCGGTTTGATTGATTAGACGAACGAAATCGTTGAGAAAAAGATATGCACAATAGTATGTGAATAAGAGAGAGAGAGTGAGAAAAAAAAGTAAACTGAGTGTGAATGGAGCAGACAGGAAGAATGTGTGATGGACCGGTTGAGATTCAACGAAGAAGTATTGTTTCTGCTTGTTTCGGTATTGAAATATGTGTGAGTGAAGGTTGGAGGGAGGGAGGGAAGAAGGGAGGATGGAAGGACAGACAGCGGATATCGTAAATCAAAAGCAAACAGTTTCTTACATTTGATCCATGCCGACCTCTCTTTCTCTACACGTATGAACATACGCATAGATAGAAGACCCTATATGGAAGTGGTAAGCGGTATTATCTCATTGCCATATTGCTATTAACCAAAATTGAAATAAATAAAGTGAGAAAAGTTGAAAGAAAAACAGCAAAAATTAAGATTTCAAAAGAATATTTTATTGAAACCTGCAAAAGGCTGACCAACGAAGATTGAATGATGCGCTCTTTTTCGAATGAACGCGGGAATGGTAAGGAAAAAACGTAAAAGGAGCGATCATGAAATTCAGCCAATTTTTTTGTCCTTTTCTTCATCTACACATTAAGTTAACACGTTTGCAGATATTTTGAATGGCTAGTTTTCCATTAGCCAGCAGGCCTGCTATATTACTATATTTGGCATATGAACCGTTATATCATGGTACATTGACGAAAGCTCAAACGAATGAATTGCTTAAGAAGGATGGCGACTTTCTGGTGCAGGTGAGTACTTTGTGTATAAATGAAAGCTTAAAATGCTTTCAAGGCAAGCTCCGATCAAACGACTGTTGTAATCAGTGTGAAAAAGGATACTGTTCATGGATTTCTGATTCATACTGTTGAGGTTATTAAAGATAACAGAGATGACATGTTCTTCACATACTTTATATCCAGACATTAGTTGGTGTTCTCTTCAAAATAAGTCGAAAAACTTTCCATTGTTTTGAAGCTCTTATTAACCATTTCACTTCGGAAGTATTTGAAATCAAAGAAACTGGAGTCATTATTCGTTTCACTAACCCAATCTTCAGACGACTGTGTAAGTACAGCGTAAATATGCAGGAGCCGGCCACGCGTATGCTTTCACGTTTGAAATTCATTTCTTAATGACGCACGCTGTGAACCGGTCGCATTCTAATGTGCAATGAGCGTCTCATTAATTGATATGTTTCAGCGTTCAGTCGTATTGGGACCCCTGCAACAATGGAGCTGGAGCCTCGTGTCTGTAAAACAACTAGCTTACCTGTAGTAGCAAAAGCTGTCAAATCAGATCTCGTTCCACTGCGAAAAGAATTGTTCACAGAAACTGTAATTGCACAACTAGAGGAGCTATGTAAGCTCAGACACAAGTAAGCTATCTGTTAGAATATTTTCAATTTGTGTTTGTTTCAAGAAATGTTATCGAACTTCTTGATTTCCAAAGATATTTGAATTTTAACACAATGGCAGTAATACTAAACTATCCACATCACAGTTCTACTATGCAAAGTTATTTTGAGTCCAATGAGACTTCTAGGAGTTTCATGTTCAAGATACTAAATCAAGTAAGTTTGGTCTTTGTGTACGTGCCGGTGACACATACTTACAGGCCGCGGAAGGCATGCAGTTCCTTGCCGACAAAGGATTGGTCGGGACCATTGTAACTCCTTATGTAAGAACTGATTTATAATGTCTGGGAGTTTAATAAAATTTTGCAGGACAGTTATATTGACGACTTGGATAACTTGAAAATCGGGTATGCATGGAAAGACCCATGGCCAACGTTCCACCAGGAGACCTTCCTAAGTGCTAATCATTGGAGGTTTGACATTCATGCACATGCAGTACTCATCTAAGCTCATTCAAGGTTCTTAGCACCTGAATGTGTTCTACTTAACATGTTTGGACCTCCAACACTCATGTACAACTTCGGTATACTAGCGTGGTGTATAATGACAAAGTGTGCCTTGACACCATTCGCTTAGTGAGTGAACAGTTTTTGTAGAAAAAAGAGTTATATCTTTCAAGTCACGAGACGTTCTCTTCATTCTTTCAAGTGATTGACCATGAAGAGTTGATCTTCCCTGGCAAACGAAGAAACAAACTAATAGAAGATGTTTTACCACAATTGTAAGTTAACCACGTGGTGGTTGGTAATCTTGTATTGTTGAAGGACAGCCAGTATCCAAAGCTATCAGAAGAAAGTTGATTCATGTGATATAATTCCTGAGAATATAGTGTAAGTCTAAATACCTACAAGTATCTATCTCTCTTGGCTATTTCAGACAAATGATCATGCAGATGGTCAAACTTCAGCCATACGAACGGCCATCATGGGCAACAGTAGTCAAGGTGTGAAATTCTCAATCATTCTAGCCACATGTGTTCTTTCAGGAGACTTCCGTTTCTACGACAATCGATAACATCGTATCTTCGGTCAAGACTCTGTTCCCGTTTGTTTAAATTGAACGTTTAACCGATAGCTTTACAGATGATAACTTTTGTTAGTTTTAACGTTTTATAAATAAATTTTTATTTACAATCAATTGGTTATTAAATGACAGTTAATTGATTAACGTTAGATTACTATGAAAAACCCGTATGATGGCAAAAGAAAGTAACACGTATTTCAAAGAATAAATATGATGAGCTTGTAAACGAGTTCCACTTTGCTGCAGATTGGCGGAAAAAAACTTCTTTTCGATAAAAATTAATGAGAGTTGTTAGAAAACGCACAAAATGCTCATACATGGATTATCTACAAGAAACATCCGCCTTCACATTCAATCGTCGTCTGGAGCGTTAGTGTGGGGCAGACAATAGCTCAGCTTGCGATTGACACTTGGTGGTCTTGAACACAAACTTCCGTGACTAGATGAGTGACGACGACACAAAGGCTTCGGCAGATAATCCTCAACATAAACATCGGAGGATGCTCCTGAATAGGAACGTTGGCGATACAACTTGCCGTCTGCAAATGGGAGAGTTGAGTAAACTATATAAGCACGTGGGTTGATTTGAATGATAGCAAATGAGTTGGGGGACATCAATCACCTGGTCCTCGGCGTTCGTCAACTTTTAAAAAGTCTTTATAGGTTACAGGAGCACTGAATAAACGTCCCAGGACAACTATAGTTGTGAGAAGAGTTGAAATACCACAGCAGATCATAAAAACAGTCGGTATAACAAAAAACTGCAATTTCGAGTTGCTACAAGTGAAGAGCAGATCAACTCACGATGCTTATGAGGAACTTTTTCCGATGTTGTCCCCATGCATAAGAATAGAGAATTGAGAAGATGCAGGTCCAGAGAGCAAGTTGAGCTTGAAGCACATCATAAAACAGTGAGCTGCTGGCGTCTTTACAAGAATCATTTGATACCTATAAAATGAAATCATGACCGGAAGCTGACTGGCTATGTGTCAAGGAAGCTATGAGCAAAGGGCAAAGTTTTGAGATTGTGTCCCTGTGAAGGACGTAAGACGAGAGTTCAGTTCGCCTGAGAAACAAGAAGCTTTCAGACGCTTATCACCAATAACCTTTGAGGGTATTCTGAACAAAGTTCGCAAACACAACTGGCGCTGCAAACTTTTCAAACTCCTGACTTCTAAAGAGGAGAAATCAGAAGAATGTTCAGATGAGGAGATAAGAGACAACTCATTCGAAAATAAAAGTTATTACCTCGCTCAAGCAATTGCTGAGTTTATCAAGTTCTTCGGACGAATGGTATTCGTACGGAGGGGGGTTGATTTCCTGAAATACAGGGCATAATCACGAACGACAGGAACACGAGCTCTTCATACAAGAAAGCAGCTTTCACATTCTTCATTCAAAACTTTCTTCAAAATACTTTCTTTGCGAGGTTCTCCCCTTTCAATAACGACTTTGCAACCTAATTTCGCCAAAAGCACATTTGAAAATGAGTCAAAGAAACATACGCCAGAAATGGAGTCAATGCTGTCAGTTCTGCTCACGGGCATTTTAGTAGTTGGTCCCATATCTTCCTCTGGCAACTGCTGGGATCGGTTTTCCAAGTCGTACGTCATGTTTAATTCTGAAGACACCATATAGTAGACGGAAGAGTTGCGAACAGTATTGAAATCTGATGTAGCTGGGGCTGCCACAGAACAGCCCACATATACCAGTAATGATAAGAACAGGAAAAAAACGAACAAATCGGAAATTCAATAGAGAATCGTCAATAAGTTGACTTATAAAGTTCAACTATCACACCAACTCTACAACTGTTGAATCAAACAAAGCATGCAAAACATAGAAAGAGACAGTGTCGATTGAGTTCGCAAAGTCAGTAAAATGAGAACGACGTACACTCTGGTGGGTACGTTGTGGACAAAATCCTCACCAACCATTCATTATGGACAGATAACGTTTTTCGTTCTCTCTCTCACACTCATATACACACGCAGCACCCACATACACACACACACACACACATACGCAACGCCTTTTTTTCGTTTTCATTCGAACTTTTGATTGAAGTAATCAACAGACCAAACTGCAGTACTTGAAGATCTGCTGAACAAGCATTTTCTTACTCAAACATAAATGGCAGTCATTAGCACTAAAGTACTCAAAAAACAAGAAAGAAATAATACATATTTATAAATTGGGTACTATGTACCTTTACAAAGGAAAAGAAAATGGAAGAAAATGAAAGAAAGTCATAGAACAGTCGAAGTCTAAAGTCTATTGTCTTACGAAATTAGAATATTATCACGCAATAGACACGTTTACGTCGAATTGCACGCATTTTTCATTTTTGAATTTGAATGTTGACGAAGCGGTTGATCTCTAGAATTTTCATTTTTTCTCTTTTAATTTTTTTCATTTTCAGTGACGGATATCTAACTTTTCACAAAAAAAAGGCAGAAGAAAGCAGAACGACGACTGTCAGGGAAGTACGTGAAATGTGATGCAATTATTTGTAGAAGATCAATAGATAGAGGACAAAGTGCGAGAAACTAGAAGATATCTAGGCACGTAGGAATAACGAAATCAGGAACAAAGAGCGAGTGAAGCGGGTTTGTTATTATTAATGAGCGTTTTTAGGACGAAAGTTCAACAAGTTGGGATATTGAGGCAAAACTTAAAACGATCGATCAACATGCACACAAACACACAAATCACAAACAGTTTATCTTATAGATGGAAGTCAATTGAAGTATGCGCCAACACATCTTTAAGTCAGCAATTTTGAACAGAGATACTTGTCAAAAGAGAAATTCGTAAATGAAATCCATCATAATTTGTCAAGAACAACGTTTCGTAGGGAATAAAAAAGAAACGATAATAAACATTCAGGAAATAGTTCATTCATGAAATCTAAAACTGTATATGTGTGTGTGTGTGTGTCCTGGCTGGCTATGCAATCGTGGACGAGTCTTCTTTGCAGATGTAAGATGTGGAAAAATCCACTGCATGTCCAAGAATATATTAGCTTATCATTACAGTTGCAGTATGATAGCATGGACGAATTGAAGACAATGATGAAGAACTAGTTTGAATCAAGTAAAATCGTTGTAAAAGCAAATTGGAATCTGTTATTTTTTCGAAAAACATTCAACTCTATCAACTGTCCAGAGAGAGGGAGGTAAAGAGAGAGGGAACATGTAATCAAAACAGTAAACATGTTCGCATTTTAGATGAAAGAAATATGAAATTTAATTTTATTGTTTCAATCTGTAGACATCGAAACTATCAGATAATAACATTGAAAACCGCAATTAGTTCGAGTGATAATGTCAGATTTTGAAAATGAGGAGCAGCCATTCATCAACAACCAGCCGTTATCAGAATTACCAGACTAGAACGCCAGTAGAAGAAAGGCTTTCATGTTTTTATTTTCTTTTTTTTTTCTTCTTCTCTACTTTTTTTTTTGCAAAACGCAGAAGTCAATCAAGATAATAATATTTTTGAGCGAGAGGAGAGTTGCTGAGCGCATGAAAGTGAAGCCGTCATCAGGAAAGCGTTGGATGCAAAAGTATATAAAGGCACACCCCATGTTGATCACGTTCCCAACAGGTAGAACTTGAGTTATGACGAGTCTCATAGTACGCGAAGACGTACTTTAGTCTGATTCTTGTCTCCAAAATAAAGACAAGAGATAGAGAGAGATAACGAGAGAGAGTAGAGAGCAGAGATGAGAATAGAAAATTCGAGAAAAGATGATCGTCAACAATTTTGAAAAGATAGTTGAGGGTGTGTTTGTAACAAATTCTTATCAGAGCCTGTTCTTTTCAGCAAGTAAATAAGTTGAAGCAATCCGTGGCTGGGTAGGATAATGAATGGGTTTCAATTAAAGAGAGAGAGAGAGATACTGAAAAACTACTCACTCAGAATAATGCTACAAGCACAACCGCTTTTTCACAAGAACATCTGAGTCGGTGTGTGTGGCGTCCCAAAATTGCAGTGGACTTTTTACTGATAAATTCTAAAAACCGAAAAAAAAACTGATAAGCAAACCTCTTAAAGGATGTTTTCGGGGAAGACAAGATGCCAAACCAAAATATATCGTTTACATTTACAGGCGCAGAAGCCAAAGTATGCGAATTAGTAAGACAGTTCGAACGAGAGACAGTTTTTGCCTATTTGTTCAGAAAGTAAACGCTATAACAACGAAAACATATGAATCTATCAAGTGATAAAGAGGGACAGAGTGAATGAGAGAGAGAAACCCAGAAAAGAATAGAGAAAATGAGAGAGGTTCGTTGGACATTACTATTGGTCCCATGCTGTCGACGTCGTTCTGACTGCTGTCTGTGTCGGAACATGACCATGTTTGGTTGGACGGGAGCCAAAATATTAATGAACACACACACACGCAGACATACATCAGAACTTCAGAGATTGATTCACCATTATATCGTTTAAACTCCTATCTATTGCGAGGAACTCAAAGATCTACCAAGTATTGGTGAAGGAGGAGGTGAAATGTGGAACGAATGATATTAAAAGGATACTGTGCTGAACACAACACAAAGAAGTTTCATCCTAAAGAATGACTCTTCAAGACTCTCTCTCTCTTTATGTTATTGTATGAAGAAGACACATGTCGTTGTTGATGAAGAGGGAGGACAACGAACGCTCCCGCAAATTGTTAGTGTGGCTGGCTAACTTATTAAGTTTCAGAAACATTGGGAACCTATTTTCAAGAGCATACATCATTGCATGAGAACAGGTGTTAACGTAAAGTAAATAAGTTTTCGACAAGTTCTCAACACAATTTCGATGGTAAATCGGAATAATCAGCATAGTCATTTAATGAAAAAAAACAAGAATGATGAGATTAGATGATGAGAACTATGGAAAAAGGTAGTAAAATGAGAGTCAACAGTTGACCAGCAAGTCGCAAGGAACTCTTCATCACACGCTAAGTCTGTCGTCACCATCATTATCTACCTGCTGCTGGTGATGATGATGATGATGATGATGAAAATAGAGACAAAACGCATTAGAACATCAGAGAATATTTATATGAAGAGCTATAGGGAAAGAGAGAAGACTACGAAGAAAGGCCGGGACAGCACATCGCCATCCACATGTTCTTCAGCTGAATGACAATGGTATCAACGGTTAGCCAGATGCATATATTATGCAATACAGAACACATATATACCTTATGAAAATTACAAAATTAAAAATGAATTGATAGAAATGAGAATAAGAGAGAGAGAGACAGGGAGAGAGAGAGAGAGACAGAGAGAGAGAGAGAACGAGAGAGATAGAAAGAAAATAATAGGAGAATGTTAAAGAGGTTGTTGATATTCGTCATGTTTCGAAACAGACTACCCAAGACAGTATCCCATAAAGGGTAACACTCAAAATATGCAATACATGCAGAAGAATCAAAAAACCTTATCAATCCAATGTCAAAGAAAAACATTGAGAGAGAGAGAGAGAGAGAGAGACAGCAAGACTAAGAGAGAAAGTAGATTGAAGTAAAAGAAAGCTAATAGATAATGGCCTGTGTAAAGAGCGAAAACCGTCTCGGATCTTCGATAATCCGAAATAGCGTCTGACCAGGGGTGCTGTTAATGATCATGTTGATCACACACACAACACATCCACCAAGCATTTCTATTTCATTTTCACATTCATTCATTCATCTTTCATAATTCAATCTCAAAGATATTCATCTCACCTCCTCTATATGTAAATAAATAATAAAAGAAATGCAGATAAAAAGTATAAATATCAATTAGAAATATGAGCAGTACGCAGTGACTTGTAGATACGCTCTCATCGTTGGCTGCTGCTGGGTCGTCGTCTCAATCACGTACAAAATGAGAAAACACGCCGTATGATATTGCGAATTACAAAATCACAGGAATTAAAATATAAAAATAAATAATATATAATAATATTTTTATGTAAAATACATGAGACGATACTAATCATTACTATCAAAACATCTCTCTGCTAGCAGCGAATAAAACGAATGAGCCAGGCAGGGCAGGCAGGCAAGCCGAGGGCGGCCATACAAGACTAGCTAGGGCTGCGGTTGTGTGCCGGGGTCAGGCAATCTTTGACAAAACGGGAAACGGATGGATGTACAGAGAACTGAGTGAGATATTGACATTTAGAGAGTAAGGTAACATTCAGAAGGGGGAGAGATAAAGAAAGAGAAAAATAGAAAGGGAAGAATATAAGAGAGAGAGAGAGATAGAGAGAGAGAAATAGAAAAAGAAGAAGGAAGTTTACTAAATTTCATTATCTTTCAATTAATAATTCATTTTTTTTTTGGAATAACTTTTCTGACTATACGGCTAACAACTGTTTTATGAATTGTATCAATCACTCATTAAAAGCTCAAAGATTATTTAGTCATTTCACGTATCATTCATATGTTCTTCACGTGCAGCTCATTAACATAATCTAAAAGATTCACGTGAAGCTAATCAGCATAATTAGGGTGATGCACGTGTAGCCTGTTTGATTCATCTAATCAATAGTAGCTTATTCTAATTTCTGTTGCAGTAATTAGATCTTTAACTTCATTGTCAATCTGACTTACGTATCTCCGGATCATGCAGACATTTTCATTATAAAAGTAAGTTATATATATATATATATATATCAGATTGCTTACTAGTACATCTAATTGTTCCATATTAGGATATCTTCATACTAATCGCACACAGATCGGTTGCATTCATTAGAAATTCTTTTAACAAACAAAAGGTTCATTTAAAAATATTAATATTAATGGATTAATATACACATAATATAATAGTATATATCATGATTAAAGTTGTGTTTGACTTAGGCCGGCCAAAAGCAATAGTGAGGTAGTTCAGTAATGAATTCATTAGTGTCAATGAGGAAACAACTTCTAGGTAAGTCGAAAAATGAAAACGAAACAAACAACTTGGCAAGTATCAATCATATTATGCAATTCTGACAATACCTGTTTGAAGTTTATAGAAAATCGCAAATTCCACAAGCTTTCCTACAGAATTTGTACATATACTTAGCATTAGCTCCACATTGCTTATAGAATGCCCAATATTCACATAATGGATGATTATCTTCACAATTCTTTGCATCAAATTTAGATGTTGTGAAGCGCTGAAATGAAGTACGTAAGCTATCTAACGCATGATTGTATCTTACTATTCTAGGAGAAACTGATGTTGGCTCATCAGGAATGCTCGATTGCTGAAATGAGTATTGTAGAGCTTAGCTGAGTTGTTAACATACGAGATCTATTGAGGATGGTTCACCATCTTCTCCACTTTGAGTCCTAGATTGGCCAGTTAACATTTCTGTTGTTGTACTTCGCAGATTTGATAAATCTTCTTCAGTTAAGACATTTTCACTCTGAAACAGGTATAACTAACAGAAAAAGTTCTTATCAAACCTGCGAAACTTGGTCTAACGATTTAATGCCTTTCTCGTTTTCCTGTCTGCGAACAAGATCTATCATTTGACGTCTGAAGTTATGAATCTGCAAATTTATAACATAAAAAAGAAAAAGAATTCGGTCAAGTTGCCAACCATCACATTCTTATTCTCGTCAGCCTCAGATCCTGTATCAGCAACTGAGTTGAGAATGCGAGCTTCCAATAACTCAATACGCTGGCGTAGTCTTTCAATGATAGGTTCAATACGAGGATTTGTAAGCTCTGGAACACTCTGATTGTTTATAACTGCCATGAAGCTATGATAGAAACCTTTTGTAACATTAATAGGTTTGACTTCTGGTATTTCATGTGTGGTGACACGGGGAGTGGTTGTGGAAATAGTTGTCGTGGTCACCGTTGTTGTTGGCGTTGAAATGGTTGTAGTTTCCAGAGGAATCGCGCTGGTTGTCAGAACGAGAGCTGGCATATCACTCATCAAGTTCATTTGTTCATCAAAAACAATACTTTGCATCCGTTCTTCTGCGGCAGGTACTTCTTCAGAAGAGACACGGACAACATCCTAAATACGAACAGTTAATTATAGAAATCAGTAAGTATAGCATCACCTTGTGTACTTTACGTTTATGGGCTACATCCTTCGTTGATTTCTTATGATTAAGACGTTCAAAATCGAAAAGCTTTTCTAAGTCACTTATATGATCATCAGGTGACATGTTTTGCAGGAAGTCTTTGATTAGAAGACGAACTTTCTCTAATTTGTCTTGCTTTGAAGATACAGAAGATGTATGAGAAGCAGTGGATGTGTGAATGGTAGAAGGAGGTGAACTTGTCGTTGTCGTAGTAGTAGTAGTAGGAACAGGTGTTGTTGTTGTTGTTGTTGTTGTTGTTGAAGTGAAAGGTGTTGAGAATGTCACCGGAGTTGTCGCCGTTGCAATTGATAAAGAATTAGCGGTTCTATGTGATGCAGAAACTGATGATGGAGAATGCTGATCATCCTTATGCACACCATTGATCGGTCGTAGAGTGTTCTGAAAACGAAAAAAATGATTACAGCGTTATGGAAACAGAAATAGACCCGTCTGAAAGCAGTGGTATGGAGTGTTGGTCGAGATTTTCGCGATGCTGGAGTTATAGTTGTCAATTTTCGGATCAATTCGCGGGATGTGGTGCGCCTAGTGGATGAAGTGAGAGGGAAACGGTTTGGAAGTATGAATGTAGGCTGAAAAACATATCACTGCAATGCTTCCTGTAACTCACAAACCTTATTTCGATTGAGAGAATTGCCGAATCTTGGCGAAACAGTTGGTAATGTACGGAGGACTCTTGTCGGTCGCGTTGAAAGCGTTCGACGTCGTAACGTAGTAGATGGTGTAGTTGATGTAGTTGTATGAACAGTGGTAGGACGAGTGTTCATGGGTTCTATATTTTCAATAAAGTATTAGGTTCAAGGCAATCTTACGGTTTCTGCGGTCTTGGATTTCAGTGAATAGAATTTGATATTCGCGAAGGCACAAGTCCGGCACTGTAATACTGATTATGAGACGCAATATCATCAGGAAGACGAACATCTTCGGCAATGAGCACGTTCGAAACCACGACGGGCACATGCTGATTCTGTGATGAGAGGATCACCACAACTACATCCTAACGTTCGGGCTTCGGTAGTTGTAAGAAAACGAATAGAATTACGGAATGGATCCAAAACACCTAGAAAGTGGGGTAAAAAACGATGAAAGAGACTAGAAGAAGGAATGAACCGCTCCAAACGATGCACAAGAATGAAATGAAGTAATAAACTTTGCATCACGTAAATGACGTGACGTGACGTGAGAGTGACGTAGTTACGTGAAAACGTGAACATCGTCAGGCTTCAATATTATAGTTTAACTCACAAATGTAGCTGTTTTGTTCGAGCCAAGTGTGTATTTCCGGCCTCTGGATAGCTGCCCATCCTGATGGCAATGCGAAGAGCAAGCCTGCCAGTACCAATAGCACCATATATGATAATTAGTTAAACACAAATATATACAGAAAAAGCTCTGAATGGATAAATGAGATGGGATTTATGAAGACGTTGTCAAGATATATAACAAAATAAGGAAAACAAATAATAAAACAGATACATTCTGCTTTAGTAATCGGACACGAATGGATCGAACAGCAATTTGACGCGGACGATAACCAAATATGTCTAGGCATAGTAGGTCGGAAAATCTTGAAGAATCTACGAAAAGAACATAATATTATGGGCTATTAATGAAAGTCAAATGAAACTCGTTACTCTTATCTAAGTATACCGTCAGGCATTCCTTATTTTATTCGCTCATTCAGGAAGTCCTGCTCGAATCGAACATGAAGTTCGTTCATTCCTTTCAATAGATGGTAGTCAACGACTGTGGATAAGAACAGAAACTTCTCCATCCTTCGCACAGTTAGCAAAACGAGAGGAATTGTGACTCAAATTTGAAAAAAAAAACTGAAACCGGGCGCTTTACTTTCATTCGCTAAACGATGAACATCGCATCGCGTAGGTCAACTTCATAATCTACAAACAGCTCACACAACTCTGTCGACTGGTCGCTATCCTGCATTCGTGTGAGTCAAGAGGTGAAACAAATGAGTTAGTACGAATGGGAAGATGAAATTATGGTTAGAGAAGGTAGAATGAGAACTCAAGAATGAAGACCCAATTCGATCCAAATCATTGTTTGATTGTTTTGGTGGAAGAGAGTTAAGCGAGCGAAAGGAAACGCAATGAAATGGATATGCGAGTAGTGAAAACATGAAAGATAAAAGATTGCTTAGAAAAAGAGAAAGCGTTTTAATCTTTTAGTTCTCAATTTCTCCATTCCTCTTCAACTTCCTTTCTATTTTAGCCCGGTGAGATACTCCTTATCCTATTCTTTAACAGCATCCCGCTCTAGGTAGTCAAGTAAATTGGGAACTAACCATAAATGGGATTGATTAGATGGATAACTAGTTGAATAGGTAAGTGGAATAGTCATTTTCTTTGAAGCGGTAAGAGGCACTGACATAGAGATCGAGACAAGCTGTTATTGCAGAACCGAACAGTTTACAGTAATGTCCATCAATCGTACCGACCATGTACATCTTCCTCTATATACCACAAGCAGATTATCCGAACTGAGTCAACATACACGTTCACAAACGAGAGCTAACATGGATTCAACTAAGCTTGAAGAGAATCCTCTTACCACTCATAAGAATCTGAACATAACACTTCCAACCTGCTTGTCTCGACAACTAGTTGAAGTCCTACATTCATAGCGAGCTTACTAAGTTAATACCTCATTACAAAGCAATACCCAATCATAATCTCATTACCCATTATCATTTCTAATTTCATGAATTGAAGATGTTAAGAACTGTTCGTGTCATTAGCGTCCAAAGGTTATACAACGTTAACAGTCGAAGCTAAACAAGTTCTCAAAACTAGACCTACAAACCTCGAGCATTTATTGCTATCAACCTGATTCAAAACACTTCCACTCTGCAAATCAATTGATAGCCGATTTTCGAATTAAAAAAAGGCGCTAAAATCTGCAAGACGTATCTACTCCGCATCAATAAACTTGAGCGAAAACAGAAAAAACAGATACACAAAGAAACATTACTCCTCGTCCTAGCTGAGTCACTCTCTAGTCACAGCCATACCGTGTGCACTAGGAGAGTCACCCAGATAGGTTTTGGAAATTCAGCCACAACGAAAAATACATGATGTTTAGCTTTCTGCCAGCAGAAAGATCACTGTGATATCATATAATCAGATTGCACAATATCTTTTTGCTCTCAGACAACTAACACGAATATAAGGGAAGATTTAGAGAATGCGCAAGACTGAATGTGATTCTAGTCATAACATGACTATAGGACTATAATTCACACCCAGTCCTGAACATTCCATGTAATCGGGACAAACAACAACAGAATTCAACTCGCTACTCAACAGCAGGTACTGTGATATCTCAACTGAATGGAAATCACCAAGACCTGCAGTTGAGCAGAAAATGAAAAAAAAAAAGGAAAAACGATAAATATGAGGGAGCATTGTTGCATAGAGCAAGGCAGGCGAGAATACACAGCTAAAAGGCAACCGACTAGTCTGGACCAGTGAGACTGAACTGAATGGCACATATTATCCGCGCATTACAGATATGAGATTTAAAAAGTGGGCGGAGCAAAATGCGCGCGGTTTTGAGGTAGCCAGGGGTCACATTTCAGATAAAAAATTGACATTTCCCACTGGATTGAGTGGGAAAGTATTTTTTGGTTGATACTTTAACGGAAATACTTATGTTCACAAATAAATGTAGTTTGTAATCAAAATAGGTCATGGTAGACAGACAGTTATGAACACTTAGGGAAGATAATTGTTTTTTTCTTTAAACTCTTCTATTAAGTCAAAGATCATTCAATAAGTTAAGAATTTCATTGATTTTTTGAAAATCTATTGCAGAAATTCATGAGTACACATAACTAGCACATATCAAACTATTATTATTATGATTTGCAGCACGACAAATGTGATAATTATGAAATTTTGGTTTATGACGTTGCACCAGATGAACAAAGTCATAAATCATAAGTTAGAAAAAGAATTCGTTGGATTCATTATGAAACAATTCAATAAGAAACTTCTAGAAATAGATGAACTGATTTCGTTTCGTTTTTATTTCTTTCACTACTAACACTTTTTGAAAATGGAATAATCGAACAAGTTAATATTTAAATCGCAAAGTTCAGAAAACAAAAGCATATTCCGGTCCTGTTTCAACGTCCATGAGGCACAAAGTTTGTTTTTTGGAACTTTCTAGACAGATTACATGTATAATAACCAAAATTACTATTTGCAAAAAATTTCGACCACGGCAGGACTCGAACCTGCAATCTTCGGATCCGAAGTCCGACGCCTTATCCATTGGGCCACGCGGCCTCGATCAGTATACTCACATGAACTGGCTCATATTTTGCATGGGAGAGCATTTGCTCTTGCCATCTCTCTCCTTGCATGGCATGTTTTCGTATGGCATAGCTGATGGCAGAATGCTCTGCGTCTGCTGATGTATCTGGCAGTCTGTGTCTGTCTTGAGCAAGTGAAAATGGCAATATAAGGTGGGAAGTAACGATAAGCCTATGCATTGTAACCAACATATCAATTGAAGAAATATCAAAATCCATAAAATAATATTTCGTTCATTGAAGTGTTTTGAATCAAAGATTAAGGATATTTGTGTTCAATTAGTTCACGATTGGTCTTTAAAACGCGAGAAAAATCACATGTACCGCCTGTAAACGTCTTTTGGAATCGACGAAAAAGGAAATGAATGATGAACCTAAAAAGAAGAGAAACCCCCTCGAAAGACACGTTGCTGTCAAAGAACGTCTAAGAACATTACACTGCTGACAGAACTGTTTAAGAACGAATGATAATCTTCTTTCTGCTTCTATATTAATCACATGCATTTACATCAACATGCTTATGATGCTGGAGGGTAAACAGCATACAAACGTAACCAGCTTGTGCTGTGAAGTTTGAAATTTCATTGGAGGCAACAAGAACAACTTTCTGTACTTTTGTTCTTAACATATACTCTCTTAGCGGACGAACATCTATGATACAGGAACGAACAGAACTTGTGTGTGGAAGTAGGAAAAGCGCCTTTGCTCACAACCGAAAATAACATTATTTCAACCTGTTCTCTCTTGAAAGTTTAATGTAAACTGATCTTTATATTTTATATTTTTGTTCTATAAAATGATCATTTCTTCTCTTTTTTTATTTCGTCTCTGATTATCACGTTGTCAATCAGTCATGTGGTAAGGAAAAGTACCCAAAAAGACTGAATGATGATCGTCCAAACCGTCTTTCGTTCAAAAAATCACCGCCCACAACTTTTCCATTTAAAGCAAACTTTTATTTAGTTTATTAATCCCCTCCCTAACACTTATAATCACAACATGCAATTCGTTCTGCTCATCTGTGTTGTCCTTTCAACTCTCTCCTTAGGTAACTTTCCATCCATTCACTTGATGCTCATTACTGTTGACTCTGTTTCAGCTTCAAGTGAATCCCTACTAGATCGACTATATGCAGCAGCCAAACCATCACGTCCCAAACAAGTTTATAGCATATATGATGGAGCTCTAGACCAACAGCTCATTCTTCCACATCATACGGTATCTTTAACTTCCTTTTAACACAAATACAATCAACATAATAGAACAACAGAGAGTATTTTTCAAAAATTTCAAAAAATCCAATCTCACAGTTGACAGGATGGGAAAAAGGAATTTTCAAAGTTTCCATCTTCATCTCTTTTCTCAAACAAATGATTTATGGCCACAAAGGTTGTCGTGAAGTTGATAAGAAGCAAAAAGAAACAATAGAAAATCAAATGAAGTGGACGATGTCCAAACGTTTTACATTTTTCGTTTCATTACAGATGTACGAAGTTGCGCGTTTCCGTGGTAAGCCAATTATGGCTCGTCAGATGAACACAATTATTGATGAGAATGGTGTTCCAGTACCACTGTTACCTTTTGATGGAAGAAAGTCCTCCATACCCAATCACATTCACATCTATTCGAGAATATAACTTTCTCATTGCTGCGTGGAAGTATACTTGCAAGGGCTCGGAACGATTACTGTTGCGTGAGCATATCCAGCCGACTCTGATGCCATGAAAGGCATTCTTCCCGTTTCTCCACCAATCCATCAAAGGAAGATTCCAACGAAGTCACGTCTTCTTCTAGTTTCTGATACTTGCCGCCAAAGCTCTTTCTAAGCTAATGAACTCAAACTATGACACTGCTTTGTATAAAATATTTTATTTCCATAAGAAGAAAGATTAAAATTATAATTATTAATACTTATTAAGCTGTACTGTACATATATGGACATCACATAGTAATAGCCTAAATAGGACTTTCAAGTCTTTTGAGGATTTCAACAGACAGCGATTAATAAGGGGAATATTTGGAACTGATTAACCCACAAGTTTTCAGCTAAAAATAGAATTTCTATTTCGTTTTTGCTTCTTTTCTAATGATAACAGGGAGTATTCGAACGAACAGCTATGAGTAGAAAAAGAGAGAGATAGAGAGAGACAGACAAAGAGAGAGAGAGAGAGAGAGAGAGAGAGAGAGAGAGAGAGAGAGAGAGAGAGAGAGAGAGAGAGAGAGAGAGAGAGAGAGAGAGAGAAAGTATAGGAAGATGTTGAAAACTGTCCTGACAATGAACGGTTTTGATCATGTGCCCAAGACAAGACACAACACTCCATACAAACTGAACATATCCAACAAGAACAGAAGTAATAAACTTAAAAACTTAATTATGGTATGAAGAATCAAAGCGAAAGAAGCATGTCACAAGCAAAAATTTTCCATTTGAACTCAGTTCAATTTCATTTTCTTCTCTGGAGGTGAAAATGAAACGGACGACGAGGATGATGGACTAGTAGCGGATGTCATGGGGACATCTAAGAGAGATGAGATCTGAAAAAAGAGAAAATAAGAAAATCCCCGGATCAACTATCAATTCCATCAATGCTAATGAGGATATAAGCATCATCATCATGAGGGTGATGAGTGAAATTTCACACCTGCAGCCAATCTGTCGCCTTGATCAAGCAAAGTCGGCGGTTCTTTCAGATGTGACACGAGTGCTAATACGTCTAAGATGTATAGTGGAACCCGGTAGGTATGACCATGGCCCTTCGGGTTATCGAGTGGATGATGCAACCTCATTAGCCAAATGGAATTTTTTTTCAAAAAAGGAGAGAAACAAAAGAACCGACAACGGATATACAGTAACCGATTGGATAAGAGTGTGCTGTCATCTCCTTCCTATGACATTCGGCACAAACGAAGTGTTCGTTAAGGTTGTGTAAGATGAACGTATCATCATATGACCGAATCAGTTAGTTCAGTCAGTTTACGCGTTTCAAATAGAAAAGTAACGTACCGAACAAGGTATTGAAGTATTCAAAGTTGATGGAGAATCATCTTCTTTTTTAATTTCCGGTGATCCTGTTGAGCCACTTTCATCGTTAGACTGAAAGAAAGAGGATTTAAAAAAAAAACAAAAAATGAATCCATTAGAATTCAATTGAGGTTTCTAATGCATTTATGAGTTATAGCATTTATGGCCCGAATCAAATGCATAATTAAGGTCAGATATTCTGATTTTATGATGATATTTGTAAAATATATATTGTTAACCATACGTGTACGTGCACACGATGGATTTACAACCGTGAGATGTGTTAGACAAATATCACAAATCTTCCTTTTGTGCAACTGACACATAACATGGCGTCATCAACTATATCATATTCTTACCTGATGGCTGAATGGAGTCAGACTATCCCGGATAGCACCGATACCTCGTTTTACTGAAAAGACAACAACATTTACAATCTATTCAAGGAAATGGCTCTTGAGACAGCCACAACACTTACAAGCAATACGTTTCAAATGATTTCCACGAATTCTGTTGAACTCTGATTCACGCTTTCGACGAATAGGGTCTAGCTCGGCACACAGCATTTCTTCTTCCTCAATTTTGCTTTCTTTTGCACTAAAACATAGATTATTAGTTTAAATTCATAAGATATATCACAAACCTTTCAATTGTATTCTTCAAATTGCTTTTCTCCTTTTCAACATGACTGGCAAATTCACTTTCTTGAATCTTCTCTCCACAAGCTGGACAGATGGGACATCCATTATCATCCAATTGAAGTTCTGAAGCATTTTTTTTTTGAACAAATTAGTTAGAAATAGTACGAAAGTTTTCAGTTCATCGATAGCAATGAGCTACAAGACATGCTTATGGCGCGAAATCAAAAGCATTCAAACGTGCCAACGCCAAAGAATTCATTTTCATTGTTGCATGCGCATTGAACGGTTGTATGATAGGGAGCTTTAACATTTCAGTATTATAAATCCCTTTAGTATTTGTGTAAGTAATGTATGAAATAAGAAGGTCATGATCGACAGTAAGATGCTAATTTTTACAATTATGTTGATACTAAGAACTATTCATTGATACTGATCCTTTTATGAGGAGCAGAGGGATATTTGTAGTTGATGATTGTTTATTCAGTTTTATTAACCTATACTTGCCCTTTATGTTGCTACTTGTCCTCTAATAATCTTCTCTATATCTTTATTTTTTTCGTTATCCCTTTTGCTTTTATTAGAAATAGAGAAGATGTGTGAGGTTTGAGAAGTAGCCATAAAAAGAAAGCCGACAGAAGCGTTGAAACAATATCTTGACACCTCGTGCTGTGACTGTAAGACGAATTGATTAAACAAGTCAACAGATTCAGATGAATTAGAAGAGAACTAGAGAAATACACAGACAACATATAGATACAACGCGAGATTTATAGCCTCATGTCTGACTGAGCTTTACGAGCCGAATATGGATAAACATGCTCATGTCGGCTGTTGTGAACGAGACAACGAAGACAAGATCTTCAATGTTATGACAGTAATCTTGAACTTTTGATAATTAACAATAACCATGTTAATGAAACTGTTCGTTAGAGTAAAACCTCATGTAATCCGCACCTCTCCCTCACTTCACAGGACTTTGTTCTAGATTTTCGCCTCAAAACTAATCAATTTCCGGAAATAATTTGTTTCAAGTCTTTGAAAAACATTCACATGTACATCTAACTTTAGTCCTTCATATCAATCAACACTATCCACACTAGCCGAGTAACCTTGAAAGGAAATGATAGTTTTGTGTCCGTTTCTTTCCGCCGGCTTCCGTTTTTTTTTTTTTCGACAGTCAATTCTATTCTTTGTGTGTTCCTCCAATCATCTTAAGCATCTACCGTTGTCTCATCATCTTCTTTTGCGTATGCCATTGCAAAATGAAAATGAAATGCTGTATAAGTCCCTTTGTCCTGCATTGCCAAATATGGATGAGAGAAGTTGATCAAATTGCAATCAACTTTACGGTTCTCTCTACGACAAATTAAATAAGATATTTTGGGGGTGACAGAGCAAAATTAACGAATATTACGTCTTTATTTTACAGCTTGCAGCCAGATGTGCGTGTGGCATGAGACAAGTGAGAAAAAAAACAGAATATCAGGATGGGTGTCACCCTACCCCCCCCCCTTCCTTGACTTTGGAGCGCAAAGTCTCATTGACTAGCCGCGCTTGACCATTGCAATCATTTACCATCTTTTGTTTTTACAATTTATCACAACAAATCGACAATTAGTCGTCGGAATCTTTAGCAATCAAATACAAATCAAAAAGGAAATGATGATCTCTTAAGAGATGATCGTCTCTGAGGTTTATATTAGCAGATGACAAATGTTCGCTCAAGATGCTAATCAGGCAGTTGGCAGTCCAGGTTGCTAATGGACACATCAAGATGAGTATGGCAATAAAATGCATTGGCCTTTTAAACTATGCCGACAAACATTTATCATCACAATTTAATAGCTAAAC
Organism: Auanema freiburgensis; assembly: GCA_030370435.1. Classification (NCBI taxonomy): domain Eukaryota; kingdom Metazoa; phylum Nematoda; class Chromadorea; order Rhabditida; family Rhabditidae; genus Auanema; species Auanema freiburgense. The sequence continues at coordinate 2,973,901 of CM059366.1, read as the reverse complement.
AGATTTTTGTGACTTGGCACCCTCTGCTCAGATTCGTCAACCGTTTTTTGGATCGGAAGCTGTCTGTTTGTTACTCAAGACTGTCACTCTCTCTCTCTCCAATATTTCTGTTCTGATCGACCATTGTTCAGACAGCCTATTAGAGAAAGCAATGTGCTTATTGACTTTCACACAGAACTTTAAAAATGATCGTAATTGCTGAGCTATTTTGGCGGACCGAAGAGCATAGACAATCCCTTATTGCAACACCTCATGGCTTTTGTTCGAATGCTGCTATGTTAATGGATGCTGTGTGTGTGTGTGTGTGTGTGTGACATTCTGCTTCACTTTCTTGACTATAAAGAGAGAGGAGCAGAGGAAGATGGGTAAAAGCTTCTAATAGTGACTGAAAGAAAGAATGATGCACAGAGTGAGACTATAGAGAGAAGCAGAGAAGAAGTGTTTCGGCTTTAATATGGTACTTTAATCAGTAGGTTGTTTGTCTAGTAGCTTCACACATTTGCTTCCTCCATACACAACCATATATTGCTCGAAATGAAGCTTCCAAATGGTCCGCTTAGCGTCATAAATTTCAGAATATCAAGAGCTAAATGATCAACACGAGCACTTTCTCATTCGCTTCTCTCTTCTACTTCGTTTGAAAAAAGAATCTTTGAGTTCAGAAATAGACAAACAGAGCACTGCAATGTTATAATGATTGAGCAGTGAGAGAATGAGGTAGAAGATGAAGTATCGGAAGGGGGGGGGGGATCATATTCCGACTGATCCCTTACCCCATCCCTCTCTTGTCATAACTCGGACGACGACGATAAGAAAATTCTTTTTCTCCTTTCTCTGATCATATTTTAAAGAAAACTCTCAAGAGATCTCAAAATATTTTGTGTTAAACAATTTGTGCGACGAACTTCTTCTTTTTACTTTTGAGTTCGTCGTCTTGTGGGGCTAAGAAATCATTCGCTTAAAATGTCTGAAGCGCCGATTGAACTTCATTTTTCTTCAGGCTTTTCGCTTTTAACATGTCGTCGAATCTTCCCTCACTGTCTCATCTCTCCATCTTTCTATTTGTCTCCGCAAAAAAAGGCAAGAACAAGAGAGAGAGGGTGGAGAAGAAGCTTAAGGAAATATTTTTGTTGAAGAAATAACAAGATATAGAGACAACAATCATAATTCATTTCATATATGCTCCCAGTCCAGTAATAAAACACTCCTGACACTCGCTCAGAATCGCTCTGCCTTAATAGGAAACTTTTCATTTGAAATGAGCCGCCATAGCAAGTATGCCTACTTTCTATGCCCCAAGGGAATATTATGGGTTAAACGTCACAACTTGAGCCAACTTTAACTAACGAACGTTCAAATGCTCATAAAGCTTGATAATATCTGCTGAAAGCGCCCCTGTCTCTCATACATCTCTATCTCTCTCTCTCTTTCTACGTTCTCATGATTGCTTTCCTCATTTGCTTCGTGATCAACTCTATCAAAGGCCATTGCAAAGGACAACAAAAAGTGTCCTAAACCGAAAGTTTCAATACAGATGTCAAAAGCCAACAGAACAGTCTGTACAATGGAGACAACTAATAAGGAAATACAAAAAATGAAAATATTTAATGGCAGGTGTATGGAAAGCTATTGTCTGCCTCCATATATGAAGAATTGTCTTTATTTTGTGACACTTTTTTATGTTTCCATTCATAAGTTTTATGAATTTGTAAAACATCTGGTATAGAAGGAAGAGTTGGACAACAAGGAAGTCATCCTCCCCCCCCCCCTTCTTCTATCTTTCCACTTCACACCGTTCACAAAGAGATCACAAAAGTCATAGCCACTTTACATGAGACTTTGTCATGACAGAACAATCTCATGTAATCTCTCAAGTGGCTTCCAGCTTTGACTGCCATCTGATGACAGGTGAATTTTAATCCATATTAGGTCATACCTAAGGACATTTTGAATGAACAATGCCAATGATCTAGAGGTACATGACAAGCATAGTCAAGTAGATAACTCTCTTCTAATATGGTTATTCCGCTTAATTAACCTTCATCAGGTGTTGTGTTAGTTGTTTTTCCAGACACTTCGTCCCTAAATCATGACTTCCTTCTATCATTTGACCCACAAAAAAAGACATTAGGAATAATCGTTTATGAGCAAAGAGAATGAGATTTTGAACCTTCTTCTATTCAAATTCTCGTTCAGCAGAAGCCATTGCATTTTCCCATGCTATCCATAAAACTCTATGTATCACAAGTAATTCACTAATTATCCAAACAATCACAGGTGACCCACCATCGCCAGATGCTCTACATCCGGCATCATCTTATGAGTTATAAAACAGTGAAGCGAATTCCTTCAAACTTTGAAAACATAGATTGTCATCATCTTTTTTTTCGAACAAAATTGAAGTTTTAGAACATCTTTTCATTGTTGCTGTAACTACCAGCCTCCCCCTCCCTCCTAACACTTCTTAGGGTCGTCCCAATTTGGCGTCATACCGTCTGGTCCATACGTACACACATATTTCCGGTGTGTTGATGCGGCTCATCGCTTCCACGACCTCCGTACGCACTTCTTACAACACTTGCTTTATTTGCATTTTTCTCTTCATTTACTGTAATCCATCAGACAACTAGTTGAATATAAGACCAACTATCTGTCTCTACCGTATTCTGAGTGTGGCTGCCCTAAAACGAGTTTGGGCCTCGGGTGCCATCATCATTACCACCCTCATCATCATAACTCATTATAGAGACATGCAATTGTTAATGATTAAGAATGCTTATTCAATCAAACCTTCTTTTTTTTCTGTTGAATAGCTAAGAGAAGGAGAATGAAAATGATTTCAGAACGATCTACACGAGGTATTGCCCAACAAGATATCCTTGAAAGAGCTTTAATTACCAGTGTTAGCCTTTGTATTACAATAGAGGCAAAGTTGTACTGATTGGGAAATGATGAACAAACGTCTTCACACATTCATAAAACTAGCAGAGAATGAAGAAATACAACCCTACAATCATCTTCATTCTCGATTGTTTACCGGAACCATAAAACCATATTCTCAGGCTGTTTGAGTCATGTTTTATAATTGACGGATTAGCAGATGGACATCTTGCTGCTGCCATATATGGTCACACAGTACCGTGTAAAAAAAAAAGAATTAAACGAAAGGCTTCAAATGAACAGAAGATCAGTCGGAAACGGATGAATAATGACTGGCAATAAAGAAAAATCACAAAAAAGAGCGATTAGTTACGAATAAGACAACGAGTTCAAGCTTTTCGGCTGCCAAGGCTCTCCCGCTGACACATCACAAGATATGTGATTATGGTAAAAGAGACAAATGATTGGATAACCTCCTATTTACTATATCAATGCTTAACCATAATCATGTAAACCCATGATCAGCTATACGTGATTGAGTTTTCATAACTCTTATCAAATCTTTCATACAACGTTATCTCATTTTTGAAAGAGCATACTCTGTGATTCAGCCATCAACTGTCATTTCCCACGATTCATCAAGAGAATCACTATTTTGCAATGAACGGTAACAGCAGGAGACACAAGAAAAAGAGAAAACGGTACATAGACGGAACGCTCACTTATACATAGGCTTATGTTTGACAAATTGACAAAACTGATTGACGAAAGGACACAACTTGTTCGTTTTTTAAGTTCTTGGGAAAATGTTTCAAATTACTTGGTAAAAAAGAACTTTTTCATTTTCTCATAGTGCTGCTGATGTTCGTAATTAGAATATTGACGTATGCTAATGATGTGTACGTGAACGTATACGTGGCATTATCACAAGAGAATGCTTGCTCTCGATCAAATCCTTTTCATTTGTAAGCAAATGGCTGTCATGAACGGTTGCATTCAAATATGTTATCTCTCGTCTAAATCAAATCAAACGAGAGTCATTGAGAAAACTTTCTTTTTTTTTTTTTCCTTTTTTCTTCCTTCACTCTTTACAACACATGAAATGTATACGAAGATGAAATTTACATAAGCAAGTCTTCAACTTCCATTCTTTCATCTAACATTTGAAAACGAACATTGTCTTTATGAATAATTTCATGATTTGATGATGTAAGAAGTTTGGAACGAAAACTCTCGTACACTTCACCAATAGAGCCATTTCAGATTTTTTTGTTTTTCTTCTCACTCACTTCTTTCTCTCGTTTTTTGCTAAAAGAAAGACGCAGAGAGAGAGGAAGAGAAAGAGAGAGAGAGAGAGAATGAGGTGTTGAAGAAGAGATGTGGTGATATTAGTCAGTTTAACAGTCAAAACATATACGTGTTCAGCAAAAGCCACAAAAAAAAAGAAAAAAAGTGAGAAACAAGAGTTCTTTCTTCTACTTCCCCATTGCCCCGGAATAACCAATCAACAATTCATATTTGATATCAATAAACTGAACTAACTTTTTGTGGATGGAGAGTCAGCTCCTGATGATGCTCGATCTGATAGTCCTGGCGATAGTTCTGAATGGGAGACGAAGGTATACAGAAGATGGAACCATGCTAATACCTTGTCCCAAACAGTTTGGACTTTGTTGAGGTTGAGAATGTTGTTGTAGTTGGAGTAGTTGATGTTGGAGTAGGGTTGCATACATTTGTTGAACACCTGAACGTATTAGACATGACTCTCTGTTGTATATCAAAATCATTCAAACCAAATATGGGCATGGGTGGAAATAAAGTTGATGGTGAAGACGCTGGGACGCATAATTGGAATGGAAAACCAGCTGGCATCCGTTGAACTTTGTCGGCTTCCATTACACGAAAGATCTTAATATGCAAAATGTTTTATAAAAAAAAAAATTAGAATAAAAACGAATAAATCAATACAATCAGTAACAGTATAGAGAGATAGATGGAATATCTACAATTCCCACACAAAAGTATGAGATGATGGACTGTGCGTGTCTTCCTCTTCTCCTCCCCTTTTAGCTTCCCCCCACCCCCAAATGCTACAAATGCCATGAACTCTCCTCCCACTTCTTCTCTTAGTCTTTTACAAGACTCTCCTCTCTCACACCATTTACTCTCTTGCTCTAATCCACTATATCAGAAAGAGAAGACTCAATTGCAAGAAAGAGAGAGAGAGAGAGAGAGAGAGAGAGAGAAAGAGAAAGAGAGAACGAAACAAACGAGGGAAGAGCAGTAAGAGAGAAGAAACAGAAGGGAATCGCACATCACATTCCTCTTGTTGCTTTTCTACTTTGGGATATAAAACTTCTCGATGAAGAAGCCAATAAAGCTCAGGCTCCGTTAAGTCAATTTTGATGAAAAGCGAAAAGAAGACATTAAACGAAATACAAGCGAAAGCTGGAACTTGCGAATGCTGACGTCAGAGGAACAAGAGAGAACAGAATACGGTAGGAGCAATTAAAATAATGAAGTGAAAGGAATTAATAAGATGAAGGCAACTTTTTGCAGAACAAAAACTCTCCGTAATCTTAGAGAAGGTTCAAATTGTGTTAAATGAAGGATGATGTAACAGAGTAGGAGGTAGAGGTAGGATTGGACTACGAGTCAGAATACCAAAAAAGATGTGTTAGCCGATAAAAAAGATTAACATATAGAGAGTTAAAGGTTAGAATAGGATGAGGTAAGTGATGACGATAACAGACAGTTAATAACTAAGTGATGAAGAACTGAAGTTGTTATGGAATGATGAGTGAAAGGGAGAAAGAGATTTGAGTGAAATACAGTTGGCTCTTGGCGTTCTTTCTCACTGTGGTTGCTGATGAGAAGACGATAAAACTAAAAGTTTAGTGGGAGGAATATAAGATGAAATAAAAAAAATAATGGAGGAGAAGGTGTGGAAATGATAGGAGACAAACATCTTCATTTTGGGGTTGGACCAACTTAAAATAAGAGAGAAACGAAGAGGTAGAGAGAAAAAGCGGGAGAGAAAGAGATGGTTGTAGAGAATCTCATAACATCCATCGTAGTCGTCCTCTCTTTTCTTTCTCTCTCAATATTGTTAGTGTCTGTTATGTTTTTTAATACAGAAAGAATGATATTTGAGGGTTTACTAAGGCAAAGCCACTTAACACAACATCAGCTCTTAACTTAAATGTCATTGACAATGTTCGTTTGAATCGAAAGAGATGGAGAAAGAGAAGAAGAAGTAGAAGAGGAACAAGAAGATCAGGATGATTATCTTTCAATCTTATAAGGCAACATATCACTTCTCTTCTATTTTACACAAAAAACAGTAGAATACCCATAGTAGTTATGAAAGAAGGAATACAAGAGCGACGAATGAATAGAATTGTAACAGAATCGCCCAAAATTGAAATCATTTTCATATTGGGATGAGTAAGATTCGGTCGATGACTGACGAACACCCAAAGTTTACTTCGTTATTTTCTTCTTCTTCGAAACTTCTCCATAAAAGTAGAAATGATGGAAGTATCAGGAAAAATGAAGGAAAAGAAAATTTAAAACAACTGTAATGTTGTTATAATTAATCAAACATCTCTCAACTTTCTTCTCTACAAATCACAAAATATTAAAAAGACAAGAGTTCAATAATCAGTTACAGTTACCGTATTCCTGTATAAGGAATTAAAAAATTCAACCTTCTTACTATTCAATAAACGATCGAACTAGCGAGAGAGAGAGGAACAGCAATGAAGTAAGAGGGAGGAACTCAACTATCTGCTCTCCTTCTTCATATCTTTTTGTCCAAACTCTCTCTCATACGTGTACTGTCTAATCGCTTTCGCTTCAGGACACGCCCATAAGTTAACTAGTATAGGAGGCGGTGCTTATAGAGGCAGTCGTGTCATTGGCTGGCTGATTGAGGAAAATTAACGTTTCAAAGCGAAGACGGAAGAGAAAAAAAAGCTTTTTTTTTCTTTTTAAAAAGAATATATTAACGAAATAAAATGAAAATGAACCGAATGCAACCGCACTTGATGAGAATTGAAGTTCAAATGAAAAAGTGCCGTCGGCGTGAAAATTGACGTGAAGTATTGTTACGGAAGAGTTGCAAGTAGAAATTTGCACGTGGAATACACGTGGAGTCCATCACCTCATTATGCTAATGTAACATATCGCCTTTGAAACCGAGTAAGAATGTCGGCTGACATGATACGATTAGAAGATCTGAAGAGGTTCATGGATGATGCAAAGCATGTACAAGACGATATCTTAAGTGGCTTGCAGATGAAAAAATATAAGAAGAAGAACCGAATGATACGTTTGACGTAATAATGTTAATGAAGAAGGTGTTCATTCATTTGATGAATTTGAATAATCGGCAAACATCAAAGCGACAGTTAAAAGTTTCGAATTAATTATCTATGAGATTGTACTAACAGATATAATACATATTCATGAGGTAAAGAAAACATCTTATATATATATAGATAGAAGGAACTGTTTTGGTTAGAGAGAGGGTGTATGTAGAGAGATAGAGAGAGAGTAAGAGAGAAAGAGAGAGAGACGTAATGTAGCAAAGGAACTTCGTGTGTGTGTGTGTGTGTATGTGATGTGTGTGCGAAAGAAGCATCAGAATGAGGTTCTTTCAAGATGGAAAGGCAACAAAGGAAAAGTTCAATTAAAACACAACAGTTATATTCCGCCATTTACACTCAAATAATTAAAGAAGAAAATAGAACAAAAAAAAATGTTTTGCGGTAAAGAGGAAAAGAACAACTTTTTTGTGGGCTAGGTCTAGCATGTAAACTCATTTGTACACTTGGGATTATGCCGATGATGCAAAAGAAAAAAAGAGAATCGTTGTGTGCGGCGAATAGTCAGCAACAGGAGAAGGAGGAGGTTGAACTGAATGGCTCGTTGTCGTTCATTTTCATGTTGGTTTCGGTACATTGACGGTTCGGATAAATAGCCAAGACAACGGGGATGTTTTTCATATAAAATCTTAATTTTCCTTTGATCGTCAGTATGGTCAAGTTGATTGGTTGCAGTCGGAAGAGGAAATACTTATTTGAAGGTTGTAGGCATGAATATAAGAAGTGTAAGATCTGACTATTGGAGGTGCGCGAATTTCATGAGCTGAGTGTTTTGTAATCAAAAAGCAATAGGTTCTTTCATAGTTCTGATGAAAAGCTTCAATATGTATTTGCGGCAAATAGATGAAATACGTTCATGTAAAAGAACATAAATTGGCTCATGGGTTTTTTCAAAGAAATCCATGGAACAAACTAAAGCCGCTCTCTTCGTGAGTCAGTTTTAGCCGGAGAATAGACGGTAAAGTCAAATGCATGAAATGATATTTATTCAGATAGGATATATGACGAACTTTACTCAACAACATAATAGAAATGACAAGAAAAGGCAAATGAACGGACACATAAAGGATTTTCTCCTCTTTTTCTTTGTAATCTCAGATGGTAACAAGCTGCGGGCGGCTGATCAAAGGAGTTAACAAAATATAGCATTCACTCGCACCGATTCTACAAAGAAGCTGATCAGTTTCATAGTTTCTGTCTGTCTTTTCTATTCTTCGCGAATATTTTCATTTGAAACAGAAACATTATTGAATGACTTTCTGGCTAAACAGAAACAAAACAACACATAGTTGATGATGGAAAATGCTTTGGAAACACTCATCGCTCAAGCTCGAATGAACGAAAATACTTCGATAAACGACAAAGCCATGCAAAACAACCGTTCTCCGCTACTGACAGCCCGCAAATGACTATTTTGCTGATCTTGGACGATGATGCTCATCTAACTTTTTCTTTTTAGCATACGTGAAAGTTAAGGAGAAGGAGCGCGCACATGAGTTTAGGCGCGAACTGAAAAAGGGTTATCATGAACTGGTCACAGCTCAATATATCTTTCAGAACTAAATTATCTGTCAACATTCCATATACGGTATAGTATAATGAAATTTGAGATTATATGTATATCAGCTAGAGGAAACTAGTTAACGATATGCTTCAGCGGCTAACTACTATCTAAAGATTCTAGGCTTTGATGCGAATCAGAAAGAGATGGACGAAACGAGGTGAGGGAGAACTCCAATGTGAACCAGTTGATTCAACCAATAAAAATTGGTTGTGTGGCCATTTTTGAGTCAGAGAATACGTGAAAACAGCCATAAATGAGGATGGCTCATCAAGCTGAAAAGCCAAGTAGTATTCCGATGTAATCACTCGTAGTACTAACCTTGGCTTCTGTTGATTAATTGACGTTTGAATTTGAATGTGTATGTTTACTGGATGAAGCTTGTTTTTGTTTCTTTCACATTCGGAGCTTTTTTGAAGCTGGAGAAACGTGGAAAGTTTTAATTGCTTTTGTCAACTTTTAAGCTCTCCACAAGCTATTTCAAGACCAACTTGATACACAAATGATTTTATATGGATGGAAGTTAAGAACACTTACTGCCTCAAACGATGTTTGTTAACTTCTCTGAATGGAATAGACACCGTAAACTGAATTTGACGACCATCTTGCTTGCAAATAATTCTTTTGTGATGTTTCAAATGTTCCGAAAATCAGATGTCGTTGTCGTCTAAATGATGTAAAAGATCTCCTATCTCCATTCTTCTTTTTCACTCTCTTTTGATTTTGATAGTCTGCTCCATCAACATCATTATCATCCCTGAGTTGAGTTACATCAAAGACATGAATCACTGATGATGACTGCGACCAACTTTCGATAATCAAAAAGCTTTGCGTTTTGAACATTCGTTTCTCGCTCTCTATCTAACTCTTTCATTCTTTCTCTCTCTCTCTCACTCAGCAACTTGGTTCTATTTGAGCTGAAGGAAGACGAGTTCTGTTCGAGGAACAGAACATCTTATTCTAAATACGAAGGTAATGAGGGATTCTGAAGTCCGAATGTCCTGAGAACCAACAACAACGATGAACATGACGATATTCAAACGATGATGGACAGGAATGAGAACGATAGAGATCCAGTAAAATCACCTTCACACATTTCAAAGCATCAATTAAGATGTGATTGGGGTATGAGAAGAAATATAATCGCCTAAATTGGTCGTCAGACTGTTTAGATGAACGGCATATTCCAATAAAATGAGCGTCGTTATGATAACAAAATAATAGATTGCAGCTGAAGGCAATGGGAGATGTCAAAGAAGGTGAAAGAAGAAATGATTTTACCTAGGCTCTGCCCTGTTCCTCCGATTTTCTCGTTTGTCCTCAATCAATTGACTCACACGGCCAGTCAGAACATATCATTTACATTTGAATAAAAAGAACATTCAAACGAGTCCAGAAAGATGCTATTTAACATTTCAAGTCACAAATTCCCCATTGATAGTCCAGGTAATTTCATCTAATGTATTCCTAAGTAACTCTGAGAACTTCTCAAGAAATCTCATTACATTTACGCCCCTACACTTACCCCGCGCAATAGTAACTTCTTTGTCTCTCAAATACCTTTTCCTACCCCTTATGTAGCTGTCTGTTGCATCTCTTTTTCTCTCGTTGGCTGGTCAGCCAATGTTTACAGTTAAACACTCACGCAGACACACACACACACACACACACACACACACGCATACACACACATCCATAATTGTCCAGGGGATTTTGAAAAGTAATTTCCAACTAAACTTTTAGATTACATAGGTCTTTTTTTGTAAGCCACTTGTCAAACAGTGAGAAGAACCCAGCGAATCATCATGTCGTTCATCTATTCTTTTTCCATAAAAGTCTTTCCAAACCTTTCTAGACTGCAATATTTGCCCAATTCATGTGCTGTATGGTTGCCTCATAAATTGGTTCTTGTTCCTCCTCTTCTCCAAATTCTTATTTTCTTTTTTCCTCTTTTCAAAGGTTGATAGCCAATTTTGTGGGAGACAACTCTTTCATACTTCATCTACAATAAAAACATTTCATTTCATACGATTTCAAACATTGAGCTTCAACAATCATCTGTACCAGCACTCTTCCAGAGTATCAAGCAATTTCTGATGCATTTTACGATGACTTAACAACATGGTTCACCCGTTGACCAGCTAAATAGTTAAGTTGCTCAATACAACATTGATTCAATTTACTAACCGGAAGGCATCAAATCCATACGGGGTTGGAAAGGTAAAGACGACAACATTCTGTTCAGAGCTGCAAAATTATTCACTTTCCTTGCTAAACAAAAATAAATGAATGACCAAGTGAGAAAATGACTCACGATGAACTGTATGACCAAAAAAATTCGGTACGGCGTAACAGTTAGCAATCAATAATACCAAAATAGCTGATATTTTCAAGAAACGCATGGCTATAAATCTGAAACAAACTTTTTCTTATTTTTCAATCAGTTATGAAACTTACTTTATGCTAAAATCAAAACAACTGTGATAGCAGTTGGAAGGTTTCGTTGCAGCGACAAAGTTATACCGAAAGCAAAGAGATGTAAAGAGCTCTTCATTCATCTTTATTTAATCTCAACGATCTTCATTTGACAGCCTATCGGAAGCTCCATTTCAATACACACGAATGAGAAATATAGTCACCTAAATAATACGAAATTCATTGAGATCGCTTCACATTCCATCGTTCGAAACTACCACTTCATTTCCTTTCTTTCCACACGTTGATTGTAGAGTATGCTCGTTTGGTTAGAAATATTGGGAACTGTGTGAAAGAACAGGTGCCTCCAGGACGAATTCAAAACGAGCTTTGTCAACCTGTTACTGACTATCTGAAAACAAGATGATTCCATACTTATCTACCTATTGGATTACAGTACTGTTGATAGTTGAGAAAACGCAAAATGACTTCAGGGTCATCTGACAAAGGTTGTTCTCGCTATCTTTGCTCAGTTTGTGTCCGAAAACAGTTGAGAAGGAAGGGAGCTGAAATCGAGTTATATATAATAGCACTGTTTTGACAACACAAATAGGCTTCATTATTCCCAACCTTTATGAGTAGCCTTGATGAGAAATTTCGGGAGAAAATAGGATTTTAATGAGGCCAGCAGGCCAGACGAACCTACGAGCACAGGAACAACCGGTAATGCACTGAGCCAATGCGGAAATAAGATAAGGAATATGCTCACACGTGATTTTACGTGACTCACGTAAGAGTACAAGATATGAATATGCTAATTTCTCGCGCATTGAACCAATGACGCCTGCAAATAAGACCCCGAATGCTCCTCCAGGCAGTTTCAGGTAAATTAATCTTAGCTTGCTTCATTTTCAAAACTATTTTAGTCGTTTTTTCTTTCTCTATCCTTGTAATTCTCAACTTCATTCTCCTGCTATGTAAGAAATCAAATACGACAAAGGCTACAAAAACTGAGAGTGTTTGTTTTCAACTCTTTTGCACAGTTAAATTCAACTTCAAGGAATTGACAATAAGGTCAACTGATGACATGAATTCAAATAAACAGCCTGAGTGTTATAGTCCAATGCCTAAGGTTGGTTTAAGAGTTACACTTCGTTCAACATGATTCAAAAGATTTCTCTCTCCTTCACAAACATCGATGGCGAGCCTTCGCTTGAAGATCTCTACCGTCGCTTGGAACTATCAACATCATCTCCAATTAATGTTTTCACAACAAATTCAGAAGAACAACCGCTGAAAGCATAAACTATCATATTGTTAACGGGATTTTCGAGGAAAATAAAGAAGCACGAGTAGGCTGTTTCACAACATTTCAAAAAGATCGCTGTAAAGATCCAGCATTGTATCTGTGACGTAGTTTCGTCATAATAGTTAGTTAGTGTTTTACAATTCACACAATGAGCAGCTTGCAGTTTATGAACTGAGGTAGACTTGTACTTTAGTGTTTAGATCAGATCGGGGATCATCGCAGGAACAGTAAAGGTATGAGTTTTGCAAATAAGAAAGTTTGTGATCGAGAAATCATATCTGAGGTACTATTATTGATGAATAGAAGCAACTTTGAAATCTCGGAGTCAGTAACGAGTGTAAAGAAGGTGAAACATATCATGAAAAGAGTGTTCAAAGATAGTTATGAAAAGGTGGTTATGAATTCTTAATGCGCCAGAATCTCGGAAGATAACATGGATAAGCTTAGGTATCCGACTTCTCAGAAATGAGCAACAATTTGTTAAGCAAAACAACAACACAACGAAGTTCGAGACAAATAACAAAACATTGAAGTGTAATTTCCTACCTTTTCGAATTTGCATCATTTTAGGCATTTTGAATTTTCGAAAAACAACCGACGTGGCTCTTCACTACCATTTTCATTTAAAGTCAATTTTTCGTCAAGTGCGGTTGCATGCAGTTGTGCTCGGTTCATATTCGTTTTTTTTTGTTAATGTTTTAGTTCAGAATTTTTCTTTTTCTCTTCCGTCTTTGCTTTGAAACGTTAATTTGCTTTAATCAGCTAGCCAATCTCACGACTGTCGCCATAAGCACCGCCTCTTATACTAGTTAACATATGGGCGTGTCCTGAAGCGAAAGCGATTAGACAGTACACGTATGAGAGAGAGTTTGGGGAAACGTATTAAGTGAGAGAGTGTTAAGTTAAGTTACTCGAATAATTTCGAAGAAGAAAATAACGAAGTAAACTTTGGGTGTTCGTCAGTCATCGACCGAATCTTACTCATCCCAATATGAAAATGATTTCAATTTTGGGCGATTCTGTTACAATTCTATTCATTCGTCGCTCTTGTATTCCTTCTTTCATAACTACTATGGGTATTCTACTGTTTTTTGTGTAAAATAGAAGAGAAGTGATATGTTGCCTTATAAGATTGAAAGATAATCATCCTGATCTTCTTGTTCCTCTTCTACTTCTTCTTCTCTTTGTCCATCTCTTTCGATTCAAACGAACATTGTCAATGACATTTAAGTTAAGAGCTGATGTTGTGATCGAAACTCATATACTTAGTACAAGGTTCTTTTGTTCAGTTCACGTAAACGGGAATGTCAATTGTCAAGAAAAAAACCAAAGTTGGGGCCAAAGCCACTTCTCCAAAAACCAAAGTGGGAACCAAAACAGCTGCAACAAAAGCCAAAACTTCGGGAAAGGAGGTTAGTGTAATCCATTCTGTTGAGATAATATGGTCTGTCACTCTAGAATGTCGATCCAGCATTGCAGAAGAAGAAGATAGTCGAAGAAAAGATTATAGAGCCACCGAAGAAGAAGAAGGCAGAAAAGAAAACAGCCGGGAAGCTTTTCGCTGACGATGATGGTGATGAAGATGAAGGCAACAGCTCTTGGGATGTAATTGACTACGAAGCCGAGAAAGAAGGACCAAGTGATAGTGATGTTGATGTTGAAATGATGGGAGACGATTTCGGAAGTGACGCCGAGGTTGAAGCTGATAACGATGACGGTGAAGAAGATAGCTCTGACGATGATGATGACAATGGTAAGTGAGGGAAGATAGAAGTCGCATCAGATTATCATATTTACAGAAGATATCGAACATCAAGCGAGGAAATTGGATAAGAAGAAAGCTAAGATAGCGTAAATGTTGCTTTTCTATCTATGTAGACCCTATCGTTTCAGAGCTGAAGGTGATGCTGAGTTCAAGCGTAACATCGCTTCCGGCGAGAAGTTCGTTCTTCCTACTCCTGAAGAAGTTGAGGAGGAGAGTAAATGTGCCCCAAATCTACAAATGATAAGAGACAGAATTCAGGATGTTATGCAGGTTTCTAATTTCTTAATGGGGATGGAGTTAATCATTACAAGATTAGGTTTTGGGAGATTTCGCCAAACGAAGAGAGCCAGGAAAAGATAGAATTGATTACGTGGAGATCCTCACCAAAGATTTGTGCAATGTATATGGCTACAACGAGTATCTTATGAGCAAGATTATTCGCTTGTTCTCAGTCGGAAATGAGGTGTGTAGAGTTACATTTGATGGTTTTGTACTTGTGATTTACAGTTGTTGGAGTTCTTAGACGCCAATGATGTGCAACGCCCAGTTACTATCCGTACAAATACGTTAAAAACTAGAAGGTTTGAGATATCTTTTCATGGTTTCAATTGATAATGTTGTAGAGGCGACTTAGCTAAAGCCCTCATTAATCGCGGTATGAACGTTGATCCTGCTGCTGATTGGACCAAAGTCGGTCTTGTTGTTTATGATTCTCAAGTCCCTGTTGGAGCCACACCAGAGTATCTCGCTGGGCATTACATGATCCAGGGTTTGAACTCTCTTCTGCCAGTCATGGCATTGGATCCACAACCAGGAGAGAGGTTAGCTGTTTTGTAGGTTGTTTCTTATTTTTTTCATTCTTAAGAGTTCTTGATATGTGTTCTGCTCCAGGAGGAAAAACATCACACATTGCTTCTTTAATGAAGAACACAGGAACGTTGTTCGCCAACGATGTCAATGTTAGTAGGATCATATATCCTTTCTTAAATATCTAGATTTTCAGCACCAAAGATGTAAAGCTATTATTGGTAATTGTCATAGGCTCGGAGTGAACAATGTTGTCATCAGTAACGTCGATGCTCAAGATTTCGCAAAAGTATACTCTTCGAACCATAATTGTTCTACAGAACTGTTCCAGATATCTGTGTACGGATTCGACCGTGTCCTGCTCGATGCTCCCTGTTCAGGAACTGGAGTTATCTGGAAAGATCAATCTGTCAAGACAAGCAAAGACAGTCAAGATATCCAGAACAAGTAAGCTAGGCTTCTCATCTCTGATGACATCAGTATTAAGGCACACACGACAGCGTGAACTGATTTTGGCTGCGCTCGATGCTTTGGACGCTAACTCACCTAACGGAGGATATTTGGTATATTCTACTTGTTCCATATTGGTAAGTCCTGTGCACATTATTAGTATACCTGTTGATCGTAGGTGGAAGAAAATGAAGCTGTCGTTAACTACGCTTTAGAAAAGAGACATTGCAAGCTGGTCCCAACAGGATTGGATGTTGGAGTTGACGGGTTCACTAAGTAAGGCAAACCGTTCTCTTTTTTTCAAAGCATTTTTTGTATAGAATCGGCCAGTATCGATTCCATCCGAGTCTCAATCTGACTAAAAGATACTATCCGCATGTTCACAATATCGACGGTTTCTTTGTTGCTAAGATTAAGAAACTCAGCAATACCACATATGGCAAGATCACAGTTGGCATGGTGAGTGGAGTTTTTTTGCTCGGAAAGACAAATTTGAATGTTCAGGTGGCTGCAGAAAAAAGCGAAGAGAGAAAGAAAAAGAGAGCGGAACTCAAAGCCGCCAAGGAGGCT
The DNA here is from genome assembly GCA_030370435.1 of Auanema freiburgensis. Taxonomy (NCBI): domain Eukaryota; kingdom Metazoa; phylum Nematoda; class Chromadorea; order Rhabditida; family Rhabditidae; genus Auanema; species Auanema freiburgense. The sequence continues at coordinate 2,957,756 of CM059366.1, read as the reverse complement.
AAAGCTTTAGCTCGCTTAACTCACAAGAACGCTGTTCTCGCTAAGAAGCTGAAGAGGAAGAGTAAAAAAGAGGATGACGAGGAAGAAGACCGTAAGTACCCATACTCGTGTGTTGGGTATTAGTTTTTTTCAGCCCGCACTGCCAAGAACAGGAAGAGAAGAATACAACGATTGAAGAACAGGAAACTTAATCAGGAAAAGATGGAGAAAGCACTTGTGGATGATGGATTCAACACAGTCAGTTTCATCGATCTTTCGAATTCATGATCTTTCGGATAGGTTGGTAATGTGCCAAAGCCGAAAAAGAAGACAGTCACAAAGTTCAAAGTAGGTAAACGTGCTGCTGCTCGCACAGGAGCGAAAATGATCAAGAAGAAGAGAAAGAGACTTCTAGAGAAAATGGGCGCTGCTAACTAATAGTATCTGTTGTTCTTGTTATGTTGTTAACTGTTATCTTGTTTGAAATGAAATTGTTTTTTTTTGAACTCTTGTTGTGTCCTTCAACAGTGTAAGAAGTGACTATGTGACAGCACCTTTTATATACTATATTAGCTATGTTAATAGAACAGTCGAGAAATACAGAATCAAACAAGAAGAACACGTAATCAACTGGGAAGGACTGTAAGCCGGAGAAGGAATACGACTTACAAAATCTAAGTACGGCGCGACAGGCAAATACAACAAGTGCGTTTTTGAAACATGAAAACATGAAAAAATGAATAAATTATTACAATCCATGATATACAGTATTATAACAGCGCACTACTATGGGCTAAGGCATCATGAACACATCATGGATGTGGAGGCTGTAGTTTAGACAGGCAAATCATGACAGAACACTTAACTCATTACAAGACGGTGGCATGTTCACGGTAGAAACATAAACAGAGGATTAGTAGGGAAATCGATTTATAGTTTGGGAAAGAAGAAGATATGAGTTTGTACATAAATCAGGCTTAACGATAATTATATTAAAAATAATCCTACTCAACACTAACTCTTAGAACTGTTTCTACCGAAACGATCTCGCTCTCTTTTAAACCTGTTATAGCACGCATCGAAAAGACGCTATCAGCGATAATGAAAACACGAAAATCAAAATAAGTCTCCCCTTCTCTGAGGAAATCACCCGTAACCTCAAATAACACGAGCTGGGCTACCCCGAACTACTAGTACTACACTTGGTGAACTGAGGTGGTTATTATCTAACAACACTTGGACTAAACTAAACATGACCGCGCTAGAGACCAATATACCAATCTATTTGTTTAATACATTGAAATCTATTGCCCCCGTATGCGAATTCCCAGAGCCGTTCGAATTGGAAGATGGACTAGAGTTCAAAACATTGCTTGATGTTCGCGGAGAGTCTGCTGTTGTTGAGTCCGGTATAGAATCTCGAACCTAACAATGGGAAACAGTTGTATGATTTATTTCATTGGCCTGTTCACTCACCATGACTTCAATCGTGGTCGAGTCCACAGTTGGCGATGTGGCTGTTGGAGTTTGCGACATGGTCAGAGCTGTCGTTGGCGGCGCCGAAAGCGACAAGACGCCCGTGAGGGAGTTCGAACCACTAAATGGACATCAATAACTGGCACGAAAATGGGAAAACTCACTTGCTAGCTACACTATCCGGCCTGGCAGGATTGTTACCCATAATAGTTGCAAAAGGTATCATTGAATTATTAGAAATAGGAGACCGAGAATTTGAGTCGTTTATGTATTGCAAGAAGGTGTTCGAGACTGAAAAACTGAAAATATTAGAATAGCTGGGAATAGTTGGTTACCTTCTTTCAGCATACCGTCATTACTATTACTATTATTAAATAACCCTGAGCACGAATCATCATCTAACTGCCTCATCGTAGTTGGAACCGGGGTAACACGCGGCGTTGAGATTGGAGAACTAACAGCTGAGTTACAATCTGACAACATTTGAGCTTGATGATCATAAGCATGTTTGGTGACGACAGTCGGATTGATGGCTTTTGGGGCAACTAATTTCTGAAAACAAACACATAGGAACTTTTATAAGATTGGTCGGCGTTACAGCTGAGTTCTCAGGACGATTCGTAAACGTCCTAACAGGCTGAAGGGGTGACATAATATCAGCAAAATCAGTTTTTGCTTTCGCGTGCTGCTGCTCAACTTGAGAAAAAACTTTGCTGAAAAAAGGTTTTAGAAACAAAAATGACATTGTGACATACCTAAAGCTTATTGTATCCCCAACTGCATTCGTGAACTTAGTTGGGCTACCCATATAGGACCCGTTGCTATCAACTCTCCGTAATTGTGTAACCAAATTGGTAGGTGATGTTTCAATCAAGCCAGAACCATTCATTCTCGGTATACCGTTCATTGATTCTTCTGATATCCTCACGTTGTTTGGAGAGTTGATATTGTGTATTCGTTTCCGACTTGAAACAATTGGAGCATGACTCTGTGCTACAGCATGTTTATTAACTATTTGATTGACAGCAGTGGGTAGAGGCTGGGCTGAAAATATTCTTTGTTATCCGAACTTCTGTTGCGTAAGTTCACCTATAGTTCTAGCTGGAGCTTGATAGTTCCGTTGATTTTGCGTGCGATTATCGAACACTACAACTCCTACTCTTTGCTCGGATTCGCCATTAATTGGAGTTAAACCAACATTGACGCGCCTTAACGTGCCTGATTGGTTGCTTCTGCAAAACAAATGGATAACAAATTTAAAATGAAGCGAATATAAACCCGTTGTTCGGCACTATCTTGACTACTCTATTACTCCGCACGGATACTACACGTGTCCTGAAAAATTAGCATGACGTTCACGTGACATAACATAGTTTCATCATTTCATTTCGAAAACAGCTCACGAGCGGTTGCATTCAATTACAAAAGATAGATTGAAGAACATACGTTGGCTCGAATGCAGACCCTCTTTGTTGCTCATTCAGTAAAAGATGATCATCATTCCAACTACGTTCTACAATCTGCCGAACTTCCTCATTTGTACTACTAGCTGCTGAATCATGCGAAGTGTGCCTACTCCGTTTTTCTGATGGGCCGTCCTGAAACTACAAATATATGAACAAAGATGAAAGGGGAAACCTCTAAAGCCGGCTTTATATCAGAAACTAGCATCGTAGAATGCGTGGAGCATCCTTTGTTATTACTCGAGTTTGGATTGCCATGATGCTCTAAAAAAAAAATTGTCAATGAGAGAAAAGCATCCTTTTTTATTACTCGATTAACATACCTTGAGATAGAGCTTTGACAGCGGCCACAGCAGACGCTGGAGGAGAAGGAGGTGCTGTAGAAGCGTCTAATGAATTTTCGCCTGGAGACATATCATCTCCTAACCATTGATGAGGTTCTTCTTTCACCCGTGTTGCCATCCTAGAAAACATCATACTACTACTGTGAGATCCTTGGTCAATTATGGAAGCTGGAATAAAAACGATTGAATTATGAGTGGAGCGAGCAAAGTTTACGTTTGGTTAAGCCTTTGAGTTCATATGCGGTAAACACACCCGTACCCCAAATCCCGCCGTCATATAATGTCAACTCATCATCGTCATCATTATCTGAAAGGAAAATTGGAATTTTTTAAATAACGGCGTCTCATACTATTTGACCGGCGACCCGAAGATATTTGACTACTTGTTTCACTTTTCTCAATTGATGTAGGGGTAGAAATTTCAGTCGAAGGATCACTAGTGTGGATAAAGTTCGCCAGAAAAAGATCTAACTCTCGAACTGCTATGGAAATATGATATGGATTGACGCACAGAGCGGGATACATGCATTCTGCACATTTTTCTAATCTCTCTCCGTCGGTACTCTCCAAAGGGATTCCCTGAAGGCCGAATAAGCATTTGAAGAATTGTATAAAAAACCTTGAAAAGAATAACCATCACAAGATCGAGCCTCCAAACTTTGTCTGCTTGTCGCAAGCAATCGATTCTCCTCATTTTTCCCTTTTGGTCAGGATTGGATAGAACGCATACTGCAGGCTTATTACCGGTAATCTAAACAGACAGATAAGGTTATGCTATAAGCAGAAAACTAACAGAATTAACAAAATCGTCTCTACATTGTGGTTGGATATCCTTCCGTAACTTTCCTAATAAGCGACCAGCCCATTTCTGTTTTTGTTCTGATCGTTCTAACTGAAACAAAACAATGATTTTCCCGGAATAACTTCTCCACGCTTACCATAAGCTCATCTTTGAGTGATTTCTCCTCCGTTACCGTCATACGTTTTTCTTGACGTTTGAAAAATTTACGTTTCACAGCCTTAGTTTACATGAATAAGGATTGCAAAGCATGAGTACTACCTGAAGGTTGAACCAAACGTATGCGAAATCTTTTACATAAGGTAGGAGATGTTCCACGAACGGATGATAATCATCCTGTAAAGAACATTGAGCTTCTGGGATAATCTGTTGATGAACTTACAGGACAAGCATTAGGACTATATTGATTAGACCATTCACCCGAAGGTGGTGGCATGGAGGTATGAACAACTTGCTGAGAAACAACGTTGGGAACATCACGGTTAGGAGATGCTACACTTCCCACATCAATCTATAAAATTTTGGATGAGGAGAAGCTCAAAGAATGGCTGTAGTATGTATTTAACGCTCAATAGCGTTGGTCCTCAGAATAGTTTAAAAGTGTTTGGAACAGAACGAACTTCTAAGTGTTGATCCATTTCTAGCTTACACACTGGATGTCAAATGTATATTCATTATCAATCTTCAACCAATTTCAGAACTTGGCCTGTAATTTTTAGAATATCCGGCTCCGATTAAGAGATGATAGAGAGCTATGAAGAACATGTACACTGTGATGGTGAAAAAGGAAAAAAGTTTTCAGAAACATAGATTGTGTCTGTGGAAGCAATTCGGATGATTTTCACTAATAATTTTCATGTTCGAACTAATATGTAACTAATTAGCATATAAGCATGCTCAAAGAAGAATTTTCAACTCAAAGAACAACAAGATTTGGGTAGAAGCCAAAAACATTTGGCTCAAAAGTCTTGTTATTGTTATAGGGTACGCGGGGCTGACTACGGTATGGCATTGGAGCATGTTATATGTCACAAGCATGCCGTCCATTTTTCATTCTAAACATTCACTTAATTTGTTTTACATTTATTGAGGTTTATTAGAACTGTGATTCAACGAAACTTGATGACGAAGATTGTCCGTTTTGTTGTGAAGGAACTAAGAATTTTACTCGCTCAGGTTCCTTCGGTGCTTGACGCATATCGTTCTGTCTGTTTAGCTCGTAAATGAGCTTACCCTGTTTGCCTGGAGATCTTCTATCAGATTGTCCATACTTAAAAGACAAATGAAGACATTCAAAAAACCTTTACAAATACCTCGTTAGTTTGATTTGAAATGTCTATAGTCTTTTCGTCACGATGGGGATTGTAGTTTCCGCGTTGGTCCGTAAACTCTGTGTATGGATCATAGCTAGGAGGAGGGCTCAAATCATTGAATCCAGCGGAATCTTCATCATCCGCACTCTCTTGCAGAGATTTCTGTCTCAATTCATTAAAAGTTGTTTTAGATATTCTCCATCCAATTATCTTCAAGATCATGACCAGCAAAGATACTCCCATGATAATAGAACCATACGTTATAGCTGAAAGAAATTGATAATGATCATGATGTTATTTCAAACATTTTTTTGTTTCCGGATGTGTTTCATCTGGATTGATGTAGTTGGGATCGCGAACATCACGGCTTCCAACTTCTCGGCTACTCTTCGGTCCTCCTAACCATTCAAGCGACCATAAATGGCCAGTTGTTATAGATGCTATGCTAGCATATAACCAAATAAAGATCCAGAAAATGAAAACAGTCTAAAAGAGAAATGTCCTAACAGAGAAATTTTAATACATCTCTTACATGATTGATTAACATCGGTATAGCCAGCAGAGGATTTGACTTGCTGTAACATTGTCCATAAGTTATCAACGCGAAAATAGCTAGGATTAGGAATGAGAAGTTGATATAGACAGAAACTGAAATGTGTAAACTCAATGTGCTTAATTCGACTTATCTAGACTTACGCCAGTTATTAGAATAAATGATTGAACAAATGGATATTATAAGAAGGAACTTGGCAATAATCGACTCAATAACTTGCATGCATTTCGAGGCTATCTGTATGTATTGTCATTCTCTTTGAATGTTTCTATAAACTTAAAAATTTCACATACCTTATGTCTTATGGAACATTTAAACGCCATGATTAAGCACAAGTAGAGAATCGAACATTGTGCTTATCACCTTGTACTGCATAGAAGATGATAAGCAAATACAAATTGTTGACTCTCATTTCACAACGACAGTTAAATTCATGTGTCTCATAGTTTAATCACTCATGACAAAGTCCTTTCTAAAGTAAATAAATCTTAAATCTCTCCGTAGAAAATTTATTAATCCAACAAGAACAGAAAACAAAAGGAAATAAGAGAAAAAAAAAAGAAACAACCGTTCCATGCCCCATGCCACACTCAAATGGCACTTTCACGTAAATGCGTTTTCACGTCAAACAGTTTTACGTGAGTCTGCGGTTCACGTCAAACAATCTCACGTGGGGTACAACTAACGTAGATTCACCAATCACGTGGTTCATTTTTACGTGGAAAAGGGTACATACATAAACAAAGAAAAGTTAGTACCAAAGTAATTATAACATCACTCTAATATGACTTGTTCCACATATTTCGATATGAAGAGAGATGCAGTGACGTGCACATTCAAACTTCGAGTCTGTCCTAACTGCTCAATCTCCACTGTTCGGTCAACGCATTGTAGAAGGTTGGTTGGTACACCCTTACGTTCATCTCCCATTAGCAATGCACACTTAAAGCGTTTGCACATAGTTTATAGTTTGATCAGAAGACTAATACCTTTTTCGGGAACTCAAACTTGTGTAATGGTACGCTATCGACTGTCTGTTCTGCGGCAATGACAGTATATCCATTGTTTCGAAGTTCTTGTAAGTAGGCCAGCAAATCCTGTGGCTTTCTCTGCAAAACAAAGGTTCGTATGCTATCGCTGGTTCAACATTACAGCATCTATATTCTGCCAGTTCTCGCTTGCCATGCTCAAAGCTTTGAAACCTGCATCTTGAAGTAGAAGCTTATCCGCAATTACGAGGGTATCAACTCCGAAAATCTCAGATGTTCTACATAATCCTGTGAAGTTTAGACATACATGACTAGACACAAAACTATCAAAAACCTCCCAGATTATTTGGTTTATCAATAAGACTGGCAACGACAATCATTGAACAGTCGGCCTTTTTGACTCGGCCAGTTGTATCAATTTTACGTTGTAAAGCATTGTCCGAAGATTGTACAGAACTTTCCGACTCTTGAATTGTCAATTTGAAAAGACATTTTTTTGTATAGTAAACCTTCTTCTAATTCGTTCATCTCCATTTCGGGAGCGCAACTACTGTTCTTGCTTAGACCTTAGAGTACATGCCTTATTGTCTTACAGAAAGCAGAGCACGTACCATTGTAGACTACTGTTGGAGCATCCAGGAACACTTTGTCATCATTCTTCGATGCAATTTCTGAGTCATTCAGTTCCTATAAATGTATTTTACAAGAGAATAAATGTTTTGTATTACCAGTATCAAATCATCAGGTATTGTGTCATCAATAGGGAGGCCTGTCTTACTGGGAATGTCAACTAGCACACAGCGGAAATCGAAATGATTTTCAACATTCATATGGGTAAAATAGAAATCTTCTAACAAATTTTCAATTATTCTTTTCGAGTTTCTAAAAGAACAGCTTCATCTTGAAAAGGAAATCTGATGAGGGCTTACCCGGAAGGCTCAAGATCAAACTCAATGATACCTCGAACTGTCGGCCATTCATTTTGTTCTTTTTTGCTTAGACTCTTGTACATGATCTGAAGGAAAAAGAAATACAGATGTAGAGTACTATTAACGTACAGTTGAGGCAGCTATGGCAGTACATCGCACTCCGAAGTTCTGAGCTGTCGTCCATGGAAGAATCAAATTGATCAGTTGAGCAAAATAAGCCTAGGAGAGAAATGACATTATTGGTTTGGTATCAAACTTTGTTTTGTCTAGTCTTATACATATGAACCAAAACATTCAACCAAGATGAGATGCTTCCAATTCTGTCTTTTGCAATCTGAAACCAAACGTGATCGTCAGCTAAGTTTCCCAACTGACTTTTTTATTGGAACTTAGGAGCTGCTTTTCAAACTCAGGAGACTTTAAACAAAGACGAGCTAGAGTCCACTCAATTAGGAGTTTGATTGAGAACTGTTGGCAAGGATCCGTTATACCATTAATACAGAAGTTGAAAATGTCTTGGAGAGTCGTCTAGAACACCGTGTATGAGTTTCATTCCCTTCATCTTACCTTATCTTGAATATATTCTGTACAGAAGAGAAGCAGAGCTGAAGATCTAGTTTTCTGCCTATGAGGTAGGGATAAGCCAAAAGATCTAAGGAAGTGAATATGAATGAAGGTATATGTATGATTTTCATGAACCTGGAGGCGTTCGAATCGAGTATATTAGACTCTTTGATAATTGCCTCACAAATCGCTTTGGCGAAAGCTTCGTCTTTCTTGGCATAACGTAGTGATATAAGGATCGCTTGGAATCGTACTCTCTGAGAAACTTCGTGCAGCCTATAAAAGCATGCGTAAAGAAAAGCTTCCTTCAATATCTAACTTCTCAAACGTTGTTGATGGTAAGAACTGGTAATTCGTATGCTTATATATTTGAGAATAGGAATCACTAATAGTCTTAGTGTCCTTTCGAGGAACAGGACCGAACATAGCCAGCTTCACTAACTGGAAAATGATTTTTGAGAGAAAATGCTACGAGGAAAATTACAATAGGTGCCCAATCCGGACTGAGACCAGCTTTGTACTCATTCAATGCATTAGCCAACACAAGAGCAACCGACGTGCTCAGGCTGGCAAGCTCTATGTAATGGAGACAGATTTCCTACAATCTCTTCATTAAACTGCGTACGTTAGATCAAGAAAACTTACGAAAACAACTGCTTTAGCCTTTTCGTCTTTCAAAACATTTTCTCTAATTGCAATCTTGAAAACCATTGCCATGGCTGGCAAACAATTTTGTGATTTCTTCTCTTCGTTAACAATTTGAGCAGCACATCTGATGGCTTTTATGAGAAGATCTGAATCTTTCACCTGAATAATCCTCATATATAATAGCTTCAATGCTTGCCACACCTCATGAATATTTTTCGATATGACATCAAGGAGCTGATGTTTAACTTCATATGAAGCAGCGGCATCAAGTACATCAATGGCTTCTTCTAGAGTCTCAGTTGCATCTGGCTTGATAAGCTTTTCGAACCTTTGGATACTATGGATGAAACTAACTCTAAACACACTTACCTCTGGAAAAGCTTCAGAGAGGCCGAATGAGTCCATGCGACTATTTGATTGAACTCTTTCGGATTCAAGGAGGACGTTTGGCTGCGTTTCATTCGTGGTCCATTGAGAAAACTCTTTCCAACATATCTTTTGATGAGATTGTACGTCTGTTCATCGTTGGATGAACTTTCATCCAAGAATGAATCGAATATAACGAGAAGCATAGCTGTTTTCTCAGAGCTTATAGTCTATTAATGAGCATATTTTCATCGTGAAAATAGTTCTTTATACCTCTTCATTGTTAGCAAGGTGTAAGGCACTGATGAACATATCCAAAGTCCAAGGATAGTAGCGTTTAAGGAATGGAATATAAACCTTTTTGAGAGTTAAGAAATCTGAGTTCTAGATAAACATGGTTGATTTTGTGATGAATAAGCAAAACCTTTCCCTCAGCTATAGCCAATCTAGTCAGAACATAACCATTGATAGAAGCAATCAGAGTTTTATCCAATGCTTTGTCTAACTCAAGTTCATTTTGATCGAAAAGATATGTGTCAGAGCTTAGAGGCATGTTGACCAGGAGATTGATAAGGTTGTCAACACTTGGATCCAGCAAGGTCATGCTCAAACGCTCAGAGATTTCTAAAGAAATCAGAGAAATTAAATAAGAAGTTTTGTCATTGGCAATAGCATCAATCCATAGAAGAGAAAAACAATCGTCATCCTGAAAAATAAATTGAATGTATCAAATCTGCTATTGGTAGTTTACGTCTTCAATGTTTTTCGACATCACATATTGTAAAGGAACGTTGGGATCATAATCTTGTGCCTTCCATGATTCCATCAACAATACATTCAACTCTTGAGATGCAATACGACTATCCCTAGTCAACATGGCAGCAATAGCTCCAAAGTCTAACTTCGTCTGCGCTTCCTAGAAATTAGTTCCTTGTCTACTCTCCTCTCACCCGTAACAAACCCATTTCATGACTTTTGTAAAAAACCTTAACAGCAAAAACTTTGTTATTATTCGAAGTGACAGCATTGTGATATAATGCGATTTGCTTATAACAGATCTGAAAAAAAATGTTTGTTGTTTTCATTCACGTACAATCGATATGCTAATTAGGGAATGATTGACATGAGCAACAATTTCATTCATCATTTCAGATACGCTCAGAGCGGTTGCATTCCAATTAGTCTCTCCAATTCTAGTCAAATTCAAATTCAAATTCTCATACCTTATCAAAGGTAAGTCTTCATAATTCAAAACTGGCTCCCATTCAATTTCAGCCACAATAGATGAGATGTAGTAGAATGTTTGTGGACATGACAGGGAATTTAGGGCCGTCGCTAATTCTCGAACAAATGTGGCTGATAGAAAGCGATTGTAAGTATGTTTTACTGTGAGTATTACCTTTTCCGGTTTCATTCTGAGATGAGTAGATAGAAGATAACAGCTTTCCTAGAGTTTCATTGAAACTCGAGAGCTTTTTTCTCTCTAATAGCCTCCACAATGAGTCAATGGAGTTGAAATGTTGGAAAACTGTTCCCAAGAGGAACTGTAGAAATTATGTGAAACAGGGAGTAATTAAAAGTCTTACTCTTAGATCATTCGCAAGTATTCCACTGTCTACTTCTATCGATCTCTCCAAACCCCAAACTCTTATCCAACCGTTCGTATGATGTAAGCTTCTAACCTGGAGAAAAAAAACTTATTTCCATATTCATATTAATGGTTACTAAAATGATTGAAGCTAATCGCCAACTCAAGCTTCCTTCTCTGACACTCTCCAGTAAAGAATCCCATCGACCAAGAACTGGCTTAATAAGATGAAACTATAAAATCGAGTTAATGAATGTCGATCAGCATTGCAGATTTACTTGAGGCTCTTCTAAGCATTCCAATAGAATATAATAATCATTGTGAGAGTGCTCTACTCCTGTCAATTCCTTCAGACATGAAATACATGCTTTTCGAGCTCCCCGATTGGAAAGAGGATCTGCAAAACTATGTTCCAAAGCAGTCGAGTTTCCAACTCACCGAACAACACCATATAACAAATATCGAGCAATAGCAAATGATCTATTTTTGAAACGTTCTGGGCTAAAACACAAAGAGATGGAAGAGCAGCTTCTAGACTTTCATTAGCTAAGGTCGATATGTAACTGAGATTTTAAGTGTTATGAACAAGCAGTAATCTCTTACGTGATAACCTGGGATCTTTCTTCAGCTGTGAAGGCATTATCCACAAGTTTTTGGATACTGTGCCTAGTAACCACGTTATCGGAGGTTAGAAGAACATCCTCAGTGTCTTCAAGCATGCTTCAAACCCGTATTTAGTGAAGTGAAATTGAAAAAAGGAGCAGATATGCAGATAACCGAACGTACATAGGTGACAATCAAAAGAAAGTTGGAACAACAGTCATTTACTTCTCGTAAAATTTGTATTTACAATAACAATTTCTAAGCAACTAGAACAATTAAAAAAACTATGATTTAAGCAAACGAATGAGGTCTAACAGGTCGGAGAGGGTCGAACAACTTTGGATCCCTGACGTATTTGGGATCCTTTACGAACACAGGCATATAACCTGCTTTCCTTGAAAGAGCAATGGTCTCGATGAGTTTTTTCTGTTGATCATCGCACAGTCCTGTTTAAAAGAATTTTTAGTTTTAATAACATGAAATAAGATAACCTGTGATATGTTGATCGTAAACACGTCCAGAAAAAGTAGACACGAATTGCTAAAGACAGGGAGTACTCAAATTGTATTGAAAGTTTTACCTGTAGAAGGCGGGAGTTTTTATAATCCAAGTCTACTCCAGTTCGACATAAAAGACACTTTCTCTTCTCTCTTTCATAAGGATTCTTTTCCAAATTAATAGGTTCATCTGAAAATCGTAATACCATCAGCAGTTTAATTACTTAATACTACCTTGGTCAATTTTCACTGCACTGGAGCTACAAAGTCTAAGTTGGACAGGAGACGAAGTTGATAGCACTTCTCCAACAGAACGAGGAATTAATTTTGAGAATTGTTTAATAGCGAACATTGTTCAGCTGGATAGAAAATTATAGAAAGCTTTCGTGAAAACTTGGGAAGAGTGCAAGGACGATGTAGTGCACGCCGTTTACAACAATTTGTGAGAGAGCTGCAACAAATCAAGTTGCAAATGTTTTCATTATGTATTCAGAGCGATAAAATCCATCCCATTTTTCAATTCTTCGAATTTTACATTTCAAGGAATTTAATATTTCGTTTTCAGTAGGAGATATGGTCCTTTTGAAGAAAAGAGCCGCTGCTGGCAAAGAAAACAAGAAAAGAGTAGAGGAAGAGGTATGTCTGTTGCTGTTTTCGTCATACATATCTGTGCTTAGGTTGTAGAAGATGTTGAAATGAACGAAAGCACCGATGGTGAAGACGACAGTGCGTTCGAAATTAGTGATCATGAGGATGAACCTATAAATGGTAATCCTACACAAGAAGGAAGTGAAGAAGAAGAGGAAGAAGCTGAAGATGGTGATAGTGATAGAGAGGTTTGGTTTTCATAAGCGACATTAATTACTTACTCTGTTTCAGCTCCAAATCGCATTGAGAGATGGACTTTTAAAATCAGATAGACTCAATTATATTGTACCAAAAAAGCACGAGTTCATTAATAAAAAGGTTTCAGCTCATTTCTCTCTCACGATTTCGATTATAACCATTGTTTCAGAATGAAATTGTCGACAAAATTAATATCTTTGCCAAGAAACTACCATGGATAGAAACACTGGAGGTTACCACGAAAAATACACTCACAAAGGAAATGATCAATAATGACTTCGAGAGGGAATTACAATTGTAAGATGTGCTTTCTATTCGTCTAACTTACAATTATTTATAGCTATAAACAAGCTGAAAAAGCTGTTCAAATCGCCGTTCCTCGTCTTGTCAATTCACACATCAAAGTTATGAGACCAGATGATTATTATGCTGAGATGTCAAAATCAGATGGACACATGCAGAAAGTTCGTAGACGTCTGTTGAAGATCCAAGAAGGAAAAGAAAGACAAGAAGCCATTCGTCGAATGCGTGAAGAGAAGAAGTATGCTTCTAAGGTTCAGAAGGTAACTTGCATTTTCATCATTCATAAATTCTAACGCGATCCCACATTCCATAACCATCAATGGTCTTCTTCATTTTACCCTTAATTCAACGAAAATGATAGAAGCACAGAACGGTTGCATTCTTTCTATCATCATCCTTCTATCATTTTCCAACCATATTTCACTTCTACGTTGTTCTGTTTTTCAGAAGGCTATCGAGAATAAGAATGCTGAGAAGAAGAGACTGACAGAGGCCGTGAAGAAACACAAGAAGGGAATGAAGGGTCAACTCGAAGATATGCTCAACAACGTTAAACGCTTTGGATTAGATGTAATTTCAATAACTCTTTCTCTTTCATCATATTGATCCTTAAGGATACTGAAGGTCTCGAACGTCCAGGTTCTAAGGGACCAGCTGGAAAGGGAGGATTTGGTAAAATGGCAAACGCTGGTGGTCGTTCTAATAATCGTGACGCTAAAAGAGCTAAGGAAGAGTACAAATCCCAACGTTTCGGCTTTGGTGGTCGTAAGAAGGGAACCAAGAGAAATACCAAAGAAAGGTTCGTATAGAACTGATAATGTAATCTTATATCGGAGACTTTTAGTTTCGACGATGTTGATGGAAAAGGCTACGGTTTCGGCAGAGGAAGTGGCGGAAGCTCTCGAGGAGGAGGAAGAGGTCGAGGTGGAAGAGGCGGAAGAGGTGGAAGAGGTAGAGGTGGAAGACGCTAATTGTTATTTTTGTTGTTTTATTCATTGTTATTTGTTAGTTTGTTGTTTTTTGATTATAAACCAATGTTTGAAGATAAGAAACGATAAGCATTCTGTGATAGAGGTTACCTCGCCTCTCGTATTTGGAACTTTTCCATTTTGCTTTTTTTACTTTTTATTGCTCAGAGAATGTTGTTACTGGAGTTACTGTCCGCTCTCGGGATATTTACATTATTAGTTCTCTGTACTCTAATCCCTTACTGTTACCTTCTAAGGCGGAACAGTAAAGAGAGCAAGTTAGTTTAAATTCCCTTTCTGTACCCAATCGTACTTTTCAGAAGTAGTTTTACTCTTTCTATTTGTAATTGCATAGCTTGTGGTATCTTTTTGTCGACATGTTTCTTAGGACTTGTACCACATGTACGTCATCAGGAAATGATGATGAGGTGATTTTTATCGTGGTCCTTAATTCTTATCTTCTCATTTAAGAAAATCGTTCGAAAATAATTCTACTGAATCTGTGAACATTAACCCATCTATGCTCCCAAATACAGAAGCTGTTGTTCTCCTTGGCTTTTTGCTGATTTTGATTATCGAGCAGGTTTTTTTTAATGCTTTTTCATCAATTTGACGTATTCTAGGCTCTCATGTCCTGCTCACCAGCCGCCAGCAACCATCATTGCTCACCCAAACGAGCTCCTACTTTAAGAACGTTACTGGAACAAGAGGATGAAGACGGACAGGTATAGGTGTAGTTCTGCACTCTTCAGTATTAAACATTGTTCAGCCACTTGTTGATACTACATTAGATGACGAAGATGGAATGCAAGACATCATTTTCCGTTCGGTATGACCCGTTCTCTGAACGCTTTAACAGTTTTTCTTAAGAGCTCCCCCGTTACTGAGCATGACGATTCCATGGGACATTCTCACTTGATCAGAATAGAAGATGGATTATCTGCTCGAACTCTCTTCCTTCTTCTTGGGTTATCCATCCACTCCGTGTTCGAAGGAGTTGCCTTAGGTGTCCAAGTAATGAAATGTATCTGTTAGTTCCACTCATTTCCTTCTTTCAGAATGAAAGATCTGATTTCTTTAATGTTCTCATTGCCATTATGTTCCACGAGGTATGGCATGACGAGAACTATTTCATTAAGTCGTATACATTACAGGTTTTATGTTGTTTCGCTTACGGCGTATCTATGGCACAACAACGAACTCCAGTCAGATCAGCTTTCCTAACCAGCGTAATTCTGTCTGCGACAATTCCTGTGGGAATGTTAATCGCGTTAATGGTAGCATGATAATGCAATGAATTACTTCCATGGGAACTGTTTTAGGTTGATCAGGCTGAGAATACGAATTCTGTAATTGTCCGTTTCGTCCTCGAAGGTCTTGCTGCTGGAACTTTCATATACGTTGCATGTGTGGAAATGCTGAGCATGGAGTTGCACAGCCATACACACACACCACATCGAAATGAAGAATTAGGTCATAGTCATAGGTAAGATTGATAGTTTTGTCTCTTGAATTCAGAATTCCTTTTTTTCAGTCATCAAGGTAGACGTTGTGCCAGCTTAGGAAAGGCTTCAGCTGTCTGTTTCGGAGTGGTCATTTTCTGGGTTCTTCAGATATTTGTAGGACGTCATCACGAATAAGCTAATCATTTGTACATAATAAGTTTCTAAGTCACTGAGGGTTTTGATCCCGTGCCAAACTAATCATAATAATTCCTAATAATATAAATATATTTATGACTTCGAGCTTGCTCTGTCTTTCTGTACGATCTCGGAAGTTCCCTCTCCCCGCACATGTTTCTATTCTTTTATGGTTGTGATAATAAACATAGATTTTTTTTGAATTTCTTGTTCTCTCAATCCTCATCAGAGGTACTACTAGGGTATACAGAACTCTTTCTAATTTTTATTACATTTTACTATACTGATGATATGATTCACAGATCATTCAGATGATTGTGACGAAGACGGATTCCTTTGCTATCGTCGATGAACTCGCTTACTTCAAGCAAGCTTTCGACCATCTGAAGTCAGTCGGAAGTGCTTTTTCATTCGTTCTTTCTATTTAGGATCAATTATGATTCCGTTCTGTACGATATCAACGGTCCTTTCAAGAATGACAGCCAATTTGAAGCTGAGAAGAATCCTAACCGACGTATTCGGAAGAGGAAAAGACCAGTTTCTTCTAACCACGATTTAGAAAACGTTAGGAAGTTGTGTCTTTAAGGAAAAATTAATATTTTCAAGGATTGTCTCTTTGTGAAGCAGGAACATGAGAAAATCCTTCGGGAAGGTTTGAGTTTGGGTTACTTCAAGGAGGTACAAGAGAAGGATAACAATCGAAGAGCTCGTCAGAAAGCTAAGGAGATCGATTGTTTCTTCGAAGCATCGTCTTCTAAGAGTTCAGGAGAGCATCAATTGACGTAATAAGAGTAGCGAGGGATTTTCTCCAATTTACTCAAGTTTCGTTTCAGTGAGGACGACTTCGTTATGATTAAAATGTCTGACTCGTTCTATAGTAATAACCTCTCGCAGCCCATAACCATCAATGTGGGATGTGAGATGTCGCATTCCTTTCATTGATATGAACATGTAATTAAGGTGATGCCACCATCGAGAAATGCTTCATTCCATCATCTTCCTCCTTTTCTGTGGCAGATATCTCTAACATCTACAAATGGAATGACGAGAAAGGTAAGCTCTGGAAGTTCCTAATCCGCTCCAAGAACTCGTTTCCAGAAGAAACATTTGATCTGGTCGTTATGGATCCGCCTTGGCTGAATTTCTCAGTAAAACGAACAAACAACTACAAGCTGGATGATCATTGGCATAGCTCTTTACCTAATATGGATATTTTAGCCGAGAAAGGGCTTTGTTGTATGTGGGTAACGAACCGAAAAGGCATACCTATGTCGCAGACTAGCGTAAATAGAAGCTTTTTCAGGAATAATGAATGTTGTAGAAGCTTTACTGGATCGTTGGAATCTGAAAGTATGTTCTTTGTGGTACTGGTTGAAGGTGTGGAAATCTTTCTGCAGCGCTTACAAATCAGCTTATAGGTTACCAAAGAAGGAAAGCCTGTTTGTGAGTATCAAACTGATCATAAAGTTCCTTTTGAACGTGTGGTGGTTGCTTGTTTTGCAGATCAATTAAGTTATTGGAAAAGCAAGATAGCAGAGAAATTCGTTTGTGCAAGGTTTTTGAGAGAGTTGTTATCTCTTGACAGATGTAGTTTCAGTATACCGATGGCCGTGCATTCGCATAAACCGCCTATGGCTCTGTTGTTATCATCTGTAGGCTTAGAATTTGAGAAGTAGACAATAGACAATCGTTAGTAGAGTAATGCAGCATCTTTCAGAAGCTGTGAGTTGTTCGCACGAGGATTGTTGCCGAAAACCGTGTCAGTGGGGTTGGAATGTCTATATATGCAAAGATTGTGTATGTTTGATAAGGTCTAGGAAGAAAAACGATGACGGCTTAAGTATGTAAATAAAGACGATAATCATAAAATTCCTTTGGTGGCGAAGAAACTCACAGACAGAAGATTCAGATCAGTAGTCAAGGCGATAAGTCTCAATTAGCAGTTTGTCTCTATACTAGATCTGGCTATCTAGCTAGCTATGTTACAGACTAGTGTGACTGCTTTGTCCCACAAGTACTATTAGAATGTTATGAGGGGAGAGATCACATCAATTGGTGACAAAAAGGAAAGATACCCAACTTTCTCTCTGACCATATGTATTATAAAGTTGCTGACAAGCGTTATAACCTACTTGATAATACCATCTTATATAATTCATCTTTCACAAACGATTTACGCGTCTAAGAATCGCATACATCTCCTCATCGACTTCATACCCGAACTGTGTGTGGAATGAAAAACACATAAAAAGATGTTTTTTCTCGTCTCTCTCTCTCTGTGTGTTAGATTTCAAAGTCGGAGTTGTTCATATGACTGACTGAATCTGATTCTCTCGAAGTGTGACGAAATAATTAATTAAAACAAACATTTGCCCATCAAAATCCGTTCCTTCCTTAATCACAACAAATTTTATGGGCAATTGAGATGAAAATGGCGCAAAACTTAACAATCCTCAGCGACCAGCTGTAACTCCTCTGTTGGCAAAACTGTTTAGGAGAGGGAATAGAGAGATTCAAGTATTGTCATGGGGTTCATGAACTGCTGACTGATTTCTGATGACTATATGGACAACTATCAACTCTCGCTTTTGGATATCTCTCTCTCTCTCTCATTATTTCTCTCGAGTGATCTGGAGCTTCTTCACACGGACAAAGAACGACTTGGTTTGGGAAAAAGTTCGGTTGATTGTACAGGTCACAGTGGATTTCCGGTCTCTTGCAGAAATATGATTTTATCTCGAATTCGATGGAAGAATAACAAGTTATAATAAAGCATCAAATCCATGTTTCCTCGATAAACAAAACAAAGATCAAAATCTGCTCATTACGTCATCAAGAAAATACCCAAAAAAGGAATTTTGAATGGGTAGGTGCGCGGCAAAGAGAAATCAACTATGAGGGGCGTGGTAATGATAATGAACGATTATCAAAGAGGGAGCTTACAGGATTGCCCTGTATGGGGGTCTTGTCCCTCTATGTCTCTCTCTCTCTCTCTCCTTCTAACTCTCTCTCTACTGCTTTCATGTTATTCGATAGAAAACCATTTGATCTGTAATGTCTGTTGTTCCTCTCACATACCTAATTAATACATATAAATCTCTCATTATATGTAATGCTATCATGCCAATCATGTCTATACTAATCAAAACTGTTTAGATGAAAGCAGGCCTGTTAGGTGACTGTATCGGCTTCATTGGAGCTTCAACTACTAACTATAGGGCGGAGTCAAAATAGCGAAACCAGTTGACTGATCGTCTGAGGATGGAGTATATATGGACGTGAAGCTAGGAAACACAATCATCTTGCAATCGTGTTTTATCTCTTCTATCTTCTCACAGCTTTTTTTGTTACCAACCAAAACAACTTTTCTTTTTGGACAGCGTTTTCATTTCGGATTATTCTAATTTGACGACTGACAATCGCCTTTATTGGCCTTTTGTTATAGTTGTTGATGTCTTTCTCGAAATTTCTCATTTTTGCTCTGTTTCAGGGATAATGGAGGAAAAAGCCAAGCTGCAAGAAGCCGAAAGCTTGAAGCGGCTAGCTTTCTTTGGGATTTCCATCTCCACGGTAATTAACCTCAGCATACTTTGGCTTTCTAATATTTCCCTTCTATTCTTCAGGTGGCAACCCTAACAGCCATCGTTGCTGTCCCCATGTTGTACAACTACATGCAACATGTCCAATCCTCACTTCAGAATGAGGTGGATTTTTGCCGACATAGAACTGATGGACTTTGGGATGAATTTCACCGATTTGAAGCCATCAAGGGAGTTGACTCTCGTGTGAAAAGACAAGCTTCATGGCAAAAGTGGAGTGATCAAGGACGCCGGGTTGCACACACTGCTCGTGCTCACGGAGCTGGTACTTACTCCCAAGGAGGTGCCGCTGCTGGTGGCGCTGGAGGATACGACGCTGGAGTCGATGCTTCTGCCGGCGGCGCAGGAGGAGCCGGAGGTGGATCATGCTGCTCATGCGGCATCGGAGCTGCTGGACCACCAGGACCACCAGGAACTGACGGAAATCCAGGAACTGATGGACAAGCTGGAGCTCCAGGAAATCCAGGACCTGATGCTGCTGCTGGAGCCGCTCCAACTGCTCAAGACTTCTGCTTCGATTGCCCACCAGGACCACCAGGACCACCAGGAAACGCTGGACCACCAGGACCTGACGGAAACCCAGGAGCCCCAGGACAAAGCCCACCACCAAGCCAACCAGGACCCCCAGGACCTCCAGGACCTCCAGGACCACCAGGAGGAGATGGACAACCAGGAGGACCAGGAAACCCAGGAGCCCCAGGACAAGTTACCGAAGTCCCAGGCACCCCAGGACCAGCTGGTAAGAAATTGAATCATAAATAGCCCCATCTAATCATATAATCATTCTAGGACCACCAGGACCACCTGGACCAGCCGGACCACCAGGAAATCCAGGAAGTGCTGGAAGTTCTCAACCAGGACCTCCAGGACCACCAGGACCTCCAGGACCAGACGGGCCACCTGGAAACCCAGGAGCTCCAGGATCCCCAGGAGACGCCGGAGAATCCGGAAGCGGAGGAGGATGCGACCACTGTCCACCACCAAGAACCGCTCCAGGATACTAGGTTGTGCATTTTTTGTAATAAACAATCATTTTTCACTTGACTTGTCTTCTCTATTGATACGCATGCATTGATCAGCACATCCTTAACCATCTCCCAACAGGGAGAGTGGGGGGGGGCGAGTAATGGGGGGGTTAAAGGGCTGAAACAGGCAAAAGGGGATAGGGCAGCAGCTATGAAGATTGACTGACAGGACGATCTCGAACGATGAAAGCAGTAAAAGGGATATAATACCAGAATGTGTGAATGTTAACACACAACAACTTGTCTGAATCAGATAGCTGAAGCAAGCCTGTTCTGTATTAAACTCAACCTAATTAATGGGCCTAATGTATTAGATGGCTATTGATTAACTTTAATATGTCAATTGTCAAACAATATCTCTTTTCTCAACCAGTTCACCTTCACCATTTCACTTTTTGTTTTGATTGAATCAATGCTCACATCCGCCTACACACAAACATCATTCTCCTCTCAGGCATACGTACGCATGTCTATACATCCATATGCATATGCAAATGATTCAAATATAAACATTACATTATATAAAATGGAATTTATACTATGTCCTTGGTCATATTAGCTGTGAAAGCTTCTTCCTCTTCAATGCTTTTCCTTCTCATCGTTATAGGCATAGTTAATGTTAGTTATGCTTCACCTTCCACATATTCTCGATTGGATACTCTATTCCTCAAACCCACTTCTATCAACACTTTCAGTCCCATCATTAAGGTTCTTATCAATCAATCCTTCAAACTGTCTTATCTTCTTCAGAATTCACTCATTGATGCTTTAGCTGATCTACAAGAGAAAATTTCAGTTTTAACTTTGCCATTAAACAGAAATGTGATCTCGTATAAGGAACTGAGTCATTGTACGCCTCAGGCAGTTACACGTCTTTCGGCCTTGGATTTGGTTTTGCAAGCTTCTTCTCAAACGCTCTCATAACTGTTATGTTCAGATGAACTCCAGAGATATCGAAATTGATGGCGGACATGGAATTCCGCTTACTCGGTTCAATTACGCTCTTTTCTTAGAGGTTTGCTACACAACTCTCTATGAGACGAAGCTTTATCTCTGAAGGTGAATGGTAAAGGATGTCAGAAGAATCCGCAGCTCTTGGCTACAGCCCGTCCTTGTGATGTTGAGGAGAATCATAGGTGATCTTTGAGTAACTTTGCAATCCTTAAGCAACCAGTATTCAGACCCATCTTGGGAGTTCTGAATGTCTGCTTGGGTGATCATTGGAATGGGTTCAAAGCTGTCAAAGACTTGCTGCGTCACGAAATTCTACATTCTTTAGTTGAACCATAATACAAATACAGCTTAATCAGCTCAAATTGGTTTTAGGGATTTGGAACACTGGTTCCAATTCAAGCTTTCCAGAAAGCTCCACAACCGGAGAAGTATCTGTGGAAGCTGAAAGACTCTTCTCAGACAGCCACGAGATACTACTTGGATTTTGCACAAAAAGCCCTTGTAAGCATACATGAATCACAGTGATTCTTCAAAAAAGAAAATGTCATAATTGATGGGCAATTAGCATAATTGTCTGAAGATGACCAACTGATTAGCATATTCCAGCCAGTCGTACAAAATCATTTTGGATGTCGAGACATGAAAGGAGTAGAAGCTGATGGAAAGAGTTTGATTCACTTAAATGAATACATATTCGGAGTAATCTATATCATATAGATAAGTATATCATATAGTAAATCATCTAGAATGAGCTGATGACACCAAAGTTAACGAATGGACCAAACTATTTTACGGAAATTACAGCGAGCATTCTGGAAGGAACATTCATCGGTCAACGGTATCTCACATGATCCCATCTCCTTAACCATATCATATGATTAATGCAGTCAATGGTATGTGGTCAATAGAAAAGCCATTGCTGTAGAAAATGCATTATACTGGTACGGAAGAAATTGGGGATGTTCGTTTGTAAACAAAAGTTGTTTTGAACATCTTCAATCAAGGTATGAAAGACTCAGTAACCTGTTGATTGTTCTCTTCTTATCTTTCAGTTCAATTGGTTTTCCATTCTGTCGTTCAAACCAATTATCTGTTAACGTAAGTTATGCTAATTCATGCTAATTATGCTATTTCAATCAGTATATATATATGTGTGTGTATGAGATGTTGTAGGTGTGTCATAAGCAAAGACGATTTCAATCCAAATGCTCATGGACGTCTCTCAATCCATCCGAGACAGCTGATAATGGGATTACGGTAAGTTGCTATAAAATATAAAATAAAAACAAATAAATAATACAAACAAGACATTTTTCAGCCGACGCCAACTCTGAATTCATATACAACCGGCTCATCAGCTTTATATCGTTTCTGTCCAATGAATACGGTAATACACCTTACCATATTCATATGACTCTTTTAATCACAATTTTCATTTTAGGATTTGATATCTGATCGGCTTTTCATTAATTTCAACGAAACTCTGGTTAATTGTTAAATAAATATTTCATTTTTGTTATGTCTTTTGTAATATTTTTGTTCTTTTTCATTCGCGAAAACAGGCTGTGTTGAGTAAGCCGAGGAAGACCCCCCCCCATTCAACCTCCTTCAGCATCAGCTTTTTCCCGTTGCGCTCATTCCATCTATGAGTGATCTTTGTGGATTCTTTTGTATTACCAATGAGCACCTTTCATCCTCCTCTCTCTCTCTCTCTCTCTCTCTCTCTCTCTCTCTCTTTCTCTTTGATATATCTTTTAATTCATTTGAGTCAATCTCTCCTTCATAGATATCTCACTCCCTCTATCTCTCCTTACTGATGCTCTTTGTTTGTTAATTGATTAATTGATATTTAACAATTATCTCAGACGGATATTAATGATCTCAAAAAGATATTTTTCTTTCTTTTTTTTTCTTTTTTTCGCTGTAAAAACACCCAAAGATTCAACTTTTCATTTTCATTTCAATAGCTCCCTTCTATCTATTCTGTCAGCTTTTTGCATCACCTTTGAGTGTATTGGTCATTGGGCTGTCCTTTAAGACATCTTCCTCTATGTCATTTGACTATCCAATTCTATATTACCTTATATGTGTATAGTTAACTATCGTGGTGTTATCTCTCTCTCTCTCTCTCTCTCTCTCTCTCTCATATGTATATGCGTGTATAGACTTCTCCTTCTATGGTACAACAACTTAGTACTCTTTTCACTTTCAGATGTTCTATTTATTCTTCATTTTTCTAATTTATGCTAATTATGCATTCGCTATTGAACCAGCCGTTCCCGAAAAATCAGCGATTCCTTTTAAGGAACGAAAGATGACAGGAAATGAGAAATTGCTGTTTGTTCAAACTGTATTTTTCTGTTTTGTTCATTCATTCACAAGCCATTTCAAAGGTATGGAGACATGGAGATCGTGCACCCGTTATGACATATCCCCTTGATGAGTATCAGGAAAGCACATGGCCCAATGGATGGGGAGAACTGACTACTGTAAGTATCTGTTTTGTAGTTGGTACAGTCATATCATCATATACTCATTGATATTGCAGCTTGGAATGAAACAACAATATGCCTTAGGAAAGGTTCTTAGGAGAAGATACATAGATGAGAAATACCAATTCATTAGTAAACGATATAATCCAAAAGAGGTTGGAATACAAAGGCAACACAAAGCTATGATATACACATTTGTAGATCTACATACGATCCACCGATGTTAACAGAACCTTGTTATCAGCTTATTCCAACATTGCGGGTATGTTCTCTCAAGGACAACAAGGTCTTGATTATCCAAATGATGAAAAGTTAGTTTCATTCTTTATTTTTTGTGAAGCTTCATTTCGGTTTCATTTTAAGCTGGCCCAATCATTGGACTCCCATTCCTGTTCATACAATTCCAACCGACATGGATCACGTACGGCCTTTTTCTTTAATCTTTTTGTTTTGAGTTCAAGCTCAATGTTTACTATTGAATTCAGCTTGTTCATAAACTTGTTTTGTTTTGTTTCAGGAAGGCAATGTCTTTGCTCCATGTCCACGTGCAAGCCAACTGGATGAGATCATTCGTGCCAGTGATGAGTATGTTGGTTTGATTGAAGAAAACAAGGAGTTCCTAGCATTCTTATCTGAGAACACGGGTATGAACATCGAGATTCCAATCGTTTATTTGATTAACGATGTTCTTCACATTGAGGTTGTTATTCATTCAATATACATCTATGTTCTCTCTCTCTCTCTTTTTCAGAAAATTTACAATTTGACTCTGCCAACATGGGCAACAGATGAAGTCATCACTAAGCTTCGTAATTTGACTGAGTTTGCTAATATGTACAACTATGGTATTTCTGAACCTTATGTTCCCGAGATGATTAAGCTCCGAGGAGGTATGACCATTGTTTTATTGATGCTTAATGACTGCACGACCGATTAGCCTTGTGTAAAGTGAGTAGTGAAAATGACCAACCAGACGAAGCACTTCAATAGAGTTAAAATGAAAGTGTCCAACCGCTTAACGCGTGGCAGACAAGTGAAAAATGAAAGTGTCCAACCGCTTTGATGGGATAGAAAAAATGATATTGGTCAACCGCTCTGCGCGCTGCATATGTTAGAATGAAACTGATCAACCGCTCTGCGCGCTGCATATGTTAGAATGAAACTGATCAACCGCTCTGCGCGCTGCGTATGTTAGAATGAAACTGATCAACCGCTCTGCGCGCTGCGTATGTTAGAATGAAACTGATCAACCGCTCTGCGCGCTGCGTATGTTAGAATGAAACTGATCAACCGCTCTGCGCGCTGCGTATGTTAGAATGAAACTGATCAACCGCTCTGCGCGCTGCGTATGTTAGAATGAAACTGATCAACCGCTCTGCGCGCTGCATATGTTAGAATGAAACTGATCAACTGCAGTAAATGAAAATGAAATCTCACGTACGTGAGTTTGACGGCGCGCACGTTAAAATCTGAAATGAAGTAGAAAGAGCTTACGGTACGAATTGCGCACTTCCAACTGTAATGGTAGCTTAATGATTTAAAGAATCATTTCAGGTCCAATGTTGAAGTTCTTAATAAACCAATTAAACGCTAAATATAGCTGTTACTTGAAAAACAATGAAGGCGAAGAATGTGAATGGCTGGGTCCATTGAAGTATCACGCTTATTCAGCTGTACGTCATTGTGCTTACGATATCTTTGAATCATTCTTATTCATTAAGCATGACACAACAATAGCTGCTTTACTATCAACATTAGGAGATGAAACTCGCGTAATACGAGGTGGTTTACCCAAGTATACAGCTTCGGTTGCCATAGAGTTATGGTATCTTGGCGATAAAGAAGGTGCCGCACTTCGTGTAAGAAAGCTATCAAGCCAGAACTCATAAACCAGTATATGTGTGTTCCAGATTTTATTTCATGGAGCGTTCCATCATAACTATCATGTAATAACACATTTAACTAAAGGATGTCCTGATAACAACGAGTTTTGTTCATTGAAGGTATATTGCTCTTGCTTGTATTGCATCTTATGACGAGATATCTCATCTATCAATTGCAAATTCGAAGATTATCTAGAACATCTCTTTAATCCATTTACTATTTCAGACGTTCATCAAGCGTAGTCAGCCGTTTATCCCAAAAAATTTGGCGAAAGAATGCGTTCGTAAAGAAGTTAACAATCGAACAACAAAATCGTTCAAATATATTTAATTTTAAATTTATATTTTCAGTCAACGTTTGTTGCAAACCAAGTATTGGCCCAAGTGCAAACGAACAGTTGTCAATAAAAACGTTTTTTTGCTTCTAAATGTTTAAAAAGAGGAAATACAAAGAGAAAAAAAAGGTTTTCATAGCATCAAATGAGGGAAAGGATATGGAAAAAAGTCTGTTAAAAGGGAAAAGATTGAATAATACATGAAGGTTTTATGGAATTCGTCACGAAACCATTTAATTTTCTTTTTTTTTTCCTTCTTCATCGTCCTCAATTCACTTGTGAGATGTATGTGTGTGTGTGTGTGTGAGTGAGCAGAGGACAACTTCTTACACATTGCTCTCATACAAGGTATTGCTGGCAGAAGTCTATTCATACAAACGACGCTGCGCTAACTCATACAAAGTGTTTCATTTAGAGCTGACACAAGTAGGAGCCAATTGTGTTGAAGCTTAAATGAGGAAATAGTAAACTCGCCTAAGAGCCCCTGAGGCAACGCAAGTTCATGCACTTCATTTTAGAGAGAAAAAGAAAAAGAGAGAGAGAGAGTGAGAGAGAAAGAGAGAGAGAGAGAGAGAGAGAGAAAAGTAACAACAGCAGGATATTTGCAGCTGAAAAAAGTGAAAAGAGAGAGTGAAAGAGAGAGGGAGAGGCAAAAAGAAAGGCTTAAACTGAGAAAGAAGGCTATGGCAGGTAACTTGAATGCTTTTGACTCTTCCAACTTAAGCTTGATGCTTCACCTCCAAGCTTGAATTATGTGAGATCGTAGATAGAAAGAGAGAGAGAGAGAGAGATATGTAGAGAGCGAGAGAGAGAGCGAGAGAGAGAGAAAGCTATGCTTGTCCCTCAACTTTAATGACTTATAAATATATTTTTTATTTCTCTCATATTATTTATGATATTATCTGCAGCCATATGTCCCTCTCTACTTTACTATTCTTTTTTATTTTGCCGCCAAAAGTTAATTTCAAATTTTTACCTAATAAAGTCATTTTGATGTTTTAAGATTTGTGTTAGCGGTCGCATATTTCTATTTATTTTGTTCTTTTTTTTTGTCTTTTCATATCCTTTTCTAAACTTTTCCGCTTTTTGTTTTCGGCCTGAGTGAATTCTATACCGGAAGACGTTCTACTAACTCCATATTTGGCCTCTCTTACACCCCAAAAACTTGTTCCCTTCTAGAGCTGCCCCCCCCCCACCACTCTCCCTCTTTACTCTCCCTCCCCACCCTTTAACAATCTTTACAAGACGTTCTCTCTTTGAAATCTTCCAAGCGCATTCATCCGAACTATAAGTTCGTTTTTTATATGAAAACGCCTCCAACATCCCCCCATTTTGGACAATCAACACATCAACGCGTATAGCTCCTAATGAAGACTTGTGAGCGCATTCTCTTGCTCTGAAACACTAAAACGAATTATCTTGGTTTTTTGAGTCGTTTTTTGGAGGATGGAGGCTGATGGAGAAGAGGAGGGGGACGAACAGCTAGAAGAAGATCAAAACGAGGCATATTATCGGCTGAAATGTCGTGCGTTGACTTGTCTTCTCGTCTATTTCTAAACTTCTTCGTCTTTTTTTAAGCTTTCACATCATCTTTCATTTATTTTGCGTCTCCATTCTACTTGTTCGTCTTCTTCATATGCTTGTGACTGTTGTGTTGCCTCGTTTATCAGAATTCGTATAAGTAGTAGTAAGAGAGAGAGAGAGAGAGAGAGAGACAGAGAGAGAAGAAGAGGGAGAAGAAGCTGAAGACAATCGGAGTCTCATCAAATTGATATTATTCATGATTTTTTCTCTTTATAATTCGTTGAAAATGTAATAAAAATTCATTAAGATTTGCTTGTTTTCATGAATTATAAAGGTTTTTATACATTTTCGAGGATGTGACTTGTTATGTATGAAGATGGGAATGATCGTCTTGTCGTCATTGATGAGCAATAGAACCAAATATTCATAAAAGAAGTAAAGAGGATGAGATGATGAAGAGATAGAGAGAGAGAGAGAGGGAGAGAGAGAGAGAGAGAGAGAGAGAGAGGAAGAGAGAGGGAGAGATAGAGAGAGAGGAAGATGTTGAGAGATGAATAGACTGGAAGGGCGCAGGAACATTTCAACCGAGACAAAGTCATTCGGAAGGTTTGAAAAGCCAAAAAAAAAAAAAGTACGAAAATCTCCTTCCGTTCTAATTAGCTTCATGGCCATGTGTGCTGCTGCCTATGTTCCAGATAGTATGTGGTGTCGCAGAGAGTTTGTGGTGGTGCTTGGGCTGAAAAGCAAAATATTGTTTTTTGACATAAATTTTTATATTTTTAAGGAAAAAAAAAGTTTGTTTTGTCATATCGCTGCCATAAAGGACATATCGTTTGTCAAGTATCTGGATGTGTGAGTGGAGTGTATGGATGAGATGAAATGAAAATACAACTCTAAATCAGCTTCATTTTGGAATAATTTATGCAAATTTGAAGAAGGAAGAAGTAGAAGATGAAAAAAAGGTTTTCATTAATTAGCATCCATGGTGGTCTGAGTCTTAGTCAGTCCATGTATGGGTGTGTGTGTGTGTGTGTGTTTGAGACATTAAAAGAACAACATTAAGCTTCTCAACGATGACTATCCTACATTCATTTCTATTGTTTCATCATCTTCTTCCAAGTAAAAGATGAGAAAAGAATGAATTTGTTCTTTTTGAGACCATTTAAAGCTTTTCTCTTATCAACTCTCTCTCATCTTTTTCCATAAATTTGAGATTTTGATCAGTTTCTAGGGCACTTGCTGAAATTTCCCTAAGGGAACTCTCTCTTTCTCTTTCTCTCTCAATCTCTTTGTTGTCTTTGGCTTTAAGCTCTCATCAATGCTCACAGTATTTTCTTACTCACTTATGAATCTCATACAGTTTTATGCAAATTTTCAGTTGCTTTTTCTCTTGTCCTTCCAAGAAAAAGTAGGGAGGAAGAGATGAGGATAACAAACAACACAGTGTCTTCCTTACTATTGGAAATAAAAAAGCAATTTGACATAAAGCTGTTTACTTGTTAGGATATCAATCTGCTATTCTTTTCTCAAACACAAACTTCCTCACTTTTTCCAGCTCCCAAAATATTTGGTCGTTCTCGTTGCTGTCAGTTCAATTTCCAAATAAATCCTTTTAAAAAGAATGGCCACTACCTAATAAACGCTTTGACTATACATCTGCTTTAGGCTAAACAAGAAAACGTCTCTCTCTTTCTCTCTTGAACCCTCCCCCACTCAACTCTTTATGCTCCACCTTATCTTACTTTCTCTCTCTCTCTTTCTCTCTCTCTCTCTCTCTCTCTCTCTCTCTCTCTCTCTCTCTCTCTCTCTTTTCTATCTCATACTCTTGAGACAGCTCTCTTTACCTTGTCTAAGCATTTCTTCATATATACCCTTATATTGCTTGATTTCTTATTTTTTCTTTCAACTTCATTCTCTCCGTTCCGTATTCTTCT
Organism: Auanema freiburgensis; assembly: GCA_030370435.1. Taxonomy (NCBI): domain Eukaryota; kingdom Metazoa; phylum Nematoda; class Chromadorea; order Rhabditida; family Rhabditidae; genus Auanema; species Auanema freiburgense. The sequence continues at coordinate 2,928,142 of CM059366.1, read as the reverse complement.
TTCGCGTCTTTCAGTGCTCCCAAACATTCCTTTCATTGCAAAAGACATTTTTTTATTTATTTTACACTCATTCGCATTGAAATTATTTCAAACATTAAAAGTTTTTTTATTTGAAACATGTCCATAATAAGCAGTTTCTGACTTGTGTTTCTTGATTATTACGAGCTTGTTTGAAGCATGCTCTAATGCTAATTATTATGATATGTTAATTAACTTGTTTTGATGTTTCAGAAGATGAGTAAATATTTAATATTAATTTATATTTTGTACATTCACATTATTGAAATATATCCAAGAAGGCCCGAAAGGTCAGTTCTCGATGAAGATCCATGTTTGGATGCCCAACAGGTATGCACACTCTCTTAATGTGCTCTTGTAGCTCTCTCTATTCTGTCACCTTCATTTCAGGTTTCAGACTTGAACAGCGTTCTGTTTTCAAGAAAGTTTTCTCATCTCAAACGACCATGGATGAGAGAAGACTTAAAGCCAAAGGTTTGTGACATGGAATAGCTTCTGCTAATGAGTCTTTTAAGATATTTTATTCCAAAGGAATCGAATACCAATGGTCATGGGTTAAAAGTTTACCAGTTAGAGGGTTAACTCCTACTAATACAGTTAGTTCACATTCTATAGCTGTTTATAGTCATATTTCCAGATTGAAGATGTCATACGCTGGATGGATTCTTTGAATTGCTCCTTTTTGGCAGTGGGGGAAGCTGTCTGGCGAACAGTTCAAAGAGGACGACCCGTTAGTGTCTCTGCTGAAACCAGTTGTTCTCTTGAAAAAGTTCGTGAACAGACAATTCCAAAGAACAATGTCTTTTTAAGTTATATTCGGCTTGTCTTGACAAGTTCCAAGCATCTTCTTGTGGACTTTATCCCTTGCCAAATACAAAGAATGTCGTCTATCGTTTAGAAATTGGTGACGCCACTGCCAACAGGTGCGCCTCTTGTTCTTTCATTGCTGCCTTAAGAATCAGTTCTCATATTTTTTTCTACGAATTCAATAAAACATTTCAGTTCCATTGATGTTGTGCGAGCAGAGCCTTTAAAGTTATTCGACTGGGGCTCCATAGTTGGACAATTGCCCGAACATTTGAGTTACAGCGTGGAATCCATGGCAATACACGACAACCAAGCTGGGAAAATTGTATTTTAGTGTGTTCAAATGCCTCAATGATTGATCGGAGTTCAGAAATTAATTGACTTGACGGGTCGAGGGTATTCAGATACTTGCGAACGGAAGATTAGCGCTGGAAATGAAGAAAACTGGGATTCATGGGCTTACAATAACTCTGCTAAGCTTTACGAGTTACTCAACGATCTCCCGTTCTTGTTTGAATTCACTTTGCAGATTTTATCGTCTAAGAGCTCAAGGCTTCAGTGTCAGCAATTCTGCTTTCCAAAACTTTGTGAACGAAGAAATCAAGCGGAATTGGGATAAAAAGGTTAGTTGTTTATGAACTTCAGAAGAATTTATGCATTTTTACAGACTGCCCAGACTTTCTATTGTGAGGTTATGCTTGGAGGAATTATAAGTTGGGCGGGAGAACGATTAACTACAGCTTGCCATGTTGTTTATCCAGATCAATCTCATGTACAACGAATTACGCAAGCTAAAGAAATCATGGAGCATGAAATGGGTTAGATCTTTCGCTTGATTTTCGGCATAAAAATTGCCATTAAGGTTTTCTATATAAATCACAGATGGGCCCAGCTATTGATGATATCGAAGCCATTTATCTAACCAGCAAAACCTATGTGGAGACACGTAATAAACTGCTCCACAGAGTTCCAACTGGTCTGATCACTTTCTTCGGATCATTTAAACTCTTTTCTTAAAGGAATCGTTCCAACTCTCAGTAACACCGAACTAATTGAGGGTAAACCTATGGTGAATGATATATCGGAGGTAAATTATCTTTTATTCGTTTTCTCTAATGCTTTCACAATTGACAGGTACACAGGAGACCCATCTTGTCTAAAGCTGAAGTAGACGAAGAGTTACCGAAAGAGTATCCATCCAGAAATGCTTACAATCTGGCTCCTGATACTAACGGCAACTTCGTTGAACAAGCTGAAGGAGCTGGTTACAATGATCCCATTGCTTATGATAGTTCAGATAGTGAATCCGATAAAGAGGAAGATGATAAAGAGGATAACGAAGATAACGATTACTCCGATATGAACGATGACAAAGTCAGGTTCGCCGAGTATAAAGTTCCTCCATCAGAAGCAATTGTCAAAGACAAACACTCTCCTGTTCATGTAAATTTCTGTGCCAGTTCTACACTGATGTTTGCAGTGTTGAAAACTCTTCTTGCTTGGTTATAACTCACCAACCATTTCTTTCATAATAACTGTTTCTGTTCGCAATTCTTTGTTGCATTCTCTCACTTTTCTCACGCTGATACAAACATTCATATTGCTTCTCATCTTAATTGTATAATAACGCAGTTTCAGGTGCTTTTTTTATTTTTCAATATCAGCCACAAGAGCTTACAGGTCAATAAATAGATTTTTTCATTTACATCTTGTTCATTGAGCGCGAAGGGTGAGGCTCTGGTCAGTTCCTGTTTTCACTTTTCAGCTGCTACAGGATTCGCTTAATTTTGCGTATGTTTTGGTGCGTAATGTCTTCTGAAGAGTGTGAGTTTTTTGGAGATAAGAAGCAGAATGCCTCAGTTCTGAACGCTTAGAATGAATCGCAACTAGTGTGTGTTATATGCTTTCGCTCCTACATTGGGCGAAAGACAACACCATTGCCTTTCCAGCTCACGCAGCCGACTGATGTGATCCAGATGTCTCACAACTCATATATCCCTCCAAAGTGATGTGAGCTAGTAAGCACCAAGTTAGGTGGAATTACACCCAGAAAAGTAGGAAGAGTGTGTCTCATCTTATGAAATTATGACAACTATGTCTGCCTTGCAACAGAAAAAATCAAAAATATTCTTTTACATTCACGTGAATTCCACGTGAATATTGTCATTATGACTCGAGCAGAGGCGGAGAACGGTTGTATCAGATGAGCTTTCTCTGATATTTGCGTTTCCATGGAAGTTCTTAACACTTCTTACATCAGATGTTCAATGTATCTGATGAAAGCATTGTAGCATTTACATAACTGGCTGTCTCAGATCTAAGAACGACATCAAACTATATACACTGGCTATTGATAATTTGAACAAAGTCGTTTAAAGGGTTTATTGATTGTATAAGAGTTGTTAAATCTAAACAGTTGTCATCACACTATTAACCAGAACTGTTGCTCTTCTAACCATCTCAATAAGATTGTGTAGTTTAAGGATTCTTTAACAATCGGTTTTTTGATTGTTATATGTTTCCTCGAAAATAAAAAATTCTATTTTGCCTTAAAAGGTGTTGGAATGCATGTTCTAGCTGAGATATGGAGGAGCGTATGTGATTCAAATAGATTGGAAGTATCTCACGAATCCTTTTTGCTAAGAGTGCAGAACTTTTAACGAGGAGAGGCATAATCTCAGCAAAGATTAAACTAGGAGCAATGGAGGTGATCGAATACCGGCAGACACCACTAAACAACAACATTAATGAAAAGGCCCACACTTTACCTGTAGAATCCAGTAAAACCTCTTTCTGCAAGTATGTACTTGAATGCTGCAAAAATGCTAATCATGTTCTCTGCGACCAATTCATCAATTTGAAGATATGCGACAACTGCAACACATTCAATGAGAAGAGACTGTTAGAGTTGATACCTCTGAACGGGTAAGAGACCAACGTAGCAATGCAGAAGCTGGCAATCGAACTACAAAGTCTTCCCCAAAATGATTCTTCGAATCCAGGACTAATCCAAGTCAAAAACTGAAGTGAAGGAGTGTGAAATGATGAAAACTCGATGAGATAACTTCATCAAAGTATGTAACGACTATTGTGTACAGAATAGCATTTATCATGCCAGCGGTACAACCGACAAAGAGGATACCAATGCCTTTCTCTTTAACCAATCTCCAAGCTGTAATGTTTATGATAATTATAAAGAAAAAGCTAAGTAATTGCCATATACGTACAAACTGGAAGTTTGCACCTGATTCATCATTCGTCCTATAAAACACATTTTACATTTTGACTAAGAATCGTAACAGAAATCATGAATACATCATACTCACCTGGATTATATGATGCATTTTTCAAACGTTGAACACATGTTTTGCACAAACCAATTAAGCTCCAAGCAGCGTTACGAATGTATGCCAGGATAGATTGGACTTTCATTGTTAGAGGAGAAGAGAAGGAAGTTGAAGGAGTTGAAGACTGGGGAGTTATGATTGGTTTCTTATCTCTAATCTTCGAAAGTCATAAGTTTTTCCTTCTAAAACAGTTATCGTTTTCTTATGAAATACTCATATGATGTCACACTTATTAGGTATGTTATCGGTGACTGAAAAACACTAATTTTGAATGAGATCCTGTTCTCATCTTCTCATTATCATTTGAAGAGCTGAGATTCGAACAGTCACTAAGTAAATGAACACTTAAGATATAGTTTGATGTCGTTCTTAGATCTGAGACAGCCAGTTATGTAAATGCTACAATGCTTTCATCAGATACATTGAACATCTGATGTAAGAAGTGTTAAGAACTTCCATGGAAACGCAAATATCAGAGAAAGCTCATCTGATACAACCGTTCTCCGCCTCTGCTCGAGTCATAATGACCATATTCACGTGGAATTCACGTGAATGTAAAAGAATATTTTTGATTTTTTCTGTTGCAAGGCAGACATAGTTGTCATAATTTCATAAGATGAGACACACTCTTCCTACTTTTCTGGGTGTAATTCCACCTAACTTGGTGCTTACTAGCTCACATCACTTTGGAGGGATATATGAGTTGTGAGACATCTGGATCACATCAGTCGGCTGCGTGAGCTGGAAAGGCAATGGTGTTGTCTTTCGCCCAATGTAGGAGCGAAAGCATATAACACACACTAGTTGCGATTCATTCTAAGCGTTCAGAACTGAGGCATTCTGCTTCTTATCTCTAATCTTCGAAATTCATAAGTTTTTCCTTCTAAAACAGTTATCGTTTTCTTATGAAATACTCATATGATGTCACACTTATTAGGTATGTTATCGGTGACTGAAAAACACTAATTTTGAATGAGATCCTGTTCTTATCTTCTCATTATATCATTAAGTAATAAAAAGTTGATAAGGCATGAGCTTAAAAAGAGCCGGTGAGGCCATACCCTCTTCATCCTACTTTTCGATTCTTGAGAAGTAGAGTGTTCATTTTCAAAAATGGTAAGTTTTACATTCATTCTTCATTCAAAAAATGAGGTTTTCAGGCAGATTGGAAACTCGAAAACGCTCTCTTAGCAGCATGTAAAGCCTGTGGGCCTGAACCAGTAGCATGGGTAATCTGTGGCCCTCTCGCTTTCGTGGCTGGAGGATTCCTCGATGATAAACAGATCGATGCGATACATTGAAAACAATTCCATACTTTTATCCAGAAAAACGAGGATATCAGCTCTAACTGAAATCTTTTCATTTCATTTGTTGCATTTGTAATCTCCAATTTCTAGATAATAAAACAGTTATTCTTCATATGTTCCATACCTGTAGCTTTGAGAACATTCCAGAAGATACCCTCGTGATCTTCTGCAACGGTTAGAGATGCTCTTGCATTTCTCGTCTCCCATCGGCTCTCGTTAGTCTCAACCATATTTGATAATCGGATTGTTTTTGTGTTGTCATCTTACTGTGAATGGTATGTTTACTATGATCTCAACTAAATGATTCTATTCTCAACTGAACATTTCTCGTGACAAATTCTAATAAAGATAGTAAATGACAATGGTTTTCGTTTTCATATGCTCATAGGCAAACATCAAGCTGTAAACTTTGAGACTTCATTTTTGATCAGATTCGTTGTTTAATATAACTTTCAAGAGTTCTTTTCTCATCAGATTGTCCATCTATGTATGTGCTCTCAATGAATACCATTCGTTCATCAGAAGCTTTGTTTGTGGACAATGGTAGATCCAAGATAATCTAAAACAAAGGAAGAATGAGAGACTATAACCGCTTCCACCGACAACTAACCTTAGGGGAAGAGAACTCATCCTCAGATACCTTCATTAGTAGTTTGAAAACCATTTCATCATCAGAGAAACTGTTCTGTTGAATCCATAAATCAGAAGAATACTTCCCTTCCAAGATTGGGAGCATATAGAATAGAACATAAGTTGAGGTTTTCTAAAAAAACATTTCTTGATAAACATGGAACAGACATTAACAACATGGATCATATTCAGCTTCTCTTCGTCAATTGTCATATTGATTAGTTTCGAACTATTCGGCTCGATAATTGCAGAATGATGGTCAAACTCCAATGGAACAGCAAAGTCAGCAGTCACCTAAAAGTTAAGTTTAACGAATTTATAACATTCGTCTTAGGTTACCTTCACCATTATTTTATCCGAAGAAGGATTACGAACAACAAAAGCTTTCGTTTGGGGAAAGTTTTGTAATTTCAGATACAACTCTGTCGGCTGCATTCTACTAATGAACAGACAAACTGAAGATGTAACAACATTTACGTGAACCTCATGCTAATTACACGCACACGTGAAATAGCCACGCTGGCTGGCGGGATCCAGAAATTATTCATTAAACCCGCCGTGTATCTGTCAACAACTCTTTTTCATTTCTATCAACCTTAGTTGAAAAAGAATTCTGTTTTTGTCTACAAACTTGGAACAATAATGAAAAATAGGACGAAATCCGAGTGAATCTGAGAGAACTCATCCAGACTTCTTCTGTTTAAATGGTACGTACGTGATTAATCTTTTCTTGTTTCCAAAGTCTCCTCCAAACCCATATGTGACGTAGAGTCTTCTCTACTTCTCAACATCAAATAATGAGAATTAAAATTTTAATGAAACGAAGTAACCTTTCATTTCTATGAATTGACCTCATGAATAAGCCGTGAGAGCGCTCAAACCAGTTTTGAAGGCAAGAGCAAGGTTCATTTAGACGATTCCGCAAATTCACGTACCCGAGTGAAAAAAAATGGGAAAAGCTTATGTACTCTGCTATTTATTACCATTTTACATAATAATAATAGGTTTAAATTATGATTTTTTAGTTCATGGTATGGATGAAGACATTGGTGTTGATTGGATTGTGAGAAAAAAGGATTTTGTATTCCAACCTACAGTAGATTTCCAATCCGTGTTAAGTCATCCTCTCCAACCAAAATCTGCTTATTATAAGAGCGAGGAAACAAAAAATAAAAAGAATGATGAGATAGTTGAGTTTATAGATCCTCTAGGTAGGCTTGCCGATTAAGGGAGCATTGTATTGCTTTTTGAAGGTGTTACGATTGAAGATGAGGTGTCTAATGGTCCTTCTGGATCCATGGTGGACATGGATGTCCTAATGTCCAAAGTATCAGTTAAAAGGAATAGCTTTGTGTTAGACAACACGTTAGAAAGTAAACCAACAGATAGAGTCATAATTGGTAATTACAACTGAACAAGAACAATTGAAAAGCTTATTCAGACATAAACTTACCCGATTTTGAACCTTGGCGAACAAAACGAACGGAAATTCTTGCAAACTTCAGTACTAATGAGAAGTTAAGTATAACTTCTAGTTTTCTCGGAAATTCTAAATCGAAAGTACCTATATCGGATAAGCGGCGACGAAGGTTCTTTCGACTATTCTCATTTGTTAGTTTCAATATGGTTTTATAGAATGGAAATTCTTGAAGACATGTCGGGTTTGAAAAAAATTTCTGAGCTATCTCAAGCACAGTTTGTGAGCCATGTTAATGAACTGAGGGAGCTTCTCATATTCGCTTGGGACAATAATAAAAGAGTAGAAGCAATTCGGGTAAGGATCGCGTCTTTAATAATAGCTTTATATCATCCGTCTCTAAGATTGTCACAGAGGTTGCTCGAATGCTTTCATCTCAAGTGAACAGCCAGTTTTACCCAAATCAATGGGTTCTAGTCACCGATATCCTAGATTTATTTGGTAAATTGGTCTATCATCGAATACTCTCAAAAGCTAATGAGGTAGATTGAATCTACGTAATGCGCATCATCAAATGGTTTTAAGGAGAGGAACGGTTTGGGTAGGCCGGTGTTGATGGACAACTTCTCCTCAGCAGATATCCCAGAGAAAGCAACAGATATGGTTAAGAATTGGTTTTGTAAAATAGCTGACATTAAAGAAATCATTCCTCGGTTCTACGGTAAAACGAACAAATCTCAGTCAACACACTGAATATGTTTTAAGTTGAAACTGCCCTGATTTGCTCCTTGAAGTTTCTGGATACTGCTGAACGTTGTCAAGAGAACATGATGAGACTATGCGCAATGACAGGAAGTATTAAAACTAATATGAGATTGTAATAGCAATGCTTTTCATTTTAGAGTTCCCACAGCCTTTGTTGGGAGCTTATGCTCGTGCCTATGTTTGTAAAATAGCAATGAACTTCAATAGCTCAGATCGCTCAATTCACTGGAGGGCTTTGAATGATTCGATGCAGCAAACGACCATCTATTCAGTGAATAATTACATGCCGAATTTTAAAAATGAGTTGTTTCAGCCAGAATTGACTTCGCCAGCATATGAGTGGATTGTTCAGTGTGTCTCCTATAATGCTACATCCATTGATGACTTAGGACCCCTATGGGAGTATGCAAAGATGGTACCTCTCTCTCTATTAAATCTCAATCCATATTTTCAATTAACAGGATGATAAGCGTTTTTTAGTTTCAATTTTCATTAAATCAGCATCAGCTCGATATGTCTCCAGTCTTGCATCCGCGTTCTGCGAATTGGTAATCGTCCCCTTACAAACATTGAATTGCTATCTCTATATATATATATATAGGTTTTGCACAAGAATCCATCAGTGATTGATATTGTAAACTTGGGCGAAAGACTCCTTCTTACGGATACTCCAGAACTGTATAGAGCAGATGTTCTACAGTAACATACTAAACAATTTGGTTGAAATCAATAACTATATCATAGACGAATAACAAAAGTACTGGGAAAGTTGCCAAATTGCGCCGACTACGTTCTAGGTTATGCGACTTGGAGTAAATATGTTGGACGGTATAACCTAGCTCACATCCTAGAAGTACAATGCTTGTTTCAATAGATATTTTGATTTCCCTCATCTGTGCGATGTGGCGTATGGATTGTCACAACGATTACAGAAGGAAAGAAGGGTGAGGCTAAAAGATTTTTGATTTTGCTCATTTTCATTTACAGTTCTCTGATAAGACGCTTAGTTTGATTGTTGAAATCATCAAAAATTTGGTGACGAGTAAGAAGTTCACGTGTGAACTACTCAAAAACGAAGCCTTCCAGACAGTTTTGGATTATGTAAGGTTAGTTATTCATGTTAACCATAATAATGCTTCCGACTTTATTAAGAGATGAGCCGTACGCATCGATCTGTGCAAAGACTATTCTAACCGAGTTTATTCGAGCTTATAACCAGAATACTTTAAAAGACTTTTCTACAGCAAATTTTGTGAGTTCGTTAATGGGTTTACTTTTCTCACATTTTATATTCAGGTCCTCGAGGAATGTCGAATACTATGCGACTGCATAAGCCCAGATACAGATGATGATGAAGTTAGTTTGATATATAAACGTTAACTATATATTGTTCAGATCCGCTTCTTGACCAATCTCATATGCTCTACTCTCGACCGTATTCGCTACATTGAAGAAGCCGAAAAGGGAATGGCTCTGTTGATTCGAGCACGAGCACAGTTAGGAGAAATACCAGAAGTTATCAAGGTATCTTTTTGTTTTGTTCCGCTAATTCTAGGATCTCTTAGCATATTGTTTTTCTGATGATCGACTTTACGCTATATATTGAAGTTGCTTCACATGACCATAAACGGAAAGCGAACTTCTCAAGGCGAGTTGTTTATCATTTTCTCGTATAACATTAACTTCAGAACTTGTTTGGCTAACTTATTCATTACCATACCATCAATAGAGGAGAAAGCTGTACGTGTAACTGCTCTTATCAAAACGATCTACATTGCCTTGTTAGCCAATTCTTTGCCTCAGGTATTTTTCACATCAATCATATAGTAATCCTATTTTTTTAGTGTTATTCTGTTTGTAATTCTGTCCTGAGCACAATGGACTTATTGCCGATGACTCCACATCTGATAGAACAAATGAAACACTTCCTATCTGTTCTTGTTTCAGTTGGCGGTCCTTTAGATCAGAGTCCCTTGCATTACTATGATAGCCTTGTGGAAGTTATGGAAAAGTTTGAACTCGTCCTTAACTCTCGAATATAACCTTGCTGTTCAGGAAAACTTACAAGGATCTTTCAATGAAATTCGAGGTCTGGCTTATATGCTTGAGTTATCTGCTCAACTGTATCAATCCCTCGCCTGAGTCGAAGATTGTCGGAGTGGACGCGAACGACACTCTGTATGGACTCTCTGAAGAATATCTGTTAGAACTCCATTGTCTTCAACCGTCTTCATTTCTCTCTCAATTTATAGTTCACTTGTGAATACTAGAGTCAATCGGGCTATGAACTCGCTCATCAGCATTCTGGATAAGGAAGATGAGAAGAAACCACAGTTCTCAATCTCTCTAGTCGAATTCGTAATTGATAATTTCGAATTGAATAATAAGGTTTGAAGTTTTCTATTCCCAGTTAGCTTTTTCCGTGTCTTGAAGGTAGTCAAAATGGTTCTCAACTTAGTAAAACGTGTAATGAAGAGCGGGACTTATGAACGCCGGGTACAAAATGTGATAAAAAACCTCCAAAATTCAAATTCCGATGACATTTCGCTTACCAAGTTCTTCAATAAACTGTCTTTATGAAGTTTGTAAATAAGCTAACTTTCAATTATGACTTCTTCAAATATCAAAAAGCTTGGGCTTCATTCCCATGACATATCTCCTTCGTTTGATGTTTTATTCCATACCCTTGCCTAGAGTCAATGTCTATTTCGGACATTTCGTTCGATGATGATTTTGAGATGGATTTCAGAGCAGGTATAGTTTGTATCTGGCATATCACCCCAACTATTGTACATAGATAGCCCTCCAGCAAGTAGGGACAACAAAGCCCAGCATTCATCTCCACACGACCTGAGTTTTGAAGAAGCAAATGATAAATATCAGAAACTGCAAAAGGAAATGGAAGAAGTAGATGCTTTAGCGGGTCAGGTCTGTTGATCAGCTCAACAAGTCTTACTGATGATTTTGAAGCTCAAATTTGGACTAGAGTTACGGGTTAAAATGGAGGAATGCTCCAGTTCACGAATGAACGATGATGCTCTCATCAGCACTCGATACCAGGTACTATTCTCTCAATAATGTTTGAAGTATTAGAAATGTTTGAGGTGCATTGCTTATCCAGTGAATCCTTGATTTTTGTTCTCGAAATCAAGAACAGGAGCAACCAAGCCTTAATAGATTGGTACCTTATTCTAAACTGCGAATGCCTAGGCAAGATTTTCAGTCATTGACCTTTCTATTAAGATTCACAGAAACGAAAGGAGTCGCTTCGAGTCACTCAATCGAGTTATCGTACTTGGCCCCTCAGCAATCCAGAAGTTTTGAACTGTTTCTTGCCAAGAAAGCAGTAGAAATGCCCATTCTTGTAAGGAGTAAGCTTGTGAGGTGTGGACCGTTCTTTTTGAAACCATAATCGTATACAGATATTGAAGGAAATTTGATCTGTACCATTCGTCTCGCGTTTTACGTATCTCTTTGGATCGTGATGTAATTACCCATTTAAACTTTCTAAAATATATATCTGCTGATAATATAGAAAAGAAAACATCTTTTGGAGTAAGTATCTTCCTGTTCTTACGTTCTCAGTTTTCATTTCAGTCCTTCTCGCATACCATTCCAACCTCACTTATGAATTTACTGAGTGGATGTCCGGATGTTGTGCAACCTGTGCACCTTTTGAACTTTGTATTCGGAGTTGGTACTCCCTGTTTGAAACTGAGCGCTGACCAATCAGTAGCTAACGGTTCAATCGATCTATTTCAAACATCACATCCAATTCGTCTTGAAGTAGAAAAAGAGTTCAAATCCTTTAAAATTGTATTTTATGTGAAAGACCCAACTCTACGACGGAATTTGCAAAGAGATTTCGAGCTCTTAGCCATTGTTAGAGCTTCAGAACTTCTGAATCGTCCAGCAAATCAAGAAATCGAATGGTCAGCTCATAATGAGCGTACTATTAATGATGTTTTTCTGAATATTATCGAACGTTTTTCATCATGACTTCTCATCCCATTTCCAATGAATTTTCGTCTTCTCTCGTCTATTTGTATCTTTGTTTTTTTCATTTTGATGATTGAAAGTTGAAGAATAACATGAAATAGTATTACAGAATGTCTTCAAGTGGAAAGTCTGCTTTTGTAGTCGGTGCTACTGGTGCTGTGGGCAAGAAGCTTGTTGAAGCCCTGGTTGCTACTCCTGAATACTCTAAAATCATATTGCTTGGTCGACGAGTTGCTGAAGAAGTACCTGAAAGCAATAAAATTGTATGTTTGGGTTTATAAGAGTTTTTAATGACTTGAATGATAACAAACTACTTAGAAGAGAAAATTGGAAAAGATCCGATTGATTCCGATAAATTACCTTTTTTATTATTTATGCACAACCGTATCCCCTCGTCTGCAAATCGAAAATGAAACGAGTTTCACGTTCTTCCTACGCTACGTCAAGTTCAGGGATCGGCTGATCGCTTAACGTTAATCGAAAACAACACAAAGCATCAGCAGTCGGCCGATCATCTCATTATTTATCTTTCCAGGAACAACACATCGTTGATTTCGAAAAATTAGAAGAACATCAATCGAAAATTGATAATGTTGATGTTGGCTTTTGTGCTTTGGGAACAACTCGTGGCAAGTCGGGAGCTGTGAGTTATCATACCCTTGCAAATCTCTTTTATACTTTCAATTGATAGGATGGCTTCTACAAGGTTGATCATGATTATATAATGAACTCTGCTAATTTGGCCAAAGCAGCCGGTACATCAGTGCATAGAACAATGGGTTCAACAATTCCCTTTTTTTCATTTCAGGAGTCAAAGACTTTGTGTTGGTCTCTTCAGGAGGCGCCGACGCTCAATCTTCATTCTTGTACATGAAAACAAAAGTATCTGTTCACTTCTTTCATTTAGCTTTCACTCTTTGTCATTTAAGGGACAAGTCGAAGATGAAACGAAAGCGTTGAATTTCCGCAAACTGTTGATTACACGTCCAGGATTGTTGTTGGGAGAAAGAAAAGGTTCATTGCAACGACCACATCAGCTACGATTATGATATTTGAACTTTAGAAAGTCGCTTTTTTGAGAGTCTGGCTAAGGTTATATTGACGCCCATGCAGTTTGTATGCGATCGTTTTGCAATTTCAACAGAAAATGTTGCAAAAGTAATAGATGCGTACATATAGTTATATATATAAGAAGTATGTAGGCAATGGTTGTTGGCTCATTGGATGATAGCATCAACGGCACTATTACTTGGGACAACAGCGATCTACTGAAGAAAGCCAAGGAGTATAAGACAAGTGAATGATGATATTGGCTGTGCCCATTCATTCATCTCTATTTATTTGAAATATATAAATCTGCCGAACTAATTCAAAATGTTTTGTTTTGGTGAACACACACATACACACAGACACACATACACACAGACACAGGTGCCTTTGGACACATCTTTTTGTACTTTGATGTATCTTGGGCCTAAACAATCATGCCATAGCAGCTGGAGGTTGTTGGCCATTTTTATTTCGTTCTATCAATGTGCTATTCCTAATTTCTCAGTAGCCCGTTTTGTTATCTTTCTTCTCTATACTTTCAATTATATTTTGTCTCTCTTTTTTGCTTTTTGTGTAATATGCCTCGTGTGTGATAAGAAACTGTTTATTATTGCTGTGGCTATTGGGGAAGACGGTTTTCTGATATGGAAATGGCCAAGTTCATTTTATTGTTTGAACTGATTCAAAATGGGTTTCTTGACTAGTTCTCTCAGCTATCATTCTCTTCCCATTTGTTTTGTTCTTCCATTTGCTCTTTTCTTCTTTTTTTTTGTCCCGTGTGTTACGCGCATGAAGGTGATGTGAGGACATCTCTTCTCTCGCTTTTTTTTCATTTTCGTTACATAGTTTATCCCCCCCCCCCCATCTCCCTCCATTCCTTTCCACCCTTCTCCTTACAATCGATAAGTAGTGAGAGAGTGAATGAGCGAGAGCCCCTAAGAGTTTTGGATGAACAGCCGACGTGACTAGACGAACATTTTTTGTGAAGCATTCTAGCTTCTTACATGCTTCTCTCTCTCTCTCTCTCTTTTATCAATACAAATATATTTGTTTTGATTTCTCATTCTTTCATTCACATTAGTAGTCTGTCTGTACTCGAACTTTGCTTCTGTTATAGATGGCTTCTCATCCTGGTATGCCACGAAATTTGTCCTCCACCAAAGTGGCTCTCACTTTGGCTGGTGAGGATTTGGACGAGAGCCAGGTATTGATATGCCCATAATATGATATCATATACAAATGACTAAACAGATTCTTCCCATGGACGGAGGCAAATCTGCCAGAGAAGAAGGTCGTTTTGTATTCGAAACTGCTTGGGAAGTTGCTAACAAAGTAGGAGGCATTTACACTGTCTTAAGATCAAAAGCTCAAGTCAGTACTGAAGAATTAGGTAAACAGTAGCCTTGCTAAACATAACATGAAACTGTTTTTAAGGTGACCAATATTGCATGTTTGGACCAATGAAAGATGATCGATGGAGATTAGAAGTTGAACAAATTGAACCCGAAAATAGGTTTGTTGTCTGATAAGATAATTGGTTGATTAAGCTTAATTTTCAGGACAATTCGCCAAGCTATGAAGCTATTCCATCGCGATGGATTTCATGTGGGAATAGCATAAGATATATGTTCATTGTTCATATGCCCATTTCAGTGTACGTACGGACGATGGCTCATAGAAGGATATCCCAAAGTCATTCTTTTTGATTTGGGTTCTGGAGCTCCTAAGATGAATGAATGGAAGCAGGAGTTGTTTGACAGGTTGTCCATACGTGAGAATCCAATAGATTCAATACGGTCCTTAAAGATGTAAAGTAGGAATTCCATATGAGGATATGGAATCTAATGATGCCGTTATTCTTGGCTTCATGGTTGCTATCTTCCTTCGTCACTTCCGAGAGTCTGTAACTGCTTATCAGCCACTTGTTGTTGCTCACTTCCATGAATGGCAAGCCGGTAACCTCTTCAACATTCATCAACACTCTGAACATGTCATTAAGGTGTCGGACTGTTGATGACTAGATTATGGAAATTAGATGTTGCGACTGTTTACACTACCCATGCTACTCTATTAGGACGTCATTTATGTGCTGGAGGATGTGATCTTTACAACAATCTGGGCAAATTTGATTTGGATGCAGAGGCCGGAAAGCGAAGAGTAAGATGTTGTCTGGCCTATCATTTCCTAATTTGGAGAGCAGATCTATCATCAATACTGTCTTGAACGAGCAGCATGCCATTCTGCTCACATCTTTACGACTGTCTCTGAAATCACAGGAGTTGAAGCTGAGCACTTATTACTTCGTAAGCCAGACGTTCTCACACCAAACGGATTGAATGTCGTGAAGTTTGCTGCCATTCATGAGTTCCAAGTATGTTTTGTTGAAGACTTGTATGCTTAAGAGTTTTAAACTTTCAGAATTTACACTCAATGGCAAAAGAGAAGATCCATAACTTCATTCGCGGACATTTCCATGGCCATTTAGACTTTGATCTGGATAAGACGTTGTACTTCTTCACAGCCGGAAGGTAATGATGTCTTGCTATCGTCATGAATAACGTTATACAATTCCAGATATGAATTCTCAAACAAAGGAGGAGATCTCTTCATCGAATCACTTGCTCGTTTAAACCATTATTTGAAAACAAGTGATGATCCACGTCATGCCGGAACAACTGTTGTAGCTTTCATCATTTACCCAGGTTTTTCTATTGAATTTATATGAATGTTATATGATGCTATATAGCTCCCTCAAATTCATTTAATGTTGAATCTCTACGTGGTCAAGCGGTTACAAAGCAATTGAAGGAAGCTGTTGATCGCATCAAGGTTTTCGATTGCACTTGAATAGTCAAGACGAAATGTATTTTAGGAGAATGTAGCTCAACGTATTTTTGATGCTTGTTTACAAGGCAGACTTCCAGATGGTCAAGAGCTGTTGAGCCCACCCGAAAAGATCATGGTTATTGAACTCTTGCAAGGCTTCTCTAACTTTGCCATGTTTTGCAGCTTAAGCGATGCATTATGGCAAGTGAAAAACACGAACTACCTCCGATCTGTACTCATAACATGTTGAATACAAATGATTTGGTTTGCTTAGCATATTCTATTCAAAGGGTTAACTATATGTCATGCAGGTTTTGGATGCTCTTCGACGATGCCAAATGCTTAACGATAAGTTTGATCGTGTCAAGGTTGTCTTCCATCCCGAATTCTTATCATCGGTTTCACCCTTAATTGGATTGGATTACGAAGATTTCGTTCGCGGATGCCATTTGGGTATTTTCCCTTCATATTATGAACCATGGGGGTAACAAGTTCACAAAAGAAAGATAACATCTCATCGCAACTCTTGAAGATACACCCCCGCTGAATGTACTGTCATGGGAATTCCATCTGTATCAACAAATCTTTCCGGATTCGGATGCTTCATGGAGGTATTCTGCACTTTGCAGCTTCAGCAGCTTGCTCATGAATCTTTCTCAGGAACATGTCAAGAACTGCGAAGAATATGGAATCTATGTAGTAAACAGGCGATTCCAAGGAGTTGAAGACTCAGTACAACAACTCACTCAGATTATGTAGGATTAAAGCTTTTGGCGCTTCATATTTCTTACATTTGAAGGTACGATTTCTGTGGATTATCTCGTAGGCAGCGAATTCTTCTTCGTAACGGAACAGAAAGCTTGAGCGCTCTTTTAGATTGGAATAGTTTGGGAAGCTTCTACAGGTAGGCTACCCCGTCACTCTCATCCCATCATTGATTACATGTTCTAGAACATGCCGAAGAATGGCGCTTGAAAAACTACACCCAGATCTTGAGAAGATTATTCATGAAAACGAAGGAAAAGTTCCTTCAGCAGCCACAAGTCGTCGGCCAAGTTTCCATAGCAGCGACGAGGAGGACGAATAGGCTGATGAGGCATCTACGGCTTCATTCTCTTTTACCGGTTTTACAGATGAAAGTAGTTTTACCAAAATACTCGGCAAATGTTCTAATGTACCTAGTTTTTAATTATAATAATAATAAAAAAGAAAATAAAAGATTTTTATGAAAATTCCTTTTTTTACAAAACGCCGATCATTTTCCTTTGGCAATAGATTATGTACCCAATAATTATAATAATGGTTAGAGGAATGGAAGCATTTCATAGAATAATTAATACAAAATACAAACTCATGCAAATCACAAACAAATAAACCTTTTCATCAAATGCTATTATACTCTCTTACTCAGTCTTCTTAGCTTCTTCCGTTTTCTGTGTCTCCACTGGAGGAGTTCTTGGACAATACTCATAAGTATAGAAGGGCTTGAAAGATTCGAAGAAACCACAATCCTAAACATCAATGATTAATCACACGTACAATGAGCGTGGCAATAATGATGTTCTGTTGCAGCCATTCATTTTCATTTTTAATCGTCCATAAGAAGAGAGCGGTTGCATTTGTGGGCGCTAGAGGACAGTTGCATATTCAGACGCTCAGAAACGGTTGCATATTCAGACGCTCAGAAACGGTTGCATATTCAGACGCTCAGAAACGGTTGCATATTCAGACGCTCAGAAACGGTTGCATATTCAGACGCTCAGAAACGGTTGCATATTCAGACGCTCAGAAACGGTTGCATATTCAGACGCTCACGAAAGGTTGTATAAACAAGAGACGCGCGTTAGCATTTGCATGAAAAAGTGGTCGGCAACCATACCTCAGTTAAGTTAGGGAAGACCCATAATTTATGTTGTCCTAATGTCACAAGCCAAATCAAACCGAACAGAATTGTTCTAACTGAAAACAAAACGAATTCAAAAGAATAAATAAAGTAAGATCTTACAAACAGCCAAAGCAACAATTGCTCCGAACAAGAAAATACCAACTAAGGAGAGATAGTACACTCCTTGACGTAACCACATTGGCCAAAGAGGGAAGAGACATCCAGCAATTGTTCCAAGTACTGAAACACTGCATAGAACAAGTTGGGAAAGAATGATTTACCAATAAGCAGTCCGATCACATATTTATAGAATGGTGTAGGATCAAAAACCCAAACGAAGACATCTTTATCATCAACAAAAGCCGAAAACAGAAAAGGTTAATGAGAATCAAAAATGAAAAACTTACTTGGAGTGGATGAGGCTCTAACTTTACTTTTTTCTTCTTCTTCTTATCTTCTTCAGTCTTTTTTGTTTCCTTAGTCTCTTTCACATCTTCGACTTCTTCAACCTTCTTCTCTTCATTCTCAGTTTCAGTAGCAGTCTCTTCTGAGCGCTTTATTCTATCGGCATCTATATGAGGAACACAGTTGAAGGTATAATCCTCCAAACACAATTACCTTTCAGTTTTTTTTCTTCCTTCTTCTTTGGAACGAGCTTCTTTGCTCGGAAGAAGAGTTGATTATCAATAAATCTTCCCAAGTAATTCACGACTTGATTCCTGAATGAATTGAATTTATTGCAAACGGAAACGCTGGGCAAACCTGGTGGTGAAGAGAGGATTGCTTTTTGCCTTACTTCCATACTTGGAATCCAATAAGAAGTCAACAGCTTTGTTTCCTATAAGAACCCAACGATAAAACGTGCATTGGTAAAGTGTAAGATGAATTACCACTAAAATAGTAGACTTCGTTTCCTTCCATTAAGGTTGAACTAGTTTGCAAGTTGAAACGAAGGAATCGAGCAACTTCGAGAAGTTCCTTGTTTTGAGCTTCATCTTCATCACCCTTAAGAGAACGCCATTAGGTGAAATGTGAACAGTTGGAAAGCTAAACAAACCTTTTTGCCTGTAATCTTTTTCTTCGAAGCCATTTGGTGACTAGTGGTTTATTTAAAAAATATGGAATAAATTAATTTTAATAATAGTACTTAATAAATAGTTGCTGGATGTTCGTCAAGTGGTGACGTCAATCGCCAAGTCGCAACGTACTTGTTGTTCAATCGCTACGGGACTATATTTCGGGCGACGTCTAGTTTTTCAACATTTTTCTCAAAAAGTTATAAGTTTTAATATTCTATTAAGAAGTATTTTTATTGCTCATTACTCATCTCATTATTATGACTGAAAAAAGAATTTTTTATTTTTTCAAAGGGAGAAGCTTCTGTGAATATGAGAAACGACAGCGCTGCTGTATATATGTGTGTGTGTGTATGTGTGAATGTGTATGTGTATTGTGATTGTTCCTTTTTTCTATTTGAACATTATTTTCATATGTTTATCTTCACGTGGCATTTGCTATGTTATGTTCTGTTTTCATCTAGATTGTTCACCGAATTCAACGTTTATTCAGGTTAATAATGGGTGGAGGACATCATCATGAGCCATTCAAGATCCCCAACTACTCCATTTACAACAATTATCAAGAGTTTCCTCAACTTGCTGCTCATGAAAAGAGATTAGCTCAACTTGGACTGAAAGATCCATGGATCAGGTTTGTATACAACTTGTTGTCCTTTGAAATTGATGTTATCCTCTAGAAACTACGTTTACTTATATGATCGTAAGTATCCTCATGTTGTAGGACAGTGGGCTCATTTCAAGAAGGTACGTTCAGCTTGTTTTTTTAAATTTATTTTGAGGAAATGATTGTTCGTTTATTGATTGCTGAAGGCTTCTGTAATTAAGCTCATATTTCCTGAGATTTACACTTTCAGCTCATTTTACCTGGATGGAAGGTTGGTGTAGGAGCTGCTGCTCTTCTTATCGCTGCTGAAGAAGCATACCAATACGCCAAGCATGGAACCACCTCATGGGATTCTCATCATTAGACTTATATGATCTTATACGAGAATTGTAGATTTATTTAGTAAATAGATTGTATCAAATAATACAATTCGATCGATATATTCCTTTTGTTCTCTGAAAGTTTCTTGAACACACATTATCTTCACGAGTTCGTCCTCATTCGCTATACCAACTACTATTACAGAAAGTTAATGTCGGCTTTAGAAGCCTTCATTACAGAACAAAAAAAGAAAGCCGGTGGGTTGACCGGAGGGTTGGGGTCAGCTTCGTTCAGTTCCCTTGGTGATCTTCGAAGTAAGTTAAGCTCGTCAATCAGGTAATAAGCACATCAGTCTGATTTGAGGAACATTGTTTCAGTGGCATTCCTTTGCTGTCTCGAAGTGAAACTGAGGACTCTCAAACATTAACTGGTGAAATATCAAATGGACAATTACCGCAAGGGAAAAACAGGTATGCTCGATAACACGACTACGCAAACTTGGAATGAATGACGGAACTGATTTTGAAAACTTACCACCAAAGAAGCACAACCGTTCTCGAGCGTCTAAAATTTAAAATGAATGGCTCACGCATCACGCTACGTGGATAGCGCGCCATGATATGCTAATGACGCGTGAATTTCATTTTTGTTACAGGAAAAACACTGTTGGTTGGTTTTCACCAAGCGATGAAAGTTTTTTTGGTCTTTCCCGTACCCAACGTATATTTGCCTTCTTCATGTGTGTGATTGGAGCTGTGTTTTGCTTTTCAACGGTAAGCTATGAAGTCAATGCATAGAATTCTGTGAAAGATCCCCCGAAAATGATAATTTGAAAAAAAAAAGAAAAAGAAAAAGACGTTTGTATCCGTTTTCTCATTGTATACTTATCACTACAAGCGTAAGTCTAATATCAGAAGTTTGAAAATTCAAAGGCAATTTAGCTTCCTCCCTCACTTTGCTTGTTCATTTGTGTAACATACCAATGGAACCAAGTGACACATTCCTTTGAGCTATTTCCTCTATTTAACAATGATTGACAGTCTTTGATTATTTGAAAGTGTAATCCTTTCAACGGTTTTTTTTAAGCTTAAATGAGTGAATACGGAATTTACCTACATGAACTGAATGAAAACAGTGAAACTGTGAAACTTCATCATCTTTGCATTGCAGGCCGCCTTTCTCATTCCCGTCATCATATTTAAGACGAGAAAGTTTGCAGCTTTGAATACGCTCGGATCAACATTGCTATTTTTGAGGTAAAAATAATGTTTTGTTTTTGAAACATTTCATATCTCTCTCTCTCTCTCTGTCTCTCTCTCTCTCTCTCTCTCTCTCTTTCTGGCTCTCTCTGACTTTGGTAGAGAGACAACTTGTCGGCTTTTACGTCCTTTTTGACTTGTCATGTGGCGTCATCGAAGTTTTCAGTGATTGGCTCTCATACATTACCCCTAGAGACTACTTGAAAGTTGAAAAAAGTTTACAAAATGTTTTAAACTAATGCTCACAAAACTATATTTGAACAAAAATCGTCATTTGACTCTTGTCTCTGCCGCTGGCTATTGTGCGCATTCTGTCAAAGAAATTGTAAATGAATTAGAAAGAATCCCCTAAAATGCATTAAAAAAGACGAAGAAAGAGAGAGGGAGATTGAATGCTGGAGAGAGATTCTTATGACGGCTGCATGTCAATTATCATTTTGTTTGACACACAAAGAATTTGCTCGTGCTTCTCATTGGCACACGAGTCAAATAGTGACATTGAAAGAACAGAAAGAAGATGAAGAAAATGTTTTTTTTTCCATAGAAGTTTTTCATTTTCAGCTTTGCTTTTCTTCTGGGACCTTATGCTTACTTTCAACATCTCTTATCAGCTCAACGAAGATTGGTGACCGTCTGTTACCTGTCATCACTCTTTGCCACCTTATATTCATCACTTTGGGTTAGTTCCTTATTTTTCGTGCAACTCTAGACGGCAGCGAATGTTTTGAAAGGGCAAACAGCTTTAAAGGGAACACATGATGTCATTGGCTTTAAGTATCTTAGGTTGGAAACTCGGAAGAGCATTGGTCGTTGATATGGTGGGGGGGAGAGGGGAGGGTATCTAAGTTCTTGCTTCATGGAAATGGGTATCTATGTGTGTATGTATGTGAACATTGAATTGGATAAAGCTCAATCTATGAAGCTCAATGTCTCCTATCACATTGACTTACTAGCTGTTTACTGTGACGTTCGGTATGAACGAGAAAGCTGCCGGATTTACAAGTTCTTTCCGGGTATTTGTTTCTTTGGGTGGGTTCAGCGATGGGGGAGAAACAAAGGGTGCAACTGAAAGATGCAAATCACTTATCCGTTGACCCAGTTTTGTGATGAAGTTTTAAAGAAGTTTTCGAGGATAAAGAGGAAAAATGTTTTTGACGTATTGAACGAGCTCATCATGAAGATGTTTGGTGCGGAACGCTGGAGGAAGAGAGTGGGGAGGGGGGGATAGATCGTTCATAACAAACAATCATTCACAATCTGTTGTTCCTACAGAATTGTTTAAGTTCAAGCTGTGTGTGTGTGTGTATGTGCTGCGTGTGTTGGCACAAATGATTTTATTTGAAATAATTAATTTTCTATTTTTACAATTTGTAACTTTCAAAGATTAAGAGATGGGCCCGTGTTATCACTGAATTCATGTAATCCAGAATGAGATTCTTGGAATCAATACAAATGAACAAATCAAAGAAGAAAATTCTTCAATCTTTGCCCAGGTCAGGAAGCGGAAGCTTATTCTGGACGTTGATTAAGAGATATCAAAGCGATTTCTCTTTAAAAAGAATTTTCTCTCTCTCTCTCTCTCTCGATCACTCATACTCATTTACACATATATAGACATAGGGAGATGGAGATACAAAGAGAGAGAGAGAGAGATAAGGAGACAATCAAAGTAGCTGTAGACGTAGAATTTGAGTTGGAACACTGGAATGGTCTATAGATTGAGCTTCATCAACGTCTTCAAGGCATTGTCATCATTTTGACGAATTCTTCGTAATCAATCTGAAATGAAGTCGGTTAAGAAAAATCTGCATACGAAGCTGATAGAATCATTTGCAATCCCTCCATTTCCCTCCCTCTCTCAATACATTGTGGGCATTGTGAAGTAAATTATAGGCTAAGAGAGAGATTGAGAGAGAGAGAGAGAGAGTACGAGAGATTGTTTTGAATCTTTTAATTATCTAAGGAGAGCTGCTCTCGCTCTTCCTCTTCCATCCATAAGTCTCTAATTAGATTGCCATACAAATCTATTTTTCGTTTGTGATTTTTTTGTGCCAAAAACGAGCTGCACAGAGCTTTGTTATGAACAGAGAAGGTAAAGAAGAAAGAGAATAGATGATGGATAGTTGAATGAATTGAGGATGAGCCAATTTGAAAATCCAAACCTGTCCATCTCCGTCAATATCAACTTCCGCAATAATCTCATCAACTTCTTGATCACTGTACTGTTCACCCATATGTGTCATGAAATATCGAAACTCTTCTGCTGTTATATAGCCATTTCCATCACGATCGAAAACACGAAAAGCTTCACGAATCATTTCGCTGTCATTTTCCTGAAAATATGAGGATAACATATGTCCTAAGATGTTTTTTGTTCTTCCTTTTACATCTATCTGTTCTTGTTCATTCAAGAAAGCGATGGATTTAAGCTTCCCCCTCTCTCTCTCTCTCTCTCTCTCTCTATCTCTCTTACCCATTGACTCTCTCATATACTCGCCATGATCTATTCCTCAGCTTCTTGTCCTTTCACCTTAATGAGTCGTTTGGTATTTGACATTTTTCAAAATTACAACACTTTCCTCTTGCAAGTACAGCATTCTGATGCTCAAAAGGACTCGGCCATTCAGCTACAAATCCCACGAGATACTCACTCTTCTTCCCCTCTCTCTCTCTTTCTCTCTCTTTCTTTCTGTCTCATCCTCCCTCACACTACTCTTAGGGGCAACTACTCGTCTGGGTTTTCTTATGTTGTTTTTAACTCAAATATGAAATGAACCTTATTCATCCGTTTCATCATTTGACAAAATTCTGGAAAATCGATTGTTCCACTGCCGTCAATGTCCACTTCATTGACCATATCAAGAAGCTCTTGTTCTGTAGGATTCTGTCCCAATGATCTCATAGCAACGCCGAGTTCTTTTGATGAAATGGAACCGTTTCCGTCCTGCAAAGAAAGGAATGTTTAAGATGAGAAGTTGTTGAATGATAAATGAAGCTTTTACATGGTCTTCAAAGAGCTTTCCTACCCCCCCCCTCTCTCTCTCTGCAATACTTTCGTCATCCTCTTTCTTCAGATACTTTCCATGGTTACCTAAGGCTATAGGCTTGACACTCTCTATCCTTACATCTAAACATCATCTCATTTCTCTCAGCTTTAACCCTCATTCAACTGCCTTTTTGCAACTTTGCGTACCAGCTTAATGACTTTTCACATCATAAAGTATCAGAAGAAGCATTCTCTGAAAGAAAATCGCGTGTTTCCTTCTTTGATGTTTTGCTATTCAAAGCAAATTATAAAAATGTTTGAAAGGAAAAGGAGATTAAAAGGGTCTTTCTCTCTCTCTCTCTCTCTCTCTCTCTCTCTCTCTCTCTCTCTCTCTCTCTACCTTTTTCTCTCTCTCTTTCTCCCTTCCAAACAAAAATTTTATCATTTGAGATGTTGGAATTGCAACATCTACACACACAGGCATACACTCACAAGCGCACACACACACACGTCAGTCAGCTAGCCTTGTAAGCCAATAAGCGACCGAAATATTTGTGAGCCTTTTATGACGAATCGAGGGGGAAAAATTTAATTGGAAGTCTTTGAGCTTTTTTTTTTGTTTCGTTCCTCATGTGCTCTATCTAACATGGTGATTGAAGAAGACGACGAAGAAGACATGAGGAAGTCGACAAAAACCTTTGAACGTCTCTGTCAGATTGATTTTTGAATATTCAAAGAAGAGTTGGAGAGTAACTCTTCCTTATTGCCATTCTTGTGCTTTCGTCGCCTTCATCCTCTCTCTCTCTCTCTCTCTCTCTCTCTCTCTCTCTCTCTCTCTCTCTCTTCATCTATCTCCCTGTTTCAACAGGTTTCTAATTAAGTGGATGGTGGTTGAAAAGGAATAAGATGATCAAGATAAGCATTGGCATGTAAGCAAAGAAAAAAATGTTTTTTGTTACTTGCCGCTCCCTCTCTCTCTCTCTCTCTCTCTGTCTATGGCGTTACTACCTCTTTGACTATCTCTCTCTCTCTCTCTCTTTCACATTCTCAGTCATTTTGCTAATCTGAGCTTTGTAACTGTGTGAGTAGTGTTCAATGGAGCCACATGCCATTTTCATTGAAAAGAACGTGATGTGGCAACAGAAGAAAAAGTTGTAAATTAACCTTATCAAATAGTCGAAAAGCTTCTTTGTATTCAATTATTTCTTCTTCGCTAATTCCCTCCAAACCAGTCACAACAGATGTCTGTTTTTGTTGCCAACGGTTAAATAACGAAACACGACGAGGATCAGACATGGTTTGAGAAATCGGAGACTGACTGGCTTCTGAAACGAAAAAAAATTATTTTTTTCATACTCTCTCTCTCTCTCTCTCTCTCTCTCTCTCTATCTCTCTATGCTAGGATCTTATACTCGTATACTCTTTCGTAGTAAAACGATGATCAAGCAGAAAGACAGACAACGAATGAACAAGAATATGAAGAAGAAGAAGAAGAAGACGACGATGACGAAGAAGTAAAGTGAATGAGAAAGCTTACTCTCTCTCTGTGTATGTGAGAGGTTCTTCTAGACGAGCAAAAGCTCAACCAATACATAAAAGCTGTGTGGGTCAGTTAAGCTTTTTGACATTCCATGGGGAGATTACATGAGGTCGTTTTTCTTCTTTTATTCAGTTGTTTGTAATATCGTAAAAGAACAAAAAAAGAGCCACATGTTAAGAATGGTTTTCAACAGAAGTTCAGAGTGACAAGACAGGACAATGTTGTGACAAGCATCAATGCTTAGGCACACGGCTGAGCTTTTCGGTTCTCTTTTCTACCTCAAATTCATTCGACAACACACACACACACACATATAAGGGGAAGAAGAGAAGCGCAATAGAGGGGCGGTACAAAGAGACCGAACAAATGGCAGAAAAAGGAATCTCGAAAGAGAAAGGAGTGTTCGGGTTTTGGTTCAGGGTAGGAGGAGAGAAGGAAGGGTGGGAAGAAGTGAAAAATAGAAGCCTATCATTAGCACATTCCTTATTTGATTATTGGGTTAGAAGAAACACGTGAGCATATTCGACAATCACAAAGAATACACACAGAGAGAGAGAGAGAGAGAGAGAGAGAGAGAGAGAGAGAGAGAGAGAGAGAGAGAGAGAGAGAATGCATGAAATGAAGTATGATTGAGATGAAACTATGAAAAGTAATATGAAAGAGAGAGACTGAAGACTGGGTGAGAGATAAATCAAGGAAGGAACTGATATACCAAGTAGCTCCAATCAAATTAGATTCTATTTGATAACTTTATTCTTTTTTCTTGTTATATTTCTTTATTAAGAATAACAAGAAGGCAATGTTGGAAAAGCTCACCACACTGAAATGACAGTGACAAGAGAGAGGGGGGGGGGGGGAAATGGGGCTGAGAGAGAGAGAGAGAGTGAGTATCTTCAGTGTCTCCGCCCACTTTTGAAAAGCTCAGATGAAAGCGCAACTGACGCTGGCCAATAGGGTCTTCACGGGAGGAGAAAAAGATAGATTTTTCTCAAATGATGTTCACATGGAATGAAGGACATTAAAAAAAGAAGAGAAAAGTGAGATTTTAAAAAGAGTAACGAAGATGAGAGGACAGAATGTGAAAGAAGCTCAATGAGAGGAGGGCTTTGGTGGACAGAGGGCAGGAATAAAGCAAAGGAGGATGGACATAAAAGATTTTTGAGGATAAAGCTTACAGCTGTGTGTAGAAGAAAGCACACGTCAGAATGTCACGAGAATTATAGCTTTAGCCTATCTTTCCTCCCTCCCTTTATGTTTCCAGCTCTCTCTCTCTCTCTCTCTCTTTATCTTCTGTATGTTCAGTTGATCTGAATTTTGAAAAATGAGATGAACAAAGGTATTCTTCAGCACCTTTAGACATCATTCAGTCTTCCCTTGCATAGCCTGAGGGCAAACTCTCAAAGTCACAATCTTCTGAGTCAAAAGTTCGAACAACAGTCTTTGTAATGTAAAACAATCTGATGAAAGTGCTTCGCTCAGAAGATGTTCGTTGACGTTTTTTTCTGCGATTTATGTCAGTTTTTCCACAAAAAAGAGAGGGAGAGAGTGTAAGTGAGAATGACATAGAGAGAGAGAGAGAGAGAGAGAGAGAGAGAGTAAGTTGAGGAAGGGCTGGGTTTGTCCCGGACGGACAGAGGGGAAACATGTGTGAGAAGGAGCATGATGACTGAAGTTCTGTAACGAATTGTCCTTTGTGAAGAAGAAGCCAATGAGCAGAAGCTTGTCATCAGAAGCTCACATAATAACAAGTGGAGAAGCTGTTTGGACAGAAAAAAAGGGATTGAGACTATGAGTAAAGCTTGGGAATCATTAAAACAATCTTCGAGCAACTATTGACATGAATTCAACGATGATAAGCTCAAAAAACGAGAGACTAACTCTCTCTCTCTCTCTCTCTCTCTCTGTATGTGTCTCTCTCACATAGATATACTCTCTTACATTCTCTCTATCTTCTTCCAACAGTTAACATATCACTTAGTAGAACAAGGAGAGAATGAAATGAAGACAGAGAGAGAGAGAGAGAGAGAAGCAAAAAGACTTTTGAAGATATCAAAATAAGTTTAAGCAGTTGTTAGTTGTATAGCTAAAGCTTAACAATAAGTTGTAGATAGCCATTCATAGACAGATACTAGCTATATCATATAGTTATACCTGTTTATGTATGATGTTTGGCCGACACGTTGAACGCTTCTTTAAGCTTCTACGTCGTCTTCATTCAACTTGCTTGACTTGATGTTCTTCTTCTTCTTCTTTGAAATGCAACCGTTTTTTGGAAACAAAAAAGTAAAAATGAACGAAATGA